>KV751334.1:25352289-25393118 GCA_001698575.1 Mola mola
ACAAAATGAAAATATATTTCAAAATAAAACCATGACACGTATACTTTAGGGGACAGCAGCCAATTAGCTGAGCTTAGAATAAAGACTGTAAATGGGTCTCTGAGGGAACAAAGACTACTGTCTCTAAAGATCACTGATTAATCCACTATATCTTATTTACGTAAGGTCCACAAATGTGTCAGTGTTGAAATGGTAAATTGGGGGTTATGTTCAGAATTCTTTTCTTTAAGATATTTTATTATTATATTTTAAATTGTGATTAAAAAATGAAAACTAACTTGAACTACATCAATTTTTTGAAAATCTATATGACAATGTGCCATTAGGGCACTTTAATAGCTTAACAAAGGCAATATAATTAAAAATACATGATCATCCTCACATCAGTTTATTCTTGAAAATAAAATCAGCTTGAACACATCAAAATAAAAGAGAAAATTATGGACACAAAAACAAATCTTTTAGACAATGATTTCTTAATTCTTTCCTACCTAAGTTTGAGCTCCTTTGATGTTCCTTTGGTGAAATACTCTCTTTATCTTCTTTATTTTTCAAAGTTCACCTTTCCTAGTTTCATCTGAACCTTGACTGAACTCCTTTGCTGCAGTAGTTCCTATAAGCCAAGCGAATAATGGAACAGAACACGTCTCTCACTGCAGGGAAACGTTCAACCTCAAAGATGAATAGATAACCTTCACACCACAAGGGTGATTCTGAATTGTGAAAACTTCAAAAAGCTGCGTGCTGTGAGTTTTGGCTTTTACACATTATTGAGGTATTATATACGCATGTGCATTTCCATTTTATTTGTTGATACCGGCATTTTATGTCTAGATAATTCAAAAGGTAACAGCTAAAAATGATCCTAAAGGACATAGAGCAGCAAATTAAACCTCTCAAACTATAAAGGTAGACATGAAATCAGATTAGAGCACCTTTATATTTTTATCTCACAAAGATGTCAACACAGAGACTTTGGATCCACATTGTTCCTTCCACACAAATGTCAAGTGCAATGTCTGGGATGTCAATAATTGGATTTTAATACAACTTTGCTTGGGCGGACCTTGCGATGACTGTAATTGCTTCCTTGTGACATTTTTACAAATTACAGTGATTAGCCAAAGTGGAGCAATAGAGCAATTACACAATATTCACATGACTGTGAATGCATATGGACATTATCTGAAAAGGTTCTACATGTGATTTCTCCATCCGTGCAGCTATTGAGCTTGAACAGTACTGCTGTTACAACATTATTTTTTTAGTTAGTGTGATGATAAATATGGTAAATTGGCAAATAAGCAACATACTTGATCAATCATGTATTAGTGATCAACTAACATAATATGCAATATAATGTGAGTATGTAATAATGATCATTTTGAATAAGAAAAAGGAAATAGTTAATTATTCAACCACTTTATATGATATGAGTAAGTACAGATACGCTTTTACATACCAGATCAAATGTACAAACATAAAAACTGAATATGATGAATATCATGATGATGAATACAATGAATATCAGATAATTGATTATCGATCTGCTTAATAAAATGTCCTGTAGAGTTTGAGCTGGAACTTCCTGGAGTAAGTCCAAACTCTTCCTGATGCTGTTTATAGCTCTGATATTTGGTTGTCCAGAGCACAAACAGAATGTCTTTTATGAATCTTCCAGGCATCTGCTTCCAACAAAGTTAACACACTTCCACGGAATGCTACATACCTGGTGCAAAGAGCCAGAGAGCAGGGGCAGATGAGTACCTGGGGACGACCATCGAGCACTTAGCACCTTTTCAGGCCTTGTTGAAGACCAGGCGGAGGAACTTGAGGAAAAGATGAACATTTGGAGAACAATGGAAAATGCAACATTGTGCGAACATCGGGGACGGTGCCTCTGGAGTGGCACACTGGGGTTGGTGGTCCTCCTTTTATGAGGGGGGACCGGAGGGTGTGTTCCAGCAACAGGGAGATCACTCTCCTCAGCCTCCCTGGCAACCTCGGCTCCAAGAGGAACAATGTGGTTTTGGTCGTGGCCGTGAAACACTGCACCAGCTCTATATCCTTGCAAGGATTTTGAAAGGACCATGGGAGCAGCCAGTCTATATGTGTTTTGTGGATCTGGAGAAGGCTTGTAACCGTGGTACTTGTGGTGTCCCGTGGGGTCGAACTCCGGGAATATGGGTTAGCGGGCCCATTGCTATGGACCATTCGATGTGTGTACTGTCAGAGGCAGAGCTTGAATTACATGACCAGCAGTAAGTCAGACTCATTCCCAGTCAGGGCTGCCCTGGTTCTGGTTCTGTCCATAATATTCTGTTAAAAAACTTCTTGGCAGTGCCAACTGGTGAAGAGTGTCAGTTTCGGTGGCCTCAGAATTTCGTCTCTGCTTTTTGCAGATGACATGGTCCCGCTGACTTTGTCAAACAGTGACCTTGAGCTTGTACTGCAGCCGAGTGCTCAGTGGCGGGGATGAGGATCCTCAGCACCTCTATGTTCGAGGTCATGGTTCTCAGGCAGGAAAGGGTGTTTGCCCGCTACAAATCGGGACACGAGCCAGGGTGAAATGGAATGGGAGATTGACGGGCGGATCGGGACTGTGTCGGCACTTAGTTATTTTAAAATAGAAGTCCAGTCATCAATTTTTAATTACCAAAGGGATACAAATTATGAAACTTAACGTACTTTTCGTATGTGTCTGTGTTGCTTAAGGTGATGAGTGTAGATTTACAGGCAAAACCAGCCATTTGATGAAATTGAAAGGGGTCACAGGGCAATTTGAATGGGGGGACTCATATACCCTACCACCATCACTTAATGGCTTGTTGTGCTTTCAACATCTTTAAAGGCTCTTCTGTGTCTTAAGTGAACATAGGAGTCAAGGGTAAAAGTCACGGTTGCATAGATACGTGCTGTTAACTGCCTGTCCATTTCATTAGCGAGAGCTGTGGCTCCATCGGTGATGGGTTAGATACACGCGTGGGTGCACGGGAGCATCTGTGTACATCTTATCTCGGATATAAAGTAGTGTGCCACGGACTGGCTGTGGGCAGAATGGAAAACAGGATGTAATCTGATCATATCGGCTCGCCTCCCCCCGAACATAAAAGGTGGGTTTATGGCTTTAGCACATTTTAATAGTTATTGTATCCAGCCAGCATTTTGTGGCATCCATTTAGGTATTATACCAGTGCCTGGATTTATTCTGTTGTTGATTGCTGATCTACAAGTAAAAACTCTTTAAATAGGGATCGACTATCAACCGATATTCTCTTTGACTACCAATAATCCATATTGATATCTTTTGGAACCATTCCACTAATGTAAAAGTGTAATAAAAAAACAACAACAAAATTTAGAATAGGCCTGAGTGGTGGGCTGGTGGGTGGTGGTTTGTACAGCTACTGAGTACAATTTACTCAAGCACCTTAAGCATTTGTAAAATCTTGAGCTATCTGTAGCCTTACTGGAGTGTTTCCATTCTGCAACCCCTCTTTATTTTCTCTTTACTACTCGTATATTTACTTGCTAAATTTGCCCGTTAGTTGTTTGGCGGGTTCAATTATTAAATTAAAGAATAAGTTTATACGCATTGGTCACAATTAAAACAACACCGATAACAAGTGGTGGTTGGTAATAATATTTTTTGGAGTCTGTGAAAACCTTAGGGTGAAGCGAAGGATACTCCTGTGAGGGCTCTGAAACTGGGACAGGACAGAAAATCTGGAGTGGATTTTGATGTTCTGCAGTGTCTGCAGTGTCTGCAGGGACTTCAGTGCTCAGCTTTGTGCATGGACTCACAGTTGCATCGTGGCGGTGGTGGGGGGTGACGTTTCCTTGGCTCCACATGGCCTTGGCCTTCACACTTGTCACAGACAAGGCCCTGCAATCATGCATTTTGCCAGAGGGTGTTAAAGTTCTTCTCTGTTGAGTGACTTCAGAAAGCACCCTTCCCCAGGTGACCTCATTTCTTGGTGCTTTATCTTGTGTAAATTACTATTCTCCTCTTTATTATCTCTTCTTGGACTTGGACTGTGTGCAGTATGACATTCTGTTCTTTGTCACTGAGGGGATCCAACTGGGTTATTCCTTGGCCTAATCCTCCTAATTTCACACAATGTGGCCCACGACGTCAGTAAACATTATGTCAGTATCAGTAAAAAAACAAACAACAAATACTAGCAGAAATCTGGCTCCCATTTAACTAATTAAGATACAGATATTGATATTGCCACCCTAAAGTCATACCAACATCAACGGAGTACTTGTTGATATTTTGTTTGTTTTTTGTTGATATTGGCAGGACAATACTTACTTTTTTCCACGTCTTTTGATAGTCATGATGTGAATGGAAGCATTCGGTTACGCACCAACATGGCTTTAGTGTTGAGACAGTCACATGTTGTATTAAATCAAAGAATGCTTGCTGGATTTACTAGCAAACAGCATCTTGGGCCTGTTTCATAATCATTAATTGTTCAGAATTGACAGAATGTTTTGCAGATTAATCTGCATGGATTAGACATGTTACAAACTATTTGTATCAGCGGAACATGGCGCCAATAGCGGCCGACGGTTGTGCCGCCTCCACACAGACGTAAGTTTCATCATCGTAATGCAGAGAGGCGTCACACATGAGGGAACAGTTGAAATTGTGTGATGCAACATGGAGGGTTACTGCATTGGCGGATGCAGTGTCATCTGACTGGCTATTATTTTCCCCGGGGCGGCAGCTCGCCGTAGGCAATGAAACGGCTATCCGCTTATTACATTGAATTTTAAAAATACAATATCGCTTGATTCCTATTGCTCTTATTAAATCCCTCTGTGTGGGCGCAAGGCCACAATAAATAGATTAAATGTTGGCTAACGATATTTGATAATTTTCCAAATTGCCATGTATGGGAAAAGATCAGCAATTCAATTAATCAATTTCATAAAATGTACTAGACTGCGAATTTGGAATTAGGATTAATAATTTTACCTAGGAATTACTACCAAGTGTGTGCTTGTGTTTGCGAGAGAGCGAGAGAGAGAGAGAGATGTGTGTGATCGTGGGAGCACAAATTTATACATCCATAGCGAAAGGATTCATTGTCAGTTCATTCAAAATTGTGGCATCCGTGCGGGTTCGTTGACCATTTAAGCACTGGTTGAGATTCTCTCTTGGCTAAGCAAGAAGAGAATCATCAAAACAGTCCAGTCCAGATGAAAGACAACAACATTCCGGACCAGAACACGTGTTTTGTTGTTTGACGGGGTAAGCATGAATGGGAATGGGAGTGGCCACCTTCAGGGAGTCCCAGAGTATTTGTTGATTTACTCATTGGATTAGATGACAGTACAGACTCTTTAATGCAGAATGCAAGCTGATCTTGACAGATTTGGCAATTTTGTCCTTCAGGCGGGAGTTGCTGCAGAGGGTTGTCGTCGATAATGTCTCTCCAAATTCTGTACATCTCAAATAGCTGTGCCATTCATTGCCCTGAGTGTGCGTTTTACACATGATCCGCGAAAAATACTGACGGGGAGCTGGTCCAAGTGTATCTGCCAAAAGTAGACATTGGTGGACTCTGCAGTGAGGTGTGAAAACAGGGGGATTGGAGTTTGACCCCAGGCCATGTGCTTCACTTTCAATGTGAGATAATGATCTGTCGTTTTATGAATCCCAAAATCTGATTGCATGCTCATCATTCCAATTCCCAGGTGTCCTTCAAATATTTGACGTCTCACGTCCAGCTCAACCCCTTCATTATAAGTGATAAACTGCAAATAACTGTAGTAAATATAAGTAGTAAAAGTTGTAAATATCCTTTCATTTAACTGCCAATGCCATCACAGCTCGCCAATTACGAGAGGAATGTGAAATCTTTAGGAAGTAATTTGGACACTTTTTATTGAATTGCATGCAGATGTTACTTAATTAAATTGACCGACATGAATGATTTATCAATGGCACAACATGTTGTCTACTTCTTCTATGAGATATTTTAATAAACCAGACTTGCAGTCCTCACCGTGTCCATCGCAATAATTAAGAAGTTAGTAAAGCAAAGCTTCTCTCGGTCAGCACAACTTATTGTAAAACAATGATTAGCAACCTTTAATGGGTCGTCGCCACTTTATCTCTCAATCGGGTCCTTTAACAACCCCGATTAAATCAAATATAGTCCACTTTTCATCCTCATCCTCATGGATTTTAGTGCCAATTACTATTCCGTTTTATCATTCATAATGCATGTCGTTAAATGCCCCATAAAAAATATTTGATTGGACCGAATGTCATTACCAATAGTTTTCTAGGGATGAAGTAAGCGAGGTTTCAACACACAGTGTGTCCGATAGTAGAGTATCACTCTCACAAAGGCGTGCACATGACAAAAACACATTGAGAAATCAGAGGGAGAACTTAGCACTTAGAATAAAACAGTTAACATTTCCACATTAAATTGAAAAAAGGACAATCATTTTTGTTTTCTGAAGCTGTGTATTTACATTATCCAAAATTTTCAACGCCACGAACATGAATATGTCATTTGATTCAAGGAAGCGGTCCATTTCATTTCTTTCCCATTTCTTCACTAAATATTTACTAAAAGGAAAAAAAAATGGGAAACACAGATTTTTAATGAAAAATTGCTTTCTTCAAGGGTTTTTACTAGTTTTTAATTATAAACTCCATTTCATGGAGCCTCTCTAACTGATGTCCGCAGGCAAGACTGTCAATTTTTAAACAGTACTGATGAAAAAAAATCTGACAAACACTAAGATTTAGAAGTAACCTCTAGGGTCAGAAATGCTGTTTGAGACGAAATGTCGCTCTCTTTTGATATCTTTAGAGTGACCTTGTGTTTTTACCAAGAAGTTAACCAAATTTTCCACTTATTTTGCTCCAATGTACCCATTTTTATCCAAGTTTTATAGTTCACACTTGAACTACAGTATCCTTTGCTGGCTCTATCTTATTCTGCAAATATTTATTCAAGATTTTGTCTTAAAAACAGTTACACATATATATATATACTTTATAAAATGGGTTTCAGCCAATCCCAAATTGTCAGCTGTGCTGTTTCTCTTGACAAACCTCTCCAGTGTTCTCTTCATTTCTCTTTGTGGGTGTTTTTCATATGGCACTAGGGTTGGATCGTGATGCCAGTTTTTTCCATTATCATTTAGGCCTTGTGTCATTGGTATAAATGTGTAGGTGTTACAGCATTGTAACCACAAACAGTATTCTTGCATGATGCGGCAAGTTTCAGCTTATCTTTCCAGTGAATTTATGTGTAATTGGTCCGGAACAAAGACCCTAACTTGCATGTTTCGAGAGAGACCTCGTTGGTATGACAGTGCTCACCGTTGCACCACCGTACTGCCTCTGCTGATGAAATAAAGCATGAGAAAATGTATATTAAAAGTCTGATAGACTTGCATTAGTGCTGCCAAATGTTTTAATTCCCACATTTTGAACATAATAAGACATATTAGGGAGAGCTGCCTTGCAATAGTTGAGTTTGAGACAATGAATGTCAATAATTTATGGTTATTAGAAGTAGAACTATAGTGGGAAATATAAAGAGCCAATCTTTATTCATTCAAATAGAGGTCACCCACATGAGGTGTCTTTCATCTGTAGATTATAAATTGCTTTGCCGGCCGCCTCTCTCACTCTTACTTTCTCCACCCACCATCTCTCAGCGTTTGAGAAAGTCGACTGAATTTAAATGGGATAAATCATAAATCTGATTAGCTGAGTATTCTCTGTGATCTGGAGGGCAATATGGAAGAAATGTGATGAATTGAAAATGATGAGGAGACGTCTTTCATTTTTTTTTTTTTTTTTTTTTTCTCGCTCTGTCTGTCTTCCCATCCACCCCCCGCAAGGAGTTTAGTTGAATAATTTACTAGCGGGGCAATAATGTGATGTACTTCATTAGATGGAAAAGCTCCCTGGTATCAACGGAGATGTCTCCTAATGGAGAAGGCTTTGATGAATCCCAATCAGGAACGTGACAGTTTCAGCAGTCTTGAGACGTATTACAGTAACCTGTAATTTGGAACTGTTGCCACAGAGGTTTCATGCCGCTCCACAAACATTATCTTGTCATTAATGACGGTTCAAGGTGGACCACAGCAGCTAAATTGTGATATTGGGTTTGGATTGGTTGAATCTGTGTGATTTTTTTTATTTGAAATAAAACTTTTCAATCATTCTCAAAGAATAAAGGACACATACAGAAAACTGTTTAGACCCTTAGGGAGACTCGCAGCACAACAAAAATACACAGTACGCAGTCTTGTGTTGATAAAGGTCAGTACTGTAAAAGAGGCCAAGGATTGGTGGCGTCTGACACCTCTGAAAAGAGCAGTGTCCCAATAGGATCAGCGCTTTATCTTACCTTCCTGCTATGAAAAAGAGTATACCGCAGCAGAAAACAAGCCAGTCCTTTACTCAAAAAAACAAAAATAACAAAAAAAAAACCCCCACTTACATTTAATCGAAGCCATCCTTTTTATATTTGGCTGAGGATGTGTTTCATTGCAAGCTATAAGGTCAGGAGGCAGCCTTGACTTCTATGCCTGACAACTTCACATTATTCAGTTTTGCACCATTTGCTGCAAAGGTTATTAGTGCACATTTTACAGCTTTATTAGCGTTTGAGGTCATTGAAAAGAAATGGCATAGTACATTTACAGAGTTCTACAGGGTTTTACTGACTGACAAATTATTCTTTAAGTACAGCTACAAAATTCGCATATATTCTCAAAAAAACCCATAAGTTGACCAACTAAACCAAATAACGATATACTATAAGTGTTGATTCCAAAACTTGTGAAGGTACGGGGTACGTGAAAAGATTGTCAAGTAGATCAACTGATAATAAAGCTGGAAGTGTGAAATGTGATTTGTTTAAAAATATCCTCATTTGAGTTAGTTGTAGCACGGCTGGAATAGTAATTTTAATGTCTTAATGCTGATTGAACAATAATTAAACAATTAGTCTATTTCTGCATAAAGGTTTGAACTGCAGTGTATAAATTGTTGAAATAATTCACCATTTTAAAAGGAGAGATACAAGTAACAGATAATTAGTTTTAAAAATTCCTAGAATAATGGCTGCATTGAATTGTTGACTGACAAATATGGATAAATAGTTGAAATATTTTCAAGTTTTGGTATTAGTATAACTGGTTTATTAGGTCCACTTATTTATCCAACACGTGTAAATTTGAAGGGTGTCAGACATACGGTTCTAGGGCCAGAGGCAGCTCACCTGGAGAACTAATACTGCCCTTTGGATGGTTTTGAAAAGTGTGAATATTAGTTGCACTTCTCCTGTCGGTCCACTAGGGGTACTGTCCTAAAAGGAGTGTTGTAAACCCAGTCCCCGCAAGCTGACTACGACTACACTTCAAGCTGGTTGAATGTTGCACACAGGAGCTGCCAGAGGAAAATGTTGCTGTCTAAATTTTTGAACTCTTAAGGACTCATTTGGTCTACAACAATTTTTAGGTAGATATTACGTGCCAACGTAACAATCGTACGAATGCCACGACCTACAGTTTACGCCATGATGGTGATGTGTGCTTATTTTACATATTGCAATCTGCATTTTAGAAAGAAATGCGAAAATCCCTGAATTGACTGATTTTAAAAAAAGGGAAATAAAAATCAGAATATGAGTTTTTGTCAAACCTTGGTGACCTTCTTAACCAGGCACCTTAGCTGCAGCCCTGGCGCAGCAGGCATACAGAGTGAGGAGCGTTTCATCATGCCAGAGACACTGCAGAGCAGATTCCATTGATCTAGGAAACACACGCAAACCTCTGTGCCGTGAACCGACTGCACAGCCGAACAGAAAACTGAAACGTCTGGATCTCAAAAGTTTCAATACTTACTTTAACAATGTGACTTTTCACTGTCCCCACATACATGTTTAAGTATTGATATCACGCAGTCTAACATCCCATGCCTATCAAAAACACTTACCAGTCAGTGGTGCATGATAATAATATAATGAAGGCTCATCTCAGAGTTCAGACTAGTGCAGAAAATGCTTAGACAAGATCCTGTCATGTACTGTAACTTGGTTTGAGATTATGTTTGTGGTATGCATGTGCACGATCACTCGTGTACTCATTGTTGACATTTTTTTTGAGTTGCCTTTTACTACTCACACACCAGGTGTAAGCAGTGTTTATTTGAAGACCGCCCTCCTACAGACACGCAGTACTGATGAACAGCACACCGCATAAAAGAATACCAGGTCACCTTAAATAAGTGTAATCTATGTCCTCTGCTAGTCGTATGGCCTGCTGTTTACTAAATAGTAGTAACTATTTGAGTAATTAAGTATTTGTTCATAATGTAGCATTATGGTCAATAATTAAGGGAGGCAACCAGGTGGGTGACAAAATGAATAAAAAGAGTTATTTGAGTTAGCATAAACACATGCTAACAATAACTCAGGTAGTACGACCTAAAGTATACATAAACTCCAGAAAACTGCAACAAAAGGAGGTCGTGGTTTTGAAGGATGGGGGGTTATATAAAAAATTGAGGTACTGCCCAGCTGACTGTAGTTCCCCAATGACCTCACCGTCAATCAGGGAGGACCTGCAACACAGACACAACACACATGTACAACACAAGAAGTCCTAGCAAAGGCCCCTGTGGTCGTCACAGAGATTAGATTTTGCTACTCTGCACTTCTTCAAGGTCAGTGTGACGTGTTCGGTTTTTGCTTCTCTTTTGTCTCGATTTTCATATTCTGATCCTGCCATTGTAGAAAGTTTTCATAAGTGTTTCATTATGATGCCAATATGGCAGGATCAGCCTTCAACTTTTCAAGTGTGCTTGAATAGTGTACAGGCGAATATAAAGTGACCGACATTGAGGCATGGGGCCTCCAAACTTAAATATAAACATAAAGGATGTCCCCCAACCCCAAATGTATGCAGGAATTGAAATATGAATGGTGTATATCTGCTGATTACCTTGTAACTGTCAAGACAGGCGCTTAAATGATTGCTGCTTTGAGAACTTTCCTTGTGCACAGTGAAGTATTGGAAAGTGCTGTTCAGTTCTGTATTCTGATAAGCCTTCAAACTCGAGAAGCTTTTACTCATCAGGTCTTCCTCGATTGTATGCCTTCCTCTAATTAGTGCTTGAGGCGATACACTTATAAATCCCTTTGCATTTTTTCAACTCGAACCTATGAAAGCAGATGAAGGCTAGGTGAGAGAGAGCAGTACTAGTGACTGACCATACTGAAGAAGTTTGTGGTATTTCTTAAATAAAGGGACATTGCTTTGGTCACTTTAGGTACTTGGGAGAGCTAAGTGATAGTACAAGTTTACTTTGCTGGCAGCAGACGACCATTATATGGCCACACTCTAAAATGAACACTTCAGCCAGCAACTAGTCGGTTATTACCTCTGTAAAGGAGATTATGTTTCTACTGACATTGGTTAGTTTTGCCATTCAGTATCCTTTCACAGGTATGATGTGTGTGGGAGATTTTGATATTTTTTTCATTCTGTCTTTAATTTGCCATCCATCCATTCAAGCATCCATCTACGCCGACATGTCATCCAGCACGTCTAAAAGCGCAGGAAATCTTGCCAGAGTTTCTTGGGAACTGGTGGCAGGATGTACTGTATCACTGGCAAAGAAAGGACTTGGTAAATGTTGGAATGGATCCGAGTCAGAGTCAAAGCGACACTTTTGGAAAATGTAAGCAGATATACACTGGGTGCATTCATACATTTGTAGAAGAGTGGACTATTGACCTGGCAGATAAACTTTTAAAACACTTTTGAAACACACTTTCAAGATATGCAGAGTTGGGAAGCAATTTTTATCTCCATCTCCACATCCCTTGTGCACAAGTCTTTGGGCCAAGTTGGTCTTAAAGCTCTTATTCCGGGTTGTCAAGTAATAGCGTCTTAAGTATCCATTTTCTGGTACTTTCTCAAGAACCAACATTTTTACAATTTGCACATTCAAGCTCATCCGCTGAAAAATGGCCAAGACCTCTGCAATCCAGGGGTACTGAAGAACTGCGCCTCTCCCATCTGTGGACCTTCCCACCTGCGAAGTGACCCCAGAGTTGACCAGTCATGTGACGGAGGGAATAAACACAGGTGGACAGGGAACACCTGGGGACATTGCCCTGCAGAAGCCTCTCTGCTCCGCCCTGTGACACTGAAAAGCAGCAGCTACTAGCAAATAGAGACGTGCCTAAATGGAGGCCCTGAGGTACCCAATAATTTGCCATCCATCCATTCAACCATCCATCTACGCCGACATGTCATCCAGCACGTCTAAAAGCGAGCAACAAATGAGCTGCACACTTTTCTCTTTTGCTGTCCCCCCCTCCTCGTGGTGCACACACATACACACAGCCTCCATATCTCCCACAGATATAGCGTCACACTGACCGGTGCATTTGAGCCGCAAACCCCTCTATCCCTCCATCGCCAGCTGAGCGGGGCGTTGGGATGCTGTCATTCATTCATTCATTCATTCATTTTCTACCGCTTATCCCGTTAGGGGTCGCGGGGGGTGGCTGGAGCCTATCTCAGCATCTTGGGGCGAAGGCGGGGTACACCCTGGATGAGTCGCCAGTTCATCGCAGGGCTGACATATAGAGACAAACAACCATCCACACTCACTTTCACACCTACGGGCAATTTAGAGTGACCAATTAACCTACCCCCAGATTTGCATGTTTTTGGACTGTGGGAGGAAGCCGGAGTACCCGGAGAAAACCCACGCAGACACAGGGAGAACATGCAAACTCTGCACAGAAACGCCCTGACTCAGAATCGAACCCAGGACCTTCTTGCTGTGAGGCGACAGTGCTAACCACTGCACCACTGTGCCGCCCATGGGATGCTGTCATGCCTCAGGCAATCAGAGATACAGTCATATGTCACAAATAGGTGTCAACTCTTATTACAGAGGGTTGGGGGTGGGTTGAAGGCAAGTGAAAACTCACTTATCAAAAAGGACATAGCTATGACAACTTCCTCACCCCCACCTCAGCCTCTCTCTCTTTCTCCATTTGCCAGGGCTGTGCTGGATATCTCCTTTTTTCCCATCACAGACCAATGATATTTGAGCAATTACACAAATGTAATACCTCTCCCCTCTGCGCTCTGCCCCTGTCCCAGTTCATTTAATGGACCTGTAAAGCGCAAAAGTATAGTTGATTCAATGTTTTCCAGAGGACGCGACGCGAGCCTGCAGATATGGGAAGGACATGCAGGGCTTCATCTCTAGTTTCACACAGCAGCCTTGACTATTATCAAGTTATTTGTTGGAAATTGCTGTGATTTATTGCTCGGTGCTAGTTTTGGCCTAGTTTAGCAAAGTTTTTATGGGAAAAGTTTTCATATCTCCTATTATCTTTTTTTATTTATTGCGTTACCTGCTCCCCCAAGGCATTTTGTGCTGAGAGCGCCACTGAAAAAAGTTCTAGGGTCATGTTTGCACAAGTTATTGCAAAATTGCAGCTAATGTAGTGTTTGATAACATTTTTTCGACGCTTTGGCCTAAGACAGTTTTATGAAATCTATCACAAGTTTTAAACAGTCTGGCATCCACTGTTCAAATGATCAATGTGACAGAATATATATATATATACACAGAAACATTTACATCAATACGGTTATTTAATAAATATAGAATCAGTGAAGTGGCAAGCCTGTTTCAATGCAATTCAATGATTTGGCATGATTTGAGAGATTGAAATCCATGTCCAGTCCTATGAGCCCGAGGAATGGCGCTCATTTCATAGAAAAGCACACTGGAGCCGAACAGAACAAAAGGACTCACATGATACATCATATGGTTTATGGTGCGTTGACTTTGCTGCAGCCTTTGTAGCCCGGGGTCATGGTAATGTGTGATAACAAACACGGCATTTGTAGCAAGCAAAAGAAAATCAGTTGTATAGCACTTTGTAGTCACTCCGTAAAGTACATCCGTATTTAAACTTAATGTGGTATCACGCGTCAAAGATGTCTCTCAGTGCAGAAACAATTACATTAGGGGATGGTGAAGAAAAGCGCGTTTGCATGTTTCTATTTGTGTGCATATGTCTATATATTGTATGCAGACTTTGTTGCTAGAATGCATGTTATTTTGCTTACACATTCAAAGACAAAAATGATTTTTTTTTACATCACAACACTGAACAGTAAGGCTGATTTCAGTGAGATACAATTACTTTGGATCGTGTGCTGCATTGTTTCCCATTAATCCCAGTGGCTTTGGTACGCACGGAAATCCAGCACAAATATAATGGATTCTGGGACATATAAAACAACTGTATAGAGAGGTAATTACAGAATATAAACACAATGAATCTTTAGTGTGTGTGTGTATACATCTTGAATATATGTAAATAAAAATAATCAAAAATAAGAATGTCATTAACATCCTGAAGTATTTAAACTCTTCTTGTTAATATTTCGAAGCAATTTCCAGTTCTGAGAAAAAAAAAAAAAAAAAAAAAAGCCCAAACATTTATAGGCAGTGCAGCACTTATGTAATTATGTCAAACCTGATCAATTAATAGATTAACTTGTGAGTGCACTCACTGTTGTAGGATGAAACTGTCAGATTCGTTGCTCTTTTCTTCTAGTCTAATTGAAATGTCAGTTTACCCTCAAATAAGCCAGATAGGGTGATAAAATACCCCCTTTTTAAATGGTTTTTACTGGCTGCTTTGCATATGAAACGGCATTCTGCCATTACGCCCATTCATCTGATCTGTACTGCTCATGGGGGCGATACCTCAGCTGCTTCTCGATGAATCTCGCCTGTTCTTGTGTTTCAGTGTGTGTCAGTGTCTCGCTGTAAAGGGCCTGTGAGGAAGGGGGGAACAGTGAGTGACAGCTCTCCTTTAAACAAACACGATGACACATGTCACCCCCCCTACTACCGCTATCAAATAGAGCAGAAGTGCCCAAAACATTTTTAGTAATAAACAACAAACATCAACTCTTTTTTAAAAATACGATTTTCTCCTGAACCAGTAGAAATCCTTTGCCCTTATCGCGATCCATCTCCATATTCCTTCTTCTATCTGCCTAACTCTTTTGATTTTATCGCTGCCTGTTCCTCCTTCAGCCATCTCCTCATCTCTCTCCTCCGAGGCTCAAGTGGAGGCTCCTGGAGGCCGGCGTCGCCTGGAGTGATGGAAGGGGAGAAAAAAAAAAAAAACATCACCTAGCGAGAGCGAGTCAGCCATCAATCTTCCTCTGTGCCGTTCCTTCGTTCACCCTCTCCTGCTCTCCTTCATTATCTCTTCCTCCGTGTCTGCTCTCTATCTCTGTCTGTCTGTCTCCCCCCTGCCACCCCCACCCTTCCCTCTTTTATCCCCTCTTCAGTCAAGACTGGACATGTGTGATGGCTCTCCTTTCTCCAGCTAGACCAATATAACCCTCCTCTCAGCTCTCCTCTTATTACTCCTCTGTCTAGATAGGATCTCCAGGAGGCTTCAAGCCATTGTATTTCTCCCCCTCTCTGTCCGACAGTGACCGTCTTTATGGAATGGATCCGGATGGGAGACGGCTTAGCTAAAGCCACAGTAGAAATCCTCAACTGATGGTTTCATATGAGGATGGGGGGTGATATCCTAGCTTAGCTGCCACATTGGGTGTAATGTGCCTAAAACCCACTTTCTGACACAACTTTCCACCAAAGCTAAGCTAGCTGAGATAATGTTGATTCAACTGTAAGCCAATTAAGATGCTATTGGGAAAGGAGTTGTGGATTAGGTGTAAACCTTGTTAAACACTTAAGGGTCTCATAAAGGTGGAGCAGGTTGTGCCCTCCCATTCAGTGGTGAATGTCCACGCACGAAGCCGGGGATCACAGAGGGGTTTTAACCTCCCCTGTCAGCCTAAATTAATGAGGTAATTAAGGGCTCAGGTGGAATTAGCAGTAAACACTTTTAAGTGCCCTCGGGCAGGATGTAAAGCTGCAGTATAGCTAGAGGACTGATGCTGCTATCGAAGACGAAAGGTCGAGAGAGACAACTGTTGGTCAGCGGGACTTGTGTCGAGATGTTAGAGTGACATTCTGTAAATGAATGACAGAGGAATTGTTGAGTCAGAAAAATAAAATCACAGTGGTTTGTTTTTTTTACTTCAGGTCAGCGGTGATAAGGGATCGTGTGAACATAAGGAGAATTTAGGAGGCTCCTTTCAGGGGGTTTAATGTGATTATATTGCATAGATGGCTACAGTCATAAAATCAGCCAATTTAAAGCACCCATAAAAGACTCCTCCAGGAATAATATTCAGATTATGGATCTTTAACACTTGCTTTGTAGCTTGATGGACCTTACATTTTGCTTTTGGGGTTCATCTTCTTGCTTCTTTCATGTAATGCTTTTAAATGAAAAGATCAAAAACTAAACAAATATTCAAGCGGACAGCGCAAATGTATGTCTGTTCACACACTGACAGATAAATCTTTCTGTATTTCACGGTATGCCAGAGTCTTGAAAGTGGTCTTGGTAGTGACTCTCCCGTGCTGACTCATGGTTTGCGATGCGTTTCGGCAAAGATTGGTTTTCCAGAGCAGTACCGTAGTAACAGGACAGGCATATAGAAGAACATATAAGACACTGGATTCCATGCATGCCTATGTCTCGTGGGATTGTCTACCAATGTTAATGACTCTGTAGAATTGTAAATGAGATGAAATGTACAAGATTGGATGCCCACAGAAAGCTGTATGAATCATATTTAAAGGAAATTACTTTCTTTTTATTCCACATGGTGTTTTTCATTGAGAAGGTGGGTGATGCATGCATACGTTGCGCAACGTTTATGCAATCATAAGTTTGACCTACCTAAAGAACATAATAGGGTTGATTGGAGGTGACAATCTTTGCACAAGAATGACCAATAAATGGCAAATAAGCTGTCTTTCGGGACAAAACTTCATCGCAGTGAAACCATGGCTGGCGGTGTTTGACATGGTCTTTCGAACCAGACCAGATCATTTTACAAGGAGTGCAGGGATGAGACACACAGGTGGGGCTTTAACCTGACATTTTTCTAATTCAAAACACTGTGGGGAACCCCGAGTCGTTTTCTCAGCTGGGCATGTTAGCCTTATTACATTCACAAAGATCATTTTCTGTCCACTGGGCAGAGGTAATCAGGTTCCCCACTCACACTGCCTCTACCACTGTCAGTGATATCTCATCAGACAGCGCGCACTATATAGAGACAGTACAATGAGTAATTGGTATGGCGAGAACATAGCCTGTGGGTGCTCCTATCAGCGACATCCACCACCCACGCATTCATGCACAGGTTCATGAACGCGTCCTCAAAGACATGCCCAACATATTCAGAGAAACAAAGACATTGTTGTATCGAAATGTTCATCGAAGGTACAAACGTAGGCCAATTTAACCTCGGCTGAATCAGTCAAGGCAGCCGTGTTTGTACAGGGAAGCACAGAAACACTTTAAAGTGTGCACTGGGGGGAAGGCAGTGCGGGCTCATATCCTTCTCGCAGTACTAGGTGGTGTTTGTGTAGCTGTGTTCACTCTGACCTTTTTGATTCTGGTTGATATTTGTCACGATCTTATACAATTAAAATATACCTCATTTATTGTGCAGGAACATCACAGTGCATGTAATATTTTATCAGGACATTATAATACTTACATAGAGGAGGAACCCTCTATCAAGATTTGATTTCTCTTTAAGACATTTAAAAAGCTGAAAAAAAGTGAAACAAAAAATGAAACAAAGTCAAGCAATTTCAAAGCTCAGACAACCAACATCACGTATTTGATAAAATGAATGGTTCCACAGTGCAAAGAAATGAATTCTATGGCTAATATACTTTTCAGCTCTTACCTGATATTACGCTGTAAAGACATTCAAAAATGAATATAAAATTAGATTTTAAAGTAATAAAAATAAAAATAACATTTTTCTTGAACATTTTCTGTAGCTTGGGCCTTGACGATACGGTGTATTGATCATATTATCTTATTATCATATGATCTTGATAAGGGAATATATATATTAAGTGACATCTTGAATATTATTTTGTGATACTGTTTTCTTTTCCTGGTTTTAAAAGCTGCATTAGAGTAAAATGATGTCTTTTTAATGAACTTCTACCCCTTCTAATATTTGCCCTCACCAATGCAGTCATTAATTTCACAGTAATGATTTATCCAAACTCCTATAGGCCTTTCTGTGCTGCATCCTTAAAAGGTGTACTTTTACTTCTAGTGGTGAGTCCACAAAACCAGACAAGTAAGACGAGGTGCAGTATTACACTTGTGTGCAGCGGACTCTCCAGCAGACACCGTGATGCTCTTGTTGTCAAAGTCGTCCTTACAGCGTGTCCTCCGTTGTCAGTCAATAGTTTGGTTCCTGCAGGTTTGACTCTCCTCTTCTAACACATGACAAGAGACCCGCCGTGTACTCTGCTGGACTGGCTGCTGCCGTCTCGCTCTCCTCTCTCCCTACCTTCATCCACACATGACACCTGCCCGAGCAAACCTGCAGAGGGAAATTCACATTTCCTTCTCACCTGCGGATAAACCCTCATCTTCATCCTCACCTCAACCTTGGGTGTTTACACTCGTTTGTAACCTCTGAGTGTCCCCGGCCAACATCCCCCCAATCCAAATAAGTGTGAGAGCATCAAGCTGAGGCACAGTTTAGTGTAAACAACTAGCTTAAACACACTTTTCCTCCATCCTGTCTTTGCCGCTCTTCAGAAATATTCGGGATCGGGCCGACGGGCACAGGTGAATTTGTTAAAACTGACATTTTCGGCAGTGTTTAGTCTCTTCCTTCCTCCTCCTCCTTTTTTTTTTTCAGGCTCAGTGAACTGAGGGAAAATGACATTTAATTACAGGAGAGCAGTCACGCAGTTCGGCTAATTACGATCCCGGGAGTTCAGTCATCATATCTAATTAACTTTCACTTTCATGAAAGCTTAATGCAGCACCATAGCCAGGCGCTGCGTGTGCCACACTTCAGGAATATTGACAACTCTTTGGAAATTAATTTCAAAATAGTTTTTTTTCTTTCTGTCTCTCACTCCCTCAAGTGCCAACAAAACAAAACACAAAAGTAAAATCAGTGGAGACTCAATGTTACTCCGCCTAAATTTGACCTAGATTGTCGTTTTATTTATGGGACTACAGAAAACATTGGTAATTGATCTCACCCTGCATTATGCTTAAGTAGAAAATGAATATAATCAATCACTTGGATGGTGGTGAAAATTCATAGCCCTATTGATTGTTAAAAGCACACTGCACAGTCTGATTCACATTCATTATGACACTCTCAGAGGACAATCAATTCATTATTATGCTCGCCCTTGACCACATTGTTAGTGTGCTTACTGAGGCATAATCCTCCAAGTGCATATGTGCATTTGTTGATGTTGTCATTTTTCATACAGCGAAGAGTCAGACTTGAAGACCTATGTCCGGCCTCTCCTTTAGTGGCTGCATTTTAAACCACATGATCGTTAATTACTATTATTTGAACGCTAAACTCAATTGTAATATACTTTATTTCCATGTGTATGTATTCATAAAACAACCCGTTTCAAACCCACCACAGTTTAATACATTGTGACCTCTACAAGAGCCCCTTTTTTATCCATTTCTTGTTGACTGAGCCATCCACGTATTCCGTATAATCCTGTTCCATGCTTTATATGCCGATGTTGTTGATGGGATGTTTGTCTTTCCTGGAGACCTGAGGTTGCAAAAGGGTGGAAACCAGAGTGCTAATTGGTGGCAGGAATTCCCGTCAGTGTAGTCTGAGCTCGGTAAAGGTCATCTCCACTCATAAAAGGGAGTGCTCACTTTTTTTTTTTTTTTTGTTAGTTATTAACCGGGCTGACAGAATTGGCCCAAGAAATCCAATAAAAAAATCGTACTGAGGTATTGTTGCCCGTGGCCCTGTTTCAGTCCCAAAGGTTTGCTCTTAGTGACTTGTCTCTACTGTTGCTGTGTCCGGATCAAAAAACCCCCCAAAAAAACAAGCTCCCAATAAGAGCTTTTCACGACAACCATACTGATATAAAATAGCAACACAAATTTAATTATTGAAATTTATAAAAGGTCATATTTCATTTCATTTAATGGAGCTTTTCCAGCATGTAACAAGCACAAGCAGAAGTTTATTTTTCTGGTGCTTTGTCCGTTGACCTTGTCCAATCAATTCTGCAGTGTGCTAAGAGAGCGTTAGCCAAAACAAGCCTGCTGAGTTGCCCAATGATTCAAATCAAATACTGAAAAGAAAATTCACATAACCTGCAGGTTTTCATGTAGAAAGTTTGTGCAAACATCGGTTAAAACAGTTTGTCAGGCAGCTGAGCCTCTCAAATCAATTATATTAAAGAGGGTAGATGAGAAATCAAGATGCCCCTTGGCGTCTTCTCCTCTGTGTGCTGATGGGTTGCAAAATAAATGGGAACACAGATTAGCGCAGATTGTTTCTTGGTCACCAGAGTAAAAATGGGATCAATTTTTCTGACGCCACATTTCTGCAGACCGTTCTTTCGAAAATGGCATTTTTCCAACAAACAAATCAGGAAGTTTGAGACCTGTCTCACTCAAGAAATCTCAAGATGTGTAAGTGTGCTATTTAGCAAATACAGCACATATAAACAAGTGGCAAAGTAAACATTGAAATGATGTCTATGTCCAGTGTTACCTTGTTTCGACATCAGTAATATGTTAAAAATCACCAGTGGGATGTGTTTGTAGCACTTTGTACCAATGCTGAAAATTGTATTGGGGTATCTACCGTCTTTGGCTATCAGGCTAGAAGGTCACATGGTGCAATTGTTGTTTGATGAGAACTGGGTTGTTAAAGGTAAGCAGGTATAAAAAAAAAAAAAAAAATCTAATTTTGATGAACTTTAACTATATTAAAGTGTTATAAATATGAAAAAATAAAGTATATAATTCCTTTAAACAAATTGTTTGCCTATACCTTTAAGAGACTCGCTGAACTTCTGCATTGTAATGAAGATGCAACATGCCAAGCACATAGTTGTGATTTAGCATTACACTTGGTGACCCTGACACCCCCCACTGCCAGACGTGAAAAATGTTAGTAGCCTGCCATAATGCTGCAAACATCAGCGAACCCCACAAGGAGGATTAATGCCTCATCTGGTCTTTATTATGCTGTCCTGCCGTCCTTCGCCGGCTGGCCATTCATCCTTGTAACACGTCCATATTTGCTGGCAGTGTGTGGAGCATATGCGTGCGATGGGGTGCGTGCCTGCTCACGGCCCCCCATTGCATTTGCATGCATTGCGTCGTGAAAGCGCATGTTGGATGCCTGTGTGAGATCTTCAAAGTTTATCCCAGAGGGAGTTAAATCACTTGTCCAGCGGCAGGCTTTCCAGGGCCACGTCTGGCTTGTCTTATCAATCTATCGATGTGGCACCTGTGCTGCTGGGTGTGCTAGGAGGCCGATGGGGGGGGAGGGCCGGGGGGCCTCATCGCAGCGGAATACTAATGTGTATGCAGATAGCTTTTGGTTTGGCCACCTCAGCAGACATTGATCCCCCTGCGGACTTGCACGGTGGTGACAGACGGACTGTCGCCTCTGAATGAAAGGAGATCGGGACGCGTCCCGTCACATGTCCCTCAGTGGGGTTCGGGCTCTCGGTTCCGTTCACCTCCATGTGCCGCGCTTCATCCATCCTTCCTCACTCTCTTTATGGCACCGCTCCGTTGTCATCACTCCTTTCCTCCCCCCCCCCGTGATAAAGAGTTGAGGAGAGACCGTCCGTCCCGTAAGAGAAAGGTTGCAGGTTAAATCTCTGCAGATGTCGGCTGTCGTTTACAGAAGGCAAACCTTAAAGCCCGTGTGAGTAGTTCCTCAGTCAGACCCATGATGTCCAGGGGACAGAGGCAGGGTCTGTCTGTGCTGGTGACACAGTGTCTCTCAGTCACTGGAATTGTTTCAAGTTGTTTCAATGGGTTCCAATGATTCAATGTGAGTGAGGAGCAACGCGGTGGTAAAGAAAATCTTTTACATTTTAAACACTATCGACAAATCGACCAAAACCAACTAAACCAAACAAGCGGGGAAGGAGCCTCTAACACACTCTTATAACACACTCAAACCAATCTAATGGAAAGAATGCCCTGATTAAATTCCTCCTCCACTCAAAAATGTGAAGGCCGCTTTCACAATTGTCTGCTGCAGGAGGAAAGTTTCTCTATACTATACGCCCTTGAGTGAGTTTAAGTAATGTTTATGTGAGGACTTTGGAAGCCTGATGCCTCATGGATTGATCACGGCTCAGAATGCATAGTTTATTTAATGTTCAACTGTCATATTATTAACTGTTTGAATCTCTGGAGGGAATTTTTAAAAAAGTGTAAAAGTGACACAATTTGCTTATAAACCGATTAACAGAAAATAAATGTTTTTATGCAATCGTGCTAAATACTTGATCGTTCCAGCTTTTCAGAAGTGAGGCTTCTGCTGCACTCGACTGTTTTCAATTTTGGTTCTGCACTATTTGTGATACAAAATTAGCTAATTGAAAATCTGACGTTGTTTATGTGATTCACGGAGGAAATAAGTGGAACGTGTCCAATAAGTAAAATAAAGATGCTTTTGGAGCGTTAATGAATATGATAAAGAAAATTGAGCTCTTTTTATGCAGACCTTTAAACGAAAACATCCCGTGTGTTCTTTTGCTGAAAGAATTTCCCAACAAATTTGATTTTATTTGCTCACGAAAAATAAATTGCATCACCATCTGGCATTTCCAGATTACCGGTTTTGACTCTAACCTCGCGACCTCGTTTCTTCTCTTGTCTCCAAATCCCACTTATCAGCCACCAGCGCCTGAATTGCATGGAAAGGAGCAATGCAAATGGCTGAGGGAAAGGCCAGATCTAATCTTAAGGTTTATTCTAATTAAAAGTGATTTACTTTCCCAGCCATTCCCTGAGAGGGAAGCTTAATGTCCTGTTTCTCTAAGGAGACGGCATCCTCTAACTCAATTAGGTAGGAGAAGATGCACTTAGGTAAAGTTTAGTGTGGATGGAACCACTTTAGATGCAGCGTACAGGAACATGCTGCAAAACCTTTGGGCTCATTTTAGGGGCAGGGCAGAAAAAGGCCAAGGATGAAGGAATCCCCCAGCTGATCCACGTTGTGTTTGCGGGAGGGAGAACTTGACAGCTTGCTTTGTTTGTGCTCACAGGTGGACATAATTTCATACACCATTGTTAAACATTCAACGCTGAGCCTCTGATTCAAACTCTTGACTAGTTTCTTTCAATATGTCCCTATAAACTGAACACGTCCGGCAAAGTGCAAACGGTTAACCAGAGCTTAACCACATCTAAGCAACTCTGTCAGTGTACAGAAGAATTGAAATCAATGTTTTTCCTTTTCCCTCCAATGTATTTCCACATTATTACTAATTGTGATGGCCTCCAGTTCCCCTTTTGTTCAGCTTTGGGAGTGTCTGATTTGATGAGATGGCTGGCACCTGGGTTTGAGTGGTTCGGAACCTATATAAGAGTGTGTTGGAGGCGGCAGTCTCTCTCTCCTTCCTGGGTTGTTTGGTTTGGTTGGTTTTGGTTGCTTTGTATTTGTTTGTCACACACATGCACTCACATTCACTCACATTCACACACACACACACTACATGCATCACTGATACCTGACTGCACATCTTAATTTCTATTTCTTAAATTAATTTGTCATTACATGTAAAAAGTCATAACCCGTCTCCACACTTTTGTCCTTGCTCTGAGCAAGGTCATGACAAAAAAAAATCACTGGTTACATATAGTGAAAATATAAACTAGGGCAGGGACAATATGCTTTGGTTGTGGCTCCTGATTCAATTTGTATTGTGATTTATTGCCATTCTACAAGTATTGGGATTAGATAGTATTGATTATTCTGATTTCCTTTCCCATCTTGAAGAAGAACAGAATTTAAGTCATGCAAATCCAGAGACAATATATTCAAAGACAAATAAAGCAACTCACATGTCAGTCAGTCTTTGGAAAAATGGCACATAACATTTATGACACAATATTTTCTTGAAATGAACTGCTCAGATCACCTCTGCTGTTTTATTCCCGGCAGCAGATGTGACGCTGTGTTGCAGTTGCCTGCGTTACCAAAATACTATAGATAGAAATTTCGCAATTTTTGGAGGAACATCGATCGTTTAAAATTGCCCCATTAAAAAAATCGGATACTTACATGAATCACATTTTATTCCTAATCCTAATATATCCAGTGTTTTTCTTTTATAAACCAAGGCCAACCCTTTTTTTTTTCTGCCCTTGACACCAGCATGAAGTGAGGGTGTTGCTCACAAAGAGGCTCTGCGTTCAGCAGAGATTCAGTGATTTTATTGCTGAACTCTGTCCAAACATAGCCTTTTTAAACGCAACATTGCTTGTCAGCGACCCAGCAGGCCTTCTTCGCAGAGAGAACATAAGTCCTGTTAGTTGTGAGTGGTTCATGTGGTTTTTGACCAGTTACTAAAAGCACTTGAAAGTAACAGAATAGTATAATGTTTGATCTGATAACACTTTCTCATTTCTAGAGAGCTACTAATTCTAAGATTTGCAGGCGCAGCATATTGCAATCGGCATATGTTTCGTGGCCTTTTTTGCATTACAATCTTCATTCTAATTGAAAAACAACAAAATGTTCAGCACATAATGTCTCCACTCAACGACAGCCTCTCATTATTACGTTACTTTGTCACATATTCTTTTCTCCATGAAATAATTACAGCTACTTATGATATGAATATCGACCTTATCCAGAGTACAATTTCAATTATTTTCCCATTAATTATATGTAATATATATAATTATTATTCTGTTAATTTTTTCATCAATGCATAAAATAACTAAAATTAAAAGTTATTTAGTGTTTGGATCTTTAATCCATTGTGTATAAATCAATGGATAACATTCATTATATGCTGAAATCAAGGTCATTGATCCACGTAAACATTGACTATTCATGTAATAAAACCATGACATACATCTATTCTCTGTATCTTACTCTTTAATTCTTAAATATAAGTAATATTAATAAATACTGGATGGGACAATTTAGGGGCATCGTGACGTTTGACTTTAGCCATATACAAAACAGGATTTAACTAGCAGATAATGCCAAACATTGACTTTTAAAGTGGAAAGACTGTTTGTTTGCCGGAACAATTCATTAGAACTATGAGTGAGTTGGTTTCCTGCGTCAGATAAATAAACATTTTTTTGGAGACTCTTCACTTTGTGACATTTTAGTAATATTCCCCTGTGGCCTCATCAAATTTTGCATTTGCGTACAAACACACAGACACATATTCTTGAGTTTTTATTGTGCTGAAGCAACCTGCCAAATAATGATGTGGTCAAACGGCTCTGTGTCCTTCCACTAAACGCCCTCGCTGCAGCTGTCCGTCTCCTCTCCCGCCGAGACACCGAGACCCTTATTCCGTCATGAAAACACATAAATGCGTACATTGATATCAGATGTTACCCTCTGAAACGCCGTCTCATTTGAAAGTATCTTAGATACCCAAAATAATCAGAATATTCACTGTGACATGCTAAATAAAGATGAAGCAAACCTGCAGGAGATTCACTGCTTTGATATGCAAAAGCTGCATTGCACAGAAGCTTGTTTGTGTGTTTGAGTGTTTGTGTTTGTGTTTGTGTGTTTTTTAACAGATTCGATTACCATAACATTTTAAAAATTCACTCCACCAATAAAATTACAAAACATCTGTCCAACTGCACACTTACAGCTAAAAGTAACTAAAAAGAATTGGCAGAGACGTGCGAACGCTCCATATTCTGTCCATAAATCCATGAAATGAAAATAAAATGTCAGTGAAAGTTCAAGCGGGAAGACTTTTTATGCATATCTCTCTCTCTCTCTCTCTCTCTCTCTCTCCGCTTCCTCTAATCAGCTGACAGCAGCTGGATCCTTTCCTTTCTTGCATCATCCAACTAGATTCAGCCGCCGCCGCCTTCAGCCATGTGACTGTTTTACCTCGTGCCTTAATTAGTTTGAATGACATGCAAATGTCATCTTTATCTAATCGATGCCAGCAACAAGTGTGTGCAACAAGTGGAAGCAGTTTCTTATATTTTATCAAGTTAAAAAAACAACGCTTTGTACCAAATGTAGCTACTAGCTAACGTCCATCTACAGTCTCAAGGACAATAAAAAGCCTGGAAGTTGTGGAATACTCCTCCAGCGGTTAATTCGTTATAACAGATTTAAAGACATGGGCTCAGGAGCCATTTGTAAAACTGTTGTCTGTAAAGACAATTCACCGTCTTCCTGTTGCTTTCTACAAAGCATTTCCTCCAACATAAAAGTTTTGAATGATGATGACGCGCCAGCTCAGCTGCTCTTTTGGGCAATTCACCATCTTCCTGTTGCTTTCTACAAAGCATTTCCTCCAACATAAAACTTTAAAAGCGTTACTGCTCAGTCTCAGCACAGTATCACACTTAGAATGAAAAACAACAAAACATCAGATTTAAAAGAACTGATTTTAGTGCGATAACATCAACAGTTTCTCAAGTCACATCTTCCTCATGTACTGGAAGGAAGGAATTATCACATTAAATTCTTTCTAATTGCACAAAACGATCTGAAAAATGATATCCTGTATATGTATAGTTGCATCAATTGATTGAGGAATGGGCAGAAAATTGAAAGACGATGCTCAGGATTTGTGTTTTACATCCAGCTCAGTGGGAAGTCTGATAGACAGGGTGAAGTGTGCATTTCCTGTGCAGGGCCCTCATTGACACCGGCACCATTTACTGCTGTCACCCCAACGCCCGCTCCCCTCTTCCCTCACCACCACCACCACCACTTAGTGAATAAAGGTCAGGCAATCAGGCATCTGGAAGGACAGCTAATTTGTCATCCCTCGACTAACGTGTCAGTGTCCGATCTTGTCCACAGGGCATGATACTGCAACAAGCCGTAAAGGTTAAGAGATTCAAAGAGCGCTCCCCCCTTCCCTTCCCTTCCCTGCTCTTCCCCGTTCGTCCCGGCTCCCTCTCAACGAGCAACATGCGACGGAGCAGAAAATTCAATTTTGGATTTGATACTGCGTGTTTCATGGCTGTAACTCTTCAGAGTCTTTAGGCACGTCGTCTGCTTTGCTCAGTTAAACTCCCCTGGAGCGCCCCCCCCCCCCACCGATCGAGACCTTCCTGTCTTCTGTGTGTCATTGTCAGCTCGTGCGGCCTCTCCTTGAACTCCTTGATTACTGTGCGTTTCGATCTTATTTAGCCATGAAACATGACTCAAACAGATGGTGAGCTTAGCTGTGTGCAGGTTATTGTTTGGATCTGCAAGTAGTCCTCCAGGTCTTAAGTGACCAGTGATCTGGATTTGAATGCAGCGCGGACGCTGTCATGTCAAGCAATCTGTCGATCTAAGTGCAGCCTTTGCGATTACGGAGGCATTACAAGCCGTCCTTGTCGCACCTGAATGCATCCTAATAGCCTGTTTAGTGGGGCCATCTCCAGCTGCAGGTGCGCGGCCCCTTCTGATTCCCTGGAGTGTGAGTGACAGAGGGAGGAGGAGAGAGAGCGGCTGAATGAGTGACTTTGACACGGTGAGTTCACCGGGCCTCTCCGAGCGTGCGAGAGGAGCGATCAGTGTGGGATAATGGAGAGTCACCTGCATGTCAGCTGCCTTTAATGTACATCTTTGCCGATAATGACTTATGAAGACACCCATGAACGCGATGGTCGCGATGTTCACGATCATTGTACTGCCAAGGAATTTAGTCACTTTTTTTTTTTTTTCAGAAGCGGTTTGTTATAACGTCTGATAAGGAAACAAGACTAATGGTCTGCCAAGCTAGTGGTGCTATGAGTCTACTCTTAGTTACAGCACTTAAATGCTCTCACAGCATACTAATTCACTCACTGGGACAATAGTCATTTACAGGTCTTTATGTGTTGATGCTAGCAGTTTATAATTAGCTTTAAGTACAGCTGAGTCTGACGGGAATGTTGGTTTGGACATGATTTGGTCCGCAGTTACAATATTTTAACTCTCACCTGATGATCAAGTGTGTCACCAAAGTCATTACGATTAATACTCAACCCTTTTCACTGGATGTAAGGATAATTCAGGCCGGCCAACCTGCATTATATCACTATAATCATGCTGCTACTGTCGAGGTAGAGCCCCAGCTGTGGCATTCAGCATAAAGATGACATCTGTCCTGTACGGAGCCAGAAGGTTATCATCCAACCTTCCTCAACACGGTAGCAGATTAGTTTGTTGGCTGCCCCTGAACTAATAATTTTCCTATTCTTAGTTTCTGCGCAGTAAAAAAAAATAAAAAAATTGGTTCTAAATGGCTCTACAGCGTCACCCATCCTGCTTTT
Source organism: Mola mola (assembly GCA_001698575.1). Classification (NCBI taxonomy): domain Eukaryota; kingdom Metazoa; phylum Chordata; class Actinopteri; order Tetraodontiformes; family Molidae; genus Mola; species Mola mola. The sequence goes on from KV751334.1 coordinate 25,380,759, forward strand.
GTGAATTCAGCACTTCAGCACTTGGACTAAAAAGTCCATGTGGCCATCTTCAAGCCTGTATAACAAAGGGTGACAGGATCCGTTGCACCGTCAACTAGAACTTGTAGCTTTAGCTTCAAATATTTAGTCTCTGGGATGTCTTGAAATTTTACATTCACCGAATGATTTTTACTTTAAATGTTTAACGATTCAACGTTAACTCAGCTTGTCTTTTTCAAAACAACTCATTTGTTTAAACAGTGGGTTTGTAGTGACTGTCAGCCAGTTTTTACCTAGATTACGTGACTATTTGGGCTTTTGTACAGACGTACTAAGGGTGGCAGAAATCCCTCTTGCTAAATGATGTTGCTTTTACAAACATCACTATCATCTGAGAATCCGATACACTGACTGCAAACACGGTTTCTCTTCACAGCTTCTGTACTTTCTCGCTCCTCTGGCTTCACCACCAAGCTGCCAGAATGGAACCATACCAAATGTATTCTCTTTTTCAGGGACGCAGGCAATTGGCTGAAATGTGTATCTGCTAAAACCCACAGATGGCTCCTTCACCATGGGGCTTTGCCTCAGTTGCAAACCGTTGCTCTGAGCTCACGTGACTGCCGGCTCTCCTGCACGGTGCGGCAGGGGAACGTGGTGGAGGGAGAAAAACTGAAAGAGAGGGTGGCGAAGAAAGGTGGTTGTCATGGTGAGAAGGAATCACGCTCATGAGTGAAGCCTAATCAGACCCAATCTGCTTCACTGTAATGCAGTGTCGCAGATATGTGCTTTCTATTTCTTTTGAATTAAAGGAGCTGCACGCTCCTTGCTGCATTATATTATACAGCACATTAAAGACATCCATTTTTTTGTGTGTGTATATGTCTGTGTGTGACACCACAGGATATTCTTTGCTGCACAATCCCCGCTGTATGTTTAGTCACAGTCACAGATTAAAATATAGATAAAAGTATTAGAATTCTATTTACTTGAAAACTTTTAGGTAACTCCTTCAAAATAACGATATATTTAAAAAGAGTTTTTGGCAGTTTTCACTTGTTCAAACATAAATTCAGTTTGTGATTTAATAATCAACGCATGAAAGGGTTAACATGCACATTATAATAACAAACTCATATCAATTTTAGTTGCATTGGCTGATAAAAATCAAGCATTGCAGGAGTTCTGGAAGCCCACAGAAGTCACGTTCAGTTCACAATCTACACCTGATGGTTGATCTGAAACAACTGATACTCTGTCTATTGACGAATCTCAGAGAAAACAGGCTATTTCCACTGCTTTCACCTGCCTACACTTCCTGCTTCCTCTGCAAGCAGCTTTGCACCTCACCGCCAGCCCATCTTCACCTTTTTTAAGCTGCATCTGACTTCACCAGTGGAATCAGTGGAAGTTCTGTTGTCACAAGCAGCTGTTCGGCTCTGTGTGGAGGTGTTTGCTGCTTCGCTCTCTGCATATAGTTGTTCTCAAGGGCAGGGATGTGTGCTTTCCCTGCTTTAAGCTTTCTAGGTAAGCCCTTGGAAGGGAGAAACAGAACAGAACCATTCCAAACGCCACAATTTAATGCCAATTCAAATTTAAGTTTTATTTTACTATAGTGACTCTGACAGGGCGAGTCTTTTTTTTTTCCTTTCTTCTTTTAATTGCCATTTGCAGACTAACAGCGATGCTATCGACAAGCTATATTTCAATGCCAGTGCATGACTGGCCGCTGACTGGTGACGTTGTCCTAGAGGTTAAGCTGCAGCCATCTATTCTGTGTCAGGACACCAGGGGATCGATGTGACTTTCTTGGATCATCCAAAATGAATTGGAGGGACCAGCTTGTCGGCAGTGCGAACTCTTCATTAGTTATAGGCTGCTGTCCCAAAGCAACAATCCTTCCTCAGTGTACCCCAACTCTCAGAAAATGGCCTTGTTTCGGTGCAAGTGCAATGTGAGCAGTTGTTGGAAGGGCGTGTTAGTGATTATGAAATGGTGACTAATTTGGTGTAAAGGAGCGTGGCCCTTGATCTTTGCGTTGAATAAGGCTGACTGCCCTACCTCTGTGCCCCTCCGGCTTCATTGTCAGCCTGCCAGAACGTCATCCTTCTCCCATCACTGAATATAAAGCTGTGGAATACATCATGCAAATAATCAGGCTGGAAACAAACACGGGCAGTGCTGTCCCCCAAAGGAAGAGGCAGCCGTCTCTAATGAGCAGGGTAAAATTGGAATATTCATACCTCCTCTCCTTCGGCGGGAAACGATTGAGCGATTCCCTCCTCTATCCCGCTCCTCACTTCTCCGAGGCTTCTCTCGTCGTTCTTTATGTCTCTGCTTCCGTGCTCCCACTGCCTCTTCTTCTGCTTCCTTCTTGTCTTTGTCTCTGCCTCCTGTCCTCCCGGAGTGTGCCGATAAACAGTAACGTGAATAGGCAGCCAGTGATGTTGGCAAAACCTTTCACAGATTACGCCCCTGGATCAGAGTCGCAAATCTGCCAGAGAGGAGACGCTTGCTTGTGGGAGAGTCAGTAATGAATGCAGAAACAAAAAAAAGATCATTAATAAGATGTCTGGAAGAGTTTCTCCTTTTCGAAAATTGAACACGGCTGAAAAATCACACACACACACACACACACACAGACACACACTGCATTTAGTTGTCAGAGGTGTTGTCGGACTGTGTTCTCGCGGCTCTGAGTCTCGTCCCACTCAGACGATGGGAGGCCTGCTGAATGATTTTCAAAAAGGCTCACTCGAGAGCCGCTCCAGTTCCTGTTTGTTGGGCTTTAAGTATTCGACTTTGAGTCAGCATCGGCATCAGAGAGAACAGAAGACGTGAATTGAACTCGGAGTCAAATCAAGTTGGGTGAAGAGTTTCTCCGTCACGTTCACACCTCAACACTTAAAGTAAAACTTTCTCTGTGTGTGTGTGTGTGTGTGTGTGTGTGTGTGGTGACCCCAGAGTGTGGACAGATGAACGCCCGTAACCAAAATGAAGAAAAATGTGAGGCAGTGGAGGGAAGTGAGCAGCATGATGTACCTCAGGGCCGGGGATGGATTGTGTAGGTGGAAAGGGATTTTATTTCTCTCTTGACCAACTTTTCAGAATGACCCAGAATGGGAGAAAAATCATGTCTCCACAAGTTAAAAAAAGAAGAAAAAAAGTTCTCTCAAAGCAGAAAGAGCAAAGTTTCATCATTTTTCAAACTCATTGGGCTCTCGTAGGTTAAATCTGTTCCTCGTCCCACAAAATGCATTAAAGGCCGTCTACTGCTAAAAAACAAAAGGTTAATTATCGCTCGTTTGATTGACAGTTGGTCATATTTCACCTTCTTAAATGTGAAAATTCAGTGATTCTTTACGTCATATACGACTGTAAACAGAATGAATTTGTGGTTTGTGACTGCTGGTCAGATAAAATGTAAAAACTAAATACAACACACTATTTATATCTGCTTTTTCTTATCGGTAAGGGAAGCAATGCAATAATGAGCAATGCCTGTAGGTAGATCTTGTTTTAAACACAACTCCCCTGCAACAGCACCTTTATTTTTGCTATGTTTCTTCTGTAGAAAGTAATAACTGGTCCATATGGAAGCTTTATCTCTCCACTGGCAGCAAACTCTGTTATCAGAAGCTTTGGATCACACCTGAAAGGACACTCACATGGAAAGTGTTTATTTAAAAATAAAATGAATGAGCACGGGAAGTGTTTTTTTTTTTTTTCTTTGGAGAATGACACTTCTCTGTGACAACTTAATAGAAATTTCAGTAAAGCTTTTTTGTGGGCTGTGAAGGAGCTTGGCCACCTTTCTTGGCTGCACTAGACATTCTGTTATTTAGTTATTTATTTAATGTAGAAGCAGCTTTTAAAGGACAGCTGCACTGGCAGAGAATATCATCTCAATAAGATTACACTGTAAAAAAACAGCTATTTGACTTGAACAAATACAGTTAACTTGAATCATTACTTAAGTAAACTATTAACACAGTTAGCTGAACTTGCCTTTGAAGTTTAGTAGATTTTAAATTTTAAGTCACCTTTCAAGTTAAAACAGCAGTTTCATTTTTGCAGAATGTTATTGTGATGGTTAACAGACAATCAAGAAATGGGTGAATCAGAGAAAAAAAGAAATAACTGCAAGTGGTCCAAAATCCTTAAAAGTCACCTTTGAAATATAGATTTCACTATAATAAATTCAGAGTAAACTAATTTTCAAATTTGAAAACTGAACCTGAATTGGAGACAACTTTTTAGATGATGCCTAACATCATTAGGCCTTTTAATGACAGATGCTAATATAGTTTGACAGCTTTTTACATTTCAAACTCGCCTGGCTGGGAAAGAAATGAGCATGCTGCGGAGTGCTTTTTTTTTTTTTTTCTTAAACAAAATTGATACGTGTCCTCATGACAGTTTGTATTACAAGTGACGCATGCTCTAACCTTTCAAAAATAGAGCAGTGTATCAATTATTTTGTGCTGTGGATTGTACAGACACACACGGGAAAATGCCATCATGTTTTAATGAGATATCTTGCTTGTCCTTATTCTTATTCTTATTATTTTTGATGAAGAGTAAGAGAGTTTGACTGATGGGTGAGCTACCTTGACTTTTGATAGGAGACAAAGAGAGGGAACAAGAGTGGTGCAACAGAAATAGCCTATATGCTACCAAAGCAGCGTGGGGATAATTACATCAGCTGCACAGTGACTTACTCTTACCTGTAAATTTGATTAAAATAAGACAAAAAAATGCATTTTGTCCCATTTTGGATGACCCATTTGGAAAAGTGCACCAACCCACAGTGGTTAGACAACCATGTCCCAGTCTACACAAGTGTGACGGTAGATTGATTGATTGTTATTCCAGTGATCTAAGAACCTTTTTCTGATGCTTAGTAACTCTGAAGAAATGAATTAGCTAAATCCCTAAAATGTGAGAAAGGAGGCTTGTGGCGAAGTGTTTTTCTGGCGTTGTCAATGAGATGCAAGGTGGAGGTTGGGAGGCAGGTGGTGTATTAAAAACCACATGGAATGGAGAAAGGGCATTTGGGACAGGCGGGCTGACTGTGATAACGAGGGAACAGCGAGAGACAAGAAGGTCGTTAGCGGCAGGTCGAGGAGCCCGAGGCTGGGGATTAAGGAAGGCCATTTTAATCACCTTGTGCAAAAAGGTGAAAAATAGTTTTTGTGAGATTGTTTTCTGTTGTCTGGTACATTCCCAGAGTTTTTGTCTCTCCACTGTTGATTGAGAATAGTTTATTTTGAATTATACGGCGAGGGACAGCAAGGAGGGCTACTAAACATTTAATCAACAACTTATTTCTCAAACAATAACTTTATTGCATACACAAAAAATCCATAGAAATGACTAGTACTGGATTTTGTTAGCCTCAAATAATTTCCAGTTTGAATCAATGGTAATAATATGAACAATATCTAAAGTAAATGGCAATCTACTGCTCAATACCAGTTTGTGGTCCCATAGAGGAAAAAAACCCCCCAAAAAATACTCATTCTTCTAGCATTGTGTGATGTTTGCTGCCCTCTACTGAGGATGACAACGTGCAACTACACACCGCAGACAGCTGCTGGTTTCCTGAACAACTGCCTGATTATCCCACCCTAAATCGTAAAAACATAGTCAGTCCCAGTCAAAGGTTGCATTTTCAGGCCCCCAAAACACAATGGCACAAATACTACAGAAGTTTACCGTTTTCTGTTGAATTTGTTTCTGTGTAAACTACCCTTGAATTTATTTTTTGGAGACTGTCATCGGTGGATTGCAGAAGGAAAACAGAAATCCTCAGCCACGATGTTGAGTTCTTATATGATTTGTGTTGGAGGACTTAAAAAAACACCAGATGAGCATGTTAGTGATATTATTGCTGGGTTCGTGTAGACTACTACAGTAACACGATTCTCTCTCTGTGCTTCATCACGCTCACTGTCTCACTGATGTTTGGTGTAATTAACCCGGTCAAAATTAGCCTTGTGCTAAGCTATATGACTATACCTTACCCTGCACTGCCCGAGTACGACAGTTCTGCTTCAGTAGTTGATCCAAGTCATGATTGTTCTGACTTCAGCTTTTTAATGGTAAATTTTCTAAGGAATTAGTTTCCGCAGTCCCCAAAAATGTAATTTTGTGCATGCATTTATATGCACATGTCCCATTTTAGCTCGGTGTGAGCGCAGATTAGGGAACACACACATGGAAATGGATGATATTATTGTAAATGTAGTAAATACAACAAGAATATATTAATGTGTAACCAAAGACAGACAGATTTGAACCCGGATTTGTGTAAAGCCCACCGAAACAGCAAATCCCCATGTGGTTTGACCCACCTAGCTATCAAAATTGATGACCTTTACTCTAAGCTCATGAAACTGTGCGTGCCTGCTAAAATTAAATTCAAATTCCCTACTTCAACAGATCACAGCGTATAAAGGGACGGGATCCTATAATGTGAGCGTGTGCATAATGAGTGTGCTCTGCATCAGAAATTCAGCAGTTATGTCATCCTCCTTTTCAGAATGTAGGTCAAATGGCTAATTAAAAAAATAAATCTGCTTTGCTCAGGGTCACGCTGACCACTTCTTTTTTTGTTCTGTTTTTTCCAATACCACAGCTATGGCAGGAAATTATCATTCTGACTTTTTATGTCTTTGAGTTGCAGGGTTTGTGCCTCAGCACTTTGTCTTTGGATTGGCATGGGAACTCATGTATTTAATAGCATCCTTCGGGTGAGAACAGTGTTGTTGACACTGATGCAGATGAATATGAAGATAATAAAATGATCTCTCTAGGGTTCTCAAATTCTAGATTTGAATTGCAAAAGGTTGAGAAAATGTAATGAGAGATCCATGTTGGGTCACGTGATCCAGCCATGCTAAACCACTTTGTGGTGGTATCAAGTGTCCGTATAAACGGTTACGGAAATTATGGAATTACATCAGTTTCTCTATCTATGTTTGTCCATAATTAAATCTGCGCTGGCTTCCACCTCCTGCTCTGGCGAGCTTTAACAGCCACTCACTGTTTAACATTTGCTAATAAAACGTTGAGAAAATAATCAGTGTTTTATGAGCACCACAGTGCTGATCAGTCCAACAGTAATCAAACTGATGAATAATCTTATGAACTGCATTATATGCAGCAATTCCTCATAACTTTGATCAAAAATTTGCTTGCATTCCTCCCTCAACCGCTTTTTCGTTTGTTTCATTGCTTGTAGTATAAAGATCTGTTTTAACATTGCTGGACTTCTCAAAATGAGCAAAGCTAATAAAGATGTCTCTGTTGTAAACAACCAGTATCATCCTAACTATGTTAGACAGAGGAGGCTTTATCCCGTGTCACATGTGATAATGATGAGCTAAATGGCATCGGTTAACACAAAAAAAGTATTTCTTAACTAACCAGGAAGAGCCAAAATGGCTTCTTTAGGTTTAAAGAAAGCTATACTGCGCTGTGGTAATAGGAATACATTTTTGGAATGACAATAAATGTCTGCAAATTTATCTCATTGTTAAATATTTAAAATTTATCAAAGATAAATTAAAAAAAAAAAACCCCAAAAACCTAAGATGATAACTGATTTGAGTTTTTAGGCATGTTTTAGTACCTAATATAAATGAAACACCATTTGCTGTGATTACTTATTAAGTCATTGCGATGACTGAAAAATAGCAGCCCTGTCAAGCCGTGGATCCCCCTTTTGTTTGTAGGGTTTTAAGAGTTTCTGGAAAAAGACATGAGGAGTGGGTGTTTTTTTTCTGCTCTGACATGCCCAGCATCTCCTCTTGGCTGTAGGGTTTTAAGAGTTTCTGGAAAAAGACAGGAGGAGTGGGTGTTTTTTTTCTGCTCTGACATGCCCAGCATCCAGCACATTACCCAAGTGTTTGTTGCAAGGTCAAAGACCCTATCATTAACAACGTTTGGCTTCCCTGTTAATGAGAAGCATCGCACACACACACACACACACACACACACACACACACACACACAGCGTAACTGTTAGAGTTCTGCTTGCCAGACGCTAAAAGCCTTGCAATGTACCTGAAAGCGTAACACATGTGGATGAAGAAAAGGGTTTTAAAGGCCAGTCTGCATGAATCATTGACCTGTAAAGGATGGGAACACTTTGGTTTTTGGCTCTTGCTGTATTTTTAGAGCAGTCTTGTCTGAGTAGCCATCAGTGGATTTCTAATCAGTCTGGGGAAAAAAAATAAAATAAACAAAAAGTCAGCCTCATTTCAACCAAAGCATGAGGCAAACGCTAGTTGAAGTACTTGCCAGCCATAAAATGCCAGCTTTTGTCTACTTTTGTCTGCAATAGAGGACTAGCTGTTTCCAGAAGGATTTCCAAGTGTAAAATGTATCATCATTGCCACCCCAACTAACAAGGGGGTGTTCATTATCTGCTCTGAAAGCATGACAGTAGTCCCTCATAGCTGTGTAAGTAAATCGTACAGGCCGTCGTTACTGTGCTTGTGTCATTTGAGATGCAGGAAAGTGGCTTTTTTCAGTAGGTTGAAGAAACAGAAATAGGAAAGGTTATAAACGTTACAGAAATACTGCCAAATACTGGTAATTGTTCATACTTTTGAAACTTAGAATTTGTCATTTTGTTTATTTACATGTTATTACAACAGACACTTTAGCCCTGTAATTAGAAGTGACATATTAGCTTTATTAAACCGCAACAATGTTTAAACAGATGTGTTGATGGACGAAATAGAATTGAACAAAAAAATAAGATGAGATGTTTCTGACTGACTCACAATAAAAAACAGAAATAGGAAAGGTTATAAACGTTACAGAAATACTGCCAAATACTGGTAATTGTTCATACTTTTGAAACTTAGAATTTGTCATTTTGTTTATTTACATGCTCATGTTTTTTTTTTCACAATTATTGTGATTCATTTTTACCTATTTTCTATATTATTTCTGAAAGTAAAATGTTTTTTAAATGTTACCAGTTATACGTATGACTATTTAAATTATCCTACTGAATAGTATAGAGGCAAGACCAAGACTGATGAATAAAAGATTAAAAGCACTTGTTACGGGTTGTAAGAAAATTACTTGTGAAAATATACAGGTTAATTTATTCATCATTGAACACACAGGTTTGCACAACTAAATGCAACATTTGTGATGCCTAATAGGTTATTTTCTGGTAAAATGAATGGAAAATTTACGAAGCTTGTAATGCGGATCGTTATTGCTTAGGAGCCACAAAATTGTAGATATTTTAAATGAAGTATAAACACATCAAGTTGCTCAGCTATTTGGGTCTTGGATTATTCGCTTTGTATAGGATACATATTTGTTGTGTAAAGTTATCATAACAGTCGTAGCCCGCAATGAGATTTTTTACCACAATAAAAGCACACTTAAGAGTACAAACTGTAATGCTACAACAAGAAGTTGGATCATTGAAATTGTGCACATATGTCCGCAAAGCAAAATAGACAAAAAAAACACACAAAAAAAGCTTCTAAATACTTTTAAATGAAATACTTTTTATGGTTTACTGGTAAACACGCAGCAGCGGTGGTGACATTAGCCCATCAGCATAGCACAGTTCTGAGCCGCCGACTCTGGTTGAGAAAAAGAGCAGCGGTAGACATTCACCACGGTCCTATTGGCAGCCAGCTGGATGGTCATTACTAATCTAAAGGCACCCGCGGGAGGATAAAAAAAAAAAGGCCCGTGTGTGCGTTTATGTGCGTTGGAAGGGTTGAAAGGTTAAGGCACTGCAACGGGCTCACACCTATAAGATGTGGGGGTCAACAGCAAAGATCAGCTGGGGTCAGGCCCATAATGGGAGCCATTTTTCATAAGGCGCATTCCTCATCGCTGCCTCTGAAGTCGGGGCGAGAGAGGAGAAGTGAACTGCAGGAAATGGCATTTCAATGTGGGTAACCTCTCCCCTTGCATCGTCTCCTCTTGACAGGGAATGGCAGGTCCTTCTCATCTCTCTCCGGCTGCCTCGTACCTCGTATATCACTCCCCCGCTCTTGCCCACCTCTCCAAACCCCCGGAGACAGAGGCCCGAGAAGAGTGAGAGGAAGCGTGCGGGAGACGCGAGTGGACTGCTCTTCAATCTAGCAGCTACTCAACAATCAGGAACACATCTATCACCGGCCCTAAAAGTAATTTTGAACTGACTGACACACATACACTTGTATCCCCAACCTGTGATATAGATAAATTGTTGACGACAGCTGCCGACCTGCCTTGAGCATTTTAAAAGCCCTATCGAATCCCTCCGTGGCACGTAAGCCCAGCACATAGACCAGGCCGGGCCGAGACGAGGAGGAGACAGATGGGGGCTGCGGCGCCGGAATCCTCTGCAAACCAAGACGGTCCGGCCACTTGGTGGCACTAACAGTCAAAATCAATGAGAGGAAACAGAAGGGAATATAGCAGATGGAGCTGTACGAATCTTCTCTTTCCATAACGTGGCATCATCCGTGAATATTCCCACACAGCAGTTGCAGGGGCATGAAAATAAATCACATGCTGTAAACATCTTGTTAAAGGTTAACGTTTCAGTTTTGGAGGCTGCTGGGAGAGCAGTAATGTCTGCCAGAGACGCTGTGTGTAACTAACTCCATGGGAGGGCCGAGAGCTGGTGCGCATACACACTTGCACTAAATGGGTCTTGATTAGAAAGCCTGTTGAATCGGGAACCCTTGTGAGGACAGAGGGGAGGCCCCTTCGTGCCTGAGCCTAAAAGTCGTTGGCCAGAGTGCAGCAGGTTAACTGAAGGCCTCTCGTCATTATGGTCTGCTTTACCCAGATAGTACTTGCAAAGAGAGTGTGTGTGTGTGTGTGTGTGTGTGTGTGGTGGGGTTTAGCCTGTCCTGAAATCTGATTGGATAGCCTCTCACACATGTATTAAAATTACACATCTATTCCTGCCTTCCTGTTGTGCTGCTCGATACTAATCAGGGCAAACGCATTCATTGTTATTATGCAGGTGAACAACAAGCTGAATACAGATGGTGTAAGAGAAGAAGAGAAGCTGTTGCATTTTATTTTGCACATTTATCATCAGAGCAGAGCTGAAACAATTAGTTCGAAGCATTGGTGCATTTATCAGAAAACAAAGTACATGTGACTTTGACTAGTTTGTCTAACAAATAGAGAGAGTTTTGAATAACTTCTGGAGTGGAACTTTAAATGACTGATTATCAGGGTAAAGCAAATGTTTTTCTCTATTTAATATCATTGTTAGCTGAATATCTAACTGGCTATTTAAAGTGACACTTTAGTGACAACTACACAGTTAAATCTTTCTTTTCTGCATGCTTTTCTTCTTTGTATGCTTATTTTTTGGCATAATTTGGCATTTTTTCATTACTAGTAGTTATGTGTTGCAGGAAGCCCACATCCCACAGCCCCCCAGCGCCCACAGCTGCTTGTGCACGAGAAATAGATTGACAGATGTCAGACGCTTTGTGACATGTTTCTACAAATGGCGATAGGAGCAGTAGGAGGGGACTAGTGGATCCAGAGTTTTATTACAGCTTATCTGTCTCATGTAATGGACTCCGGAAATGATGATAATTTTAGCAATATGAGAAAAAAGTTATTTTGAAGCTTTAAAGAGTCACTTCAAAAGCAAAAAAAAAAAAAAAATTCGAGGGAATGAACGGGTCCTTTAAACTGAATTTATTATTATTCTTTTTGATATTATAATTTTTTTTTTCTTATCTTTTATTTTATTTTCCAAACAAATTGCCACTAATGTGCATTTAGGCCTGTAATTTATGTAGGCAGTCACTGATGACAAGTCTTGAGAGTGTCTCCGTCCATGCAGCTGTCAATAGAACTGATACTGTAATTATTTGCGTTTCGTTTCAAATGTTTCACTGAAACTGTGAAATCTGGCAACATTTCTAAGTGAAACTTGATGCTGGAACTCCATTTAAACAGCCTTTTTTTTTTTGGTAACGTTAACATTGGTGAAGTACTTTCTGTGTCCTCCACACTGTTCCAGCATGCAGCTAATTCTGTTCTTTTAATGAGCGGGAAGCTGTTCCTATTCATAAATATTAATTTTCCCATCCTTCTTTGCCAATGCCAGAGGCGTCCGGCACAGGTGTTTTGCAAATTACACAGAGGACAACCGGCTACCTGCAGCCGAAACAGGAAGTAGCTGTAATGACTGCCGTCCCTAGTGCACCCTGGGTAATAATTAGCCCTCGTTTGTCATAATAGCAGGTAAATACTGGAGCGCGGGCGCAGTCGTGCTCGCAGTAGGACACTGGCAGCAGCAGCAGTACAAAATCATTCTTCACTTATTTTTATTGCGCAAGCAGGCGTTGAGGCTGCTCTCTGTGGCTTGATTGT
>KV751334.1:25393160-25411902 GCA_001698575.1 Mola mola
AAACCAGATTCAAACTTGGGTCGAAGTACACGGGCTACATGCTCGGGGGTCTGAATGAATTATTTATAAGGCAGTTTATAGTATTGTTTAAGATCTCCCTTTTGTTGATTTAAGCAATCGACGAATGTCGACGCCACATTCATTGCTTCATTATGTAATAACAAATGAAGTGAGGCTCTATTGCTTAGAGGGACCTCGTCGCTCTGGCTCTTGCTGCCCGGTTTCAGAACGTACAAAGCCAAAGCCAAAGCCCGAGGCGAAGTTCCTCTGTTGTGCTTGCCATCTCGGAGACGAAACTCAGAGATAAGACAAATGGTTCAAATGACCTTTGAAAAGATCACCATCTCTCAGCTCGCCTGAGAGAGGGAAGGCAAGAGGGAAGGAGAGGATAGAGAGGGGAGCTATTTCTATATAGTGAGGGATAAAAGTGGATTCCCGTGCCCTATTTGCCCCGACCGAATGCCTTCTGCTCCATTTACACAAGCTCAGTTTATTTGCGTCTGTCTAGGACTCGAGTGAAGCAGCAGCAGGAGCAGAGGGGTTAAAGTAGGTTATTCATTAACCGACAGCTCTAATCGTTTTTCTCCTAATGAAGAACCGAACGTCTCCCTCAGAGCAGAGGAGCACAGCTAGCTGCAAGCTCTGCCGGCCACATGGGCCTTTAAGGGAGCTCATTACGGTCCAGTCTGCGGAGAGTCCGAGCAGCTCCGACACCCCTCCATCCACGCCCACTCCCACAAGTCCGTATTTGAAATATCTGCGCTGCTCTGCAGGTTTTTTGCTTTTTTTTTAAATGACAAAATGTGTGATGTGGAGCTGACAGATGTTGGAACGCTTTCACCCAAAGTGTAAAGAAGGAGGCCACATGTGATATTTGAGGTGGATTTAAGATTCACCCGTTTTGTAATATATTATTAATATTCACTTCATGTTGTCATAATATTTAGCTTAAGCGTTTCACTGCATTTGCATTTTTCTTTTTCTTTGTTTTCCAACAACGCAAGGGTGTAATTCTTGGCCGTACGGTAGCATTACGATAAATATATTGGCTTGTAAACATTAAGTGCTGCTGTGCCCTGACAGGCTCTTTGAGCTACTAGCCCGGCCCGTAGACTTCCATTTGCTCTCGACCACTTTTGTATAGTTTGTTTGATTTATTTCTAAAATGTGTCTGGATGCCCAAAGCAGCATCAAACCTTATTAACATCTTTAAAGGACAATAGAAGTTCTGGTCAATCAGAGGAAAGCCACTAAAGGTCACTACTCTTTTTACTAATAGGCTTATTATTTATTAATAAGAGTTAGACTTAGTGACAACGTGACTTGGAGGATGCTGCATTGATGGAAATGATGAGAAAAGACTCGAATGTATGTTTGTGTCTATGCTCATATCTCTTAATAGCATATTTTCATCATATTTATATTTGAACCTTCATAATATGGGTTGCTTAAAACTACAGTTTTAGCGTCTAAATGATCCGACTGCTGCACTCACTGCTGGGTAAATACATTAACTACATGCTTTTCGGAGTTAAACGCGGTGTCACAACAGGGTGTATCCCGCCCCACAAAATTCAAACGTGAAACCAAACATGCCTTCACATGATGTAACCTATTAAATGTGTTGCTGTGCATGTGTGTGTATGTGTGTGTGTGTGTGTGTGTGTGTGTGTGTGTGTGTATGTGTGTGCATGAGGTGGGTATAAGGAGATGAAATCTGGACAGCACCGCTTGTGTTCCAATTAGCAATGCAGGGTTTTGAATGTGTGTTTAACCTCAGCAAATCTTAATCATGTAATTAACAAGAGCGCGTATGTGTGTGTGTGTGTGTGTGTGTGTGTGTGTGTGTGTGTGTGTGTGTGAGGGGGGGCCTCCCGTGAGTAATATTCCCTCCGTGACTCCATGTTTTCAGGGACAAACACATAACTTTATGACCTTTCAAACAACTTTAGACACAGTCTTTTACTTAGCTGAGCCCTGTGCTAAATATAAGGATGTCCTACTGTTACTTGTGAAGCCGTAAGCATCTACAGTGTGCATCATTGTGTGTGCGTGTGTGTGTTTGCGGATCACCCACTGTTATGATAGCCTGTCCAGGGTCTTTTTGCTGATGGCTGATTACCCACCGCTGGCATTTAAATTGCGGCTGCGTGACCGCAGGCTTTCCCATTTCGATGTGCCACACATCAAGCTGACTGAGCGGTTGTTTACAGCAGCCCGGCTTTTAATTGCTCATCAAATTAATGGCTTAAGGATAAGACATGGGAGATTGAAAGGAACATATGGATTCGGACAGTGGCCATCAAAAGTGTACCCACCATGCTGCGGTTTTGCATCCGCGGTGACCAGTAGCTCAACAAGCCGACGCCTCTTTAGCAATAATCAGCCGCTGAAGATAAAAATCAGCTGTGGGCATTATTTTCCCTTCAGCGTTCAAGAGTGACAGGCTTATTATACAGTGCATGGGATTTATGAGATGATCATCTTTGATGGCCTGGATGTCCGTCGTTGGCTGTAATGTTTTCCCCGGTAATGATGCTTCCCCTCTGCCTTAGACCACAAAATGGCCATCCGCCTTGTGACTCCATCTGTCTGCTCCAAAGTGATTGTTGATGGCTCCATTACAGGGTGAAAAAATATTTTCCTTTTCCCTTCACCCCCTTAGAAGCCTTAGATCCATGCTTCAGCAAAGCTTCTTTGGCGCATAATGCATCAGTTTTGACGAGGACGGGGGGGATTTAAAATGACCTTGATACAACTCTTCCACATGGGAACCGTAATGTCGTCAAGGGAATCAAAAGCTGTGTCCTGGACGCCGCGGGTTGTTTGTTGGTCATTATAACCAAGCCACGGATCTCGCATCCATCAGAGATGTGTCTCATCTTTCTGCTGAAAAAAAAAAAGAGAAAAAATGTCAGGATGTGCATTAGATTTTTTACCCTCACATCGGCTGCTTGTGATATACCTTCAAAGTGATTTGCTTCTGGCTGCAGACTCACAACAATCAGCAATTTTTATCTGGAAAGTTAGGAAAGGTCACATATGATTACAGCTCAATATTGGCAGCTTAGAGACGTCCTGATGACAGGCCCGCGAGGGAGACCAGGGCAGAAGTTGTCTATTTGGACACCTTTCGATCCTGCATTTCACACGAAAGCAAAGCTTCATTTAAACTTACCTGCACATCTTGTATGTATGTCTAATCTGTCCATACATTTTCTACCACTTGTCCTATGCAGGGTCACAGGAAGGCAGGAGCCCATCAGTGTGTGACGGTTGAGCACATCGCAGGGCTTGTCTATTCAATATTAAATGTTATTTTGTTGTCCACTAACAGATAAAAGAGATACATTTTCAAGGTTAAAGCTGCAACTAGAAAAAAAAGAACTAAGAGATTCAAACCATTGCAGATAAATTCCATTCAACATATTATTCCTATGCATGATTTTTAGGTCAAGGTCAGCTGGTTCCAAAAAGAGCTCGGCGCTAGGTTCTGGCTTTTGATGGACCCTGGGATTAGTCACATAATGGCGTCGGTTTGACCTCTGTATGGCCGTTCATTAAAGAGAAATGGGAAAAAAGGGTTGGTTTTTTTTGTTTTTTTTACTTTGACCTTTAACCTTGAAATCCTAAAACCCAATCATCTGTAGCCAGTGCTGTCAGCTACAAAATGACACCAGTTCGACCACTTTATTGCAATTTTTTCTGAAGTTATGACCAAAAAACATGCTTTCTGACCGATGAGTGACTTTGATCTTAGACCTTTGGCCACCAGCTGTAGGCTGAGACAAGACACACGTTTGATGCAGATTTCATCCATCGTCACTCAAGAAGTTTTTGTGTTGTCCTGCTTACAGACAGACGAACGAACTAACAAACAAACACCAAACACATGACCTCCTCGTCAACTATTTTGAGAATCGTCATTTAATTCAATGTATAATGCCAAACATTTGCTCATCCAAGTCTTTTAAATGTGAGGGATCACTGCATTTGTTTTTTCCTATTTTATCTTGATCTTGTTAATATCTCCTCTCTGCTATAAGCTGCATTTGAGGGAAGTAATGGGCTATTAGCAATAAACTGAAGCACTTTACTTTATTCATTCTGTGTATTAGTGTGTTTCTCCGTGTGTATTCTTGTATTTACAGAATGCAGTTATTTTTACTCTCGCCAGAATCACACATATGTCATGCTGATAACTCAGCATGACATATATTGTGTTTATTCTGAGACTGATTGTGGTGTATGACTGAACGTGTTGGACTGTAGAAACTGAATTGCCCCTTTGGGACAAATAAAGCCAAGTTTATCTGTCTCTGTGGCTGAAGAGTTTCGAGATGGTGGTTGCACTAAAGGAAGAATTCAAAGCTGTATTTTCTGGGTTTTTACCTTGGCTCAGCATGATCTTTAAGTTTTTGTCTCGTTTACGGCTGTGCCATAAAAACTGGGGGAAAAAATTTGTTGAAAAAAAAGTTGTCCTCTCACACTCAAGTGTTAATTTAAATTGTGAATCAAAGGGGACCTCTTCTTCTTCTGCTTCTTCTCCTTCTTGCTTGTATTTTTTTTTCCTCACCTTTAACATATTATTTCAAGCCCTTCTGTCAAAGCCACAATTTACTTTTTCAGCCATCTGCACCACAGTAAGTCTTTGTCGAATTGGACAACATGGTGTCCCATGCGGTTCTTCCTCCCGCTCATCTCTTTGGATGATTAAAATGAATGTCGGCATGCTTGTGCAAAACATTTCTTCCCCAGTTGTTTGAGAAAAGGAGCACTTCCTCCAGACTGGGAGCAACGAGACAAAAGTCCTTTTTTGTAGATGCCGACTCTCGTGTTCTTTTCTTCTCATGTTTTGTTATTGTTTTTTCATAAGCTGGTACCTATCGAGAGCAGAACCTTGATCTCACTCTTTAATACTGGCTGATTTATCGTGGCGGAGCACAAGGACGATAGCCTCCTCAGGCTGTGAATCATTCCTGCCAGCTGACTCTAATCGCCAGCTAATTAATAGTTGATGTGCTGGCTTACAAAAACAGGACTGCTATTAACCTGCGCATGCTATTGATTTAGCCTTGCTTTAGGTGCGTCAGTGGGTTTTTCTTGGGAAATTGGACCTTGGGGTTCTGATTTTCCAGGAAGTAAAAGTTTAGAGCGTTTGCATGCGGTCTGACCGGCTTCCGTAATTAGCCCTGCTTTTTTTTATATTAAATGCTTGGTTCTCAAAGTAAGCGATGGCTCATTTTTGTTGTTGATCAAATATGGTCTAGGTTCAGTCACAGGGTCAACAAATGGGACCACACACCACGGAATCAGACAGGCTACATTATTAGTATTGTGATTCAAGAAAATTATAATTGACCAGTTTTTGACAAGACAATCTACAGCTTTTCATCATGAGGCTTCGTCTGTTGCTGCGTTTTCTGCTGCTTTCATCTCTTTCGGTTACATTAATAAATGAGATCTCAAAGGAAGACACATCAATGATTAAAGGGCAAAAGAAAAAGGAAAAAAAAAGAAAGGGGAATGAAAACCAGCTCCCTGACGAGGCACGATGTTTTACAGCGCCGCCGAATTAAGAGAGAGGCAAACAGGGCAAATGGAATCAATTTGCCAGCTCTAAATAGATATGATGCATGAAGCCTGAGTCCTCGAATGAATGTGAAAAAGAATTTCAGCGTTTAATGATTTTGTCTCTGTCTACGTGTTTCGTCTTCCCCCCTCCGCCCTGATGAAAGTTCCAGAAGATCGGGCAGAGGGAGGAAAGAGATACCGCACGACAAGGCGCCGTGGAGGCCAGGATTGCGGTGTCACATGGCCCACGCTGCCACTACCGGCGACGCAGTGACAGGCCACGGTGGAGCGCAGGCACAGAATCAGGAGGATATTACACCGATAAGTAGCCATGCGGCAAACAGCGAGGGTCCAGCGTGGACACACAAACATGGCAGAGTCCGGATGTGTGTGCACGTGGCCAGGTTGGGAAATTAGATGTGAGGTCCAGACTGGGGAAGAGCATTGAGGGAGGCTGAGTAGAATGTGCTTTAAAGGAAATTAAAAACAAAAACTCTATATATTCTCAGGTGAAAGACGTTCCATAAGATTATGAGAAATTAAACCCCTGGATAGAATGTGCAAATGCCCCCAGCCCTCCCTCCTGCATGTGATCAAATACACACCAAAGTGACGCAAAACAACACTATTGTGTTGCAGATTATTATTCTTTAAATGTTTGGGTTTTAAAGGGGATGTCTCTGATCATTTTATGTCTCTTTGTGTTCATTTCTATCCCTTTCTAGGCATTTTTGTGTCTTTGTGGCTCTCTGCTGTCGTTTTCCAACCCTTTGTGGCCACCTGTCATCTCTTGGACGTAGCTTTGTGTGGTTTCTGTTGTTGTTTCACCAATCCCTTCGCGTCTCATTATCGTTGTTGCCTTTTTTGCATTTCATGTTTGTCTTTATCAGTTGTTTATGTGACTGTATGTCTCTGTGTTTGTTGTTTTGCATCTCCTTGTAGTTTTTTTGTCTCTGTAAAACTTTTGGATCGTTTTGCACTCACTTTGTGTCATTTTGCAGTTGTTTTCATCTTTTTGTGTTTTTTTTTTTTTTTTTTTAATTCGCTTCTCCTTGTAGGTTATTGTCTCTTTGTAGTCGTTTTGGATCATGTTGCACTCATTGTGTCTCTTTGTTGTTGTTTACTATCCCTTTGCGCTCACTTTGTGCCAATTTTAAGTTTTTTTTTTTGTCATCTCTTTGTGGCTGTTTGTGTCTCTTTGTGGTCTTAACAGTCATTTAATACAGAGGTTCTGGTCCCGGGGACCTGTCGCTGTAGCCTGGGGACCCATTCCTTGATCCATGATGATAGTAAAAAGCATATTAGTTCAGTCCCAGAGGGCACATACTACCTGTGGTCCCACTCATTGTCTGTGACACAAAAACACACACACGTCTCTCATGTCTCATGTCTGACATGTATAAATGTGGCTGAACGCTGCAGATGTTTCTCAGGGACAAAACCTGTTATTGTTGTTGACATATCGATCAACGCTAGCCTTCCTCTGGTGCAGCACTTAACGATCAACACGGAGCTTCCAGCAGTGCGGAAGCGTTGACAGCCCATGATTAAATCAGTAGCTGTGGCAGCATTGTAGATGACAATGATGATGGCACAGAGGGCACTCATCAAAGACACGACCAGTGGTTTATCACCACTGCACGGATTCCCAAAGGGTCGCTCGTGGGTGCGGATGAGAGAAATTAATTTGGGCTAAAAGCAAAGCATTTAACATCAAACTGAGTGGTCGCCGGAGCTCATGAATAATTGTTTCCAAGCAATATGTTTTGCCTGTCAGTCAGGAACGCTCCGCGTTGGCTGTAATACATCTGAATTAAGCGCCCGGTGGCACTCTGTCACGTACACCCCGTCGTAAGCCGTTAAATACATAAATCGGGTTTAAATGAACACACACACCACTTGTCTTGCTTGGTTTGCAGGGTAATTCATCTTCCAACTCCATGATTCTGTTATGCAGTCAAATTGACAAGTAATCCATTGCTGGTGTCCTTGTTGTCGACGTTAAGGTCATTTCTGATTGTCGCATTGGGTGAACAAACTTGCAGCTTGGCAGCACAGCAGGGGGTGATGGAAAATAAGAATGAATCGTTGTTTGGGTGATTTTGGGCTATATCATGACAACTCGCTAACCAGCTATCTTTGCTGCAGAGTCCTGAATTTTTACCTGCTTGATGGCTACACATTTGGTGTATTACATGTTTATGAGCAAGCTTGCTCAGGCTTTGAATGGATTACAGCTCATTATCCACCATTACTTTTGAGAATAGGCTGGGAAATAGAAAAACCTGCCTTGGCGGGAAAATCTTCACAGAGGTGTTAGACAGAGCTATAGAAACATTAATTTCTTTTTCTTAATTAGTACACTTGAGAGGATTTACTTTGAGGAAGCTGCTCATATTTCGAGGTCAACATAGAGAATTAGTGTTGTTTTATAAACAAACTATAAATTTATTTTGTGGAAACCAGAAATTGATTTCATTACTAAGTGTTATTTTTATTATGGTCTTTCTGCACAGGCATTTTCATTCTTCTCTTCTTCCCTTTTATTCTAGGACACATATCTGTTTACTTTCAGTTAATCATCTTTGCTGTTTCACAGCACATTTTCATGTTATCTTCCATAAAGTCGAGAGCAAATGAGGTGAATTTCATCTGACTGTCAACAAAGAACCTGCAGTCAGCTCTAAGAAGCCAAACAGCCGCGGAAGCAGGGAGCCTCGTTCAGATCTCGTAAAGTTAGACACAAACAAGTTGCAAGCACATAAGTCGAGATGTGTACCATCAGCTGCACCTGAGCCGTGACACCTTGCGAGAGTGTTTCGGGGTGAACCTAAAAATATTGCTTGTCTGTCAAAAGGATTTCATCCTATAAAGGGATTGCTGGGTCCTACCAGGAGAATATTTCACGTCTCCTCCATGCTGCTACTGAGATCACGTGCGCTGGCGAGAGTCTCCTGTTGTAGGCCGTGGACGCTCATGGCTACACCTGCACTATCATTGATCTGCGCAAACAGAAAACATGTCCTGCCTGGACGTTGGTCTGCTCCCTTGTGGTATGCATGGAGTTATTCTTGTTGTACTCATTAATAAACGCCTCCAGCATTGTACAGCACCCAAGGTGAAGCTGTTTGCTTTGTGTGTCTGACCTGAAACCATAGCTTTTACTGACAATATTTACATGACAGGCCTATTAAATTATCCTATTTTCATCATTTACGGTGCTTGACATCTTTTTTTGCATTAGCTATTATCAAAGAAATGATCTCACTAGGTAAATGACATCAACACCATTTTTAATGTCTTTATACAAACTCAGGGGCTGTGCTAAAGCTCTCTCAATATCATGCTGTTGCTGTATCTAGTTTATTTTTTTTTTTATTTCTGGACTACCCGTGGCTAGGTCAATTAACCTGCTGTAACTTTTTTATGCTAAACTAAGCAGCTGCTGACTGTATGTTAAATTTGAGGCTGCAGGTAGCAGATGGTTAGCTTATGCAGCGCTGCATGAAAACTGGAAGTGGGGAGAAAAAAGGCCCCATTACAGAAGTAAAATAAAAACTGCAATAATATCTGAGGCTTGAAATATTTTGAGCTTTGGAAAAAGCTGGATTAGCTCTTTTTTGCTGCTTCTTATTTACCAAAGAGTAGAGTTTTTTTAAGAGGCTGGGGGGCTGCCCCTTCACTCAGCATCTTCCTGAGCCCAGTTTTCTGTGGGGAATCCTGGTGTTCTTATTCAAAAATATGCTCCGAAATCCGTAAATGTTTATTAGTCGTCCTTTAAAAGAAGACGAGACTTCTGAAACATCATCTCCCCTCAACCCGCAATGTGTAATAACTGTCATCTGTCACGCCAGGGAGGCATGTCGTGAAAATGTCCGGTCTTTTTATTTATCTGGGCTAATCTCAATGCCATCAATGAGAAATGATGCTTTATTCATCTGCTGAAGCGGGGCAAAAGAACGAGTTGGGCTCTTCTGAGGATGTCATTTGGAAGAACTGTCACCTTCAGTGGAGCCACTGAGGCGTGGATGGTGGGTGGTAGCAGGTGACGAGTTTAATGAGAACGGGTTGGACACTAGATATTAATGTTAATCCCCCCCTCTGTTTGCTGAGAATAATCATGTTTACATGTACATGTACATGAAATCCCGCTTGAAGCGCCTGGAGCATTTCTGATCACTCTCAGTCTAGTGTAGCACTCTCTGGCCTCGTTTGTCTCGCTGAGGTCTGGCTGCCAGGCTCTGCTGCTGACAGCTGATGGCTACAACATTAGCCAGGGAAGCCGCACGGGACGAGAGGAGATGTCTATAAAACACGACTGCTTGCTTTGGCCCCGCTGCCCCGCTTCAAACGCACCACCGAGCTATTTTGAGTGGATGTACGGCCGATGTGCAACACGCTCTGTGAGCTTGCATACGTTTGGTTTGTTGCTTCATTGTAATGCATTTTAATTGCTGGATTGGCCGGATTAACCTCATGGCTTGAGAGTGGGTGTTTCTTAGAAAACGTTTAAAAAGTTTTCAAAGGTATAAAAGTCCGAAAGTGCCGTTATTTCCTGTTATCTCATTAGAATGAGGACACAGTCCAATGGAACAAAGGTATTGATAAAAACAATTGATTAGACGCTGGGATGTGACAGAAGACAGAATTTCAGATGACAGCAGCAGTGTGTACACAAGGTAAACGCCGATCTCAGCCCCAGCAGTGCATCCCGCTCTCTCGACACTAATATTTACTTCCATAATAAAAGTCCTTCTTGTGCGGCTCGCCCTAAATCAGAGGCCCGATCCTGTCGGGGATGACAGAGGAAAATATATAGCTTCACTCACAGTGATGGAGAGCTCTGCAGGTTTTATTAGCTTGGTGGGAAAGACAGCCATCATGAGGTCCTGGTGTATGAATCCAACTGTGTGCGAAGCTGTAATACAATCTGCTCCTGGCGCTCTTCACCATTTGGCCAATTTACTGCATCAGGCAAACATTTATTAGCAGATTAACACTTCAGGTGAATGATGTGTATGTGTACTGTGTTCACAAACTATACTGTCAAAAGACGGTTAGTGTTCAGGCTGCTTTAAAATAGACGTAGAATAAAACAGGATAGAAAAAAAGTTTGTGCAGCCCAAACACCAACTTTTTTCTTCATAATCTTAAAACATTTTTTTTTACAAAGTCATTTTGGCACTTCCTTTGCTTGTTAAAGTAGTGACGCACTTTTAACTGAAACCTTGAAATTCCCATTGGGATTTGTCATTGGGCTTTGATTTCATGGCATGATGTAGCTTAGCTCATTGGCTGGAGAGCCCCAATGATTATGAAGCTTCCAGTCACCATAGGGTTGTAGAGGAGCATTCACCCACGGAGCCCTCACACCTCAGCTCCCACGCTGCTGCATCAGGTTCCGACGGACATGGTAGAAATAATGTTGTTTTGTTTTTCATTTGACCAGTGTCGGAATAGCTTTGCTCACCCTCATATGTAAGGCTTGAATCTCTACTCACTATTTAAAGACTATATTTCCCGGGAAGTGACCCAGTTTACCCAGCTGAAATAAAAAACAAGCCCCTCCATCTCACATTCACGCTACAGGAAGAGCCTCCGTGCTTGACTAGAAGGTGAGAAGATGAGGTGGCTTCCCGAAACCAAACTCAGATTCAAAATGCAAACAGATTCTTGATTCACTTGTACTTATATATTGACCCATGATAACAACGATTATGGAGAGCAAACTACTGTCTGTTTGGCTGTTGTGGTCAAGTGTGATTTTCAGCCAGATTACTCTATAAAAGCAAAGGCCACCTCAACCTTTCCGAGGCTAAACTTTTTTTCTTTTAGTTAAAAAAAAAAATAGCTTTGTTTTTACAGTCGATTTGAAAAAAAAAAAAAAAAAACTATGAAAAAGCTAAGAAATGCTTTATTTAAAGTCAACTGAATAATTAAAGTTATAAAGTCATTATTTGAACGTTTCATAAATGATTTGTGTTGCCTGTGGACAAATTGCACTTTTCTTTTTTTTGCAAGTTTAGTTCTGCCAAGCATCTCTCTCACTAAACTAATTCATTTTTGGATCACAGCCACAAGTTGAACCCGTCCTCCGTTTTACCTGCAGCTGGTACCACATGAACCTGCCTCTTTCCAAGTGCCTCATGGGCAAATTACTCTGAATTTAGACTAATAAAGTGTGCTTCAGAGCGCGGGATGAGTCATTTCAAACATGACAAAATGCTTCTTCTCCACTTACCTCTGACCTAACAAGAGATAACAAAACATTTAACACGGGGACTCTGGGAAAGAGCTTGAAGATGCATATTCTCCTTCGACACACTTTAAAAATTGAAGTAGTGTGCCCTGACAACCATTTTGCGAGTGTGTTAAAACACTCAGCATACAGTTGTGTCAAGGCTTCAGCTGCGTCTGTTTGAAAAAACCAAGTGCGTGCACGTACCGTATCTATAAAGAACAACTTCTTATTTGCGTTAGAGTAGAGACAAGGCACTGACGGCGGTGTCAGCACGCTGCTCGGTGCTTTACATCTGGATGCTGGGGTCAGGGTGTTAAAAACACAAAACACTTCTGTAGGAGTGTGAAAATGTGGGCTAATCTTTCCCGGCCTGTGCTAATGTACCTTACCAGTGAGAGGGAGAGAGGGCGGGGAGAGGCGTCCAGTAGCCAGCAGTGAGGAGTAGCTGCTGCCAAATGCACCAAGGGCTAGACGGAGACGAGCTCTCGCCATCTGGGCCGCTCGAGGCGAGGCTGAAAACAACTCTGGCTCCCCAGCTATCGTTTACTCTCTGTTTTATCCATCTCTTCCTCTCTCTCTCTCACTCTTTTTTTTTTTTTTTGTGTTGGCTCTTTTGGCCCCTCTCATCTCATTACACTGACCCCTCTTGACCTTCTGTGTCTTTTTCAAGCTGTCTGAACTCCTCACGCTAACACTTGGCCCTGAAAGAGAGCTTCCTCCTCCTCCTCCTCCACGTCACTCCCTCTTGCAAGGATTTATCACTTTTAATTATCTTAACTATCCTGCTCCATACTTGGCTTGTATCTAACACATTTAATCTAGGATTCAGCAGGGCTATTAGTTGCACTCAACATGCAGAGGCAAATTGATTTAAGGAAGCATGATTTGCTTGTTGGCACTGATGGGTTTAACGCAAACTTAGTGCGGGAGGATGGAGCGCAGGATTGGGTTGGGAAGGACTGAAACCGCTCTGCAGAGGGGACTTGCTGCTGTCTTTTGTAAACTTTGGATTTCTTTCACAAGCTTTGATGCCCAAATCAGTTCGTTTCGACTTCGCCCACGCTGGGGGACAGTGAAGGGCGGTACAGCGCATGGAAATAAGGACTTATTTTAATGGCGAACAGTGTTTTCTGATACAGGTGGGAATTGTTTTTTTTTTTTTTTTCTTTGCCTGATTTACATGGGATAACTGCGTTTAGGATAAATATTTTGGGTTCGGCGGGGGAACTGAGCAGCGAAACAGATGTCTGTTTAAATGTCATGTTTGTCGCAGAGGCTGCGCTGACATTTCAGTCCCAGACTTTCACCTCTCGGATTTGTTCGCCGTGAGTCATTACCAGAATCAGGTTGAGTCAGAGCTGTTGTTGTGAATAAATATGATCTAATTGATAGCTGACCTCTCACATTAGCGGGCAAATGTGACCAAAAATCTAAACTATGTTCGTGAGTGCATCCGAAATGCCGTGTCCTTGTTTTTTTAGCTTCCTTCTCTCTGCATGAGGGTGACTCCTACTGCATATGCAGTTTGTGCGGCTGGTGGCCAAGGATATTGATAATGGCATTGGGGACACTCAGCTTCTTGTCTTATTAATCACACCAGGCTGAGCAGTGACCTTTCTCCGAGCCCACTGCTTTGGGCCGAGCCAGATCCCCAGCCTCTCCCGCCCCCCTGGGACTAGCAGGCCGACATCACTCACACTGTGTCCGCTAATGTCAGCCCGGAGCCTGGCCACAGCGGCTCACCGGCCCTGCCTGGCGCCCCGGAAACAGCCCTGGATGACAGAGACATTGATCACTCCGGAAGCTCAGGTTGTGCAGGGGTGGCTGATGGGGCTCGGGGTGTCCGTGTGTGTGTGTGTATGTTTTGATACGGCACCAATTGAGACTGGTGAGCCTAATTAGATTTCACATCTGGGCCTAATGAGCAAATCAAGACCCATCATTGATCAAAGATCAACTGGCCTTGAGCTGTTCTCTCGCAGCTGAAGAGCTGCACACACACCAAGGGTTAAGTATTCTACACGTTTATACAAATAATGCTTTTCACCATTTTTAACCACAAAGATAAGATTAATTTCAACGCACTCCTTCGCCCAAATGAAAAAAACACAACAAACATCTGTAAGGCGATGAAACACGAAAAAGAGGCACTGAAGTCTGACAATTTAACAGCAAATTTGATTAGTTAGTTAATTTTCACTTTCAAACATGTATTAAATGAGTAATTTGTAAGATGCTGAGTCTGATTTCTGACACTTAAAGCAGCTTGGGCCGGCAACCATCAACCATGTTATACATACAGTTATAGCTTTAACGTTGACATAAAAATGCTCAAAAAAAAAAAGAAAAAAAAAAGTACAATTTCCAACTTAAAATCCTTAAAGTGGCATCTACTCTTTCTTTCTTATCCAAAATTCAAATATTTTTCACTCCATTAGTTCTGTTGTTGGGCACAAGATGCCTCAGACTCCACTTTAAATCTGTTCTGTGTATGTGCACCAGAGGCTACATCGTGTGTCGTGTATACTGAATATTGGAACAAGATTATTGGTGATCTTAAATCTTGCACCTCCAAACTCTTAAAATCAGATTTTTTTTCAGTGTCAGACTAGTGGATAAACAACATTCTACACAGTAAACGGCTGGAGGAACCAGAAGACAAACAACTGGAGGGAGGATTTTTTTTCTCTTGATGGACTGTGTTCGTGTTGTGTTTAAGTGTGTCATTATTCATCAAATAATGGCTATTCATACAGTCAACCAACTTTGAATATCAGCCATTATTATTTTAAGCGACAGAATAAATAAAGTTGACAATTGGGATCTTGAGTGTTATTGCTTAAAAAGTCCAAGGCCCAACAATCCCTCTTTTGTATGTGACACTTGCCTATTGCCTATTGGAAAATAATAAAAAAGAAAGAAGAACAGACACATTTAAAATATATATGTGCATATAATAATCACAAGTATTTTTTTTTTTTTTTTACATCCTTTAAATTTAAATATCTGCATCTGGTCCCTCCTAATGCCCCTTTCACCATTTGTAGAAACGAGTCGCTTCTCACAGAAAAAAACAAAACAATAAGAGCCTCTGATGAGTCTGACAAGTGTCAATCATTTCTGGTGAGTGAGCATCCAGCAGCCACCCCTGACCCCCGCTTCGGTGAGAGCGGCAGGAGCGTTAGAGCGCAATGGTGGAGAAACGACTACCAGCGTCGGGCAGTGAAACTGCCCTTTTGCCAACATACGCCACAAAGACACAAACAAAATAACTGGACAGAGAGGAAAATCACCGGGAAAACAAATGTTTATTAGAAGAGTAGTCTGATCTGTTCACCTGAACGACACTTTTCGCCGCAGTGAGGGGCTGGTTATCCTCTCAGACTTACTGACTGCAGCTTTAAAGTTACCTCAGTTGCATTCGGAAGAACTTCGCCGAGGGAGTCTTGAGATATAGAGACAATTAAAAAAGTTATGGAATTTTTCCCGACCTTGACCATTGACCTATAATACCCAAAATTTAACCAGTTATAGCCCCTGTTGATAGAAACCCATCGAAAATTATGGATGGTAGGCTGCTGCCAGTCAAAAAAACCCAGAACATTAAACATTTATCACGTTAGCAACTAATAACTAATGTGCGAGCATGTGTGTCATGTATCCAGAGGGGAACGAGCCCCACCCCCGCCCATGTGAGCCCAAACAGCCCTTTAACAGGCGAGTTGGATTACAGCACATCTGACGGATTTCTGGTGTAAAATCCTCAGAGTGTCACATCGAGCTCTGAACTGCTTACTTTGCTTTACACAGTGTGTTCTCCTGAGACGCTGTCTGGTCAGTACATTCTCTGGTTGCTCTACTTGTTGGCAGCTGCACCAGGCAGCAGGAGACTGAGGCCAGGGGGATTCCTTCGACTTCCAGGAACATCCTGTCTGGCTGACGCAGCACCTGTTGTGGGGATGGAGAAGGCATATGCACGAACACAAGTCGCAGCGACATGGGACTGTGGGATGTTGGCTGCGGGATCGACTATTTGGATGCATTGGGCTTCCATTAAATTCACCACAGTGAAGCTCTCTCTTGGCACACGCTGTTGAAAAATCTCTCTAAAGCAGGTAAAGGCGAGACATTGTGTTTGTAAAGTTGTCAGGGAATGTTAAATGACCTCTAATGCCATTTGGTGCATTTGGCACTTCTTCATATGTAAACGTCACGTTAGATAGTAATGGAAGCACCAACCTTGTTGCAGCGATCGCGGTACACTAGAGAAAGAAATCGGCTCGCGGATAAAGCAGCCCTTTGTTTTTAAATTACATTTGTGTCCCTCGTTTATCCACTGTTGTCAGAACACACGATATTGTCTTGAGGAAAACAGTCCACACGGCTCGGCAAGAAACAAACCGAAAACCCCACACCCCTTAAAGAAGACATCAAAGTGTTCGTTGATTGGGGGCGCCGCAGCACAGGGGCACCAACATTAGGCAAAAAAATAATCAAATTCAAATTATTCCAGGATGAAAGGGTGAGAAGGAGGATTGCGGATCAGCAGTTATATTTGTGGAGCGTGCTGTACTTGGACTTTTCCACGCAACTTTTCAATAAACATATCTCATAACAACCACGACTCGGCACCTCATTCCGATCCAGCAATGATCCATTTCACTGTTGGCTTGGTCCCGGGAGAGTGAATATATTTTGTTTCGCAACAGTGATTACCAAGTTTTCACCCCGATGACTTTGCCCCTTTCTGCTGCTCAACTTTGCCCATTTGAATCTGTGGACAGCATCAGCAAACAATAAGCTGCAGACAAAAGCCCATCGTCAGAGAGAGAGCCGATTGTCATCAGCTGATAAAAAGACTTCATTATTTAAATTGGTGCTGGGTCTTTTTTTGGGATGTGGGGGAGTCACATTTATACATCTAAAACTTGGCATGGGTTGAGTTTATTTTAAGCTCTCTTCCTCTGTGGTATTTTTTAGTCTTTTGACCTTTTGCTTTGTTTACTGTTTTCTTTCAGTCTTGACGCAGTGGCATCTTTAAAGCCTCCATAATGTGGCATTCTGTGTGCGTGTGTGCACAAGTTCCGGCTTTTATTCTCACAGAAGGCACACACACACGCACACAAACACACTGGTGGGGCGTGTGTGAGCCTGTATGGTCTGTCATCTGCTGGCGAGTGTTTGGAGAACAGATTTCTTTGACGGTGACAGCACCAAAGCAATACAGATTTGGCAATTAACCTTGATGTCACTGTAATTACCAAGTCACTTTAGTAAAATGAATTAATTTCCCAAAAGGACTCAGAAACAAAATTACCTCCTCTCTTCCTGAAGAGAGCCAATATGGCGCCTGATAATTAGGGGGGAAAAAGTGAGCCGCTGCCATATTCCTGTCTCTCATTGTGTGGATTCTGTGTAATCTGCCACGGGGGGAAAGCCACTGATCTGCTTGTCGCTCCCATAACTTCCTTTGGGTTCACACTGTTGTGTCTCTCTCCTGTTCATTTTTCATCTCGCCACATGTTGAGCGGCGGCGATTTTTTTTTTGTTCTTCCTCCAAGCTTTTCATCTTCTGCCTTCCTCGAACCTGTTTTTTTTCCCACAATGGCCGCGTTGCCCCTTCATGTGCCAAGCTTTTTATCGTTCGAGTTATGTGATACGACAACAACAATTCTTGCTCATGCTCGGCGAGGAAGAAAGAGAGGACTTTGTGCAGCTCACTCACGTAAGGGTCTGAAATTCCAGTTCCCCCCCTGCTAAAGGCTGAGCTGTCTGTCAGTCCTTTTATGCTCCTTCATTCGTATGTAAATCTTTAATAAAATGCTTATAGCTTGGTGGGATTTCTCAGGTGGTGCCAAAAAAAGCAATGGGTGTCTTTGCCAGACAGCAAATAAACAGGGCGAATTAAGAAAATGTGTATTAAACAAGATAACTGAAAGATTTGAGCTTTCGGCCCCTCACATGAATCCCTTCATGCCACCATTGAAGAATCAATCATATTAGCACAGAATTATATTTATAACCTGTCAGATTTATGATTCATGTTTTGTTCAATATTTAAGATAATTTAGTTAATTAATAAATTATACAGTGCAGTGAGGTGGGAGGCGGGGTGCTGGGAAGGCTTTCCTGGCTGGACAGAAACATGTTACAGAAAAAGTCTACAAGGGTCCAGAAGATGTATATGGCCAACAGAAAGAAATGGTCTTAAACTGGCAACTACTTGACAATTTTAGGCCAGATTTTGGGCCAATTGCCCCTTTCAGTGATTGGAGAAGCGTGGCCTGATCCGAGGCTGGTTGCAACCAAGTATTTGTACAAATAAACTGCATCTCTGTGGTGGCAGTATGATTATTTTACTGCTTTTAATCGAGGTAGAGGCTCCACGATCCTGAATTGTTTGATATTAACGATTCCAGGTCGGGCTGCCTCTGCAGGAATACCTGCAATAACCAATGACATTGAGCCCTCTGGGAAGTGTCACCTATTGGATGTGTTTGGAATCCTCACCACAAAACGACAGGTGTGTGATCTTGTGGTCTGCCCAAATCCTCTTGTGTGTGCATTCGGAGGATTATAATGTTAAAATTGGTTGAAATTGTCTTTACATCTGTGGTCTCCAAAGTTTTTAAATATCAGTTCAGATTTTAAAATCTTCTCATGTGTAGCCAGCCTTACATAGGTGCTATTAGCACTGTAAACTGTTGGTTTTGGGTAGGTGTTAGTTGCCAAAACCACATGATGATTTTAAGGGAAAGATCGGGATTTCAGCTAAAATAAGCATGTTTAAATATAGTATAAGGAAATGATTAATTATGTTCTATGTCACTATTTAAGTACCAAAGTTGTCAAAGAAAGTGTAACAAAGTTGGGATGGATTGATGAGCTGATTCCTTTGGTGCCTCTATGGTGCAATCTTAATAAAGA
>KV751334.1:25411971-25441507 GCA_001698575.1 Mola mola
TATTATTATTATTATTATTATTATTATTTAAACATTTAAAACAATGTCATTTTTTTAACTTAAAAAGTTAGTAGCCACCTTAAATGTTTAAGTTAGGTTTTAAGGTAAAAATACTAATTGACTTTCAAATGACTCAAACTTCAATTTGTCTTTTTAAGACACTCTTGGACACTAGCTTCTTTAAGTTAAAACTATGACTTGATTCCGTAAATGTTACACGAATGAAAATGCAAATCCCACATGTAGGGTCCTGGAATGCTGCCACAATTCTAGCATGTCCACAGCTACGCTGTCACCCAACAATTAGCATGCTAGGACTTGCTAATTCACGCATAACACAGGGTAAAGGCTGGTGGATTTGTTTTGCAGGAATTCAGCCACGAACCACAATATTTGAAGTTTTTTGTGCTTCTGATGGTGCAAGATGAAAAGTAATGGCACCGCCAAATTACAGTTCACCTTGAGGAGAGCGGATTAATGTCAGACCTAAATTACCATCCTTAAAACTAAAAAAATATACAAATGAAAGAAAAAAAAAATCACATATAACACATTATTGTGAGTGGTTCATTCTGAAATAACAATGAAACAAATGTATGGCATTCTACTGAAGTATGTTGATGTAACCGCGTCACTGCGTTGCGATCAGGTCAACAGCTGACCTTTAAACACTCCCGATCGTGCCAGTTGCTGCAATATTACAAAATGTGATTCTACATTTGTCAGTATTTTAGTATTTTTGGTTCCAGACATTTTTAAGCCCGACCAAAGATGAAAAGTGTCCCTGCACATGCTAATGTGCCATGAGGAGTAACAGGAAGCTAAGAGGGCACAATGAGGACTATAAAATGCTATTTCAACAAGACTTAATGAACACTATGCTTTGGTTTACGGAGAATATTGTTGGTGATGTTCATGCATTAGCTGACTGGTTTATTCTCCATCAGGTAGCTATCCCATCATACGCATTTGCACATGTGTTACCATTACAACCCGAAATTTAACATTGTTATTCAATTGCCAAGTCAATAAAATAGCTACCATTTGCTTTTGCCGGCTGCTGCAGACATCAACCTCCAGTTTGCAATCCTTATTTTCTTCCCATTGTTGTCATTTGAAATTCATGTGTTGAGAGATCACCTTCATTGGAATTCATATTTCTAATATGTCCATGTGGTGTTTTTTTATGTACTGCGGCACACACAATTGGAATAAGCAGCCAACATTGTGGCTGAGGATTTCTGCTTTCGTCCTGCAAGCCACCATTGACAGTCTTCAAAAACCAAATTCAAAGAGCCCGGGTCTTCTGCTTGAAACCTTAATGTTGTGGAAAGGAAACTAATACTATTCTGATATGTCAACTTGGAGGTGGCCTTGTATGAGTAGCTCCTCCTCACCTTCCTAGGAATCCATGTCTGGTTCAAACATGTATTTCTTCAACCTTAGAACTTGTCACTGTGCGGTGTATAGTAGACTAGACTAAAAGTCAGAAGATGACAGAGCGGGTAAGAGTCAACTCACTCTGGCCGCTGGTCAGGAGCAGAGAGGAGGGAGGAGACAGGGCAGGGCTAAAGTAACACAATCAAGATAAAAAGTGTAGAATTGCATGCAAGATCAGGCCGTGAAAGAGATTTTTTTCCATTAAAAAACAATCAGTGGCTGGAGCAGGACTATAATAAGATTCTCCTTGGAGAATTGTTGTTGGTGCTTAAGGATGTATAGTACCTCTTTTTTTTTTTTATTTATTTAGTGATGAACGCAATGACTACCAGCAATTTATACATGAATAGACCGAACTAGCTGCTTCAGTCAACTAATAACAACAGGGCTTCTGTAGGACTGTCTGCACGTTCTTGTAATCTTTGGGATAGCAGATGTGCGTGTCAGCCTGTCCCTTATTAGCGCTCCTTGGACTGTTTTTGGCTCTTGTTTACAGTAGATTAAATGAAACAATAAGCTTGACTTTTAGTGAAGAGCATGGCAGAGGACAGGATACAGCCAGTGGGAAGAGCTGACTCAATTAGGCGTGTATCCGAACCTTCAGCCTGCATTTGGATTAAAGGGGAGAGGAAGCATGTTAAGCGAGTCTTGACCAAAGCCGTGGTCGACCTTGCCCCCAGCTCCACATCATTAGCTAGTCGTGTACCTCCTCTAGTTCTGAGCCGCGCTTGGATTTGCTGCCGAACCCATGGTATCATGAATGGGCTAATTGCTCTTGAAATTGTCCAGAAAAGATGAATCGTGCATATGCGCATGTACATGTGTGTGTGGGAGAGTTGTATTTTTTCATGGCTGCGCCCAAACTGCCCCTGACATGCCCAGCCATTTTAACAGGTTCAGTTGTCAACAGGCTGCATGGATTGTTTGCGTGTGTGTGTGTGTGTGTGTGTGTGTGTGTGTGTGTGTAAGGGCAATGAAGTGTCAGACGCATAGGATGAAGTCAAAACACAGACAGATGTGAGAACAAGCTCTCTCACAGGAACCCCATCAGAACCCTCTGATGATGCTGCTGCGTTCCCTGTGTGATTGAGGTCACTTCACACTGTGGCGAGGTGTTCACATAGCTGAAGGTGCATGTCGCTCTGTGCGTAGTGTCGTCAGGCCTCCTGGAGGGACAATGAAGCAGCAGAACAGGAGGCTGCACCTCTATTTGTCTCCATGTGAGGAAGTGAGTGCTTTCCTCCACGCACCTATGGAGGAATGAGCATGGGGTGTTTGAGTAGGCTAGAAAGGTCAACAACATGTGTGACATTATCCCTTGAGCACATTGGGTCCCTGCACATAAAAAAGGTTGCTTACCACTTGCGTCTTGGAGACAAGGTCACACGTTGACCTTTACATTCACGGTAGTGCTTTTTATTCCTCAAGGTCATGGTGTCACAGTCATCACATCAGCCATATTTATTTTAATAGATTTTTGTGCCTCATTGTAATCATCACACAGGGTTTGATCTGGACTGCGTCATCATGACAACGCCCCCTCCCTCTTACAACATGAGCTCTACCCTCACTGCAACCTGCTTGTGCACCAGTGACTCCAATAAAATCAAGGGCAGAGTCACAGTTAGTTGCAGGTTTCTTATTTAACATTTATTAAGCCGTGAGATCGTTTAATTAATGACTTAGCTCAACTACAATATGAACTGATGGCCGATAAACATGCCTTGTAAACCAGTCTGTGTGCGCTCAGTGCCAAAAATGGCTTGTAACAAGGAGAATCCCATCCATATGACACCAATTTATAAATCTGCTGCTGAATGAATAATCCTGCATTAATCATAGTCCAGCCCTGTACACTGTAGCTGAATAGCAGTCAGCTAATGATGGAAAATGGCCAAAGTTCCTCAATAACTTTTCTGAGATGATCACATCATTGTTTTGGTCCCTTTTAACATCTTTGTACATGCAGTTCTGTGCATCAGCGGGTTTTGCCAGTCTGTGCTGTAATTCACTAAGGTTTGCTCCCCCAACAGAGGGCTTTGATTTAGATATAAATATTTGTCACTATGTCAGGCTCAGTCACCATCAGTCATTTACAATGTTGAGATATGGCTGTCCACATTAGGAGTGAGGGTAGCACACAAAATCGCTAGCGATAGCACCAATTTCACGGCCTCGGGTAAAGACGGCGCTGAAGTGAATGATCAAAATAGAATGAATTTAGAAAAATAAAAAATGTGACTTTTCTTTAACACTATTACTATCCTCCTATTGGTTCACCTCTCTGTAGTACTGGCCTGCTGTGTCTCCTGATCACCGGTCTCAAAGCAGAGAGTATTGCTTGTCACTAAAACTGGCCTCAGGTAGGCCTCGGAGGCTATGTTCAGTCCCAGACTCATCTCCAGTATGAAGATGGGAAAACGCCTTATGAACTGGCATCAAAACCAATTTCCCTGTTTAAACCACCATGACTTTTATTAACACTTGGTCTCTATGATAATGAATGAATAATATATCACCTAGAGAATATACATCCACCATGCTGTTTATACCATTTATCCCTACATGGACAAACAAAAAAGGACAGAGACCAAATCTACACTGAAGAAATTTGTTCAGTGGTCTGCGGAGAGACAACATGTTCGATTCCGATTTGGGCATCCCTGAGTTTCAGGAGAAACTCATATGCAGCACCCGCAAGATGAAGCTATATGCAGAACGAGCAGACCAGTTGGCGAAGGCTGAGTTCACATGAATACCAGAGCAAATTATAATGACATTTTAAAAACACGCTGCGCATTAAGTAACACCTTCTAATGGCGATGTCAACCTTGGTAAATCTATTTCTGCTTAGACCAGTCTGAACATGGGCTGGTTCGCTAGAAAGACCTTGGTAAATCTATTTCTGCTTAGACCAGTCTGAACAGTCTAGCTGGTTCGCTAGAAAGCACCAAGGTTCTCAGACCCGACAACGGAACCAGAGCCAGAACGAGAACGATCCCTAAAAGTGTAAAAATCATTTTCTATTAATAATCGGTATTGCATGGATGTATCCCAGGTTTATGTTTTTATGTCTAAATGCTGAATTGGATTATGACATGGTTCACACATAAATAAATACCTTACAGTGTTTGTTTACTCGATACTAATCCATAGCCACAGTGTGTATATTTTGAAAAAAATAGATTATTATTTGTTAATATTGAATTTCTTGTTAGTAGCTACAATTTGTCTGTTTTAATTGTCGTTCTGAG
Source organism: Mola mola (assembly GCA_001698575.1). Classification (NCBI taxonomy): domain Eukaryota; kingdom Metazoa; phylum Chordata; class Actinopteri; order Tetraodontiformes; family Molidae; genus Mola; species Mola mola. The sequence continues at coordinate 25,416,666 of KV751334.1, forward strand.
GATATTCTTCGAAGAGACAGTTGATAAATTGATGATCACTACATAGGTTTAATTCCTTAAACGCACGTGAAAATCACATCAATTCTCATGAAATGATGTGATTTTGCCTTCACAGCCTTGTGTCAGTCGGGTGTGTAGAGAGTCTGACATATTAAGTGTCTGAACTGGCTGCATTATGCTCAATGTAGAGGACCACCAACATTAAAATTACGAAAATTAAATAAGTAATCGATCAGGATTACACAAGACAAATTTTCCCAAGGATACTCAATAAGATACACACACATGCTAGTCAATGTAGCTGAAAGTAAGAATCCTTCCTGCAAAGGCTCAGATTACATTTTGTAAAAAAAAAAAAAAGAAGAAATAGAAAACTGATTTTGTGTTAAAAAATGAAATAGGATAATAGATAAACACAGGTGCTCCTCATCACTGATTAGTAATGTGTGTGTGTGTGTGTGTGTGTGTGTGAGAGATGCTGTTGAGGGAGACAGATGGGGCAGACCTCCGCCACCTCTCGCTACTTTCTCTCTGCATGAGTTCTCACCACAGTGTGTGGGTTGTTTCAGTGCCAGAGCATCTCACACACACACTCATGTGCTCATGTGAGCAACTACTGTTTCATTAATCATCTGTATGTGTAAATTAGGCATGAAAAAAGAGTATTTGGAGCATAAACCCTTGGACGTACTGTCCTTTGCAGTGTTCTGCAGTAATAGTGTGGATGAGTGAAGTTAACAAGCTGCTGTCCTGGTGTGCTTCAGATCACACAAACCTCACTGAAGATGAAAACACCCCAGCAAACGTGTTTATTCTGTTCTTGACAGCTTCTACTTCCAGACTGTGAAATTCAATGCTGCCATCTTAAATGCAATTCATTATCACGTTTTTTTTTTTCACTGACGTGTTCAGATGATACAAGCCGTTTATTATAGCTGACATGTCGAAGCAATTTTGCCCACGTCTTCCTCTCAGTTTACCCACCTTTATTTCACTCCTTTACACATTCACACCTTCAGTCTATTTCATATTTGCACATGCTAACGTCAATGTTGCTTTCACATTTAATATCTGCAATCATTTATCTGCACCGGGAGTTTGAAATATGTTTTAAACCCTGTGTCTTTCATAAAGTTGAACAATTCACCAAGTGGCCTATCAGAAGAATTCATCAAATGAGCAGGCCGTGCTGATTAAATCAATGTGGTAATAAATGGAATGATCTATAGCCACATGACACCCAGACTCCTTGCAGCCCACCTGGCCGATTAGGAGGAAATTTATCCAAACGCATACGTCAGTCTGTTTGCCTGATGGTAGGAACTTGAGGTTCTTGATGAAGGATCACTGGACAAAGTTCTGCCCTCCTCATGACAAAAAAAAGCAATAACATTTTTGAACCTATCGGAGATCCAGCAACACCCGACTTACTTTATGGAGCTGTTTCTTCCTGAATTCATAGTATGTTCCTAAATAATTAATTGTCCCTCTTCTGACTGATTTATAATTTAAAACCACAACATAGACTCTAGAGCCAGTCAACAATTGTGCTAAGTGCATGTGTGAGGACCCAGCAGATACTACCCTTGTATGTGTGTGTGTGTGTGTGTGTGCGCGTGCATTTGTGAGTACACTGCTACACCAAAACTACATGTGGTGGATTGCAGCTGAACAACCTCGGACAGAAAAATGGAAGCCGAAAGTTTAAATTAAAAGCTTCTTTACAAATGCATTAAACATTAAACTAAACAGAAGAGCATAAGAGCATAAAATCAAGATAAAATTGACCATACAACCCCAGAGTAATATAGAACAAGGTCTCCTCAACCAAAACAACAGAAAGTGCCCTACAGTATATCCCAATGTTGAATGATCCTTCATAAAATTCCTGATCTAGATTACCTCTTAATTTTGATATGATCTAAGACGGGTCAAGACCCACCTCTGGCAAATTCCTCATGCACATCAGTCCAGTAGTTTTTGCCTAATTCTGCTCAGGAACATACATGCAAGCAGCCACGGCTTTAAACACACTATATAATTGATTTGATTAAAAGCCGAGTCCTAATCAGATGGCACTCTCATCAACTCACCAGGTATTAAACATAGTTTTTTGCCAAGAGATTCCACTTAAAACACTCTTAAAGCCCACCGGGTCCTCTTGAACAGCTTCCAAGCTGCTCAGATTGCATGTGTTATTGATATGCGAATAACAAACAAAGAAATTCACCCTACATTTTTGAAACAGAGCTGTTGATAACTGAACTGTTGATAATAAGCTCGAGGTGTTTGTCGATCCACAATGTGACTAAGCTCTCTACTTTGCGCTGACAGATAATCTCACAGGTACGACACAAAGACCAGCCTTTAGAGGTGTGGTCCAAAACAAAAGCCTTTCAAGCTAAAGCTTGTACATTTTTAACTTGGGATACTGTAACAGTGCACAGATTTAAAAGGCCAAACCGAAACATTACCTTACATAGTTCACTTTCATGAGTTCAGTCACTCAGTCTGCTCTTTGTCTGCTTTTTACTTTGTCGACTAGGGTTACAGAACTTTACTTTCTGTGTCGCACCTCCTCGTTTTTGATTAATTTTACGTTATTTACTACATAATCAAGCTCTAAATTTACTAAATTAGAGTTACCTTGATTTTGAATGTAGATAAGAAGGCTTATACATGAATGTGTTTGTTTGTTTGTGCCTGTGTGTGTCTGTGATACAGACTCACTGTGAGCCGCTTCACTCTCCTCTACCTTTGTGTGATTGCATATCTGTATGCAGGGAGGCAAAAGTGGAGAATGTTGGCGAAAAAAAAAACTCTCAGCAAGCATCAGATTGCTTGTGATGAATAGTCAATTAACTATAAACTCGTTCCAGGAATGACCAGCGAACGAGGTAGAAGAGAATGGCTGTTGGGAAAAAAAAAAGGCATCCATTATCTAGCAGCTAATTATCAAGCCACTGCCATTTCCATCCTCCAGATAGCTGTGTGATTAAAAGGTTTGGTCAATCGAATAGATAACAGGGATTAGAACTGGGAGGGTGGAAGAGAGAAGGGGAAAGCAACAAAATGAGCCAGAGGAGAGGTGGCTGCCTGAGGCTCTCTTTTATCTTCTGTATCTCTTTAACAATTCAATGTTGTCTAATAGTTTACTGTGTTTTCCTGTAACAGTATGTCTGTTTGATGTCATCATATGCCATTAAGAATACAAATAAAGGCTTCTTCTCTGTGGATTTTTTTAAAAACACAAGTTCAGAATAATGCCAACTCATATCAGCTTACTGATTCCGCTTTACTGAACTAAGGCACTATGTGTAGACATAAAATTACCCAAGTATGCAAGTATTGCAATTTCAATTTACATCAGCCTGAAAAAGAATAGGCTAGGGATGCACCTGTTGTTTGGTGTTGTAACAGGTGTTTTAGCTTTTTGGTACTATAATAGCTTATTGTATTTAAAAGTAAACACTATGAGCAGGGAGACGCTACTCTCCCAGGCCACTTCCACCAAGTCCTCCTGGGGTACACCAAGGTGTTCCCAAGCCAGCGTGTCCTGGGTCTGCCATGGAGTCTCCTCCTGGATGGGCATGCCCATGGTTCCAACAATACGAACCATACAAAGGAGCTCAAAAGGCCCATAACAATGGGCCATCTACGCCAAACTCCCTGATACCCCTCACAGGGCACGGTGACAAGTCTTTTCCAGATCCACAAAACACATGTAGGCCGGTTGGGCAAACTCCCATGACCCTTCCTTCACTTCACTGTAAATGAAATTTACATTTTTTGGTGTCTTAAATAATGGTAGAGTTTGTGAAATATAATTAGAATTTGAAGGTACCATCAAATCAATAGCGGGCAACATATCCCCAGAGTGACAGAGAACTGCTATATTCTATTTATTTGTAGATAAAATTGCCATGAACTTCGTTAGCAATGAAACTAGTTGACGGGCAAAAGGCACCACAGCTTAAACACAGCTAGAGGTTAGTCTGGAAACAGATCATTGACCTACATAAAGATGGACAACACATCTCCAATTCCTCCAACCGTAGAGAAATGAAGCCAAAATATCCATGATACGAGCGCTGAAGAAAGTTGAATTTTGGGTTATGAAAGCAGCGTTTAAAATTCGGGCAAGTGTCCCAGAAACTGCCCAAAAGACCCAAAAGAAACCTAAGTCCACACGTGTGTCTGTGTGAGAGATGGATTTTGTGTGATCACTTGGCAGCTCGGGGTGGCTGATTTAATCTCCACAATGTGGGGCCTCCATGATTTGTTAATCCCTTGAGGGCTTCATCCAATGGGGACCTGAAAGGTCAGACTGAAACTCACAGACGCAAATGATGTGACAACCAGCCAAGATATGGTGTGACACACACCACAACCACAGTCCTCCCACACACGCGTCCTCACACCGACCTGTGTGCATGTGCAGACCCACACAAAGAGACACCATGAAAGTTTAATGACCAGCATCACACTTTATACACACACAGACAATCAAATGGTCACGGAGGGATTACAATGGTATGTGAAGGGGAGAAATGGGGTGAAAAGTAATGTGAATAAATGTCAGGGGGGAAAAGACCCCTCTGTTCACAAATATCCTCCTTTCACTATAGGATATTAATAGAGACATTCAAGTTCCCTGTTACCCTGGGGGGACAATTATGTTGATCTAATTTACAGGTATGCCACGGCATGAAAACTGAAATGCTGTAGCACCTGTTGAAATAATAGTCAGACAGACCTTGATGGATTTTTAATCTGCGCAGATGTTGGACCGATGAAGATCTTTCCGCTGATGTCACTTCCAGGTCAAATCTGGGGAGAACCCGATGAATATGATGGCAATTCTATCAATTTTGTTTACAAAAATACAGCCAAGTCCAGAACAACATATGAAATATCGCCGAGAATGAAGTTCTGGCAGATATTTTTATGCAAAGGTTATATGCTTGGTCGGAAAGGAAATAGCCACGACGGTTGGAAATACCTTCAAATCTGGGCTTCAGAGAGAACATATTACGTCATTCATGAAGCTTAAATGAGATTAAGATAAAATCTAGTATTGCAGTGTACTTACTGTAACAACTTTCCCACAAACATACTGGGTTTCATACGGTTTTCTCTTAACTAATTTTCAAGAGGAAAATGAAACGCGGCACTGCGGAATTGACAGTGCCCGTTGTGATATAATCTATGCAACGACATTAAAATTAGTGTGTTTAAACCCTAACAAGCTTTATTGCTAATTGAGATTCATTGTTAATGTCAAAACAATCATCATCAATATCAGTGTTTTAATTGATGTGGACTTTAAAAACTAGTGAGCCAACATGTACAACACCCAGGAACCAGCTCATCTTATTGAAACACAGTCTTCATTAATGATGGCAATTACACCTGTACTTTAAAGTCTTTGACAGGTCAAAATGTTGTTACAAGGTTGGATATCGATGTGAGATCCAAGCTAGTAAACAGAATCTAAGGTGGAAACCGTAAAACACATTTTAACGGAAAAGCAATGTAGTAAGGAATTTCGATTCAATTTGAACTCTATAACAAACGACTCCATAGTGCTGTTGCATTGTTACGGATGTTATTTTAAATAGTGACCCCTCGCTGCACATGCGAGTATGTGTGTGCGTGTGTCAAGAGTTGATAAAGTCATGCGTGGTGATGAGTGTAAGCTGGTTGCTGGGATGTGAAGGACAACAGTTGACCACCCAGCTGCCGCTGCTTCTGTTTTCCACTACAGAGACAAACAAAAAAAAAAAGAGCATGACAGAGAACGAGCAGGGGCACTTTCTTTTTCTTTTTCTTTGTTTTTCTGTGATTGCTCAGGCGCACACTTTAAAAAACAGCACACCCCCCCCTAAAAAAATCCAAACAGATGAAACAAATGTATAAAATAAAGATCTGCTGCCTTTTCGGGAGAGTGATTCATTTTTCAGTTGAATTGCCGCTCACTGTGCCACAGCTGCAGCCATATTGTGCACCCTGCAGCGCAGATTTATCATAACTTTTTACAGTTACAATTCACAATGAAATGCAAATTTCAGCGGAACATTAAAGGTTTTGTGCCTTTTGCCCTTTATGCGGCGCCCTGGTTCCACGGGAGTCTAGTTGTAGTGATCTATGTCAATATGTTTCTGCGTCGGCGTCACCAAGTCAAATTGCTGCAGTTGTTGTACTTGAGGAATAAGTTGATTCTTATTTTAGCTGCAGAGTGTGGCACACCGCCATCCTCTGAAGTCTATTCAGCTCCCCATATGTTATTTTTTTTTAAATCCAAACATTTAGCTGATGTTTTTTTTTCCTTCCCATTCTGTAATCATGATATATTTCCATCGCTCTCATTATCTCAGCAAATGTGTCTCAGGCAATGTAAAACATTTATGCCACACAACTTGAAAATTAAAACCAAACGAAGGAAGGGAGAAGCAGATTGAGTAATAACAGAGAAAGATCAAACACAAAGATGGCTCTACGGGGTGAATTTGCGCTGTACAACTTGAGTGGATGCTCACTAATTGAAACAAATGCGCAACGGCAGAGAGGTGCATGAGAGAGGCGGCGGTGAATTTATGTCCATCTTTTAAGTCCATCTTTTGCCCATTTACCTCACTGGGTTTCTCTTTTAATTTAGACTTTCACCCTGTTTTATTTGTGCATAGTTTCTTTAGTCAGATTTACAATATAGGGTGCGGCACATCCCATCTCCCCGTCCTCATACATTTAGAATCTATAAATCATGTACGGCGAACCTCATTGTTACATGAGATTAGACAGTCGAAGTCATTGTGAAATCCTCGCTTCTTCCATTTATCCTACATGTCACACACTAATACTGCAGGGACTTCTTTCCTAAGTATTATACAGTGCAAACAAAATTAGTTTATTCTCACAGAAAAAACTCTCTCTCGCTCAGCCAAACAGTTTCCAAGCAATTCCTTGTTATTTCCGTGTGATGAATGCAAAAAAATGATTTTTTTTTTGTTTTGTTTTGTTTTAAAACAACTCCTGTAAAACAGAGGCAAAATGGTGCCCAGCAAGCACACTTTATTTCTACAGTAAGGTTTTCATCTATTACATTGTAATAAAAAAGTAAGAAAAACAAAGTCCGGGCTTTAACTTTTAAAAAGTTTGTGCCTGGGCTGCCTTAAAAGAAAGGTAATTTGAAGTATTTTTAAAACAGTTTAAAGTTACCTCAGTTTGTCTTTTTAAGTTTGGTTACTTTTTTTTTTTTTTTTTTAAGAAAAAGCAGCACAGACACCAACTTTTTAAGTTAAATTTACATTTTTTACAGTGTGAGAGTGGTGTGTATTATTGCGTGTACTATTTAATTTATCATTATTTAACAGAAGTGGCGACTAAACGCTTAAAAGAGAAAAAATAATAATACATCCATTTCTAAAATCGGCAGCTGTGGATGAACCTGTTAGTGACAAAACGAATGAGCAAAGGTACTGGATTTGTTATTGAAGTAGAAAGCTCATAATGATGGTACTTTTTTTGAGCTAATGAATAAGTGGCTGATGGATTTGGCTGATAATAGTGAATAAATGGTTGTGATAGAAAGCTATAGCACAAAGAACATACCAAACGATGGCTAATCATTCCTTTGGAAACCCACTATTCATATTACACAGTGAGTTAATCATTCTTCTTTCAGCGCTTCACCTTTACCACCCATAAAGCTGACTTGTCGCTATTCTCTCAACCCTCAAGCTTTTCAGTGCCATGTTCATAAATTAAATCTCCCATCTTCTCTAACTTTGTCTTTCAGCCTTTGCACTGCACCTGTCAAATCTGAATTCACAGTTGCCTGGGTGCCAGTTCACATCCTTTCTTTGCTCCTAACTCGACCCTCTGAATGTGGGGAGAGGTCCTGCTTCCTTGTCACTGGCAGGGACACTGAAATCTGTCAAACTTTGGTTAGAAAGTTAGGCAGATCTCTGATTGATTTCTTAACAATAAGAAATCAATGCAGCCTCCCTGGCTACTATCCTCGTCACCTGCTCTGAGCATCTTTTTGGTTTAAACGTATTGAATAGCTACTCAATAGCTCAAAGTGCTGTTTAAAAGGTTAAAACTTCCAACATCTGCCATTCAAAGTGGTGGTAGCGTGACCACACGGACCTAAAGAGTGATAGAGTTATGTCAAAAAATGATTGGTGTCATTGAAAGAATGCTTCAGTCATTCTATCTGGGCTATATTAGTCTAAATAGGATGTCAATCACAGGAACGGTGAACCTGCATATCTATTGATAAGCTGCGTGATAAGTAATAAAGGTATGGGTTTAATTCCTTTAGCTATGTTCACAATGACTTTGCATATACAAATATCTTTAATAAAAAAAAAAAAGAAAAGAAAAAAGATCAGAACGTTGGAATACCCCTCAGCGAGACTTCGGCAACATGAAACCAATCATGACGAAGGACGGATCTCGCCATCTTTTTGTTTATTTCCTTCAACACCTCAACGCTGCAGTGTTCAGCCTATGATGCCTTGATCTCTGCACCCCTATAAGGGAATTTAACATGAGTGCATGCTGCCCCGCGACTGTTTGGTTGAGATAGAACTCCTGATCCCGGGGTCAAAAGCTGCAGGCGTGGGCCATTTTATGGACAAAAACAATCAATCAGCTATTTAAGAGATAAATGTTGACTATAGTGTTAAATAATCATTTCAGGCGCACCCTGCGTCTTGTTGTCGAGAAATTAAGAACGAGGCTCTAGAAGGGTGCTGAACTAGCAATGGAGATGCCGTGAATGATAATGTGATGTAAACCCAGTGATCTGCAGGAGCTTTGTGGGTTTCACAGTATTCTAATCTCCGCAGATTTTGAATACCATGAAAATGATAATATGGCTTTGATTTTCAGCTTTGGACTGCAGTTTGAACTGAGACTGGTCAACAGAGAGACAAAAGGAGATTGGATTGCCCTAGGTGACCACGAGAGCTCGCCCTTAGGCCGTTGTCTGAACCTTCAAGTGTTATTGAGATCTTCTACTGAAATGTCTTTACACGCAGTGTGTGCTTTTGATTCCTCCCACGCTCAGATTTAATCAGGAAATAAAGCCTTCTGTGGGCACTGTGGACTCATCCTGCTGGATCCAGGGAGAGCAGCCACATACAATAACAAACACTCACAATGCTGCTGTATCCCTTTCCAGCACGCCATCACGCTGGCCTCCAGCTGTCGACGGATCTCGTCCTGGTCTGTCGCGTGATTTGATTTTTGATCCGCATTGACAGACAATTATTCTGCAAGTGCTGAACTGTCTTGAAGAAGCGTTTTGATTGGTTAATGAGTCGGAAAGGGAAAGCTTCTTGATCTCATTTCCAGTGCTTAATTAACCTTGGAGTTGCAGATTTCCCCCGGTGCTGGGGACAAGGCGGGGTTACCTCACTCTGTCTCCCTGTCTTTGTCTCTCTCGGATGTATGACTCTTCCCCGCAATGACAAAAGGGTGTTCTGCTCTCCGCGTGTCCGTCCTTTTAGAGACTGTACCCACCTTTTATTGACTGATTTATGAGCGCAAATGTGCCTGTTCAGTACTTCCACATGCACAGACGGTCAAAGCGTGCGCACACACGCGCACACATATATCTTCTTTAGTCCAGAACAAAATGATATAAATAGCAACGCCGCTCCCTCACCGCCCCTCTCCTCTTCCTCTGACTCTCTCTGCGGGCCAGCCCAATTCTGCGGCCCCGGGGGTATGAACCCAGTTCTGACAGAATTGATCTCTGTTTCCTCTTCTTCCCTCTCGCTGTCGGACTGCTCCCCACTGTCCGTGGAGACCAGCCGGCTCTGTCCCGTCTCTTTCCTGTCCCCCCTTATGTTCTTTCCCTCCCGCCTCCCTCCATTTCCCATCTGGTTCCATCTGCACTCTATGTATCCTTTTCTTCTCATTTCTCATTGTGAAGTTATATCTTCATTATCGTAGTCTGACAATGTTATACTAAATTAATTCAAATCATTCCTGTTCATAAAATAAAATAATTCCTTATTAAGATTCATTTGCACTTGGCGATAGAGGGGGAAAAAAAAGAGAATTATTACGCTATTTGGTCTAAAATTGTTATTATTATAAATGTACGTAGAAGCGTCCTAAGCGAGTCCAATCTTGTGTCACTGCACCGTCACCTCTGCTCTTGTGGTTGAAACGTTTCAGCTGTATTTTTTGAATACAGCGGCTAGACTTGAGACATTTTCCACAGTGCGGGTACATTTAGTGCGGTGACCCAGGATGACAGGTTTAATGTCATCCCGCTGGCAGTTAGAATGATGAGCTTCAAATTCCTACTAATGAACAGGACAAAACTGCTAAACCCTTCTCATATAACCTTTTACAGTCAAGACCGCGTACACAACTCTGGTAGAATGACAGCCACACAAAGTACCGTTTCTGTCCGATGTTAACCACCAGGCTCATACTTCGAATGTATTTCATGTAGCAGTAAAGTAATCCCTGATAAGAGTAATGTTAGTAACGTGGCCACTGTGTAAAGCAGCTGTAAGAATCCCTCCTGTGGCTGCATTGACACCTGGTTGTGTTAATAAATAGCCCGGTCTTGTTTCTGAACAGTATGAGTGAAAAATCCATTTCTGCGGCAGCATTAGCACCTATTATTTAGGCAGCACTTTATGCAACATAAATTTGTTCAATAATGCGTTTGTGAAATGGTTCCGTGGACTTGGCATCGATCATTTTGACATAATTTAGATACTTGAAAATATTGAATACTTTGACCTTCTGAAAAAGTGAGATTTTTTTATTTAGATAAATGGAACGATTGATTCGGCTTAAAAATAACTAGTGAGACTTTTACATTGTGCAGTCAAGGTCGAGCTTCTTCCAGTGTAGCTCAAGTTATTTCTTCTGCTTTTTTTTTTTTTTCTTTTTAACCCTAGAGGGCTGTCATCGATCCCTCCCTCCATCCTGTCCTCTTTCGAGTCGCTCCCGCGTTCCTTTGTTTACTGAGCTCCGCTGGTCTGGACCTTTTCCTCTGCGACACCTGCATCCAGCCGCTCCTCTCTCTCTCTTCCACTTCATCCTCCTCGCAGATAGATTAATGCCAGGCAATTTGCTCCTCACAGTGCTCCTCTGTGTTCCCCCTCCTCCACCTCCTTCTTCCAGGTGAGAGAGCCACATTTGCTCCTGTCGTTCCAGCTGCATCAGTTCCTTTGTTCGCTTGCTGTTTAAAGCCCTGTTGCTTTCTTTTCCATTCTGCCAGGTAAGCTTTCCTCTTCAACTCACTCTTGTCCTGTCCCACACCTTCATCATTGCCCGTCATCAGAGACATCAGAGACGGAGCCATATGGCCGGGTGCGGCCCAGGCCTGCCCGGCTCTCTGCCTGGTTTAAATTCACAGCCCGCAGGTCACTCTGCTTCTGCGGTGGGACGACAGGCACCGCCACAAAGGAAGGGCAGGTAAAAGAAACCCCGGCGACGAGAGGAGACACGGTGGAGAGAGCAAAATGAAGCCAGAAATTCTTAATTATAGCTTCTTCTTTTTCTTCACTTTTTAAATGAAGGTGGAGAAATTCTGCGTTTCATGGCTGAAACAAGTGGTAGTTTGAGTTCGAAACAAGGAAATGGAAAATAAACGGGGCTGAATGTGTTTGTATTCATTTGGATGGTCCAGATTTAGTCGCAGATCTATGAGAGGGTTTGAATCTGAGTGACATTTTAGTCGGTAAAGGATGGTTAAGACTGTAGGAAAGGTATTTGGCCAGAGAGTGGTCCTGTATATTACTTATTTCATCAGAAAGCAATGCTGTGCTCCCTTTAACTTAAAACTACTGTCACAAGCTTCCCCAAATAGCTCAAAATAATTTCTGTAATGTAGCAAAATGGGGAAAATAACAGCCGCTAGCTTTTACCTGAATTTTATATCAATTGCAAGAGTTCCCCATTAAATATCACCCAAATCGAACAGACAAAGCTGTAAATATCTTATTCATTTTAATTGATTTTTTAATTGTTTTTTTTTTGTTTTTGTTTTTTAAGGGACAGCTGAAATAAAACATCAATCTGGGATCTGGGATAACATTAAAACCAAGCGTTTCTTCTTGATGATGCAAACGATGCAAACTGTAGTAATTTTCACACACTCCCTAACCTTTACTAAAGCTGTTGAAGTGTCGCGGTTGTCTGTGCACTAGTGCAATTCAAAAATGTGGGTCTTTGATGAGAACAAAAGGTAGAAAAGAGACAACGAATCTCTACAAATGAGGGGGAAAATGGAAGCCAGGGATAGTATGTATAGGATGAAAAAGTAGCAGAAGAACCAGCCCAGAGAAAAGGGATAAGGGTAAGGAGAGCAGTGGAGCGAGGAGGAAATGAGGCGAAAACTAGCAGGAAATTAGAGGTGTTTGGAAGGAGCTCGGCAGCATGTTGGGAGAGACGAGGAGGAACGCGCACAGGAGAGGAGGAGCGGAGCGAAGCAGCGGCCATTAAAAGAGAAGAGGTGTGAAATTGAAACCAATAAATCCAGAACAGATTCCAACAGTTGTGGGAGCCCCGCTGCTGCTCTGTTTTTAATTTGAGCCCGGCCCATTACTGTCCGTGTAGACTTCAGCTCGCCAAACACTCGTGTTAGCTGACACCTGAACACAACTCTGCGTGTGCCCACGACTATAAAGAAAGTGACAAAATCCTGCTGTAGTGCCAATTGAAAGGCAGCCGCTTAACGCTTATTAACTCCATATTTACACACCCTTATTTTTTAAATATTTTATATTAACCAATCTGTTATATCCCCTCTTGCATTTACTTATTTTCTGATCTTATTCATCCACTGGCATGAAAGATTATCTCCTTGCTATTCTTTCCGTCTTCTTTTCTGTGTTCATTGTAAATATGATGTATTTTCTGCTGTCCCAACCTATTAAAACTCTGTGCTGCAGAATGTGTTTTTGACTTTGATGGCAAAGAGAAGTGTTTTGTAGTCAATAATGTAACACTTACAGGTACATTTAACTGTACTTAAGAACAAATTTGATGTAATTTTCTTACTTCAAACTTCCGCTCTGTTACATTTTGGATGAAATATTGTCCTTCTCCACTTCATTTATGTAATAACATTGGTTAATTTGTTATTTTCATTAGCAGTGAGAGTTGGCCACCCTCAAATATTGACCCCATGACTCCAGTTAAATTAACTGCAGAAAATTATGACAATAATCCAATGGTTAAAACACTGTTTTCTGTGCTTCTTCACCTAATTAGGCATTGAATTAATTATGATTCATAACCTTACTTTCATTTTACTTGAAACACAATGTGGCTCAGGGAACAATACATATAGAAAAAAAATATTTATCTACAAACATAAACATACCGTCGCGCATAGAAACACACGTTTGCAGACAAACATTAATGTTTGCATAACCAGTACATGCAGTTCAGCACAGACAGAACATGGGAAATGATTCAAATAAAAGGTTCAACATATAAATCAATCTGACATTGTAAAAACTAATTCAGCTAAAAACAACACGTTTAGCAAACAAACGAAGCTCTGCTAAATAACAATAATGCAAATATTAATACTTTGTGAACAGGAGTGGGCATTTTCTCAGTTTAGCTTAACATAATAGCTAAAAAGAAGCATTTCAAGTCTACTTTTGAAGGAGCTAATGGTTACGGCATCTATCTTGAGTTGGAGGAGCCGAAAGTGGCTTCTACTCTATAACGTACAGAGGGAACAACAGGGAGGTTTCTCAGGCTTTCCAGAGCTTCATATGGGACTAGATTTCCCTTAGTGTAAATTGGGGCGGAGCCATTTAACGCCTTGTAGACGAGCAAAAGAATTTTCAAATCAAGTCAATTCTGGCCTTTTCTGGAAGCCAGTGGTGTAGTTCTATAGACACTTCAAATTCAAAAAGGAGAAATAGAGTCACATATTCCAAGTATGCTGTATGTCTTTGAAAGTTAAGAAAGGCACATTAACAGCCTGATGTAGAAAATATGTTTTTTGCACTTTACTTTTGGATATGATTGTGGATATGAATCTTAATAGTCATTCACATGCAGCGTCATGTGTTAACACAGTAAAATCTTGTGCCTTATGTACACCACATACACCATATAGCTGTATGTGCATATGCTAATGGAGCTGCTTTATATGTTGACTCTGCAGAGGATTTATTCTGGAGAACAGCAAAAGTCAGAATGCATTTTCAGCTGCTTGAATATGTCATCACTTCGGAAACGGAAAGGTGTTTTTTTTTTCTGACTTAAACTCTCTCAGATGATGTACGGATGCGGTGTAGCAACATGGCACACGCTAATTGACTGAGGCATATTGTGCAGATATTTTCTCCACACGTCCAAAAGACCTTGAATACCAATCCCGAAGCAAACTCAACCGACTCTCCTCTCTTTAAAGTGTCAGGAAAGTACAGCGCTAACATTCTTATAGACTTTAGCCCTGCCAGATATGGTCGTTAATATTCCCCGGCTGAAGACCCCTTAAAAAATCTGATAAATGATGACCAGGCCCAGCGCTGACGGTAGACTCTGGCCAGCATACATCAGAGTCCGACGCCTCCCTCCTGGTTTATAGACGGCTATTAGGATGAGCTCCCAGGCCACAAACCATACATAGCAAATGTGCCTCTTTAGTAATATGATAATCTATAAAAAGGCACAGAGTGAGTGAATATTCTGCAGAATTCCTTCACATACTTTGCTCTTAATAGATGGTGTGTGCTATGCCTACGCTCCTCAGGACTGTACCAAATGCGAGAGCTCCTGGGGATGATGGAGTGAAGACCAACTTCGACTTGACGGCTTTTAATAACTAATGAAAATACTGGAGGGTAAATTTGCAAAGAGAGGATTAGGGAGCTTCTCGTGTACGGGAGGAAGAGCCAGACAAAAGAAGAGAGAGAGAGAGGGAAAGAAAAGACGGTAGTCGAGCTTTGCTGCGCCTGTTGAACCTTGGTGCGGCAAGGACGCGCCTTGAGCAAGCGCACCGCCGTGTTCCCAGCATGCATCACTCCAGGAGCTGATTGATCAGTTCTACTTAGGCTGAGTCGCATCTTGTTCCTTTCATATCAACACCAAGCTTTGTCTCCGTCGCTCCTCTTTCCTTGGCATCTCTTTCTCCATTAGCGCGGGCTCCCCGCTGAGCGCCCTATCTGAATATACAAGAAGAGCAAACACACAGGCGCAAGCCTTTACCATCAAATGCTTGGAAAACATTGATTAGGTTAAGATACAAAGAAAAATAAAAAAGGCTTAGTGGGACTTTACCTTGTGTCAGCTTTGATGCCGTGATTCATTCATCAGAGGCGAGCGATAAAGACAGTCTGCCTGTGAGTGTGTATGCCCTTCCAAGCACGAGCACACGTGTTTCTCCCACCACAAAGGATGTACAGTCAGTATGGGGTTGGCTTACATGCAGAACATCTTTTATGTAGAAAAGAGAGAAGAGAGAAGCTCTGCTTTGTAGGGGCTGATCATCAGAGGCAGATTCCTCTTGTTTCTACTCATGTTGGTGGGACTTGTTGCATGTTCTATTGTCTTGTGTCGACCTTTTTAAATCATGCATAATTGCCTGATGACATAACCTTTTCGCAAACTGCAATCGGTGAATGGGAGCATCGACGTGTCATCTGGAAACACAGAGAGACATGTCTTATTATTTTGATAAGGAAAAACAGCATTCGGTGAAAACACTGCGGCCGCCCAGCAGCATTTGACCACATCGCTCACATACACAACTGCTAATCAGAGGATGGGCTTATTTTAACGTCTAGACCCAGAAACAAATGAAGTTAATGATGCTGCAGAGGTTAATAATGCTCAGTTGGGTGGCTAGTTAGTCAGACCTACTAACAATTGCAGCTTGTGTTTGAGCCACAGATTTAATATAATGAAGGATGGGATGAGAGCTTCCCTAAAGTGAAGCCAAAGCGTTTTGGTTGCCCCCTGGTGGCTGGTTCCAGTATAGGTCATAAGCCCTCCCTTTCCATTATTTTAAATATGACAGCATTCAAACTAGATAATCAAAGCACTCGTCTAATTAATTGTTCTTGTCATTTTGTCATTTTGTTCTTAACAGGCTGGTTATATGTTGAAGTGTTCATTTCTTCTGATCGCTTTAGTTTTAATTAGTTATCGTATGCTATAAATATGGGTCGATGAAATGACAAGTTTGGGAGTTGAGTTCTGCACGCAAAAGGGACAGGCAGGCGAAACTGCAGCTCAGGCCTAGGTCGCTCAAAATGGCTCCAAATGATGTCACCAGTGTAAGATGGCAGCGGTCATATCCTGGATATTTTGGCCTCAATTTGGTACAATGGGAGGAAGTGGCAACCTGTCATCCATCCTTCCTTATGTCAGTGGTTTGAGCAGATAAACTTACTTTTGCTCTGAAGACTTTTTAAATGTAATGATTCTTAATAATTCTTTTTCCCACTACAAGCAAGCAAACAAGCTAATGCCTCTAAATTCACTAGGTTTTTGGTAATGTTGTGATTTTTCTGTCTTTAATATGGAAAAGTGGTCCTCAGAAATCTTTAGAGTACATTTTGAACTAGGCCATACGGGACAAACAGATTGAGAAATGTTGACATAGCATACTGATTTAACTCTCTACGATATATTTGCAGGTGTTTACAAGGAAGAAGGATGCATGAAAAGTGACTATATAGATAACAAAAGACACCTGCTCTACATGTTTAAGTGTAGAGATTATTTAAGATAATTTCTGTTGTGAAATTGTGTTGTATAGATAAAAGTGACTTGACAATGTCCGTGGGGCTACTCTTTTAGCTTGCAAAGTTCAGAATTAAACAATAAGCGCTTTAATATAAAACATATTCAAACATATCCACATCTTTTAAAGTTTGAAGTACAATCTCACTTCACTTTTACTGTCTTACCAGCCAATTAACATGTTAGTTTCCTAATTAGTTAAGTTAAGATGATGAGCACTATATGTATAAACTGTGGTTGAGGGTTTGTATCTATTTAAATGACTATATGGTTTGGGCAATAATTGCTAAAATCATCACCTCTAGCAAAAAATAGTTGGGTTAATTAATGGGTTTTTTAAGGTTTGAAACATTTATTTGCTACTTTTGTGCCCTTCTATCATCTTCCTATACATTCTTCTGTGTATAGGCAGTTATATAGTTTTCCAACAAGCTACTCCGCTTCACTTAGAGGTCTTGCTTTTCCTGCTACGATCCCATTTCTAACATGATAATTATAGCATCACATTAATGCACAGGTACGATCACACATACATTTGTTTATCGTTGTGCGTGATTGTCAAGAGCTTATGCATGCTTTCTTTGCATGCTGCCATTGCTTGATTCTCGCTGTGATGGGCTACTTTGCTCCTGGGGGATGAGACAGACCCAGAAAGGCATTATCACCTTTCTGCCGAAGCATAGCGAGTCAATGAATTATTTACGTTACACCAGGCAGGCCCCCAGAGAGCTCCATGACTGAATAACACAGGTTTCAGTCAGGGAACCTTGAGGCCAGGGGCCCAGCTGGGGAATCGTGGGGAATCATTGGAGAAGCAGAGGTAATGAGCAAAGGGAAATTAAATGACAAAAATCAGAAAGGAGGCGCAAGAGCAGGTTGAAATGGCGCACACATTCATGCACAGGTTTGTTGAACGTGTGTGCGTTTGTCTGTGCATGCATTTACCCCAAACAAACTCACATAAGAATACCCTCATCACCGATTCACACAGGTTCCCTATGACACCTCACACACAGAAACAGAGATCCAAGAAAATATATAATAAGTTGCAGGATTTTTTCACGCATACTCACGTGCACGCATACCCCAAACTATCATCAATCTCAGGTTTCAGAGCCGTCCCCCCTCGAGTCCATGGCTCTGTTTTTGGCTCTGTCTCCATGAAGGTAGGAGGTCTCCTGATACTCACCACTGGGTTAGCTCACTACGCATTAATGCAACATACTCATACAACTTTCTTCTTTTCTCCAGCGGCTGTCCAGCTACCAAATCCAGTCTCTGTGCATACGAGCACACCTGGAAGTGTGAAGGTGAATCACGCTTCCAGTGGGCATTTCTTTTTTTGACACCAGACATATTGTTTGAGACTGATTTGTTTTCATCTAAATGCAGACTGGGGAAGCATATTCCATGTTTCAGGACCACACTTGGTATCCCGAAGGGATTTTTCAAGGGGTTTCTTTTATTTTATGTACATTTTTTTACACCGCTGGATTATCTTCAAAGCTCTCACAGCTAAAACAAACACCATCAAAAGAAGGCGGGGGGTGAGCTGAGGGAGGTGGTGGGTTTGCACCAGTTTTCTGTCAAAGCAAAATGGAGAGACACATGGAGCAACCTATCTGGGCCACTCTCGAAAACAAGGTGACCTTCGTCGTTTACTCTGCCATTTGAATAAGGTCAGGACATGTAACTGCATGTGAATGTTCGTGAGAGATACAAATTGAAGTCTGCAGTGTTCCAAAACAATCGGAATCAGAACTCTATGTGCCCAAAACTAGTCAACCATACGAAAACTGAATGGATGCCAAGTTCATCAGGCAGCTTAAATGAGCAACATTTTTATTACTGACGAGTTTGTCCACAACAGGAAGGAAGAACAACACAGACAGACACAGCTGACATTTGTCGCTAAATACTATTCAGGATTTGAAGTAGAAAGTAGTTTAATTTTGTTTTTCTACTCCACTATATTTCAGGGCCAAAGACTGTAAAGTAAAGTTGTCATTCGCTTATACTCCAACATACGACGGATATTTTTCTAGGAGGAAAAAAAAAAAACAGTCCACACTTTCTGTCTTCCTTGTACAACAGATCTCTTTACACACAGGCAAAACAGAGATGCCAGGCCAGTAGGTGGCGATACAGTCCACATCACTGATATGTCAAAAACCAGAGAAGAAAATTTTACAGTTATTTGACATATACCCCAACCTTTGACCTTTCTTGCACACGGCACGAGGCTCTATGAAATAACGGAAAGCTAAAGGTGATTCATGTCTGTGGATGATGGAAAGTGTCGCCATCGTTGTCTTGCACATGCTCAGTACAGAAAACACTGGAGCAAAGTGAGGTTTCACGCAATTGCCTACCACTCATATAAACGCAGTTTTATTTATTTAAAATTATTTTTCATATTTTTATGTGGACAAGAGGCTCAAACTTTTAGGAAAGCACTTAGAAAATATTTGTATCAGTATGTTCAAGGTCTTGTTTACAAATGACAATAAAAAACTCTGGAAATATGATGTTACAGATTAAAGACCCTGCATTCCTCCATAGTGTTTCCAGATATTCAGGTTCAGGTTATCAGAGGCTGCCGACCTCAACGTAAAACTGCAAAAGCTTATCAGTAATGTTTGTTTAGGTTGTTTGACTATTTCACCTACTGTTTTTAGTTTATTTTTTCGGTCTACATCACAGTTTGTGAAATGTCAATTAAGGCACATTTGTAAACTTAATTTGAAATGAGCTATTGTATGAGTTCATTTGATCCGTTTTATACATGTGGAACAATTTTCAATTTGCATTATATATATATTTTACTGGAATTGTGCAGTTGCTCTGTGAGGTCTGTTTCAGTATGAGCCCTATAAATTTGCCATAAATCATCCCGACTTTTATTAGAGAAGATTGAGATGTTACAGCTGATGATGATCTACAGATTTACATGTGATGAATGAGAGACCGGGGTGCTATAAATAGCCACGGCTGGGGCAAATGGGCTGCTGGAGAAGCTCGCTGGATGTGACATAGTCGGTGATTTGCACTCCTTTGCCTTTCTCGCCTTTGGCAAATCTAATGAGCGGTGGAGTGGCCACAAGTATCCATATGCAAAGCGACAATTAAGTGTGTTTCTATGTGTGTTTATGGCGAGCTATGGGTCTGGAAATGAGGCTCATGTTCATGCATCAAGGTCTGCAGTGCTTGAGTCATAGTCCTGAATCTAAATGGCCCTTATCATATGGCCCCATGATTACACAAAACTCGTCATGCTGGCTTTAGACTGCACTGTTCTGTGCAGCAGCTGGCCTTATTTTTATTGTGGCAACATTTGCTTTTGATGCCAAAATTGTATTTTTAACTTTTATAAGTAGGATGTGAAATTAAATACGTTGTTACAAACACAGGCCCATTTATTTCAATGTGTTCTGGATTTTTCTTTTTCACAGTTTTGAGTGATCACTTTGATGAATGGGAGTAAAAACCAGTCATTTCAATCCATGGATATCAGGTTCCCTATCTGACTTGTCATTGGGGAAAACGTCCTTTCATAAAATTGCTTCTGGATAATGAGAAAATGTGGAGGAAGGGATCTGTTTCTCTCTTTTTCCGAGTCTTAATCTCCTCTTGGTAAAATGTCAAACACGTTGTAATTCAAACCAGTGGAAAAACACTCTTGTTTAACTGTTCACCAAACCTGCACACCTGAACCCCAGAGCTTTCAATCCGGAAGCTGCTCCCCTGCTCTGATGATTTTTTTCCCTTCACCTTCAGAGTAAAGCAGAATCTGGAGGAAACAGGGCCGGTTTGTAGCAAAGAGCGGACTACAAGCTGAGCACCTCAGTTCTCCACAGGTGAGGCTTTGTCCTGCTTTCAGTAGACTATTCCCAGATCAGGTTTGTCTTCTGCAATCCACTTCCATCCAATCAGGACAGGACGACATTTTTCCTGTCCAGTAACTTGGACTAACTAACGTATATTAGAAAATTCAAGATGATTATTGGCTGTTGATTTGGAAAGAGAAAGTAAAACTAATATAATTAACTTAAAGTGCATAAAGTGTGTAAAGATCAAGTGGTTTAAGTGGAGAAATGCAACAAATTTAGATGCATCGAATCAATGAATTATCTTATCTTGTTGATTATATATTTTAATAATGTTGTTTAAAGAGTTCATAGTGGATTTAATGATGCTCTTAAATGCGTATTGTAGCAAATTATCAGCAGGTCTCTTTCAGGCACTGCTCCGTTTATTAACTTGTTAATTTCAAAGCATTTCTATGGTGGCCTGGAGGGGAAGTATGTGTAGCTGAGGAAGCTCAATGCACTGTGACTTAAGAAGACACATGCAAATAGAAGACAGACTAGATAATTTATCTGAGATCTGATTAATTTGAGAACTCTTTCTTTTAACCCCCTAAATAGCCTTAATAAGCAGTTAAGGATTGTCACATCCTGACACAGAAGGTAAAACCTTTGGCATCATGCTTAGACACAGGGGGACGCAGATAGCTCTTTCACGCCATCACCGTTCTCCTTCTGACTCTGGTTCTGTTGTTGGGTCTGAGAATCTGGGCAGAAGGGCAAAATAACATAAAACCAACAAACATGTCATCGAAAACACCATCAATTGGATGCTGGTTGAAGAGGATAAGGGGGACACGTGACTGACTTTCACTCAGACCAGAGTTCACATCCCTTTTAAAGCATCACCTACATTTTTACAAACCTAACCACACGATCCTGTGTCTAAACTTAACCAAAATCATGTGGGCTCACGTGCATCGGGAAGGGGTAGACGGGACAACTGCATTAACGTGCCGCCCTGAGACCCAAGGTCGCGCAAGCACTGAAAAAACGTTGGTACATGATGAACAGGGATACATTAAACAGCTGAAAGTTGAGTTTTGTTGGTAAAGTTAGATACCATTTGGAAGCCACGCTATGGTTGCACATGAAGCTCTTTGGTATCCAAATATTTCTTTGAACTTCCTGCTTGTAAATATTCATTTCAGTCCATCTAAAAGTCAGCGGATGGCCTGCAGAGTAAAACTGGGGCTGGTGAGCCGGCAGAGCCAGCGACTAGTAGAAGCGATGCATTTTGTTCACTACAGCTGAGTCCTGCTTTCAAGCTATTCCCAGACCAGGCCTGCCTACTGCGCTACACTCCCCTGCCTGCCTCTGATTAGTGGAGCTCACTAGGGAAGAAGCTATTCCTCCCATAGGTTAAAATCTGCACATAATGAGCCATGTGTCCGTGACGGATGGCCTACATCCCTCCCCATTTGTCTGCACTTTATCCCCATCGCGGAATCAATTGTTAAACCCCAAAGTTTGCTTAACATGCACTTCCTGTGCCAGAGACCAAAAGACGGGGGGGGGTAAGGAAATACAGCCGAGATTGAGAGAGAGATCAATATTGTTGTCCCGAAGTAGAAGAGTGGATGAGAGGGACTTTTAGTATGACTTTCAGGGTCCTAATTAGGAACAGGACAGCGAGCTACCTCTCTCTGTGACATTTAGCTGGACATACTTGATAAATGTCACACTGCTGGATGCAGCCACGACAAATGGATGCATCAACAACAGCTTAATAACCTTTACTGATAGTCCTGCCAGGAATTCAAATTCTTTTTCTGCGCTCCCTTGCATGCCTAAAAACACCGGGCCCTAATAATCAGCATTGTGCGCGTGGAATATGGGGGTGGATGTGTGTGTGTGTGTGTGTGTGTGTATGTGCCCGCATGTGTTAAGCCAAGTTAAGTGCACCAGGAGGCTGTCGCCACGTTCCCGTGCACCACTTTGGCGTGTGTGTGCGGCGACGTGCGAGTGCCAAGTTATCTTGGCTGAGCATCTTGGCCGGGACAGTGACAGTGAGAGGGAGACCTTTGTAAGCAATCAGAGAAAATGGAGAGCTGTAGACCTCCCTCCTATCTCTCTGAACTTGTATCTCTTGTAGCCACTGAATTAATCAGCTCCCAGGACAGTAACAATTGAGGGCGGGTGAGAAGATTGAGCTGTTTCTTGGTAATAAATGTCATGTGCAAAAAGTGTGATAAAATAATCATAACATCGCCTAAGTGGGACAAACATTGCTATATGGGACCAGCAGTCACAGAAAGATAAATCCTCAGGGGTACTTTTAAGACTTATCAACAGGCCTGTCACTCTATCCAGCTTTCACTCTATTTGCTTCATTATTAATGAAGAACACCATCACACTTAGACTCAGACGTGTCAGTTTCTTTTAATTTTCTTATTTTCTGGATCTGTTTTGGTCCCGTTTGGAACTTGTAATTGGCCTATGATCAGAAGTGACAACCCAGCATGTAGCTGGGAGATTTGATAAGTGCAAAGTGTTTATGTGAGTCAACTGACAACTGCTTGACATATTGAGGGCGAGTCGCCGAACGTGTTCTGTTGGTCTCTCGGCCGATTGTCTCAGGAATTGACCAGTCAACTCAAACTTCTGTAATAAGAAGTATGCGTTTCCTTGGTCTTTTTCCTCATTTTTTCCTTTGCGGTACTTTTGCTTAGGCCAGTGATTATTCTTTAAAGAACAAACCCCAAATGGACATTCTAAGGCTGTCTAAGGCACAGAACTTCTTCTCTTTTGAAGTCATTCTTTGATATGGAGAATTCACACATATATTTATTGTGATCTCTGCATATGAAATTAAAACATTTATCTGATTAAAATAACCATCTAAATATATACACTTTGGTTTGTTTTAGAGATTCTTTCATCTGTGAAGTGCAGCATGCTCTCTCTGGACCTGCACTCCTGAGTGATTATGCCCGGCGTGCCTTGCTGCAGCACGTGTGAACTCCACGCGCGGTTTGTATGTGTGTTAGCATAGATTACACTAGAGTGTACATGTATATGTGCTTATGAATGTGTGTTTGTGTCGCATAGGCCTAAGTTTCAAGTCATGCAGCCTTAGCTGCTTTGCGGTGGCTAATTGCCTCTCCTGAGGAATAATTAGGTGACAAAAGCAAACGTATTGGTGCCTCGGCTACAGGAGAGAGATGTATGTTGTGTCTCGTGTGTGGTTCAGGATGCGCCACCATTTGTTTTTTCTGGCGGAAAGTGTAGGAGGAGAGGTCGTCGCAGGGGCCGTACGTTTGGAGGCCAAAACGTAGAGAAACAAAGAAGGTGCGACAATTAATTATTGCTAATTAGATGCATCCTCTATATTTAGTGGGCCACAATAAATCAAGTGGTCAGGCTATTTTTGTCCTAAAAGATTTGTAAATAACAGCCGCAAAGCACGTCCACATGAGCGAATGTGCTGATGAGGGTGTGTTTGTGTTAATGCACTGCAGTTTTGAACATGTGTGTGTGTGTGTGTGTGTGTGTGTGTAAACGACTATTTACTGTTGGCTTTCCAGGTGTTTGGAGCTGCATCGCTGCGGACTCCCTCCTCTTAGATTAATAATCCATTAGTAATCCATTTCACTAATGAGCACTCAGCGGAGAGTCGGGACCGAAGGGGGACACGGAGACGGTCAAAGGAAGCCAAGTGCATAATTAATGTCTTGGCCAATCAGACGTGCTACCGCAGTCACTCCCTGCTGACATGAGACGTCCTCTGTCCTACAAAATATGTATTTATAATCTTTTTGGTTGCCTGAAAATATTAGGTTGGGTGTTTCAAATTAAAATCAAATCCCCCATATTCCTTAAATCTGTGCAACCCAAACTAATAGGTCGTCTAAGTCAATGACCTCTCGTTAATACTTAAACAATACTAAAATACTAAAACAATACAAACTTTTAACAAATCAAACAAATAAAGCATATTGATCTTGTTGAATAGAAACATGAAGAAAATATTTAACTTTCCATAAGATAGATTTAGTTTTAAGGATTTTTTGGCTCATTTTTACTAGGACAATGCAAATCTTCTTAATAGTTTCACTGTTTCACTGTTTCCCTTTTGGTACAACGTAAATTACTAATGTTGTCATTGTAAGCAGCTAGTGGGATGGATGCAAATACACTGAATATACATTTTTTGGGGGGTTGAATTCAAATTCAATTTCTAAAGGGTGATGCAAATAATGATCTTTGCCAACAATCTTCTG
>KV751334.1:25450929-25470588 GCA_001698575.1 Mola mola
AAATGATTAAAATTTGATTTTTAATTTTGTTTCTTGCATATTTAATTTTTTTTTATTTTTGCTAAACTTGACATCAATAACACTTTAAGTTTTTTTTTTTTACCTTATGATCGTGATCTTGCAAAACAGCATTGGAATACTGTGCTCCAAAAACAAGTGCGGGATATTACGTGCGGCTGGAGGACTGTCTTAATTATTTTTTGATGCCCACAGCAGCATAGTGGGCATGTCAAAAGCAGAAATTGGTGAAATCAAATTCAATGACAATGCCAAATAACTGTAATAAAATCAGGCATGATAAATAATACAGGAAAAGGACGGCTGTTAGGCTCCAGACTTTAAACAGCAGTAAAGAACAGGAAGAAGTGTCACGTTTATCCCCTTCTTGAAACAATGTGGTGCTAAGTTTTGTGGTCAGAGGATGGGTAAAATGATGTATGAGTTGTCAGATTGCAAACCTCACATTCCACACCGTCCCCTTCGGTAGCTAAAATCACATTGAGAGCCCTTCCATGGCCAGAGTTTGTCCATTCCAGGCTACTGTAAAAATACAACTTTGTGACATTCTCATGAAAGAGGACCGACTCTCTGCGGATATAAAGGGTCATTCTTAGGTAACAAAAACACAATTAATCTTAGTCATCATTATGTATGTTTGATTTCCATTCCTTCTTTTATTAAACATGCCCCATTTACAATACCAGAGATGAAATACCAGAGATCAAACTGAATAAAACCATAATCCTGGGAAGATTCTTAGATACCAGTTGGAGGTGGGGGGTTATCAGCAGTCACATTTGGCGTGTATAGAAATACCAGCGACTCAGACATATCATGGCTATAACTAAACCATAACCAAGCACTGATTCATGTCGACGAAATGGCACCTGAACGGTTACTTGTGTGCTTTAAAATGAAGGACGAGATAGAACATGATGCAAGTAATGTAATTCAAATATTCTAGGCTTTACATTTGATGGATCACATTGGCCACCTTAAGATAAAATGTGATATCAAAAAAGGTACACTTCTTACAGTTAGCAGCTTACAAAGTTCAGGAGAAAATGTAGCAAGTGTAGAAAGTGAAGGCGAGATATCTTGACGGCTTTGTAGAAACAAAACTTGTAGGCGACCATGTTCCTCCTGGGAATCTGTGTGGTTCGATCACGCATGTCTTAATGACTCCAGTGTTAGAACTTGCCACTGTGCATTGTATAGAAGACTAGTTTGAAAGTCTGACAATGACAGAGGAGGTAAACTCCGTCTGCAGGTAAGAGACAGGGCGGTAGGCGAAGATGGAGCGGGATTAGACAATGGTTGAAAAATAACATCCAAGCCACACAGGGATTTCTTCAAGAAAAAATTTAAATAGTATGTTAAGGGTTTAATGAATGGCTGGCGCAAGACTTTAAAGTACTTATTTATCATCCGCCTGTATGTGTGTTTGGTTTAAATTATGAATTTGCCGCTGCAGTGCATGTGGCATTGTGAGTGACAGCAGTTCTTTATGTGTGTTGTATAAATTGCCGACAACTGTCTGAAAAATTCAGCTTTGCCCAATGTTTGTTGATGAGTTCTTAAAAGCATTAAAGAAATTTCATCACGTTTGCAATGTTACACAGCATTAGACTGCAGAGCACACCTGTATAAGAAAGGAGCTACTGTAACTATTTAAAGGAAAATAGTGCTTTCCAGTTGCACCCTCTATTACCTTTCTCCTCCTGTGCAAACGTTTTTTCATGTTAAGCAGGCATGGTTCTGAATGATAAGTGCCTCCTTTAATCAGTCGCTCCATAAACCATCAGCGAGTTGTTTACCCCATCTTTTAAGCCCCTGATGCTAAATCAAAAGATGGTTGTATTTTTTTTTTCCTTGTGTTTCCTGCAAGTGTGTCCATCAGTCTTGTCAATGCAAAACAACAACTGTGTGCTTTTCCATCTCAGAGTAACACATGTTAAAACACACTTATGCATAAAGTACTCTGCTTAGATAACCCAAAAGGCTGCAGTCTGCTCACAATATTGCTGCCACCATCGTTTTTCTGTCACATCAACCTTATCTTCAGAAAGCCATGACAGCCTCCCACAGATTTATTACTTAGTCTGTTTACACTGCAGTTTTTCTCATTTTCAGCAAATTTTACTGTGTGTTTGCCTGCAGTTATGAAGTGGCGATAAAGAATAAAGAGCTGGGACAAGTGAAGAAACAACATTTCTTTAGTTTTTCTCTCCATTTCCTCTGTTTGGTCTTGTTGACCTCTGGGCTTTTGGCAGGCTGGCCGGTGTTGATTTAGCCCAAAATCAATTTATTTTAATCACAATGGGCAGCACGGTGAGTGGGGGGAGCGGCGCACTAATTGATTGGCAGGTATTTGCATATACAGTATGCAACAAAATGTCACGACCGGCCTTGGTGGTGACCTGTGCGGGCCGCTGGCAAAACAAACTGATGAGGGTAATTTATCATGCGACATTCGCTTTGCTGAGCAGGGGCTGCCGCGCCCACTATTGTTAGCGTCGCCAGTCACCTGTCACGCCAGGGTGGGCATGAGGAGATGGGAGAGATGAGGGGGGGCTGAGGATGGAGACGTAAAGGCAGAGAGGGGAGAGGCAGATGATACTGTCACTGAAATGTGACTTCTCACCGCTAATGAATAACAGATGTGGGATGCATGGAGTGTCGACAGCTGCTATGAATATGAAAATATAATGTTGAGTTAGAGATTTGTGGTTATTTGAATTGAGGAATAGATAAAGGGCTCTATGATTCTGGCCAAACTGAGAGATGCGGATTTTTTCCCACTAACTATATATGTTGATCATGTTCTTCCTATATTTACAGCTTTGGCCTGGATGTCCCAGGGGTGGGTGAGTGGGTGGATGGGCGGCTGAGGAGATTTACATCTATTGTGAAGCTTTTATAGACTACCATTAGTCACATTTCCACCAAGCAGTGGAGAAGAGTTCAGTCCATCACAATCCTAGCAAGTTATGAAAAGATGAGTATAGTATACATTAACTGACTGGCTTGAACAGATTTTTGTTGTTGTTGTCTTTTTAGGATGATCCACAAACTGGGGGATCACAGGTTAATGTTAACAACCGTGCCGGATGAATAAGCTGAATAACCCTTTCAACTGAAGCCAAATGAACACAACAAACACTCCCAAGAGTACATTTCCCCGGCCGGGTTGACCACCAGTGTGCACTACAATGACTGCATCCAGAGTTGGCTCACAAATATCACTTTTGATGCAGATCGATTAAGGTTGGATAGAGTTTTTTCTTTTCACACAGTTGACAATTCGAGTCTGCTTCCTCTTGGGCAAACTAGGATGGACTCATGTGGATCATGTTCACAATCCTGTCTAAAGTCGCTGTGTATCCTCAGCTTTAATCAAGGTGTAAACTTTATGCACTGTATTGTGCAGCTCTACTATGTCCACATATTGATAAACACGCTGTGGCACTGAATCTCACTGTGGACAGTGACAGCCGACAGGCCTGAAAGCTTTGATCCTTTGCAGGCGTAGCCCGACTCAGCTGAAACCAAATGGATGAAAACATTCCCTACTTTAGCTTTTTAAAAATTATATCTCAGTATAGATAAATGTGGATCAATAAGAGTGTCTGCAGTAAAATAAGCTGAGTCTGGGTGGCTGCATCATCACTCTTACAGTTATTAAAACTGTACGGAGTCTCCACAAATCCTCCTGTGTGCAGACTGCGCTCATGAGGTAACGTTCGGTCATCATTGCAATAATTACGACCAAGTACAAGTCCCCATGCACAGCCGGAGCAGAAATGCGGTTAAGGGGCTAACGTGAGCAAATGCTACTCATTAATAGTGTGCCAGAGTCACTGTGATAACATTAGATGCAATTCCTGTGAGTTTTCTTTTTTTTTTTCTTTGTTTTTGACCAATTAGCTGCGTGAACAACCTCTTGGCCATGAAGTGATCTCTGCAGGGACTTTATCAGACCATGCTCTATTAAATCACCTCTCTGGCTCAGCAGTTATGTACCATCACAGTGCTTAGAATGGCTGGCTCTGATTGATGTCACTGCCAAATGCCAAGTAATAACGGCCGTTACGCTACGTCTCGATGCTGCTGTTTCCTTGTGGATGCATCCATTGCTTTGTGCGTGCTCTTACAGATTCAGACATAATGGGTCCATTTTTATAAATATACTCTCTATTTTGTTGTGCGCATGTGTGTAATTGACCCTTTTCAGCTGTATGGCTGGATGGAAAGACCATGATATTGCTTCAAGGTGGGAGCCGTTTCTGAACGTAAAATACAGTGTTAGAGTATTCACGGTATGTCTCCGGGTGGGTCAAAAGGCCTGGCAATAGGTGCTGTACACTTAAGACATGTGGGAAGTAATGATAATGACTTTGTCAACTCCGCATGAATGGGTCCACTGACACATCTGAGTAACTGCAAGTTTGGGGGAATACAGCAGTACTTCATAAAGCACAGAAATTGTTCAGGATGAGTAAATGCTGTAGATTAAGGTTTTGTGCCCTGATTTAACCCATCTTGTCCATTTGACTCTTTGAGTTGTGAGTCAGTTACATCATTGGTAGGTGGTCAGACTAAAAATGACATTCGATTCCTTTGTTCATTTTAAGTGACAATGTTCATTGCCAGCCAATTCTCCTGCAGGGCTTGTCAACTATCGAACTTTTTGGTAGGACGCACAAGGATCACATGTACAAGCGACATGAGGCCATCAAGTTTTAGACGGGTTAAAGAGACAACGCAGAAAGACATAAATTCCAAAGCACAAAAGTGCAAAGAGGCTTGGAGGGCTTCACACAGGCGTTTTCCTCCCGAAAAACATCACCAGTTATCTCCTGAAGCTAATTTCACTTGTTTTTGTGTCTAATCTTACTGAAACGTCACTGCTGTGTAACTTAAGCAAAGTACTGTACAGTAATGTAGACCATGCATCTGTGACTGACATGTGAGGTGTGAGCCTGAGCGTGTCTGGCTGAGACCCGTAAAAAAGGAGAGAACGTCAGCCATCGATGCCAAAGAGTACCTTCAGTGTCTCGGTGTGTTGATTGACAGGCTGGGATGAGAACGGGCTGTCGATGCAGGCTTGAATCAAAACCATGCAGTTTATGACACAGTTAGAGACAGAATTTGACTTTATTTTTAAGGTTAAATATTTCATTGGATTGCTCTTAAATTTGAAAAATGTGACAGTAAGATGAAATTCACTGGTTGTAAACTCTTATCTGTTTCAGAAAAGCATATTTTCAGCTTTCCCTTCATGTCAAGTCGCATCAGTTTTAGTGCTGTAGATGAGTGTCACCAATTTGCCTTTGGTAGTCTTGTATGATTCCTTACAAATGACACACTGTCACACGGTCATATGAGAACAACAAACAAACAAAAGCCAACTTGAGGCACTGTTCATTTTTTACTTCTGTCAAGAAGGTTAGATGTTTTTATCGCTTTTGGCTGTTCTTTGTTTGCAGGAAGTCATAAAATCCACAGGATGGATTTCAACGACAGCAACCGCTTGCTGTTCGAAAACACCTTTAAATGTTTTTAAAAAATCTTCTGCACAAAGCCAGCAATCAAAATGTGGAGGAAAAAAGCCATAAAGTAGTGAAATCTGATGTAATATGATATGATAACTTCACATTAAATGGAAAAAAAAAAAATGCCTGAGTCTGCTTAAACAATAACCAACACACGAAGGTTTTCCATTAGAGAACGTGAACTACCCCAAATTCCTATAGCTGCAAAATGAAACTGCTACCACCTAAAAATGAATGTGTTCAGAATGATTTTTGAAGTACTACTGGAAGTCTAACCCTTCATGCAGCCTGTTTTTGTCTGCGTTTGTGTTGTTATTTTGGTTGTCTGGCTCCTGGGTTTTCTCCTCTGACTCAGTTCTTTGGTCGTGATCCAAAGCCGAGACCAAAGCACAACCTTCTGGCCAGGCGAGCTCACGGCCTTGATCCTTCCATGTGAAACATGATGAGAGGCGGCTTGCAGCAGAGAGGGGGTAAAAATGGTCACTCCCAACCCCCTCACTCACGATGACGAGTGAACAAAACAAAAGACCTTTATTACACACTTCAAATGAGGTTTTCTTGTGCACACCGACAGCCTTCCCTCGGTTTGTGCCATGTCCAAGGATGGGCTTGGCAGTCATGAGGGCAGGCAGGTTTAAATCATTGTTGGCAGTGTGAAGGCAAGCTGATCCCCCAGAGCAGGATGATGAAAAAATCTGTCACAGTCCCCTGCGTGGAGGAGCCCATTGTTTTGAGGATTAGGGAGGATTAAGGGCGGATGCTGGTGATTGAGGGGTTTCAACAGTGTGACCCTTTCACTAATCATTATGAGACAGATACAGAGCAGTCAAACTCTTACGGTCCAAGATGGCATCGGATTATCAATTATCCATGGCTGACGGGAGCAGAGTAAGTGTAAAGGAGCGGGAGGGAGTATCGGAATGTGGCGACAAAAACAACCATCTAATTTCAACTGGACATCAAAACTCAAACTTAAACATACAGAACAAACAACGCCAAGTTGTACGCATATCCACTTCATAATTTTCAGTTCAAATTGTCTTTTTCACCAATAAATGACCGTTTTGTAAGATGCTGAGTCTTCCTTGGTTGTTCAAATACGGACGCTTTGGGTTGGCAGGTGGGGCTACCCAGCAGCCCAGATCATCAGTATTTGACAAGCTCATAGCATAATGACCTCTGCGTGACACTCGACTCTGGTGCTCTGTACAACTTCTTTTTAATTATTTTGTTTTTGTATTAATTTCTTTTTAGTGCTTTTTTTTTTTTAGCACTCTGCCATAATGTTGTCTGTGTGTGTGTTTGCTTCCCTTTGATTGCCAAAGCACTTTGTGATGGTGCTCGATAAATTAAGTTGTTATAAATATTTTCTTTATCAATAGAACACTATGTGTGATATGAAAGGAGTCTGCTGTGGTGAATACCCCTGTGAAAATGTGATCACCCCTGTGCTCTTTACATTATATACAGTATGTATGCCATAAATAAGACAAATGTTTTCAAACTAATTTTTCGCCCTCATTTCAACTTAGGAAAAAAACAAATCCCATTGTCTGAATTGTCATGCGCCTGAATTTCATTAACAAGTTTTTGCTAAACAAACCTTACAGAATTCCACTCCATTTTTGCAGCAAAGTGACAATTGATTGACCAGTGGGAGTTTTATGTCAAATTGAAAGCGGCGGACCATTTAGTAAAGCAAATAAAAGACAACGTGCAAAATAACGTAAGTGACTTTTGATTTTTATTGCACCTTTCTGTTACTCTTACTATCTGCAAAACGTAAGCACACATCATTATGTAAAGCTGACAACACGACTTGAATTAAAAAGCCACATCAGCTGAATGGTGCCATACATGCTGTCACTTTAAACCCGCTTGGTTAGCATCATGTTCATTTGCAGAGCCATTTTCATCATGCGTCACTGTGAGTGACATGGCTGTTACTAACGGAAAGAGGTGAGTAATGTGACTGACAAGGAAGATAATGACTAAGCGCAACAGCATGTGTTTTTACTCACGCTGTCCTTTTTGTGCATAGTGCGTATGGACGCCCGCTGCATGAAGATTAGATGTAAAACTAGACACATTCATTTTAAAATAAAGGCTGTTGTTCTTAGGTTCAGACTCTGCAGATATCCACCCACCTCCGCTTCGAGGGGCATGCAGTCCTTCAAGAGGTGCCAGGGTGCTGCAGCATCACCACTAACCGTGCTGTGAATTGGGGTGAAGAGGGAAGGTTGGGTCATGTCCTCCTCCTATAAGTCTCACAGTCTCTCTGTCACCCGTCATTGTCCCTAAGAGAATTTTCGTCCTGCTTGTGTGAAGCTGTGAGTGTGCTAATCGCTTCAGCCCTGCTCCATTATCAAGGTGCAGTGTTTTTCCAGAGGAGGTCCCTCACTTCTTATCCTCCCTTTTGGGGACTCTGGGAATAGGTTGATGAGGGCTGCAGGGAAGTATAGACAAGTTGTGACCACTATAACCTGCTGACCCACATACAAATCTTTTTTTCTTCTTTTTTTGTACTCTCCACAAATTCGCCACTAAAATTACATAGTTTGGAAGCTAACACGTCTTGATTAACAGTCTGATTTGATTGGTGCGGAAGTGAAATTCTGTCACCAACGTCTTCCATCACATTACGGCTACAGTGTGTGTGTGGCATCCCCTGAACCTCCAGGGGATGCATTTGTGACCTCTGCCACTTCTTCTGTTGTTGAGACACTCCTGTGTGATGTTACAGTAAACTATTCATTTCACGCTTGTATTAGGTTCAGTAATCAGACCAGATTCACCTGAGTATCACTTTTCCACATTTCTTTCTTTTGTTGATTCTGATCTAATCAAAGTCATTTCTGCTCACTGATGCCTGCTCTTTTTTTGTCAACCCAGGGGTTAGGATCGCTGCTTTAGCCTTTCCACATAGTCACGTGGAAGGGCAAGGAACCAAAATGATACAGGAAATCTGACGTACAGGAAACAAGTTTAAAGTATTTTATGATTGGGCCGTTTTTTGAAGCATCTGGAAAAATGACACCCAGGCTAATGTAGAGGCACAGCTGGCATTTACTGTTCTTACTTGATATATAATCTAACCTGTGACAAACACTATATATACTGTAGGAACTAGCCACGGCCAAAATTTTACCATCTCCATCCTCCCCGAGGGCTGGCCTCTTCTTTAACTGTCAAAAATTATGGATTCATGTTTCCCCAAGTCAATAAGGACTCTTAGCTGCCAGCATAAGCAGAAAGAATGACTGAGTGCACATATGGCGATGTGAGCGTTGCTTTAAAAAAAGACTTGAGTAAGTATGTGCATGTCAGCGAAGATTAATTCAAAAAAACAAGCAGGGGGCTTCTTAACTCACACTCTTATTCAAACGCTTTAGATTAAAAAGAAAAACCCCAGCTGATGTGCCCACTCTGCCGTCGTCTGATTGCGTATAAGAAAATACCATAAATTACATTTAAAGAGCACACAGGCCCAGCTCCACTCTGCTCCATCGTTTTACCCAAATGGAATTACAGTCGTCAGATAACCATTAAAGCAGAAAGCAATCAGAAGTCAGAGTGATTGAAAATGACACTTCAGGAGAGGCATGAGAACTGCTTTACATGTAGGCCTGTGTTTCAATTCATCGCTGCCTGTCTCAAGTAGAGAGCGCAATGATGATGGTGATAATATTGATATTGGATCTCTGTGTTCCGTTATCTTGTCAAATGAATACTTTAAACCCTGCACTGTTTTCCTCAATATACATCGCTCTGAATGGGCATTTATCTACCAAATGTCTAGAGGGCAGTGAGCCCGTGACTTTGCACAAACTGCATTGATAATCAAGTGAATTAAAGTCTGATACGCACGGCCAAACAGGACAGGGCGACGTATATGAAATTACGGTCATTACAGAGGCAAAGATGAGCACGGGCTGCCTGTCAGCGCTAGCCAAAGACAGAAAGCAGTCATTAACGTCGGGCTGATGTGCTGTTCTCCTCCATAAGCAGTTACAAAGACAAAATGCAGAGATTCACTTCAGTGCGACGACACGAGACTTCTGTAGTGCCACGGAAATTATGAAATGATGCGAGAACGTGCTTTTGAAGTAATTACGGTGGTCTGACAAGGCTGAAATAGAGTTATCAAGCTCCTGACACCATTATGGCTTGAAATTTCTTAACAAACTTTAATCCCGTGGAAAAAAACCAAGGGATGACAACGATTTAAAATGCTTTGCCCTTGCTCAACGGGATTATTGACAGTGGTTGAAGCTTAAATTTACACTTCTATTGACGTGAAGAGTGTAGCTACTGCAGTTCCCAGTCTGCTGTCATTGAGCTACTCCTTCAATTTTTCCTTTCATGTTGCTGGAAAAAAGCAACACTGGCTCATAAACGTATGCTTGTGCAGCCACGTATGAGATCATACAACAACTATGTTAGACCTCCCCCCATGAGCAGCTCTGTTATAAACGAGTAAAAACAACATTTAATGCACTCAAATAAAACCATCAGATGTACCACGGAGGTTTCGTTGAGAGACATTTGCACTTTCACTCATGACATGCAAAGTGAAATATTTGAAGTCTTCTTTTTTCTTTTGATATATGTTCATTCATATCTGAGCTAAAACCATCATTTTGACACAAGTGACCCTTTCATTAAATGGGAGCCTTGCAAGTTGAAACAAGAATGACACCAGATGATTGCAATGATATAAGTAATATCTAGTATTAGTCATTCTTTGGCAGGCTCTTGTGCAGAGGATTTGGCCCGTGGCTTTTGTATCTTCCATCTGCATGTCACACTGTCTTGAAAGCAGAAGGTGCCACAGGGGCAGGACATGGAAGCACAGTCAAATCAATTTTGTACATGAAGAAGGATTGCAGTACTAAAACACAGTAAAGTGATCTAATTTTTATGTCATTTTCATAAATCTTGATTGTTTGCAAATGAATCAACTGTGTTTATAATTATTCCAAAGAAATTGGTGTATGACTCAGCCCAGAGAGCTGAACTGTTTAATATTCCACCTCGTCTGGGCGTCGGCTGTGTCTTCACATTAAGGCTCTTGTATGATACGGGGGTCTGATCCTCATCAAATCAACTATGACACATATTTTACCTTTAAATAATTTGAAGTGATAACACACACTGCCCATGTCCAGATCTAAGAAGACCTTGTTCCATTCCTCTGGCCTCCTCTGGGCGTCATTGGGTGTCCCCCTAAGTGTCTCAGGTTTTAAGACAAGATCAATGAAACTAACCATATCTGCAACAGTTGTTCCTTTTATGTCCCCAAACTGTTTGTTCAAAAAACTCAGATGAGTCAGTTCACTAAAGGTTTTCTAGAGCTCTCTATGGTGTGTACACACTGTTTAATTTTTGTCCTGTGCAATACTGTTATATCAGTGAGAATTTAAAACTCCCTCCATTAAAATAAACAACCCTCAGACTACCCAACTCTCCTCTCCCCTTCGGGGGTTAGGAGGGGGGGTTCAATTGAATAAAATTGAATAAAAACAATGTAAAAACAACTTTAAGTTGTAAATTTATGCAGGCAGTGAAACTCTCTCAAACTTTTAACTGACAGCTTTGCACTGACAGTTTACTATTCACCTCACCAGCATAAACCCATATTCATTGTCACTGAAGTTACTCGTTTTTGTCCAGCTTGTTATGATATGTGCTTCTTGTTGACCCATTTGATTGGGACAAGGAGAATGGCAAAACCCTGGCAAAACGCTGTTATTGTATAAAGTATATAACGTATAAATAACATGAACGACAAATAAAAAAAAGTATTAGTGGCAACAAGTTGCCATTAATACTTTTAAACTACCCAATAAACTTTCTTTTCTTTAAACTGATTGTTCAGATTTAGAAAAGTTATGAGGACAGAACTTTGGCCTTTTTGGCTGAGGGCTTGTCAGAACCTACTGATTTAAAGCATCTTCCAACAAAACAAGCAGAAGGGATGAAATTAAACATAAAAGGTTTGGAAATTTCCATTCCTGGCAGGTAAAGACATTTTAAATTAGCGACACCAGAGACCAAAGACACAGTCCAACACCACACCAAAGGCCATTTCAAGAGCCTGCTGGTGCAGCCTGCACACCTTTTAACAGGCAGCTTTTCCAATGAGCCTAAAGCTCAGACATAAAACCACCCAGCAGCTCCAGAGATGGATGCACTCTGAATGAAGCTGTGGAAAGATGATTATTGCTTTAGGTCTGCTCTGTTTTGACCCAAAAGCCATCAAAACACAGTAAATAATCATCCAAGATGCTTGCTTTGTCCTAAACTCAAGTCCCTCTACTTATCTACAGGGGTGTACAGCTGTTATGTTTTTTGTTTTTTTTCTTTATTATTCTCTTATTTTCCAAATGTGCCGTCCCTATAGTTGACATTTGCTTGAAAAAAGCTGAAATATCAGTCCAGCATTACGTTTTCTACTGTTTTTGCAATTGGTTGATTATTGTTTTTGTCGTACATAATGAAGAAGTCACATGCATCTTAAGACATGTATCTGTCTGGTTTTGCAGTAATACAACCTGAATATCAGAAGACATTTTAATCCTTCACCAGGCACCATCACACTATCTACTGAAGTTTGTTTTAAATAATCGGACAACTGAATGACACTAATACCAAAATAAAAAGCAGACTGCTACCTTGAATTATGTTGAAGGATGGGGCTCATGCACCTCCTCCATTGTGCCGGCGCTCCATGCCATCAATCCTGCCCATAGCACTAAATCCTGGCCAGGATCTATGAACTGGTATTGGTATTGGATTTAAGGACAGCTGTGAAAGCCTCAGTCAAAGCTTTAAAACATCATCTTTGTCTTAATCCACTGATCGATAGGTGTGACAGGTTGAAATAAGACAATAAAATAGATTTAGTGGTCTAGACATGCGGGGGCATTTCATAATATAGGTTAAAGGCTGGTGCATCGCGTTATGAAATAAGAAGTTATGAGCTGTCTCTGCTGCCAGAACGTGCTCAGTGAGTCCCTTTCAGACAGAAAAAGAGAACCAACAGAATGTTCTTTACCAACGTGATAAAATATCACCAAAAAATGAAAGATCTCATTATATTCCTTAAACAAAATGTATACCTTGAAGCAGTCCTGCCAAGAAAATGTGTGACACAGCTTCACACGATGGAATATTTCCCCATTTGTCCAGAGCAGTTGACTGCGATTGTATTTACAGAAAAGGTGTTCCATCATGTCTTACTGCATGGCACATTTACATTCTAAATGTCTTTTGTAGGGTCATTATGATAGCGAAAGCACTGATGAATAAATCTGTATAAAGTTTCTTTCATATAATTTCTAATTGCATACTTAAGATGATTAATGGCAGCATGTTTTCATTTGGTGCCATTTGTGTTGGTCTCCTTAATTGGAAATGGGCATGGCAACAACATTAAATGTCTTGAATATGCACGGTTGGGGTAAGAGTGGATTAAGGTCACAAAATAATAGAACTTGACCCAATCAAAGATAAAACTGGTCTGATTAAAAGGGCCTTTCTAGGCTGACATTCAGAAATGAAGCATGGGGGGTGTCAATTGGGTGCAGATATCCAATTGTGGTTGTTGGTTCACCATGTCCAAATAAATTATTTCAGCATATCATTTCTGCTAAAGAAATAACAGGGGAAAAGGGCTCCTCTATCATCAAATAACTAGTGCATTACCTGTTAAAAATGTAACACTGATGGACTTTGTAGGTTTATCAAATCACCAACTTTTAAACTTAAATTAGCTAGAATCTCATGATATATGGCAGCACTGTTTAGAGAGGCAAGTGAGGGTTAATCTATCCTTGTATTTACCGAGCTCAGGCATTGATGTAGTGTAGTTCTTATCATCAACGTTTTCCAGTGAAAACAGCTTGAGACCAGAATTGGGACTGGACAGCCTGCGAGGCGAGTGGAGGCCTCTGTCAACACAGGGGATACAGTGCACAGTTCAGTTATATCAGCTCCTGCGGGGGCCCAGGTTTGTTTACACAGCAGGTTGGCACGTGAAAGAGGTGACCTGGCAGAAGAGTTGGCAATAAGCAAACTGGTGACTGTGTAGAAACAAGATGGCGTTAGTGAGTTTTATTTTGTTAAATGTGGTTAAAAGTAGGAAGAAAGAAATTTTTCGATGAGCCAACAAAGCAGTTAAGGTCTTCTTTGTTGAGTTAAAGAGAGGAACTTAAACTGAAGAGGTGCACCGTTAGGAAAAAAAAAAAAAAGTGTAGGAATATTTACCATTGTGATGGTTTGAGTCTGGATGCTAAGAGAGCTTGTAAAACTTACCAAACTCATCTGAAACTACGGGAGGCTTTAAGACTGTGCTCAGGACATTGGCTGCAAAAAAGATTGGCAATAAGAAAGCTCCTGAAGAACCAAAAGAAACAGTTCAATTTCACACATGTCACCCCCTGGTGGCTGAATGCAATAGCACACAAATCCTTCCCCCACCGTGTTAGCAAATGGGACATGGACCCTCATTGCATGTGAAGCAATCTATCCCCAAAAACGGTTTCAAGTAGTTTTAAAGATTATTTCTACTGAAATATGAATTATTCTGTTATGATATATCAGGCTTTTTGTTATTTCAGTGGGTTAGGTGATGCAGTTTTTGTCTGCCTCCTCATTTTTTACTAAGACTCTTTGAAAAATATGGGATTTGAGCAGCAATACTATAGCAAAGTCAAAGGGCTTAGACAGATCCTAAACAATCCAAGAAACAATATTCTTGAGTGCCACCCAAATCTTTGCCCTGTGACAGAAAGCCAAAGAGATTATCTGAGGAGGTAGCCTGATGTTATCAGCAAGACACTTCCTGTCTTCCATGTCTTCTCGAACAATTCAGCAACACAAAGCAGCTGACACATAGATGGGAGTTGTGGCTCAAAGAGGCAGATTGAGACTGGAAGGCGAGACGTTTTTTGTTATATAAATCATTCTGCATGTCAAGTTGCCAACGCTGATGCAGGCCCATTTAGTTGTGTAGAGGTGCGTCTGGTTAAAATGTGTTGCTGGGAGGTGACGGAGAGTTCCCTAAGGGGGGAGTAAGAAGCTGAACTACTGAGCGTTCACCCCAAGAAGCCCGTTGTTAGTCTAATGAACAGACAGGATTTGATTAAAACGTTTCGAACATCATTTGGTCCGCGATGCTGTGCCTCCCCCGCTGAGCACACTTAACACCCTGATGATCTGAGGCGGCAGTCCTCTTACTCCCGCTCAAAGGTGAGCCCACAAATCACCGTAATGCATTCAGCAGGGGTCTCCCTCTCTCCGTTTCACGACTCCTTCTCTTCGCCGCTCACAAGGCGCGTCGTTAAAAATTCATTAGATGCTGTTTGTATTGCATTCTCAAGGATGTCACCCTTGAAGGCCGACCGTGTAGGAAAAAGGGGGCTTTCCGCAGGCCGGAGGGGATTTGTGGAGCTCCTGGTTTGTGTGCTCAGGTACTCTCCGTGGCTTTGATGTATGCATCAGACTGAAAGTGTTACAGATATTCTTAGACTTTGACGGAGACACAAGGGTGGCTGAGTGTCTGACCAGAAACTGCGACCCCTGTGAGTTTAACTGCCCCCACTGTAGAGCGACTACACTCAAGGAGCACTCGACTGCCATTTATTCAATTATACAAGCAGCGTTGTCACACGTTGTGTTGTATGTACAGATAACACATATACATAGAAGGATGGATGGATGGAAATCATTAAATGTATGGTTAACATATAATACTAAGATTATTTCATATAATGAGATTTGGGCAAACTTGAATTGCAATTGACACGACAAAAACTCATCTTACAACAGGATTATTTTTGTCACAGTTCTGGAGCTTTGAACCGGATCATTATCTCCTCTGAAGGTACAGGTATAGTGGTGCCCAGCTCCCAAGACAATACACAGAAATACAGGTGTAATACTAACCCATTTATTTCTTAGCACTTTAAGCACTTCCCATCAATGCATTTTTGTTGAGACTGTGCTGAATTTAATGATATAATTGACCTATTATTGATTGAAAGCTCCAAAAACACTTCTGGGTCAAACTGAAAGGTTTTTTCGGGGTTTTTTTTCTTAACAGCTGATTCTAATAGCCAAGAATTTACTTTCAGTATGTTATTTTTTTTTCAGCTACTTTATACAATATACAGCTATTATGAAAGAAACCAAACAATCATCTCCACCCCAAGACTCCCACTCACAACCATCCCTGCATTTAAATTAAAATTAACCTGACTGTCCTGCTGTTATGCAGGGTTTCACTGTTCATTGTTACCATTTATGCATGTACTGTCAGCTTCTGGGGAACATTTTGTGACCCCCCCGACGACCAGTTTGAAATGAATGATCAATTAGAGGTGTAAAGGATTAGCGTACACTGCATCACTATTTTATTTTGAAGCAAAGTGGTTATTATGGGCAGAAACACTGCTAGGTGGAGCAATGACCATACTAGGCTATTAGCTAGTGTGCCATCAAAATTAACAGGTTGGCTATCCACACACTGTAATAACAAAATTGTAGATGTTTTAACTTAGCAAGGTAGTGTCTGAGCTTCCTTTAAATTTAAGTTTGCCACATCTTTTTCTCTACAGTTCTTAAAGAAACCCTTGTTTGTCGCTTCATGGAAATTTTAGAACCTGCTTAAGTAAGTTTATATGTACTTTATAACATGGATCATATCACACGCAGAGGTTCAATCATTTAACATAGGAACAAGAGGAGAAACACATTTGTGACCGGAGTCGGGGGTTATTTTGAGGAGCTCAATCTACTTGCTTTTGCGGCCTCCCTCTCTTATTTTTTTTTCTTTGAAATCTAACCTCCCCCCCCAACCCCAGCAGGATGATTAATTCAAATCTTGGCATTTAGCAGGCCTAATCCTCTCTGCTGATGCTTTTAGGTGTACGGTAATTGTATATTTTTAAAAAAAAAGGGTTTTCAGGCACTCTGATAACCACATTTCTGCCAAGAGCACACCAAAGATAGTGCGGAAAATTGGGGTGGAAAAAAATAAGGAGAGGAGCCAGGAAACCTTGACACGGGAGAATCAGCTGTCCACTGGAGCGGTGAGCCGGGTCAGGCCGATAGGAGCTCGGCCAGGCTCAGTCCTGTCCTGCAGCACCGGTGCAGGTCCACAACCATAATGGAATCTGACAGGATGTAAATGAGTTTTTAAAAGAGCTGGTGAAAGCTGGTCATTTTTCTCATTTAGTGGTCCAGTGTGTTGGCCCGGTCCCCAGCTGTCACTCTGCATCCCTGCATTTCAGAGAGGGACTCAGTGTACAGAAGCAACCCTTAAATACAACCATACAGACACAATTCACACTCTTTATGTATTTCTCTAAAGTCTTACACTTTCGCTCTTTCTTTCTGAAGAAGGTAGTAGTAGTCAAATATGTTCAAACGTGTTTGACATCGTTAGTTATGTAACATTTCAAGTTATATTGTATACAGAACGTTAATTTCGGTTTAGTTCATTTGGTCTGGACCAAAGACGGATATTTTACATGGTTAGATTTTACTTTGGGACCCAGTGGAGTCAACAGGAACGGATGGCTGGCTCAGAGGCTGATTGTGGTTGACAGCTCTGCATCGTGAACGAGTCAAACTCCAGTGCCTGACAACAGTTTGTACAACACAATGATGTCACAATATATGTTGTTTGGTGTCACAAAGAGCTCACAAAGAAATCACTAATCATGAGCGTGACAACTATTATTAGACTGCGAGTTGAGCTTTGAGGAGTCAGAAGACTTGAAAGGAACTATAGAACCATTTATCTATTTACACAAGATGTGTAAATAGATAAATGGAAAATAGATAACATACTTGATTGTTATTCCCAAGTTATCAAATATTGTATCGGCACTATGGGCTTCCCGGTCTGTCAGATATGACCCCTTTGGTTTGTGACAGCCCAACAACCCAAAGTATCAGTATTTAAAGAGAGAGTATGTTATATGTTAGTCATCAAGTCATTTTTTGAGATTGAAATGCATGAAAAAAAATGCCCAACTCCCAAATAGTTCTAATTTATTCACATCTCGGCACAAAGTGCATGAATATTTTTTTTCTTTTCTTTTCTTCTTCCTAATTTAATCACAACTTCTTTTTAAGTCCTTGGAAACATCTGGAGAATTCCTTCAGGTATTCGCTTAGTTAGGGGTGACTGACATGGAGAGGTTTGTTAAGAGGCTCCAAAATTTTCTTCCTGTCCTATTTAGTGGAAAATAAACATCAGCTCTTAAGATGATTACAGGAGTACAGTTTATGTTTGCAAATAA
The DNA here is from genome assembly GCA_001698575.1 of Mola mola. Lineage (NCBI taxonomy): Eukaryota > Metazoa > Chordata > Actinopteri > Tetraodontiformes > Molidae > Mola > Mola mola. Next base: position 25,468,796 of record KV751334.1, read on the forward strand.
CTTCAATGTGGCATGCTATCAGGATTACCTTTATGCCATTACATTTCCAACAGTGAAACTACTATCAAAAGTGAATCCAGAACTCCTGCGTGGTGCTAACAGTTGTACATTGTGCAGTCACCACACCCAGATGCTCTCTGGTCTGCTCAGTGGTGGCAGTGCAGCAATAATGAGCAGCGATAATGACTAAAGGCAGTTAGTTAGAGTTAAATGGAGCTTGAACACCCTGCTGACAATGAAGCATCTACCACAGTGAGGTTGATCGGGGCGACTAGAGGCTCATGGCTACAGCAATCAGCCTGACCCTTCATGTGCCTGCATTTAACTCAGCATAGCAGAAAGGCGTTTAATGGAGTGAATTGTGAGGACGGCATTACTGCTGCTTTCTTCCACTCCTTAATGGTTCCGGTGCTTCATTACAGTATTACTTTCATGTTTGATAGCAGGTAGATTCCTTGAATAAACATGATAATGATAGGCACTTGCAGGAGGTGCAATGTGTACTGTAGATCAGGCACCTAAAGATGGAATGTGACCATCAAATTATAAGGTTTAATTTATATTCTCAACTGTTTTTTACCTTAAACTTTTCTAAAATTTTGAGCGTTAGCATACTTTAGGCACATGAAAAATAACACGTCCACAGAAAAACTGCAATTAAATTATAATTAGGAGATTAAACCTGCGATAATTAATTTTTCGCTTGGAGCCAGAGCTCTAAACACAACACCGCCGTTCTGTGGCTTATTAATGCCTTTTAAGCTAATACATGATGAACCTTTTAGCATCGCATTACCTTTAAGCATCCAGCAGTTAAATAGCAAGTTTAGAGCTGATTTGTAGTAGTGTTTTTATTTCCACCTGATTAATGTATTTATATATTCACGTCCCTTTTAACTCTGTTGCCTACAGAGAACTCCTGAATGAAGTTTCTGCCTTTAGCTAAGTGCTAGGTGCTTCATCAGTTAGCTGCTGGCTTTGTCCTATTGCTGTTCAGAGCTAAGGTAACGTATAATGGATATCTGAGAGCTTCTCCCTGCAAACAGGGAGCTGCTGCTTTCACTGGGAACAACTGATGTGAGTGCTCAAAGTGAATCGAAGTAGCGAAGGTTTCGCTTGTAAAACCAAAACCAAAGCAGTAAGCCGAAGGAGCCTAAAATGCTCCATAAAGCTTATCTGTGAACTGAACATTATCAAAGCAGCTTTCATGTAAATTTGAATCTGAACTATCGTTTCTTTTAACCACACAGTCAAAGCAAAAATAATAAGCTGCATTATTTGGCATGAGAGGAAAAGAAATGATGGATAATACCTGTTTTAAAACCACATGACTCAGGTTTAGTGGTTTGTTCTTATGTGGCCAGCGTGTCACCCACTGAGGTAATGTTTTGTCTCTCGTTGCACTAACCTTGACAGATTATTGGCCGTGCCGAGAAAACTCGGACCGTTTTATGGGCTGAAAATATTGGCATCCTCGTGAGGTAAGCAGCTGCGCTGGCCATATTGTGTATTGATCCACCTTGTGCTGTGATGGCTGCACTTAATTAGATTTATATTGTAAACAAAGACAGTATGAAATTTGAATTAGCAGGTAAATGCTATCCATCAAAGCAAATAACAATATTTTGTGTGGGGTGCTGCATTATTGGTATTTCACAGATTTATCTGGGCTGTTAAAACATGGGAGCATCTTTTTCCCTCAGGGTTTACTGCAGGCTGCAGGCATACCCTTTCCCTCGCCTGCGACAGACTAATCAACAGAGACACAGGAAGAGGAATGCACAAACACACAG
>KV751334.1:25484449-25521327 GCA_001698575.1 Mola mola
CACGATGTCAATCAATCTATCAAGTTTTGTTCATAAGTTCTGGTTTGCACACCTGTGGGTGAGAAGACCGTAAAACTGCAGAGTTGCACACCAGTACCTGCTAATCTGCTAAAGTGTGTAGAGGATTCCTTTCGTTATGAGCTCTGTTTATTGTCTATATTTTTGTCCTCGTGTGCACATTTGTTTTTCCCTGCTTGTTGAAATAAAAGGGCAGCTGTTCCAACTGGCTGCAGAGTGAGAACAAGCCAGTAATCACTAACTGGGCAGTGTTTACACTTGTAGGTAGGGTTGCTGTCATTGGCTCATAGAGGCTTTGGCCGCAAAAAAATTCTATTTCCTCGTCTGTTTTGCTTAAAAATCCCAGTTTATGTCCCAGGTTCCTAAAATGGAGAACTTGGTACTTTCCAACCCGAGACGATGTGCTGACTTGGCTCCCCCTAGACAGACGCTGGCAGAAAGAACTAATGGTTAGCAGCAACAGGGCCTCTTTTCCCTTCCATCTTTCTCTGGACCTGTCTGGTGTGGCCAAGCAGCTGTCTTCTTAGTGGTGATTCTGTTCAACCCACTGTTGGATGTGCCGGAGGGCCCAGAGGGATCAATTACCAAGGCTGATACTGACCCAGAACCAAAGGGGGAATGTAGTGAAGATGGGGCTTCATGCACAGCTTCTCCATAGATAGCAAGAAACACAAAGGAAGTGATAGGAAAAGGGTATTGAAGGGAGGCCCTCAGCACTGGCTTATAAACCCCAACCAAAAGAGCTTTTTCATACTCTGTTGAACACATGCTGGCATTGGCAGATGTATAAATGTGTAAATACTCTAGAAGCTTACAGGGAGACAAAGACTGGCCTGGGGATTGTCGTATGTAAACTGCAACCTTTGTAGAATGTGCTTGTGTGAGGATGAAAACAGCCTTTAATCCCCATGCTAACACCTCCAGAGTGTATAAAAACTGCATATGTATACATACAAGATCATGCGATCAAACATGCTTTCTGATTCTTCTTCTCTTGCAGAGGCACCAGTCTGAATGTTTCATTCGTCTGTTTTTCTCTTCCCAACATCTTTGTCGTTTTCTTTCCTCCTTTCTTTCACTCTTCAATGCCTCTCTCCGAACAAAGTCTCGATTACACTAATCACACACTTCGTCTCAGTAGGAGCCACTTTTGCTCATAGCGCTTGTTCACAGTCTAAAGACTCCAATCAGAAGCGACCTAAAAGAAATGATGATCAAGACCTACTTAGAACTTGAAGTATTTTTAGATAAACATCCTCGTTTACTCAGAATTTGATACAGGTCAGGCTAACAGCATATTCCATTTGACTTATTATACCAATTAACAATTTTCTGATTAAAATGTTGCGTGCTATGCTATTATTCTTGTTTTAGAAGCATTTTCTGGACATGTATGCTGTGCTTCTGGAATATGTACCTCACTTTGGGGTATTTACAGCAGATTTTGACGCGGCGTCTTAACTGTTTATGGCTGAAAGACAAACCAGCCAAGTTTTGCATAACTTGCATTGGGGTGATGACAAGGGTACAGCACCAAAGAAACATTACTGCAGGTTGACAAGGAAATAAATTCCTCCATAGAACTTAAATATGATGTGCATCATTACCTTAATCAGAGCATTCACGGCTGCATGCAAACAGAAATAGTAGTGAAAACATTTTACTGAGCCATTTCCCAAGGACTGAACCCAAACGACAAAGAGGGAAAAAAAAAATAGAATTGTTTGCATGTACACACAGTGAAGGTTTCCTAGATTGTCAGGAAATGCTGTGTATTGGCTCATAACGTTTGAAAAGTACAGGTGGGTGCATTTGGCTGAAGGATTTCATATGCTCTTGCTTAGTGATTTACTGAATAAATCATTTGAAAACACTGGCTAAAGCATGTGAGCAATATTTACAACTGTCTCTTGACAGTTTGTTTTTTTTCCTTCAGTTGGATTTAGTCCAATCATAAGTCAGTAAGCGAAAAAATACTCTGAAAGGAACATCCTTTTCTGTGAACTTTATGGGCACTTAAAGGCTTAAAAAAGGGCTTTTTGACGTGGGAAAATTATAAATAATGATGAAACTTCTCTGTCGTATCAGGCGTCAGATAACGTGAGGTGATTTCACTTTATTCCTGTTATACAATATATCCCTTTATTTCACTGAGCTCCCAGTGTTGGCACATGAGGAGATAGACAGCTCCTCGCACCGTTTCATCTGCCAGTCTAAAATGGTGGAGGGCACATGCCGAGCATCTTCCTCTCTGGAGAGAGATGGCAGTAAGCCTTTCATTTTGAGACATTGGTATAGGAGATGACTACTGAGACTACATATCAATAAGCACAATGAGATCTCTTAGGAAAGGCAGCAAAGGCAGCCTTTAACTGTGTCAAAGTGATAAAATATATATTTAAATCATCTGGCATAATGAAGGGAGGAAAGTACATTAGGGAGGGAAATTAACCACTGGTTGCTACATAAAAGTGTTTCTTTATGGGGTGACTTTTTCAGCCCTTCCACGGGCCACTGTGTCATGAGGATGCAGTCAATCTCTATTTTATTTACACCATTTTCCTGCTTGGATATCTTATAAAAACAAATGGCACGTGTCATAGGAATGTATCTTTGAAGGTGTAGTGTAGGTATACAAGCATAGGATGTTGAGTTTCACTCAAATACTGACTCTCTGGGCTGGTAGGTATGCAGTAGGCCGGCGACTAACCCTTACTCCAAGGTGATCTTTCTAGTGTGGCACTCAAACAGTTTACAGTGGTACCTATCACTGAGTTGCCACTGGATATCTGTAGAGCTGTTTGAAAATTCAAAATTCAATGACAGTACTGACAACTTGGTTTCATCTTTTTGAAACTATTGCAGACTAAAGGAATGCACTTAAGGGCATGACAGAAAGGTCATACACACTGACTGCTTCAATAGGTGACTGTTTTTCAGTTCTCCTCTTCACCAAAAATGTGAATGAATACTTTGGTGCTCATGTCTTTCATAAAATTAACTGAATGACTGAATTACCAGTCTAATGATGGTATGTTCATATTGACATTTGTATGCAATGTCGTGCAGGTTGCTAGGTTGCAATCCTATTGATAAACCCTGACCCACATTTGAACTGTCTAAAAATATTTACCTGTCCTGTTCGGTCCTACGGCATTTCATTTTGCAGCTTAAATGTGAGGATATTTTCTATTGCATTACTGTGGTGCACAGAGAACTCTTTACAATTACAGAAAGACTTGAAGATCAGTTGAAAATTCATTGAGTTATAATGATTTTAATGGGGGATTGACCCTCCTGCTGGCCTGGACATAATGTATTTGGAGGCACATGTGCAGATTGCTGCAACGTGGACACGCAAGATTCAACCATGAGATAGTGGACTGAAAAAAAAAAAACATAGTTTGATAAAAACGTCATCTCATCTTGCATCTGCTAAATGCTAATGTGCAGTCCCCACTGCTAATCTTTAAAGACTAAAAAATACAGCAACAACAAGGGATGCAGAACCTGCAGTCCTCCCCGTGATATTCACTGTGTTTATGCTGTGAAATTGATTGGATGCTGCATGTGCAGGTGCAACATGTACGCCTTCGGAAAACTGATGAGACTGTTCAACCCACAAAGAAACAGTTTCTAGCATTTTTGCTTTTTGTGTTGAATTAAAAAAGTGCAGAGTAATAATCCCCAGACACAACAAGAGCATGCATTACTAATAGCTTTTAGTAGCTACCTCCCTCTGCTCATTTTGAGTGATTAATATGAGAGCATGCTTAATACATTTTGGGTAAATAAATATCTTTGTCTGATGATGATTTAGTTTTATTACAGTTGGATGTTGTCCAAAGTTTTCCCTGCACCAGTGACTCATCCTCCCTGTTTTCCGGGACCTTGCGTTGCACTGCCTGCTCCTGTCTTGCATCCACGATCTAAACAGCCTAGACATAGTTCACGTGGTTCATCGATTGGGCTTTAAGAGGTTTATGTTCTATAAAAGCAAACTGGGCATTTAATTGGGACCTGCTTTTATATGTAATAACATGCCCCCACACCCTGCAAGCAACTGTGATTGTTAATGAAAAGTTTAGATACTCTCTGACCGACTTTTCTGGTCAATATTTTGTCCAGACGGGCAGCCATAAGGCGGCCACTATGGCAGGTATTATATACAGAAACAAAATAAAGTAGCTACTGATCGACACACAGTTGAGTGTCTATGTTTGGGTTTAGTGAACCCAAGGAGCTCGTATAACGTTTTATAGCTTGATACGGCTCATCTGTGGAATTCAATTTTCGAGCAGGTCCATCCTTTAGAGAGACTTGTCACTGTATCAGGGAGACTCTTGATGCTGAAATAAATTAGGTGCTGCAGCTTCACAAGTGGCACCTCTCTTCGATACGTGTCCTTTCCAGCTGCGGTTGTTGTGTGCCACTAATAAAAGTAACCTCGCTCAAAACGTCACTGTCAACAATAGGCAAAGTACACATCACTCTTCATATGTTTGTTCTGGAGCTGGCCCCAGAAAAAAAATCCATACTGTGTTTTTATTGACAGCGACAACATGTACTCTTCAAAGGGGGTCGGACTGTGATGGACGCATGGAGAGAGGGAGGGGAAGGAGATAAAAAAAAACAAATAAAACTGAAATGAGACTGAGATGGAGTCAAACAGCGGGGAAAGCAAGTGTGAGGAGAAGTTATTTTTAAATAGAACCACAGTGGTGGCCACTGCCATGAGTGACGTTCTTTTGGTTGAAGGGGGAACGCACAGCACACATCTGATCCGCCTCACTACTCACACTGAGCACGCTCGCTGCTAGAGGTAGAGAGGAGGTCAGCAGTGTCATCCCATACAACAATCCCCCCTCTGTTTGACAAAGGGAAGGCAAATTCTCAAACATACACGCAAAGCGCCTTCTGACATTTGTCCAAAATAGCTCTCTACGGAGCTATGTGGGCTGAGTCAGATTGACTCCCAAAGTCCCTGAGGGATGCGTCTGTTTGTCTGCATGGATGTTGTTGCAGAAACACCTGACAGACAGGTCGGACATGGCCACCAGACTGTGCAGAGCCAACAGTCATCCTTGGGCAGCATTGAGACGGGCTGCAGGTTTTACCCTTTAAAGCCTTAGGGAAGATACCACTTCTTCAACATAAACCAGAGGGATTCTGAGGAACAAAATGTTCATTTTGTTTTTGCTCATGATTCCCCCCTCAGGTCCGCTGATAACAAGAGGATTACGTAATTTTTTCCTCAGAGAATCGGCCTTAACCTTTGATGCATTTCAAGCAATTTTAGGTTACGGACACGGCTCTTCCTCAGCGTTCAAATGTAAAAATGTGTTCAATTGGCTACATAATTCATCACATGAATTAACATTTATAGAAGCATTTTAAAAGATGACCCAATGCCGGTATTAACATACATGACAGTGAAAGCTGCTTAAACACACACACACACTCGCACACAGGCTGGCACAGGTGAGTGCACATAGCTGTCCAGCTGTTTGAGTAGCTGTCACCAAGCTTAAAGCAGCCAATGAAGCGAGCAAGGAATACCTGTCACGTCCTACATATTGTCAGCGTAAGCCGAGCCACTGACTGACACCCTAAGCAGGATACGAGATGTACAAGTAGGCCACAGCGTAAAGGGCCACCCCCGCGTTAAAGCAGGGACACCTAAGAATGAATATGCAAAGAGCTGGAAAGGCAGATTCACAGACACGAGTGTGAGCATGCTAATGTACACTTCAGAATGCACAGAAATTGGATCTATGAGCACCATGAACACCACATCTGCACAGAGTCCTCTCCAACATACACTTAAATATATATATACATATCTGCTGAACATAATACATTAGTTCAGCCACTGTTACCTGTATCCCACACACGCCCTGCTCCTTTGCTCTTTTTATACAAGGGCAGCAGCTCACAGTTAAACCATATCGTCTGAGTTCAACGCATGCGTCTGGTATTTATGTGTCTGTCAGCAGAACTTCACAAACAAGTTAGTCAGCTGATGACTAAATCATGACAGATGCATTAATGATGGCCCCACTGGTCCTCTGTGATGGCTCATTGACATTCGCGGATGGGGAAGCTAACAAGACCTCTTAATAGTGACAGTAAAGGCAGCGTGTGCAGGCGGGAGAGCAACAGCATTTGCAACATGGGCGTAAGTAATGGGCGGCGGTAAGGCAGCGTGAGTGTGTGTGTGTTGGGGGTGGAAAGGAGGAAGCTTCGGAGAGCTGGAAATCCGGAATTAAAGATGGGCGGGCGGATAAGTGGGCGGTATCTCAGCGAATACAAGCGGTTGCTCAATTCACCATTCCCATCTGCTGCCACCATTTACATTAAGAGTGTCCCTAATTCAAGCTAATTGCTGGTGGCGAGGAAGTAAACAAACCCCATATAGTTTGTGGAGAGAAAGCTGGAGACAAGGAGGGCGGGGGAGAAACATTTTCAGGGGACTGTCAAGTGAATGCTTGACAGGCTTTCTTCTTGTAATCATACACGCAGCTCATGCTTGCACAAGCTGGCCCAGTTGTACAGCAATGTGGCAGCAGTTGGCAGTTGGTGCTAGGAGGCACAATCAGGGACGTTTCAGCATGATGTGGATCATTAAAGCTACCGCATAATTATTGTTTAAAGCTGCTTGTTAGTAAGTGTACATTCTGTTTTCTGGTATTATGTCAGGACAACCATCTCCTGAGTGTAACTTCCCTTACTGCAGTAGAAAATGTTATCATCTCGTTTTGTACTGACAGCTTTGATCCAGTCTCAGCGCTCTCATCAGCGTTGTGCCAAAACACACACGAAGTTCATCAAGCCTCTAATCAGCAAATACTTACTTCACTAAGCTAATGCTTAGGTTTTAGTGTGGATCGAAACAGAGAGTAAATACAGCTCCACAACAAAGTTCACATCTCCAGAATAAACAGTAGAAGAATTAAGCTGCTTTATTTACACAAATCATCATCACAAAGTGACCCAAGAGTGGCTGGAACGGGCAGCAAAAACCATGTCAAGACGTAAAAGAAAAGTAAATATTGACACGGTTTTTCCACTGCTGGACAAAGCAGGTGACGAGTAAAAAATATAATGCGGTGCTGAGGTCGCAGCATTCGGCTGTTTAATGAAACGTATACAACACTTGGGGGCAAAAACATTCTGTATGGCATTAATATAACACAAAAGTTTGATCTGAACGTTTCACCTGTGGTCCTGCTAAAGGCGAAATGAGCAAGCAAGCTGTAACCAAGCGTAAACCCTCCGTGACGTCACCACTTGTTTTGAAGCCTCAAGATTGGATTCACAGGCACTGCTATGTTGGCTGGTTGGTTTTGGGGGTTTAGTATTTTGATGACAGGACAGGATGCAGGGGCGGATCCGACTGAGAAACCGCGGGCATGCACGTGCACATCCACACACCAGCACTTGACTCATAACTCTGTCTGGTGCTCTAAGCATTAGCATTAGCTCTGCAGGCTAAATCGTAAGAAAATAATTATGTTAAAAAGCTAATTTAAACACATCTATGCCTGTGTACACAGAGACCTTGAGACCCTTCTGATTATTCAGATGTTTAATATAACAACTGATTTCCAGCTATTCATTTTCTACCACGTGTTACTGACTGTCTACCTCTGTGGCTGCATAAAACTGTTTGGGAATCTGCCCCTCGTTTCATGGACAGGCTGCAATATATCAATCAAAATGTAGGCACCCACACAGACAGCCCCACTTTAACTTCTGTTATCTGAAACTGGGCCAAAAGTTTCAAAATGATGACCATTCACAATTATCACAAGACTTTAAACTAGTGATTCAGACCCCCGAACACATTTTGGGGGGTAAGGGGGTCGTTTCTGTGCATAAATAGGAGACTCAAAGAAAAGTAAAGCAACCTGACTCATTTATCACAGCAGAATCTACATTTTGCCAGCATAAAATAAGTCACTGTAAGCTACTGTACTGGTCACGTCAGGCAGCAGCAGCAAGAATGCATTCTATTGGCTAGGATGTATTATTGAGACTTTTCAACTTGTAAGTAGTAAGTAGGCTGAACAATATATTGAACTGACACTATGGGATTTATGTAATTTGTAAGATAATAAATAGCAATGTTTGCGCAATCCAAATATTGGAGTATTTTTACAGGCTCGAAGCACTAAGCCACTAAATCAGTCGCCGGAAACATTGCTTTCCATTACGTTAAATGTTCATGAGAGCCAGCGCTAAAAAGAGTTTGTGATTGTGCTTGTTAAAATGGCCTCTAAACAGCAATGGTCGGAGAGCAAATCTTTATTGTTTCATTCCCAGTAATTACATAAACCAACAATCGATTTTATTATGTAAATGCCTCATGTTCCGCTCTCGTAGTCATGGTGCTCTCTGCTGCATTAAGCAAAAGCATTTTACACACACTTAGTGGTTTGTGAGTGGATTGTGTAACCCCGATGGCGAGAAGAGAGCCTGAACTCACCGTGGTGGTTTTGACTCGGCCTCCGGGCTGCGTACAAGTCCAGCCAGATTTATTGACTAACAGGTCACAGCCTTCGTCCTCCAAACATGGCACCATCTCACACCACTGCTTTTTCCGAACAATGCCAGCTGTACAGAACACAGAGAGGGGAAGAAAGATCTGTAAGATATGCAAGAAAAGACGAGGAGAACATAGCTGAGGAGAAATGCCAGGAAAGAGCTGCAACAATTAAAATAGATAAAGTGGGCTGGAGGGCGAGTGATGGAGAAACACACGTATGGGCAAAGATTTAACACAATGGAAACTGACAGAGAGGGTGAGATTCGGGGAAAGAGGGTGAAATACATATTCATGGAGTTGGGAAAGACGGAGAGATGGGATATGCAGACTGGCAAAAAGCAATGAAGTAAAGAGACAATGGAGAGATATGGGAGGAGATGGAAAGGGAAAGATGGAGTAAATCAGACAGATGGAGAGAATTGAGCTCAGTCAGGTAAATACAGTCAAACACTGAAAATGATATTTAGCAAGATTGATGCCTTTATTGTTTCCCACAACATTTCAAACAGGACGTCATTTTTTTTCAAAGCCCTGTACACAAGCTTCTAGGGATATAACGACTCACTAAACTCACGGTGAGATGATTCACGATTCTGGTTCCGCAAATTACTGCGAAAGATCTTAAACTCACAGTATTCAGCATCAGCACCGTCTGCTCTCCAAAAATTGTACTGCGGCTACTTTAACGTCTCAACCAGCTTGATGACTCACATATTTTTATCGACTTTCATCCAGCACGCTGGGCACCGTTACATCCCTACGCGCTTATACCACGCATTCTAAAAATCTGTGACATTTAATGCCTTATTGACTTGGTCAACACGCTCTCATGTGGATGTTTTTGACGAATGAACTGGTTTCATCTGCTTCGCTGTCTGCAGTTTCAAGATCCCACGTTCTTTACAAACCAAGCCCCTGGTTGTTTGCTTCTTTCAACACTGTAGTCCTCACCGATAAAAAGAGTCGTAATGACTCTTTCTATCGGAAGGTCGTTTTCAGACAGAGCTACAGAGATCTACAGTTGTTCAGTAAAAAATGTTTCAAGCTCAACAAATTTTGGTTTGTATGTACCATTTTTTTTGTACCATTTGTCTTTATTGTTGCGCTTGCCTCTGAATATTTTCTCTCCCAATAAAGGCTCCTAACTATGACATTAGTGGGATTCACACTGAAAAGAGATTCTTACTATACAACAAATAGATCTGTTAGTTTGTATCTGGAACCATTTACCTTTACACACACACAAATGCATGTCTATAACAAAGAGTAGTGAATATTTTTGTCACTACTTCTACAGCAACAACAGTTATCTAATCAAAGAAAGTGTATGTTGTAACCCTTTTTTTTAAAGAAAGAATGAGACACAACGATGATTTCAGTGAATTAGCATGTGAACAATACGCCCAAAGATCCTAAATTTACATTCAACATACGCTTTTTGGAGTAACATTTAAGTAATATTTCTGCAGCATGACAGCCAGAATGCAGGCTCAAAATATGAGACCGTTTTCCATTAAAGGAAAGAAAAGAAAAGTGACAATGAAAGTGAATTTGAGGGTCCTTATGGATGTAGTGTAATGAGGTGTTTCATGGTCAAATAAGGGAGCCCTCAGAGGAAGATGATTATTCGCAGCCCTGTGTCTCAGGTCGGCTCACTATCACAATCAGACATTTAAAAAAAGCAGCATTAAAAAAAAAGGATTGAGGAATGAAAAGTAAGTAACGGATGTCCACCTGAATATGTAAATCAAAAAGAGAGAAAATAAAGAGATTAAATGAGATAGAAGAAGACAGGATTAACACAAAGTAATGGATAAGAACGTGAAGATAACATTCTTGACCCCTACACAATATGAGTTAGATGAAGAGAAACAGATACATGCATTTATGCTCATATTGGTATGCATTTATGGATGGGGAAAAAGCATTTTTTAATAGATAACAATGAAATCCAGAATGAGTTATAGGGCACTCATACATCATATTGCTTTGCCACAGTGTTCATGGCGTTCTGGCTCTCTGGGAATTGTGCTCAGTTCCATATCTATAAATCTGCTCTGAGGGCACCTTCAGTAGCTGCCATAACCCAACATGTAGATCACCAGAGAGCACTGTACCCAATGCTAATATCTGTTCACCCCAAACAATATCTATCTATCTATCAATCATGCACGAAATATGTATACCTTCCCGAGCACTACATGGCTTTTTAATATAATTGCCATGAACACCGTGTCAGCACAGGCGACAGTGAGCTCGAAAATGACACCAGCTTAAAGTATTGTTATTGTTGAGGCACTTTGCTGACTTACACTTGACGCTACCTTAGTTCACTTCAAGGCTGCCCGCAGCAAAATGACATCTGAAACTGTTGGGACCATTGCTCGATAACTAGTTGTCAGCTATGAATCTGGAAGTTAGTCATTTCATTCGGCCAAGCGTGCACCAGCCCACTCTCCTGCAAGTTCCTGCCTGTCGTTGGCTTTTCAAGCACCTCTTTGTTCTGACTGTCAGTCTTTAATGCTTCTTATACCTGTAACAGGTTCTTATTCACACAGATGTTTAACTATCTCACACGGATGGACATTTCTTTCACTGTTATGCTATGGGGGGCACTGTTGTGTATCTTGTGTGCTTCTGGTTGCAAAAACAAGTCAAGAGGAGACTGCTCAGTCTGTGCATGCCACAGAGGTGAGAGAGATAGAGTCAAGTTTGTTCAGGAGAAGTGATTCAGCATTACAAGAGCATTTTTTTTTTCAATTTTTCCGCAGAAATGTTGCTTTGTTCATGGAAATGACCAACTTTTAGAAACAGAAAGAATAAAGCTAGAATAAAATGCAGATCTCTTTACATATTGATTGAACTACATATTCTGGGTAGCTTGAAAATTGAGTGAATTTGGGGGGGTAAAGAGTTAAAAACAAATAAGCTTCAAGAAACCCTCCATTTGCACTTTTCTAAGATAGATTGTAGCGGCGCATCCGAAGATTCCAAAATCAACATTCTCAAATATGTGCCCACTTCCTATTGCGTCTGAGTACTTTTCGTACAGACCAATCAAAAAATGCCACCTATTCACCGTGCCATTTGATTTATGCTGTCTCCATACAACATGTTCCCAAACTGATATCAGAAAACTTCTTAGAACCCCAAAGATCCTTGGGTGGCGTGTCAAGACGGGAGGGGAACTGAGGGGAGAGAGGGTTCTCATGACAGTAATGGAGGTACTCATTGGCAAATGAGAACAACTTTAAATTGTCCATCAAATCTACCAATCAGAATTGAATGTTCAGATTTGACCATTGACTAATAACGCTTGTATTATTGTTATAACTGGGCGACTTCACAATCAAACTAATCATCAGGTCAACCGACAGAGGCTCTTCGGCCTCTGAGTGAGCAAAACGGATGCTGTTTTCAAGTCAAACAATTTAAGTTCTGCATTCAAAAAAGCATTTCATTCCACTCACTGTAACTATTTCCAACAGGTGGCTTGTCAGAACTCCGTTCTTCACACACAGTTATTCACTTACTCCCCTTTCATCTTTAATTTTTGAACCCTATTTTGAACCCAACTTTTTTTTTAAGGATTTTATCACATTTATCATTTGTATTTTGTGTGGTTTGCCCTGCTTTTTGGTGTGATACTTCCTTTTTAACTTGGAGGGCACGAAAGTGTTTTGGAAATGTCGAGTAAGGGTCGGGATGTAATGCAGGCTTTTCGAGCGGAACAACGGAAACAAGAGACTAGAGGAGAAAAATTAGAGGATATATTAAAAACACAACATTCAGCGAGGTGAAAGGAACAAAGTTGTCAGAATGATTGGCTAAGTCCTTTCAGTTTTAACAAGATTGCTTTTTTTCCCCTTCAATTTTATATTTAATCCATTAATGTGAGTTCATATAATGAGTCACTTTTAGTGAGTTGTCGAAGTGACCTTGCAGAAAAGGGCGCTTATACAAATCGTTAAAAAGTTTTCTCTTGCTTCTCAATTACCATCAAGTTTGTATGACCCCGATGTACACGTACACCGACATTAGGTAAATAATGAATTCTGTAATGTGCCAGTGTTCCAGATATTTTTAACTGAAGGAAAAACTGGTGAATGAGATGCACAGATCAGCCAAAAAACTATTTACATTTCTTTAATGAATCAACATGGACTCATGAATAATGAATGACCTTTTTCTTCAGCTGCGGTTCTGAAGTAATTACAGTTCTATCAGTTCTACCACAAAGGCATTTCATGTTGACAGAACAGATTTCCAGATGGTTTGGGATATAATTTATTGGGATCTGTTGCAACAATTGTGAAAAATGAAACTTTTAGTTTTAAAGTCATTTTTCTAAATATAGTTACTTAATCATGTGGCTGGCAAGAGAGGTGTCGTTCTTTGTCACAAACCCACCAATTACCATCAAAATCTGCATTTCCCCGCAGTTCTACAGAGATTTTTAGCATCTCTCAGCCTTTGGTTTTGCTGTTTCTGGCTTGCAACAGTTCTAGTTCTACCACACAACTCTCAACAGTGTTCTTTCCAGCTGCACTAGGCAGCTGTTTTTCAGAAACAAAACTTATTTGCCAACTAAGTGAACAACTAGGTGCTGAACTGGAGCATTTAGCGGCTACACAGCCAGATATTTCCCTCAGGTGTCGTTGGAGACCTAAACGGAGGCAAGAGATGGTGAATATTTAAAGCTACATTTGTTGGCCTGAACTGAGACTCCAAAACAAACGTTAATGAATGAAAAATGCATGTCCTCCCAATTAAAAAGAAGCCTAACTTGATTTGGTTCTTGTGAAACATAGCACCTGGTTTTAGTGATTGTTTAAGTAAAACACACATTTTAAGCACCAAATGTTTCCCACCTGTAAAGTTGAAAGATGGCTCTGAAAAGTTTGTGGCTTGCTCCTCGGTGGATGATTAGAGCTGTAGTTTGCTTGGATTTGCAGCAGTTACAAAGGATTCAAAGTGACCCAGTTTCGCAGGGAAATAAAAGTATCAAAAGACAAAGAAACTTCTCAAACTACTTCTGTAACAACATCCACTTCTTTGATATTCAGCTGTATGCTCAGGATTTGCCCACCCAGTGTACTGCGGCCAAATCCTGGTTCCATTTGAGAGTTTAAACGTGTTTGTGGTAAAATATGGTCCTGTGGTTGTGTACCTAAACTATTTTCTTTAATATTAGTTTTAGTTGGATCAACCTCGAATCCAATTTTTGTACAACTTCCCCCAAAAATGTGAGAATTAGGAAACACAACAGTGTGAAAACAACTTTATTAGCTTCACCAGACAGTGAAGTTTCTATTAGTGGCAAGATTAGAGCGTTTCTTCAACCAACTGAATGACCTAAGTCCAAACATTTCTTCTTCTATCAATGATAGGTTTGCTTATATTGCTTTTCATCTTTATCCGGTTATTGCTCTACGGCCGTATAAAGGGATTGAAGGTGCAGCAGCCCCAATTTTAAATTTATCGAAAAGAACAGGGTAATCTTTTGCTAACTTGTGACTCGTCCAATAACTGTGATTTATCACAGTCCTGACCTCTCACATTTGGATTCGCATCACTAACAAAACTCATCTCCACACGGCTTCCTGGATGATAGCGACACTATCTGCTGCCGTTCAACCATATCACTGCTGTGCTGGTGTGAGGGCAGTGGCTTATATGGAAACTTATAAGATTCAAGGCCGATATGAAATAAAAATGGCCCTTAAACACGTCCGCACACCCACACACACACCAGTGAGCAGGGACGGGAGCGGGAGAACAGAAATAAACACCAACAGCTTTCATGATATGTGTAAGGGAAGGTATCAGCCATGGTTTCATCAGCAGGAGATAAGGAGCAGAGATGGAGAGAACATTATTACACCCTCCATGGGACACTTATCTTCCCACCAAATGGTAGATCATACTCAAGTCAACAGCCAGCATCTTGGCCTAATAAATTCTGTCTAATACCTTGCCAAGCTTGCAAAGGCAGAAGAAAGATGGCTGTGTGTGTGTGTGTGTGTGTGTGACAGAGAGAGAGAGATAGAGAGCACAAGGAAGAGAAAGAAATGAACTTAGTAAGAAGCTAAGACAGGAAAGACAAAAAAGTAGTCCTCCAAAGACGAATCGGATCCTGTGTAATAAATGCAGCGCAGCACTCTTCAGTAGATGGCACTGAGATACCATGTGAAACAATAATTGTGAACTGCACAGATCACAAATATCCTGGGCAGGGAGCAGAATCAGCAGTGTGTCAAGGGCTGCTGATGTTCAACACCAGATATGTGTGGAGTGAAAACTGCTCCAAAAAAAATGCAACACTTCAGAATTTGTTCATGTACATGGAACCCCTTTGGCAAGTACTGATCACATGCAGAAGATTCTTTTTCCTTAAGGTGCATTTCATCTAAAAGTAGAAGAAGCTTTTAGTTCCTGGGTCCACTGTTGCCTGCATTCCCACCTCAGCCTAAAGCCCTACAAAGATTATGCAGACCAGCATGACGACGTCTGGAAAGGCGATAAAAGTAACTGAACTACATCGCTGGTCCACTAGGTGGCGGTAAGGAGACGACGAAGGCCTTACACCTCATCATCAGCCTTTATCTCCAAACACGATGGAACAAAAATCTGTATCAAAGCACGATGACAAAACAGTGAACCCACAGCTGCAGACTTTCAAACGTGGCCGGTGAAATAAATGAGTCCTTGGCCAATCAGAAGCACTGCAGGCCTCAGAGTTCTTGAAGCTTTAGAAAGCACTACCCACTCCTTTTCTGGGGGTGAATCTATAACCCCCATACTAAATTTAGGTTTGAGTTCCTCAAAAGGTTCCTGGGTCCTGGTTGATGTTCCTGGAGTCGAAATGCACTATATTTCAGTGGTGTGCAGGGGCCCTACAGGGTCAGTTTTAGTCTTGCACTTGCCAGCCCACCCAAAGGCTGAACGTGCTGCCCAACATGAAGCCAGTCAGCATCACGCCTGGTTCACTGCAATGAGCGATACGAGTTCACACACACATACGAAAATCTCTCACATTCATCCATTCATAGTCTTTGTCGATACGCAGCCACTTCTGCTCACCTTCGCCACCTTTGTACTGCTTCACCGTTTGCCTCGGGCCTCCTAGAGAGACAGACATCCTTAATTTCACAAAGCAGTACGACGAATTTCTCCCTGTGTGTGCATTCCTTCTCCAACTGTGCAAATTACCCCGTGGCACATGGTCGCATGTGAGCACATTGCTTACTTTTGGCGAGTGATCCGACAATTTAATACAGTTTTCTGCTAAGTAAAACAAAAGCTATCACACGCAACACACATGCTAATGAACAACCAGCTTTTGCCCTTTGCATGTATAAACAAAATCATACCCATAAACGCACACGGTTACACACAGATTAATCTCTTCGCTGACATGTCAGGCAACAAAGTCAAACAAAAGACGGTTCGAGCTCAACGGCCCAACCGGGCGCCAATAAGACTCCAAGATTTGCTTTCATCATGGAAATCCCCTCCCATGTCTCCTTTTACATTGGATCTGCTAGCGGGATAATTAACTGTACTATCTGACCTGCTGCGGTAGGCAGACGCTCCCTAAACCTGAATTGAGCCTTGCAGGAATTAGGAGGAGGCTCAGAGGAATTGTGAGAGGAAAAACCCAATGCAAAGAAATAAATCCCGGCGCTTTGTAATTAGCCACCAGCTCTCTATCCTCTTTCCTCCGCAGCTAATTTCCCCTTGTCTCGCGCTCTTCCTCACAACCACTGCGATCTCTTTCTTTTACGCTTGCCCTCTATTTCTATTTCCTCTCCACTCGTCTCTTCGTCTCACCTCCCTCCTCTGTTTTTCCCTCTCTCCCTTCCGCATGCTTGTTCCTTTCCAGTCTAATGCCTTGCCTGATTTTCACAAGATAATTCCACCCGTTTGGCGGCCTTGATGAGTATCTGCACGCTAAAGGCTTTCAAGCCCCCCCTTTTTTTTTAAAAAAAAAAAAGGCCGCAGGTTTATTTCTCTCTTTCTTTTTTTTTGGTGAAGTGAATTTTTGTCCTAAATAGCTCCTTTGCACTCATGAATCTTCAAGAGGCAGAAATACAGAAATAATGAGATAGTTTGCTGACTGACATTTCCAGACCTCAGCCTGCTTGTGTACGCGACAAAGAACCACCTCGTAATCCTCCACCGCCTTGAATTCAACATCTGTGTTAATGAACTCAGGAGAAAACGTGTTAGAGGCCTCTTTCTTCGTTTTCCTACGCTTTAAAGCATAAAGCAGACTTGTTCTCCTCAAAAAACATTAAACCAAAGGGATTAGAGCCTCAATAAGATATTCATTGCTTAAAGTTTACAAAACAGAGATAACTGCCTCTGCTCTTTCTTTTAATGTGCTAAATGAATATTTTAATGGGAAAAGGCAGCAATGCTGTACAACTTGGTATACTTTAATCGGAGAATGAGACTGAAATGAAGGTTCTCCATTTTCAAATGAAAGCTATATTATTGTGAAATAGATTATTGCTGCCTGTCTCTCGTCTTCTCGTCATCTTTCCGTTTCATCTGGTGCATTTGGACATTGTAAATAAAAATGTTATGCTAAATAAAAAAGATAAAACTTTGTAGTTTACTGCAAACGTAGGAATCGCTCACCTACTTACAGATCCTGAGAGTTACATTAGAGTAGAGATAGAAGACCGTTAGCCTAGCTTAGCATAATGGATGGAAATGCAAACCAACTAACAACAACCAGTAGCTCCAAAGCTAATTATAACAATAAAAAGCAGGTTAATTAGTTATTGAGAATGAGATTCCTGGCCAGCCAAAGATTGTTGGATTAGAGATATTGTGTGTCAAATAAGAAGTGCAGATTTTGTTTTTGTGCTAAGCTATGCTAATGCTCTCCTCTTTCTAGCTCCAGACTGAAGGGAATAGCATGTTGGCCATCAAGTTTCTTATCTAACTCTCAGCAGGCGATATCTCAGGAGGCAATTATGGCCGTATATTGTTCGACTGATTCCTTTAAACAGCTGAGTGCAATGCAAAACACAGTGCGACCTAGCATTAGCACAGCAATTGCTTTTATTTTCAAGAGTAAGCAAGGGTAAGTATTTCACATTACAACATGCACTGATCTAACACATTTTGACATCCTGTAAATAGTAAGATTAATTGTCACGCTACAAAAGTCATTTTTAATTTACTTAGTTTGTTTATCTCCACAAAAAACAAACAAACAAACAAACAAACAAACAAAAACATTACTGTTGTGGTCCTAGGTGTGATGTTGACAGTTTGAAATTCTTTATCACATTGTAAAATTTTCTACTCTGCTATGTTCAGAAATGGAGTTTCCAATTACAAAATGTTTTGATTCGTCTGCGTACAGAATGACACATATATTATGGATGTCAGGATAAAAACCCATGAGTCATGCCATTTTAAGTCCTCGCTTGGTTTCCCACAGATAAACTTCTACACCGAGGCCCAGAGGCCACATTGCTGCTCCAGCTGCAGCCTCCTTTTCTTGCATACTATTCACGCTAGGTGCCCTTGTGGTGCAGAACTGGCAGGTTCTGTGATGTGCCGTTGCTCCGGGCTTGTTGTTCCCCAGTGTGTGTGTGCGTACAGGCCACCAGGTACTGCTGATATCGTTCATTCGCAGATGTGCTCTGACATTTCCTCTCAGCTAAACGTGGACAACCCCTAATTTGTGGACGCAGACGCACACATGCGCATGTATCCACCAGACGTACACATTCAACGATGGGGAGAGCAAAAAAAAGGCGTTGTGAGCCAGAGGAGGAAATGTCGGTGGGAAAAGATGACTTCACCAGTGTCCACAGAGACGACAGTACATCAGCAGTGAACAGCGAACCCCTGACACATACACAGCTGGAATACAGAAGAATCGCTCCAAAAACAGGAAAGATAATGATTGATTAACAGACTGAGTGAAAGTTATTTGAGGGAATTTAAAGTGAGAGCAAAAAAATAATATGTATGGAGTGAAAATCAATAATAAATTAAGAATAGAAATACTAGAAACCTGCCTGGTGAGTGAGCTTCTCTGTATTTAGTGTTCCACAGTAAAATATTACGTATGAACACTACTACTAAATTAAAGAGAAAACGTATTCAAAGTGACACACTTGTTGAAGCAGTACCTGTGCAGAAAATGACACGATCAAAACCAAAAGATCTGTCAGTTCCCTGATGATATTTTTGTACTCTTGTGTTGTAGAGGTTAAAGGTTAACTTCACACTGCACCTTTTTCTTCTTCTACTCCAGTGTTTCATCTGAAGCCGGTACAACAGAAGTTACACACGCAACTACGGGTCAGAAAATATTGAACAATACTCCCCAGAGCAATTCATTTTCAGTCTGTGTCAGTGTGGCAGCTTTGGTAATATCTAGTAGATAAAAACAAGATACCAGAGTCCTGATCTGAGCGGGCTGTGATATTTTAGGCTTTGAAACTTGTGAGACATTTTTTAGCTAAAACTGGGTTCCGAGTTGCTCTTTTGGAATCCTTGAGATACTACGTAAGGTTGTTTCAGTTAATCCCGTTTGGAGAATTTCAATGAAAATGACGGCTTCAGCCCATGACCATCGTCGCTATCGCCAGGTCCTTCTTCTGACTGAGCCTCGCGGAGGCTTGCCGCGATATGCCAACGATGGACTGCTCTCTGACCGAGGAAACAAAATGTACCGTTTCTTCATGCTGCCGTCATCAGCGGCCCGGTGAACAAGTGGTAAACAGTGCAGAGCGCGTGACAAAGGGACGTGCAGGCAGCGGGACAGTATCGTGCCACGGCGACAGTGGAAATCATGATGTGGCCGACGGTAATGAAGGTGACTGCGCTGAAGTTGATGACAGATGACATAGTGACATACAAAGATTTATGTACAACGCTGCCCTAGAGGGTGCAAACAGAAATAAGCACACTGGTGTAATTAGTTTGCACACATAAAGCATAGTATGCCTTGTGTGAACTGCTCATGTGTGTGCGTGTGCTAACGCATGCACCCAGATGCATGTGGGCTCACCTTGGCGTCTGTTAATAAAGGGATTGTACAGCTGGTGGAGGCCCGGGACCCGAAGACAACCCTTCCCCTTCCTGGATGTTGATGATTCTTGTCTATTTAGCCTTATTGACCTCTACATCCAAACTAATCCGCCTTAAATTATGCATAACCTTTTACTTGGCAGAGCTCCCCATAAATCTGTTTATTCCCTGTTTGCTCCCTTACAAAGCCCACTAAACAAATTCCAATTAAGCAAAACAGCAATAGAGCATGAATGATAATTCAACTCAACGCAGTCCCCCATGCAGATAAGAGCATAATTATTGCTGTTAAGTGTGAGGCAGCTTAGAAGGGACGACTGTTCAGTCCCGCTCAAATCTGGTTAGTGCCTATTATTTCCAGGTCATTTGGTCTTTGTAGACACTCAACAGCAACCGTGTGCCTGCGTCCCTGTTTATGCGTCCATGTCCACGTGGACATATCGCAGGTTATAGAATAACTAGTATGGAAAATCTGAGTCGTCCAGTTTTAAAAAAAAAATCTGTTAATGGTAATATAAATATAATAAAATAAATGAACATTTTGATCTATTTAATGAGCAATTGCAACCAAGAAATGCACTTGATAGATAAATGAATTTCACAATTAAAAAAAACAAACTGTTACTCTCTTGTGAGCTTTATAGACCATCTTTGCCACACCATTTTTTTTGCCTGATACTGAGATAATATTTTCTTTTACTGCATGTGGATGCAAATCAACCATTTCTCATCCCAACTGTCAGTTTTCTATGTTTTCTATGTCGCGACCCCTCACGGCACTTCCAGACGCACGAGGTATCCGTCCGACAACAGGCCTTTGGGCGTCAGGTTCTGACAAGCTAAGCCTCTTCCCTTTAGAATTAAAGTTGCCCATTTATGCTACATTATAATATCATCATCAATCATAAAGCCATTTGAAACTGTCGCAGACGGCGTCACATTGCCTCTGCTTTAAATCCCTATGCAACTCTTCCTGACGCCAAAGGGGCCCACGTTCCGCCTCTGGATGCCCCACAAGGTGACAAAAATGTCGATGACAAAGAATGGGATTTTGTCAAACATTCTGTGTTGGGAATTAACCTACGTGAATTTATGCAAGTGCTGCCCTCTATCAAAAGCTGTCCATCAGCAGGTGAACTGAATTCAGCGTGGGGAAGGCGGACTCTGTCAGAGACAGCAAAAAATACTTTATAGATATGGAATTAAAAACTGTCTATATATATACATTTTCATGGAAACTTTATCAAATCTCGCTCAAGAGTTAATGGGTGATAGTTTTGGGCTTTGATCTTATATTTCGGGACACCTCCAGCATGGAGCAAGAGCTAAGCACAACCCCTTTTAATAGGTAATAACTACAATTAGCAGCCTCTTTGTGTAATTTAAGAAAAACACTTGCTGAAGTAAAACTAAACAATACGAAATCTTTTATCTTTTTGTTATGATGCAGACTGAAGTGGTGGCTTCAGGGATGACTTTTAATAAAGGTGCTATAAATAAAGAATCAAGTAAACTCACAAAATTAAAATTTTGATCCTATTAGCTGACTTGAATGGTAAGTATGAATAATTGGTGTGACCCGCTGTGCACACCGGAGCCATTAATTACAACTATCTAATATTAATTTGGAAAAAGTAAAATACCTGGGTGAGTTTCTCTCACTTATTTGAAGACCTTCTGGAACTTAAGGAATAAATAAAATACTTAACAAGAAATACAAAACACGGAATCACCATCTGTCTGTATATCTGCTCCATTCATCTGACGTGCTGCACCTCACATTTAGCACTGTCAAATCTCCTGCATGTTTAATATAAATGAACTGTAAATAACCAATCAAACTGTGCTCTGTGCAGCTTACACAAATAGACAAGACAGGGCAGGGAAATAAGGGAGTGTAAGAGGACAGTTGCGCCCCGTAAAAAAGAGAAAAATGCCCCCAACCTTAGAGTAGATGGTGTTCAACATGCCACCAATTTACTTTGGAGAAGCAGCTTAAGCACAGAAGAAGTGAAGCAATTAATATCCTACTGTGGACAGGAGCAGCAGCAAAACTCATCTTAGCCCACTAAAGGAAAGCTCAACTCAAAATAAAACAGGTGTCTCTCCAAGGTGACCAAAAAAACTTCAGTGTTTTAGTCATTTTAATTGATCAAACATACATTTTCCGGTGATTCTCTTGACTGCATATTGCTCCAGTGGGGGAAAGAATCCATATCACAGCTATATTAAGGTTTAAATCAAGCGTTTACTCAGTCTAAGGGTTTATTAATCAAATGTATCTGTCACGATAATCGATTTGCAATCTGACATCCAGTATCTTTAAGATCAGCCATCTGACAAATAGGGTCTATTATAATAATAAATAAATAAAGACTAGGAAACTAGATGGTGATTGGATGATTTCTTGTTGTGTCTCTCGTAATTAATAACTAAACTAATTGATAATGGGAGTTTGTTTGAGTGGTTGAGTGGTTTGAGATGTCTTTTGATGTGAATTGGCACTATATAAATAAAATTACATTCATTTGCTTGATTTTAATAAAACACTTAAATTGCAATGAAGCAAGACTTTATTTTGATAAAATGAATTGTTAAATTAACCAAATAACTGCAAATAGCATAGTCATTAAAGGGGCCACTCTCACACTGCTCAAATGGTTACACTTTGGGTTGGTAGCTGGTGCAGGCTAACACGACGCATGACTATCTGAAAAGCCTGGAAGTTCTCACTTTTGTACATATTATGTCTTGAAATTAATGGTAAAATCACAAATAACTATTTAAAAAAAATCGATGAAATCTGTAAGCTTGCAGCCCTACAACCCATTATGTCCAGAGCCATATTAATGGTGCTGATTACTGGTGTATGAGCAGGAAGGAGCTGCAGAGTAGCCCTCTAACGTCCTCTGCTTCCACCAGAGCTCATTCACTATTCATCTGCTGCTGTGTATGCTAATTTAATAATTAGAGCAGGGGAACGAAATGAAATAGTAATGAAATATGTCATGTTTTGAGCCGAACCACCTTCCTCCCTTCAGGTAATTACCTCGGTCGTCGAAAGGAAACTCTGAATGCGTCGAGCAAATTAGAATCCTAAACTTTGATTTAAAAAGTCACCCGGAGGAGCAGTGGGTCTAAATGCGAGCAGGAAAACAAAAATGCATCAAGCAAAAGGTGCTGAGTAGTTAAGAAAAGGGTTTCAGGACAAGGATCATTGTCATTGTACTTAATCAATTTATATAACAGATATAGTATATGTTAAAGCATATTTAAAGACAGAATTTGGATATTTTCCTATTTAAACTTAAACTTTAACTCAAATGTTGCACATGATTATGGAACATATTTAGTTTTTAATGCAAGTTCTGGTATTTACAGATTGCAACCGTACTCCATTTTGTACTTTCAAAATGGAAAACAAATTCTTTTTCATTTTCCTATCTCACCGTGCGTAGGGGAAATTGTATTTCTAAGCACTCTTGAGGTTGTTATTTTTATTCAACTGACTTCATGCTGGCTCTGGGTGTATTTTCTCCAGCTACCTCTCATGATGAGTCATTTCACTTTTTTAAGGCACCTTTCTTCCTGTAATAACAAGCTCTTTTCTCAGGCTTTATTGTCCTACATAGTTTCAAATTTTAGTTTTACTCCTCCCTACACTCGCTAACAATACAGCAGAAGCTCCTTTTTATTCAAATTGTTTCGAGACACGTTGCCGTGGAAGAGGCCAGAAAATAAGAGTGCTCACAGCTGAACAGCACACGAAAAAATTGGTTGAGAAACTGCAGCTGTGGAGGAATTTTCGTTCCACTGCCATCTAATTAAAGCGCCTGTTTGAGTGTAAAATGCTGTTGAATTCAAGTGTAATTCAAAATTAAACTGTAATTTTAGAAAAGTTTTCAACATAGTTCCTCAGATAGACGGTACTGCCGGCTCCAGAACGCCCAATATGCACCAGGTGCCCTTCACTTGGCCACATGTGTGCACTTCAATGGATAAACGGCCCAAATATATCTGTCCTGCTACTCTGAATTTCCAAGACCTCTTTCCATTAAGTGTGAGTGATAACAAGGCCCCAGCTGTGCCTCCTGCCGCCACCACACCGTTTCAAAGACAGAGCAAGTTGGAGACGCAGGAGGAGCAGCTGAACTGATCTCCCCCGCACTCCGACTGCACCCCAGCGGTCTTGACCCAGTTAAGACGGTTCTGTGACTGATAACCAACTCAGAGGCCGTCGGACAAGCTATGCTCAGACAATAAATGAGCTGGGACTCGAGCCGCACCTCAAAGAACATTACTTATGTATTTAGAGTAGTGCTCGGCTGAGCTGCGCATCCATCCGCCACCTCCCTCCGTCCTCCTCTCCGCTGACGTCTAATGTCATTGCCTCCCAACGAGGCAACTGCATCGGAACGCAATCTCACTCCTACACGTTTCCCCCTCTCCGCTCTTTGCCAGAAAAGTGCTGAGTTACAGATCATAATCTGGCAAATCTGCCTCTAGTCTTGATTCTATCTTTTTTTCTTTTTTTTTTCCTCCATTTGTATATCAAACTGCCAAGTTTAGACGAATGCCAGAACTTTTCCCTGTGAAGGATTTTGATGCATTTTTGCCTCATTTGGCCCTTGTTGTTGTCATTGTGCTGCAGGTGGCTCAAAGAGGAGAGAGAGTTGAGGCTGTTGGGTCTCGAGTGAAATAAGGACACGGTCGCTGAGGGGAACACTCACTCAAGTACTCAGCTAAAAATTCTCATACTTGACTAAATCCACTTTCTTCCTTTTAGTGAAATGATTTCATCAATAACTCGATTTCAACTTGTATCTAAAATACTGAATGGAGATATTGTGAACGTATTGTAATATTGCAAAATGCATACAGCACATCGTGAAATATCCCGAAACACTGTGATGTTATTTTAGGGTCACAACCCACGACATATAATAATAATGTGACTTCTTCACTGACTGTGTCGAGCGAACTTTGTCCATCTTTGCCAATATCAAGCAGGAATATATACTGCTTTCCACATCTGTGTTTGTTCAGTTGGCATCAGTCCGGTAATTTTCTTCCATTCCGTAATCATCTCTTGCAACGGTTCAGTGGTCCTGATTGGAGAATTAGTGCCACCAGCTGTTGATCGCCCAGCTCCAAATAACCTCAAACTGGTAAGGCAGACAGGAACGCATTAACATACTTTGGCTTGTTTCTAACAGATTTTCTCATAATTTGTTTAAGATTCCTCCTAATTTCTTCTAAACCTTTACTTTAACACATTGCACAGTACGACCATATGCACAATACCCCTATATCAGACCCTCATGTAATTGAAGTAATGGTACATGTGTGTGGATGTAGGAGGAGGACAAATCGAGACTGTTCAGCACAGACCTTTGTGAAATGGCCAATAAAGTAAAATCTCTTTTGCAAAAGCCTATTGATGGTAATCAAGTGTGCTATGAAGACAAAGAAGAATAGACTGACGATTGCGAGGCGGCCACATTATTTGACATCTGCAGACGTCGTGCCATAACCCAATAACGATCACAGTTGAATTGAATCGACCGAATTGAGACAGTAATATTAACATTCATCATATTTCACAATGAAATCAGGTTGAAAGAAAAGATCTCCGTTGGGCTCACTCTCGGTTTGTGTGTGGCCACTGTCTTTGGGGAGTGTGGATGAGGTTTGTGCAGTTTTAAACTTGACATTTAGAGGGATCAGCAACGATCAATAGCAAAGGTCAGGGAAACAGTAACCTCCAGCTTGTTGTGACGCTCTTTACAGGAAGTGTGCCCGTGGCGACGCAGTCGATCGCCTGACACCTTTACAGTGCACCCTCTGTCTGCATCCATCAGGAACTAAATCCTACCTGAAGGCAGTAGGTAGTCAGAAATCCAGGATGTTTTCAACTCTACGTCTTCCTTGTATTCCATGAAGATGACAAAAGGCTGTTTGAGGGACTGGTTTTAACCTCCAGGCCACAAGTGTCAGTGCCGCTTCCTCTCTTTTTCTTCCTGGACCTATTTTCCTTGACAAGTAGAGTTGTCATTTCATGTGGAACGGGGAAGAGTTGACATAACAACAGGCACCGGTACAGGTGCTCTGCGGCCTCGAGAGCTGTCAGTTTGGCTGCGACGTTAAACCTCAGAGACCCAGCCATTATGAGGTCCATCAAGTGCGCTGAAGGGGGGCTGTGCACTCCGAATTGTAAACAACAAATCGATGGGCTCATTTGTTATTTGGTTTGGAAGGAAACACGTTTTTTGGGGGGGAGAGATCCACTTTTCCCATCCAAATGAACCGATCAATCTCAGCTCTCTCTGGAGGCCTCCCCACCAGCAAGTCAGGTGAGTATGGAGTCAGGGGGAAGAAAGAAACAAAAGAAAAAAAGCCCTTCAGTTTTTGTTTTCACACTCATTTCTTTCCCTGAGTTTTATCTCCTTTCCTTTTTCATCTCTTCTCCACTCTCGCTAATACATGTTGTGCCTCTAAAAGCCTGTTTTTTTTTTCTGTTTCCCTTCTCCGAGTTTGTCTCTTTTTCCCGTAGTTCTGTAACACCTCCCACGTTGCTTTTTCCCTGGTGCATTTGTAATCTAGGAGGAGGATGGAGAGGGAGCGAAGAGGAGAATGGGTTCTACTGTTCCGCACTGATGGTGTTTTGTGTTTAAGTGGGGGGGGCAGAATGTTCCTGCCAGAGTGCTGCTGATGCTGAACGGGACTGGCAGGTGGATTATACCTTGTACCGCTTTGTCCCTGGACAAATTTAAAGCCAGCCCAGCAACCGGGCACCATGGGAAAAAGTGAGGGAGGGCTGATCTGCCCTTCTCTTCACTCCCCCCTTTTCTTTCCCTCTTTTCTTAATTCTGTGCAACTTTTATCACAGGTACTGTGGTGGATCTC
Source organism: Mola mola (assembly GCA_001698575.1). Classification (NCBI taxonomy): domain Eukaryota; kingdom Metazoa; phylum Chordata; class Actinopteri; order Tetraodontiformes; family Molidae; genus Mola; species Mola mola. The sequence continues at coordinate 25,510,986 of KV751334.1, forward strand.
TGCTTTTTCTCTCATTGGGTGTTACTTGCAGCCACCCACACAAAGAGCTGAAAAACCTGTCCATTTTCACTTCCTGCTTACACTGCGAACTTCTACTTAGTCTGTGGAAATAGATGAGACTCTGCTCTCTACCTCCGTGCTCAGCGTGTGCTCATTCGTCCACAAGAGCTTGTGGGTGTCAAGTTCGAGTACCAGCGTGTGAACACGATAGCGATGAGCAAAGATAAGCTGAAAACACTTTCAGTGCTCTTCAGACGAGCCCGTCAAGTGTTAAACATAACCAAAGTTGTAAAATACCAACAGTGAGATGAAACATTTTCTGAAATCTCAGTGCTTTTCATGAATATTTTCATGCTAGCAAATTATCTAGTGCACTTTGATTTTTGTATTTATGTAACGGAGTTAAAAATGCACCCTTATTATTTATTATATTTATGTTGTATTTGGTTTGTGAATTTTATCTTAGCCAAATAGTTTTATTTTCCTTTTACCTGTGGGAGGGCATGTTGCTGCACTCCGCCTTGGTTTTGTTCCTCCTGAGCCCCCGTAGTCTTCCAGGCTTCTGTAGCCCCTCCCTTCTCCCCCTCACAGTGATGTCCACAGTAGCTGAGAGTGAGCTCTGCCGGGAAATCCCGCCATATATTTTTGTTGTTTTCAATGTAAATGTGAGTTTTATCCATTGGAATGTGTGATGTAAATTGTTTGCAGAGAATGCTAATATACTTACCAGTTATTTCCGGTAGTTTCTTACATTTGAAACAAGTTTTATAAACTATTTTACATTACGAGTTTGGCACCAGTCGGCTGCCCCGTTTCAGAACTACGTGCAGAGACTGTGTTTCTCTTTTCTTTGTGTACTGAGTGTCGTTCTGTGTGTTTAGGTTATTTGACATAAGAGACGGATGACGACAATTGATGTGTGTAAATTGTCGCCGGCAGGTTTGTGATTTTATTTTTCAAGTTTTAGCCGTAGCAATGCTGCGTGTTTTTATTTTTTTGACCACAAGGTGGCACTCTCTGTGTATTTAACACACTGTCTTCCAAAGTTTTACATTTGTTCAGGACCAATAGGTTTGATTTTTGTCATTCTTTTTTTAATATTATAGAGAAGAAAGTGTTCCTTACAATTGTGAAGTTTGTTACCTGTTTCTTGTATTTTAAGATACAGAGTGAGTGAATAAGTCCCCTGACAGTGACGTTCACAGTGGCTGAGGGTTATTTGAAATAAGAGACGGATGACGACAATTGATGTGTGTAAACTGTCACCTGCAGGTTTGAGTCAAAATAAATATTTGTGAGAAATCTACCAATTCCTCCTCCTTATTCAACTGTCATCCCACATGGGTTACATTTACTCTTTTATTAGTTGTCATGCTGCAGATGAGATCAGCCTCGCCAATTGAAATAATTGATTGTAAGACTGCTGCAATTAAACACTTTGGCTGTTCTGTAAGAATCTGTGAAAATTAGCTGCTGAAGGACTGTTTGCTATCAACAACCACTGGTTATTACCACAACAACCTGATCAACAGTGAAACCATGAAGATGGTCAGGCAAGTTCTGTAAATTCCCCCAGAGTTTAGCCACTATTTTAACAAAAGAGGCATTTTAAGTTTGCATTTTGTAATGATATAGATATATCGATCAACCCCTTCCCATCTTATCCCGACAAACGAAGTGCAGGCACAAGATATTGGATATTACATTGGATATTACATTGATATTGATATTTGGTTATGCCTTTTAAGTTTGTCAGAGTTCCGGTCTGCTCAACTGCCTGATCACCATCGTGTAGACTGTGACTCCCAGTGATGTCACCAGTGCCAAATGGCAGCGTTTGTAACCTGGATACGGCTATTTTCCGGCTATTTTTGTACAGTGTAAGAAAATGGGGACACGAGATGTGTCTTTACAAGCCAGTGGTTGGGTTTCAGGATCTCAGGCTTTTCAAAGCTGAGGTACAACTGTGAATGGACCAACACTATAACTACTATAATCTCTTCAGTAATTTATAAAAACCCCATTCAAGAAAACAACAATTCCTGGCTGATGGTGGGAAAAGTAGGGCAAGTAAGGTTTATTTTAGCATTGTAAATGAATCATATTGAGGCCGCTTTAATGGGACACTCAGTTAATTACGAGGATCTTGACTGTCAAAACACAGAGTGATTATAGCAAACAAAAACGCCCTCACACTTTAATACCCGCATTGTACACAAAGACTTGTGGGCAAAAAGGATTGTGGAACCAACGGCATGACATACTACTAGTCCCTAAATACACACCTGCAGGATTTGTTTGAAATCTGATACTTTTTTCTTATTCCGGAATATAGGATGGATATAGCATATTTTAAAAACTAGTTTAAATATCAATATATCACCTATCAATCCTATTGACAACATATTTAATGTATTGAAATTTTAATATGACTTTTAAAAGTCCTTAAAGCAATGAATAAATGTGTATATATACTGTATATATATGTAAAACAAACAATAAGCAGCATGCAGTCAAATTAAAATGTACCTCACAAAATTGGTTACAAGCTTTTTAGCAGTCTTAGTGAAATGTAGAGATCTATTAAGTGACAATAGATTGTCTAATTAGAAGGAAACCTACTGGACAGATCCGTTTATATGATGTTGGTGTCCTGATGTAACTGATAAGATATTAAGTACAGAAAAACTTTGTTTGACAACAAGTTTAAGCACCAAGTTTTCTGCTGTTAACCTTCTGCCAGAGTGCACATAGACACTTATAGAAGTGGCACACTTTACTGTAAACATACTGTGTCATTCAGAGGGGACAGTTCAAGAAATTCAAGAGGAAAACACAGCTTCAAATGTTTGATCAAATACATGACAAGTGAAAGAGAATGTGTCACCCTCATGTCTATGTAGGACACGAGACACTCAAAACCTAACCTCAATTAAATTAATGGCCTAAACCACGACCAGGACATCAGAAATTAGTTTCTGCTGTATCAGGACGGTGTTTATACCAGAAAAGTGCCCAATAGGTAACAGAAACTCACATATATATCCAGTATCTGTTTGTGCTGTCTCTCTATCTGTAGGTATAAGTCTGGTCCCTGGTGGCCTGTTCCCTGTGGACTCAGTGTAACTCTCTGTGTTGACTTCGTCCTATCTCAGGAGAAGATCTCGTCTCCCAGAGGAATCCCACTTTGCACCCATGCACATGTTGCAAAAATACAGACAGTCTCTCTGGCATGCGCGCGCACACACACACACACACACACACACACATAATACCATACCACCTTGAAGAGTATGTCAGTATCACAATATCTATAATTTAAAAAGAAAAAAATGTCAAGTCGTGTTATGTTTATCAAAACCACATAAGACGGGATCTCAGTTGTAAGAGTTAACAATAATGGGGGAAACAGATATTAATATTTTGCAAAAGAGATACAGTAACGGTTTTACCAGACATGGACTACTTGAATAAAGCAGTGCAGAAAAATCGAATTCCTCAAACTGGACAATTTTTTGTTAGCAAGCATGCTGATGTTCAGGAGCAAGAAATTTAACTGTTCCTAACCAACCGTCTGCTTGCTAAAATAATACATATTATCCTAACTAAACATTAACTGGCTAACTAGGCCGGCCCACCTAGTGCTCGTCAGTGATGATAGCCCCAGGACGTCCCTCTACGTTCTCTCCACTGTCCTGTTAACATCCACATGGATATTCCCAGCAGGACACCATTTTGCTCAATAGAAAGTTATTGAAGGGGGAAAATAAAGTGCTTCGAGCTAACAAGCTTAATAACGGTCGGTCAGCAACCTGTTTCTCAGCTGCTAACAGGACACAGAGCATGCGCCACCAAGCCCTGTCTCATAACGTCCTCCAACAGGGTTCACTTGGACAGACGAGCTCAAACCAACGCGGACATCCAGCTCTTAGTCCCCTCAAAGGTCAGCACTAATTTGTGTATTTGTGATATTATTAAATTATTAGAAAGTAAATCATCAGCCTTTCTGCACATTGTTATTTATGCCTATTGTGGAGGCACGCGTTGTAACTTCAACAGCCCTTCAGGACACAGAATACTGCTAATTTTACAGTCGGGGATAGTTAATTGCATTCACCTGACATTGTAGTTGTAACACAGTCGCTGATGGGACAACTGGAATTAAAACCAGCAGGACTCCTGTGTCCTGAGGTCCACAATTTTCAAAGACTGCTCTTATGCAGATTTGCTTTGTACCACAAATAAAAAGATTACACGGGCTTTTAACATTTTAGAGCGGCTGCAAGCCAGAAAAAGAAAAGGAAAGACCTATTTTCACTATGATTGTTATCTAGATTAAAGTAATATAGGAGTGAAAATAAATGCAATGCAAATTTAAACTGTAGGACTATGGACACCCTGAAATAAACCATGCATTCATAATGGTTTATTTGAACCCCCTGAGTATTACAGTTTCATAGACTGTGAAATATTGATGTTTAATAATGCAATTAAAGCACATTCCTATACTTCAAAAGTGTCTAATCCTGCTCATCAAAGGGACGCTCTGTGGCTGTGGCTGGCTGCCGCCTCGGTGTACAACTTAACATTCTAATTAGCTTCACAGCAGCGGTCCGGTACAAAACCAATACATCAGTATTTGGCAAAAATCCATTCTGGTACACAATTCTATGAAACAAGACTGGCCTTTAAAGTGTTATATCCACAGTGAGTGCTCATACAAAGTGCTGTTCCCCTTGGGACCAAACCTCTGGCCTCAGTTTAGACTCCGAGAGATTTGCGGGGAGCAGGGTCTGCTTGCCTGCGGGTTCATACGCAACACACAGTCACCTGATATGAGGCTTTACCTTTTCCTCTTCCATCTATCAATTGGGGCTTGCCCTCTGCACCCTCGAATCAGTGCAGCCTGCTTCCATTACAGCACAGTTTGCACATTTTTCAGGGAGGGAAAAGGCAGCAGTTATGGTGCTTTTTTTGTGTTGTTTGGGAACAAAAAAAAACCCCCAAAAAAACCCTTCAAATCCTGAACTCCCCATTTGTAACCTTTGATGTGAGAAATGTTTTTCAGTGACAGTAAGGGTTGAACGCGAGCTACAACTCTTGGCCTGAAACGAAACATTAATTCTATGTAGCTTTAAAAGGCTTAGACTGCCTGCAGCCTGGTTTTACATTGGCTGGTGGTGCCATTTTGCTTGATAATACCAAACCTCATCTAATCTCATGAGGATTTAACCTCTTCAACCCTTTTCCCATTCAAGTGTACTTACGTAAGCATTACTGCTCACACAAGATCCACAGCCCCTGTTCTGGCCGATACAAGTCGTTACCCTGTGGCACACCAGGCAATTTCTATGATACATACATGGCCTCACATGCTCCCTCTGACTTCTCATCAGTAATCCATTCATAGGGTTCAATCCCGATTCTGTGTTCACTATATGTTTTTTTCCGAGACAAGAAAAGTTATAAACATTGTTTTTCATTCACTACCTTGTAAAAAGTCAAAATGAAAACATCTCCTTTGGAAATACGTATGAGATAGAAAAGCTGGAATTTAGAGCAATTTCCAAATGTAATAAATAAGGCAAAATTACGAATAAGATACTTATCTTTTAAGAACAACCGTGCAGGTAATGTTCCTGGCTTGGAATTTACATGTTTGTCCTCAGAAATACGAGCATATAAGCACCACGCTTTACTCGATCATACGCCCCAAACGCATGATGAGAGATTGTTTTCATCACACAGCATGGCGGTGGCGTTTTTTCCACAGCCTTTAGAACTCTTTTTATGTCCCCAGCGTCAATGATGTCTGTGCTATCCAGAGTGGCAATTTCACGAGCACTATGTCGGACGTCCTGCTGCTGTTGGAGATATTGTTCAGTCATATCAGACTGCTATTCCAATGCACGGCGTCATCAATGATTAGCTCATGCGAGGGCAGATAGTTTCTGTTTGGACGAGAGCACAGCGGTGGCTGCTGAGCTCCCGTGGTGACAGAAATCTCTAACTTGCCTCACATAGACCTGCTTGAGTGGCCAGATTAAGCGTGTGGGCAAAACACTTGATGTGCAGCGTTAGTCCGGCCTCCCTCACTGCAACGGCCATGTTTCGTGCGTCCGTCCATACTCAAAGGCAGCACTACCGTTTAAAAGTGTGGAATTACAAATGTTGCAAATCCTCCCTTATTTATATTGATTTTCAACCGACTCAGGACGTATCCGTATGTCCCTGGTCTTTATTTTAATCAATGTTTACGATCACCATCGAGCAATTCATACATTTCAATATTTGACTAAACATATCTGAGGCAAACTAAATCACATATTTTAACAATACATCAACAATACATGCCTTTTATCAACCTACCATTACTGCTTTTTCCAAACTTATGAGTTAATTCTTTGCTGTCATGTCCGGATTTATAGTTTCTGCCACATTTAGTTGTGAACAATAACAAACTAAAATACCATGTTGGTTCATCAAAGGAGAAATGACTGAATTATAGACAGTGAAGCTTCCACTTAACAGACGCTGTATGTCTCTCGGAGATAGAACATCTTTGTACATTAAATCGAGTTTTTTTTAATCCTTTACTTATTCATAAACGTTTCTGCTCTGTACAGTAAGTGATGGCATCAGTGAATGTGAATATGTTTGCCTGTAAAAAAAAACTCCAGCTGTGCGTGAATAGCATTTGGTTCATTCATATTATTGGGGACAATCAAGAGGTGTGCGTGAAAAAAAACTAAATAAATAAACATCTGGTATGGTGAGGGCGTTAGACTTTTGACCACCCAATAGAAGAGCCAAACCCCAGATAACAGGATAGAGAGTCTGTCGCTCAATTATTTTAAAAAGAATCGGAACACTCACTATCCTCGTAGTGCAAATGAGAGCAGACATGAGTGATCTTTATCTATTTTTTTTGTTCAGATGTGGTGTTCAGCTGAAGTACAGCAGAAACAGAGAGGAAACGGACACTCTCGAAGCATAACATCAAGACATCATCCCACTTACATAAGTGAGAGAGCAAGGTGTTGTGCATTTCTTATTTCTGACACCTACGTACAGTAAACACCCCTGCTATCCCCCCCCTCACCTCTCTGCACAGGTTATTAATACAGAAGGACATTCAGTCGCTAACTTAATCAGATGAAGTGAGCTGGAGTCTGAAACGCAACGAGAAAGAAAGAGGGAGAGTGTGGGAGAGTGTGATGTGAAAAAGTGAGATGGAGCGAGAGCACATTAGTCCATGTATGATTTATTCCCTCCTGTAGGTGAAGGAGACGCCATTTGTATTCATTTGCCGTTATTTTTATTCCTAGATTCATCTTGCCTTCACAAGCCTGTCACCACCATACTAGTATTATTTTGGCCATGTGATATCCCATAACTGGCTCTTATAAAAATTGGCCCCATGCGACAGCAGAGGATGATGCACCGCGTCCAGGGGGAGGAGTTCTATTTCACTTCATTCATCTATTTATTTATTTATCTATTTATTAAGGAGATAAAGTGCTCTCCCGGACAGGAAGCCGTGAAGGGTGCGTATCATGACGGCCGTCCTCTAACATCCACACATGTGCAGGGATGCACATTTTATGTGCATGTGCACTTGACATTAAAGAGCTGGTGTGTTTTTTTTTATTCCTGGCAAGGTGAGCCAGTGTTGCTCCAACCCAAGGACAAAGACAACTGCAACCACAACCCTCCTCGCGGGGCTTTGCAAAACAATTAGATGATAGCAGAGGGCGACTCCACCACTGATACAGGACGGTGCTCACACACACACACACACACACACACACACACACACACACACACACACATTAATACCACACAGCACAGGCAAACACCCAGCAAAGAAGTATATAAACTGAAATTGACACTCATGATGCAAAATCATCGATATTTTGGTGAATATGCCTATTAGCTGGGATGTGAAACAGTTGATGAAGAGATTGATTAGCTGGACATGTCAGTTAGCTTAGCTTAGCTTAGCATAGAGACAGGCAAACTTCTGCTGCTGGAGGTTTGTGGAAGTGTCAGATTTATAGATTTTTACATTCCATGCACTGACATGGTATGACGATAAGCCCGAGCCTAGCCGTAGCTATGCAGCTGTCAGACAGATGGCAAGACATCGACATGACTACTTTCTGACGGTTTCAAGTCATGTGGCTGATTTTTAGTACGTGGTCGGTTTCACTAACACCGGATCTTGTTACCGGACGAAGGGACACCTGCCTCTTATGATATCGGAGCTGAGTGTTGCACAGAATCTGACGCAAAATACTTTCTGTGATTCTTGATCCATCTTAACAGTTAATGTTTGTTGTTAGCATGGCTAACCATCAATTAGCAATCCTATATTGCTTTGGTTAAGTCTGTCAACCGATTAAAGGGTCTCCCCCCCCCTCAGACACACACACACACACATCACAAAATTAAGAGGTTCAGTGGTTGATGGCTGTCAGTCATCACTTTTAATTTATTTCTTTATTTGAATGAATCGATGTAATTGACATCACGCATAGTACCTTGTCAGACGTGCACAAATTGTTAACTTCTCCTACGTTTATTCCGCTTCCTTGTTCTCCTGCATTCGGCACCTCACATTCAGCTGGTGCATCCATCCAATCCAGTGCACCCGGCTGCATGGCAATTACGGGTGGGGTTTGGAACGGTACACAACAAGACGCATACATTATTAAATGAACCCATGTTCAGATGAAATTTCTAAGCCAGACAATAAAGGTAAATTACCAAGACAAAATGCGGGCGGCAAGAGAGAGAGAGAGAGAGAGAGAGAGAGAGAGAGAGAGAGAGAGAGGGGCCCCGCCCGGAAATTGCATTGCGTTAATGAACAACATCACTTCTGAAAATGGAGAGGGAAGTCGGTGGTGCGCCTATCAGTGCAAGACAGAGCGAAGCGAAGAGAAAAAAGAGAGAGATGGAACACAACATTGACTACCTAATAATGCATTTTATCATTTCAGTCACAACAGAGTGCCTCCTTTCTTTAGTTGCCCAGCGTACGTGTACAGCTGTTCCGCTGCTTTAATGAGGAAGATAAAGAAAAATCAGAAGCACGTTGTATTTACATCCACCGGCCACCAAATTTCTTCTTTCCGCAACATCGCACACGCACATACACTCAGCACCTTCCAATCATGTGAAGGCCACACAGTCACAGTCCCTTCATTTTCTTTTAAGGCAACATCACGAAACAATGTGTAAAAACACTGTAGTTCTGCTTGTTTGTGTTCATCATTAAAGAGTGCGGAAAATTATCCAATGTGGCCTTAACAGCATGATACAATGCAATGGGTAATTGGTTTCACTGCATTGTTGCCTGTGTTTTGGCAATCTGAATAGTACAGATCGCCCACCCTTTTCCACCCCTGCCATTGAATTTCCCCTCACGTCCATGGCAGTCAAAGTTAGCACAGAACCTTGACTCCCAGCAGAGCTCTAATATCATGTTGCCGGTCCATTACGATGCATCCGCTGCATCTATCCATCCATCCATACCTACAAATGTCCATCACTGGGGCCACAACCCTTTGATTCCTCCAGGATCTTAAAAAAGGAATAAAATAGTCACCGTAATCACACGGAAGAGATGAAAGGAAGATGAGTGGGTGCGGGAGAATGGAGGAAATGTACACTGCAGGGCCCCGACACCCATCATATGGAATCAGCACCCCGTGAATAATGGGGGTTAAAAAGGGAAAGTGCTCTCTCTCTCTCTCTGTGGGTGCCAGATGGACTCGTGTGAGCGAGTGAGCAAGTGAATGAGTGAAGAGCTGTTTTTGGCAGCCCAGGTCGTCGAAAAATCAAATGGTGATGATTGGCCCACCTCGTCTGAGCCTCCATCAAGAGCTGGCAATAAAAAACACTTTATAGTCCAGCACAGATTTGTCTGTCACAAGTGCTGGAAAGTTTCTGTAGATCAGGTAGTCTTTCCACATCTTGAGGTGGGTGAAATTTACATCTGTATGGTGCTAAGAGAGTCTGTCAAAGAGAACTTATTGACATCTGACATGCTGATAGCCGATAGCAAAACCAGCAGAAATGTAAACTGTCACATAAAGAAGGTAACTGAGATGACACAACCCTTTTACGACTGGTTCTGGGAGACACATTTATGGTCACCGAATGTTGTAAACAGGCTTGTCAGTCAACAGTTAAATTAAACTATCATTGCTTTGAGCGCTCATTAAGTATTGGATCTCTGTGGCAATCATCAACTTCTCAAAGGCAAAGTGATGTTGGAACTCTTCAGCGTAAACCTAAGTGACAAATATGACAACAATGATTCATACTGTTTCTGATA
>KV751334.1:25526687-25556019 GCA_001698575.1 Mola mola
CGTGTCTCGGTCTCGCTCACTCACTGTCCTAACGAGAATCAATATCAGCTCTCTTAAAAGTCATCAAGCGCGGAGGTAAAAAGGCCCAGGAGCATGAAATTGCAGATGGGGGAGCGTGTACTTATGCAACACTAGGCTGCGATGTAGGCCTCAAATGGGTAGAGTCACTAAAGGCACACAGTAAAGAGAGAGAACGAGAGAAAATGGCTCTCAGATTGGGGAAATGAGAGCACAAATAAAAAGTGGAGAAAGCGCACGAGCAGAGAGGAAAATATAAATGGAGAAAGGGTCAGAGGCAGCATTTTTGCGCAGCACAGGCATGACTCTTGGAGGTTTTTTCCTCTTTCTTCTTATGGACTCTCGCATCAAACAGTGCAGCAGCAGAAACCTTATGACATCTGCAGCCTATCTCCTGTTTTCATCTCCTGTGCCCAATAAAGACACACAGAGCGACATGAAAGATTGGAATGGCACAACAACAGAGAGTCGACTCCTCAGGATCAACAGCACAACAGCACTCTCTCTGTTTTCATTACCGCTCACCGTCCTGGGAGCCAGATGGGATCAATGACGGAGCTATGGATTATCCTGCACGGACGGGATGCAGAGACTGAAGCGTGAAGGACACAGAAAGTGTCAGCCCGGGCAAAGGCATATTACAACAGAGAGCCGACCTCAAGGACTCAAGTAGATTAAAACCGATTGAAATCCCATTTGTGGCGTTTGGGGTCTTTCGTGTCATCTTTCTCTTGGTTTCTCTCTCTTTCTTTTGCAATGTCCCCAAAGTGAGAAGAGCCTGCGTCTAAATAAACAAATAAGATTGCATTTGGGCAGACAAGGATCTCAAATTTGCATGGCAATAATATCGAGCTGGCGGATTTTGTAATGCAGGAAGCAAAGTGACAATATAAGAGGGACGAAACAGTAAATTACAATCCATCTGGAAATAATATGCAGAGGGGCCTTGGTGTGCATTCACATATGTGCATATTCCATTAAATGCTGCACCGTGCATGGTGGTGTAGTGATGCGATCTTTGTCCTAGTAGCTGTCAAAGTTATCTATTTTAAAGGTGCAACTTGGGCCCCACTACTCAATGACGCTGTTCTTGGTTGAAGACCTTCAAGCATGCGAAAGAAACAATGCAATGTCCTCAAAAATGTGAATTAAGGTTTCAAAACCTCAAATCCAGACAAATCCCATAACACTAATGTCATTTGTTGTGAATAAAGTCAACTTCTAACTGACAACAGTGCAAGAATACGCAAAATTTGACCGATGCTGCACCTGTCAACCTGACAAAACACTGTCGTTTCATTTCATGTATTTTTGCCGGTGTGTTTGGTTACAGCTTAGCTCAGTTTTAGCAAGGAAAACACTCATGTCAGATTATTACTTTATATCAACACTATTTACAGTTCTTTTGTCATTACTTGCACACAGGTACTTTGATAAACAGCCTCATTTGGTTGTTACAAGTCCAGTTCAGCATCTTATCGCATGTTTTTGCCCAGAAAGAGCTGTCTCCGCTGACAGAGAGAGAGAGACGTCAATATTTACTTGTTCGTATGTGGCTCCTTGCCTTTGCTCACAAACATGATTGTGGGATGGGGATGATGAATGATGTTTATTTTCAGTTTCTTTGAAAGCCAGGAGCTGTAAAGTCTACATGATTGAAAAGTCCTTCTTCGTCCCCTGATGTTGCACACTGGAGGCCACACTGACTCACTACCGTCTCTAGAGGCACATGTGTTATTACAAGGAAAGACAAGCAGCGGCTAATTGATTAGCATTCTAATTCCTGCAACCTTACAATACAACACACAGACATTCTAGGCATAGCATAACAGCGGTTACTTCATCCCATTATGCTAATAAGGTCATTTTTTTGAACATTTTACATTAATCTATTGGCTGATTCTTACAAATTGCCCATTTACAGTAGAAGCAAACTAGTTGCTCAAACTGAAAGTTAAGTGCCTGGATTGAGAACGATTTGCTGTACATTTTCGGTGAACTTGAATTTTTAAGGTAGCCAGTAAAACAGCTTTTTTCATCTGTAAAGTGTATTTTAAAGTAGCAGGAAATCGTAACGCAAAAGTTAAAGTATCTTAACATTAAGTTTAGTGAATGCTGCTGAGCTACTGTGCCTCACAGTATTTACGCTCATCCTTTTCATGCTCGCTGCTCATAGGGTAACAGGCATGGAGGAGGCATTTGTTCCTGGAATTTATCCTGAAGTCAACCCTTCCTTTCACCTAGGGTGGTACACAGCCTGGGAAGAGGCGCTGCCTTTAAAGCTAAAGTAAGCGAGGAAAGATGCTCCCCTGCAGCCAACATTTCCAAATTCAACGCCCAGAGCCTCCTTAGTGGTGAAAATAATCATTTTGAAAGATTATGAGCACAAGAAATTGTAAAATAAAACTAAGTTGTTGTTAAAGGCAATGTAAATGTTGTAGAAGCATGCAGCCACTGTATTGCACGTGCTGGTATAGGTGGGAATGTCCACAGGATCAGAGATTTCTTTTTGGACTCAGATGAAGCATGCAAAGTGCAGCATGCAGCAGTTTGAGCAAAGGCAGACACTGAATTTGCAGATCAAATCTCAAATGTCATGTCTTTTCGCGTCTGTCACACAACCACGCAGGCACATCCGACCACTCACACATAGTGGGAAGCCTTCTGCTCACATGATCAGCGGGTAAAACCATCACACTGCACACGGCAGAATGGCAACACCTCAGATCCGCGACATGGCTTTGAAGACACAGTTGAATCACGGGCAAAAACAAGACATCCAGCGGTATAGTTCACCGCCTTCGCCCCTGTATCCACTTTCCTCTCCATCCCCTGACGAGAGGCAGCTCAGTTTGAGAGACAGACTCAGCGACAGGCGTTCTAAGAGTCAATAAGACAGCGAGGAATATGTCACACACCAACAGCGTCCTTGAAATTCATTGAGCTGTCATGGAGGCAGAGCTGGAGCTCAAGCTTCGTCTCCATCAGATGACCAGGAGGACGGCGGCAACAAATAATGACACTTTTCCTCCCCGTCACCCACAAATTCAAGATAAAGTCTTCCAAGTATGACAAACTTTAATCTTTAAATAGATCATGTTGCTTCACGGATTTTGAAAATGTTATTTTTAGGGCTGCGCCGATTACATTAAAACTTGTCAACCTATCCAAAAAGTCATTTTCTCAAAGCTGTTTTCTTTTTTCCATCAGATCGTGACAAGCCGATCGTTTGAGTCACATTATTTCCATAGTGCATGAAAAATGTCTTTGGACACCTGCACTCAGACAAGATATGTAACTTCTACTTAATAAATTCGCGATTACAATTACATTCAATTACTGTCAGCTAAAGCTAATCTGCTATTTACAGAATATTTCACAGAAACTTGAGGAACAGGTTTGCTTTTCCTGAGCTCAAATTAACAAAGGAAATATAGTAAATTTGGTTCAATCAAATTTCAGAAAATGGCAAAAATATTAACATAATGAGATATGTTCATCTATTTCCATCACCAGCCCAAAAACCCCAAAATATGAAATGTACTGAAAGGAAATTCAGAAAAGAAGCAAATATGTAAATTTTAGAAGATAAAGTTAGATAGATTTTGGGCTTCATTCCTTAGGAAAAAAGTGACATAACTTGATCATTTGCCTAAAAAGGCCTCAATCTAGTGTCTGTCAATCAACTAGGTTAATTCATGTAATTGTTTAAGCTCTAAGAATGATAATAATTATACAAATGCACTCTGACTGTGCTTAAACACACGTTATACCACAAATAGTGTCACAACTCCATGAACTATAAGCCCATCTGTCAACATGGAGGATTTAGAAACCCCCCTGCAGCCACTTTTTAAAATGATTCAACTGTAAATTGATTTGTTGTGGGCTTTACTGACCTCACAAAGACGCTGTGATCTACTCTGCTCCACATTGTAGGCTTACCCACCTTAAGCCCCAACTTAAAAACCACAAAACCCTCACTGCCCTGTGACTGATGATGTGAATCGAACACTTTGACATGGCAGAATTTCATACTTAATTTTCCTCATGTGCCTCGGCTCCGATACGAATTGATGCAAAGGTCAGACATGCCTCAGGAGAAACGAGTGCTTTTCGTTGAAGTGGCTACTTAAAGAAAGCCAGTAAAGCCGCAACCCCTTCCCACCTCCCGCCTCCTCTTACCGTCCACACAGGCAGGTCTGGCTCTTGTGGTTCCGGCGATCTGGCCCTTCTTACAAGCGCAGCGAGCCGTCTGCCTGGCGATGGTCCGCCGTGGTTGGCTGCTGTCCCTGTCCAGTGTCACAATCTCACATGTCCCCGCTGCCAGCTGGCCTGGAAACGACATTGCACCACAGAACGGCGAGGTCAAAGAGATGAAATCATAAACAGGGTAAAATAGACCAGTCCGTCTCTTCTCCTGAACAGGTTGTCACATGTTCAGCAGTGAGTTCTCTTTAGTTTCCATGATCGTTTGTAGCTGCACTGACGGGGCCGAACTCAGGGGAGGAGGTATCACTCATCTGCTTGACTTAAACTGAGAAAATCTTCATCTTAGCAAATAGTGTCCATTTCAAAGTCCTAAAATTCTTATTTTTCTACACCAAGTTAACAAAAAATCTCTTTGCGATCACAAATTTTCAGCCTGTTTCATTAGAAACAAACTAGTTTTGACTAGATCAAGGTGTGTTAGTGTAAATATAAAACAGTATGCTTTGGTGAATATGTATATCTCTTTGGAAATGGTCATAATGCATAATCGGATTTTTAACACGTTCGTAACATTTCTCTAACATTACCCAGAATGGTCAGCTTTGTCACACTGGAGGAATGCTACTCCCGTTTAAGGAACTGACCTGAAAACGTATTCCGTGACTGTGTATTAAGTAATGTAGACTACAACAAGCACATCGGCTAATATTAACCATCCTCGACGCTATAAGTCACTGGTCATACAGGCCATGTAAGGCCATCACAGTTAGCCCGTGAGGGTGCTGAACTGAGCGAAACAATATATGTTAAACAATAAAATCGGCTTTGCTTTTCATCTTCATGCTTGTCATTGTGGCATAAGTGTTGTCCTTTCCTGTTTTTTTAAAGGCTGCATTACAGCGAAATTATGTAAATGTTTTTTCTAGTCATTAAAGTGTTTTACTTTAATGACTCGGTGACTTAGCACTCGCTGACTTCATGCATTAAACCAAATTAGTGATGTTTATGTATCAAAATCTCATTATGTTAATATTTTTTTACAAATAGCCAATAGCTATTTGTAATATTTTGTAATTAGTAATAATATTGTTAAAGTACCAATGACAAGGTATCGGGTCAAAAATATTGCTACATGTGATATTTTTGCCTGGTTGTAGCATTTATGAAGTAGAAATACTGTGATAAACTCTCTATATATCATGTATAACTATCATGATATAAAACTGTGATATTATTTTAGGGCCAATTCCTAGTCTAATTGTAATGTGCTGAACACATGGAAGTTAAAAACCAAAAAGTGTTTCTGTTAAATCAGGGCCAGACCCGGACCCCAGATCCTTATCTGCGAACGGTTCCCGTGGTGATGCTCAATAGCCGACAGAGGAGCACCGAGCAGGTCACATATGTGGCCGCATGTGTGAAGGCCCTTTAAAAAGTGACGAAAAGTGATGAACAAACTACTTAAAAATTTCAGCATCTAAAAACTACCCACAAGCTATTTCCCATTAAGGTCCACATCCTATCAGCAAACCTCACAGAAGGTAATGCACCCATTAGCCATGAATGGTGCACATGAATACTGATGAACTTTGTAATTGCTGTCAGACCCCCCCACCATCTTATACACGCACACACTCGCACACCCCGCATGTATTCAATCAGGTGACCTCCGGCCTTGTAGCCGGGCCCTTGCTGCTCGCAAATTAACCTTTGTCTGTGTGTGTGTCGACCCTCGGGTGCCATCCTGGAGAGGCTTATCAGGGTCTAATTGTGATTGGCAAGAGGATGGAAGTTGTGATTAAATCTGGACTTGAGTCCCGAACACTTGGGTGGCTGGCTTAATGAACTGAGCTGCGAGGGGTCACACTCGGGGTAATGGGGATCTATCAGGATTCATCTGCACACTGGTACCTGCCGTGGCCAGGACGGAGGGAAATGCCATTCATACAGTGTGTGTCTGTATGTGTGGAAAGGCATCTGTCTTGTTTTGACCATAATGCATCTTTTTAGCGTGAACATAAAATGACAAACTTCATGGAGCTTTACAAACATGAGTCACTAAAAGAATTTTGTATATCACATAATGCGCTACCATCCTAAATTTAATGTTTTTTTCCTCCACAGTGTGTCACATCTGCACGATTGATAGCTGATATTTTCGGGATCCTGGTTCAGGTCACAGGGGCCTCGGGACAACAGGGTTTTCCAGACGTCCCTTTGCCCAGCAACACTTTCCAGCTCCTCCTGGAGGATCCATAGGTGTTTCCCAGGTCAGGCGGGATATACAATCCATCTAACAAGGTCTGTGCTGTCTCTTCCCTGTTGGAGATGCCCAGAAGACTTTCACAACGAGACGTCCAGGACTGGAAGCCTCCTAATCAATTGCCCGAACCATTTACATTTTATATTTTCGAAATGGATGTTCGATATCCATAAAGTACCTTATCCCACACTGTTTGCGACCTCTCAAATGTGTAATATTACAACCTATGGGCAAACGAGACTGAGCCTTTATAGGCTGCACATTATCGACCACTACTAGATTTGCAATGAGCTGAAATAAAACCAAGCGTCTGTGCTTTTAATAAACTGTGATAAATCATTAAATGTGTACCTAAAATAACGTGTTTTGAAAGTACCTTATCCCACACTGTTTGCGACCTCTCAAATGTGTACGAAATTGTAATGACTGAGTAAATATATTGAAGACAAGATACAACACACAAGTATAAAAACGTATGGTGGGGCTAAAAGGGGGTATTGTGCTACAAAGAAGATATCTGTACTGATGATCAGAGGGTCTCATCAGACCCATAACCTGAGGTAACATCCAAAAATGATCACACTATTACACCACCGGGACACCAGCATCAGAGTTTGATATGTTTGTTAGTTCAGCCATATGTTTGTTGTTGTTTTTAGTTTTTTTTAACTCAGAATCTATTCTTTTTATCTTTTGTTTGGTGTTTTGTCTGTCTCTTCTGAAAGAAAACACCCCTCTCATTGTGCTGTATGTCATTAGAATGTAGTTGACACATTACTCTCATATTTATGCTTCCAAGCTGCCCCATTTCTGCTACACCTATATGAGCATGCATGCGTATCATTAGGGCTCCTAATTATACCCAAACCTGACCTAAACTAAGCCTAGTTTCGGCTCAGTTGCATGCTGAAACCCAGAAAAAACACAAAAAAACTGAAATTAATTAGCATGAATTCTCTTCATCCTAATTATTTTCTGTTTGTGTCTATTTAAAAACTAAACACACTGACTGAAAGTGGCCAATTAATTCAAAGGGAGATGATCGTGAACACAAAAATATACACAGCTTCAACTCCGCCAAGAAGACGGGAAGTGATTACAAATGTACAGAAAGATGTCTAAAGACTGTCTTTGCTTGAAAAAGGCATCCCAACACCCCCCCCATCACCTTCAGCACCCATTGCACTGCTCTCCTCCTCTTCCTCCATCTTCTGTTGTCTCTCTTTTCTCCTTCATGCCTTTTCACTTAACTCCCTCCTCCCTCTTGCAGCTTTTCTACCATCTCTTGGTGATGCCAGCTAATGACTTGTCATGTAGGTTCCTGTGTGTGTGTGTGTGTGTGTGTGTGTGTGTGTGTGTGTGTGTGCATTTACTTCCACCATCCTGCCCCACACACCATCCTTGAAGATCATCTCCTGGCTGCCTTCTTCCTGCTTCCTGCCTTTGTCAGTTCCTTTGCCTTTGGAACTCTTCCATGGCAGAAGCTGCAAAGACTGTTTGCATGTAATGGTGGGATCAGTGCGGAGCCGAGGTTCCGTGTGAGAAGTCAAGTAGCTCAGACACGGCGCGATTCTTTCTTGAGCCAACAGCTCTCATTAATTGCCCACATTCCATCAGACAGATGCCTCGCTTTTACCGTCGCAGCTGTAGCTGCCAGGAAACTGAAGTAATGATTCTCATGTTGTTTCTTGCATTGATATATACAGTATATACTGTTTTCCATATAGCTGCACTGTCTTCTTTTTATTTTTATAAACTTGTGCTGTGCCTCATGAAATATTTCTTATATAACATCTGTACTGGCACCACCAGTAAGAATGCAATCAAGTCCTTCTACAGCAGTCCAACTAGTTTGCAAGAACTGAAAAATAATAACTGATGTGTTAGTAGCACATAGTGTAAAACCTCTATGACAACATTGGCCTCGCAATGGTTCAGGTTGATTTGAATCAATACATATTGAGTTGAATAATTTTAAATCCATGAAATTTTTTTCTTTTTCAACTTTCCAAAATTTGGCAAGAAAATGTAGGATATAACAACAATATTAGTGTTGCAATGTGTCCGTAACCTCTTCTACCTCTATTTCAAAAGTGGGACAACTGTGTTGTTTAAGACCAAATTATCATTTCTTTTTTTTTTTTTTTTTAGGAGCAGTTTTTCAGCTACATTCACACTTTTGGTGTGATGAACCATATTTAATAGCTGAGGTGCACTGATTGGGAGCTCCGTCTTGCTGGTGATGTAACAGGAAACCGTCACAGGGTCACCGAAGTCTGCAGACTCATCCTCCGAGGACCATGAATGCCTGCATCATTTTTAATGGGAGTGAAAAGTTTAGTTTCTGGATCACAGTGGTACAGTGGTGAAAAGACTTCCCAACTGTTAAACTGCACAGTTGCTGGAGCCTTAACAGCCCCAAATCTTTAAAAGCTGCTACTAAATATGTGTCATTACTACTCTGAGGAATAACTTCATGTAGTCTTACTTATTACTTCCAGTTTCCCCACACAGGATAACTGGATCTGTGTTCAGTATTTGGGACGTAAATCTAAAGTATTTGAAATGTTCGAGAGTTTGTGAGATTTGCTAAAAAGAATATTGCAAGAATATTGTTTCTTTTGCAGTTTTTCCAAATATTACACGAGAAACTGAGGACAATCCGGTCTCAGTTGCCCCATAAATCAGAAGCATAATGCATTCCTTCTTTTTCTAAAACAAATTGCTCCCAGCGTCCTTGTCGCTCAGCCTTAACAGCGTCGTGCCAGGCATAACACATGTGTTGCCCTTCTTAAACATGGAAAACAAAACAAACAAAGCAAAAAATGGACTCATCCAAACCTCCACAACGTAAGAATGTGTTTGGGTTTTTGTCGGCGTGGAGGGATCGGCAGAAAAAGGTTATATAAGGAATATATTACAGGATTCACACCTCCAACCATGCATGCCATTTACAGAAAGCGCGGCTATAAACGCTGTCCAAAAAAATGACTTCTCTATTTCTGCTCTGAATTAAATTACACTTGGCATATACAATTTTTAGACACGCAAACATGCAAGATGTGGTCCAATCACTTCAAAGTCACCCCATGAAGAAACTGGATGGTGAAGAGAGGAAACGCTGAGTCCTGCCTCTCGGAAAAGCCTCATGAATATTGGGAGAAAATTTAAAACTGGCAGGTGTCCCCAGAAACAAACCCAAAGCTTGTACCCACAGCACGACGATTTATCATCAGCCTTATCACTTTCTGTTGTCGAGCGCTTGTCAGCTTGGCTAGCCAAATGGCTGATTAAAATGTATGTGTGGTCACCCTAGAGTGAAATGAAGGCTCTGGCTGTGTCAGAAGATGGATTCATGTGACAGAGCGTACAGCTTAATATAACGTAATGTTATTGACATGCTACTGTGCTTTATTATTTCTCCTCCTGCTTCTCAGCACATTACTATTGCTCTGCCAAACACAGCCACTTGACAAATGTCCAGCACAGCTACAACGCAGGCAGACATGACATGACTGTCTTGCGGGGTCTGAAAGCATTTTCGTTTTTAAAGAGGCTCTTTTTATTCATTTTTTTTCTGAATTGTTCTTCTTTTTCTGGACAAAGAACAAAAAGATGTCAAACTAATTCAAGTCTGCTTCCTAGAATCTCAATTTGCTGTATCACAAGCTTAAGATATTTATAAATTGTGTGCTCTTGGCTTGGTAGGAGTGCGAGGTAGAGGATTTTTTTTGTCCTTTTGAAATCTGCAGTATGCTGGAGTCATGCGGGGATCGCACACTGTGCTGCAAAAGAAGCAGCACAGAAAAAGAAGCAATTATTTCCAGAGTATCTCCGAGTGTCCTTCAAAGTTTGACATTAAAAGCAGCATTTCACTATTGACTGAACATCTATTCATTTTAATTTGCTGTCATTTTTACAGTAATGCTTACGGAAGCATGCATAAGAAATATATTGAAAAATGAAACATTTACGTGTGATTAGATAATCACAACGCGCCCTAAGACTCTATTTAAGTGAAGATGTAGAAACCTGACTTGCCTTACTACCAGTATTGTATAAACATTTAAATAAAAACCAACATTAACCCTAACGGCACACACATTGATGTTATAGGAGTACTCGCTGACCGTCAGTGTTGCCTGCTGGCTTCTCTTGTGAATAATTTGGTCTATAAATTCTTCATCTGTTTTTTTTTTTTTTTTTTTGTAACCCTAACCCTTTTTTAAGTCAGAAAAGCAAAAATGGTGCCTATTAGTGCAGCAAGTTTGTCGATGATGAGTACATGCAAGTGACTGAGCGTTGTTCAGCAGAGAGAAAAGATCTGAAGGTGGAATATCTTGAGCAACGGCGTCACCGTTTCTGGAAAGGGACAGTGCTATTGAGCAGAGTATCCTTATATTATTCTCTTATATTTAGAAGAAGGTGGTGGTCTCTACCACCGACAAGTAACTCTAGCAAGTCTTATCAATAACAAATGGATGAATAGATTACACTGTAAAAGTAAGACACATTTTACATCTTTATTTTGTGCATTATTGTTTCATTTCTATCTTTAAGGCCTGAAAATGGTTTCTAAAGTCTGCTTGAGGATGGTAACGTTTGTGAAAACTTAAGAAAGAAATTTAAGAAATACTCAAAAAAAAAAAATATCTTAGCAACTCAAGCCTACGCAGTTTCTTCCAGTAACCCAGGAAAACACGGTTCAAACAAGCGACAGATGTTGGCATCCTAACAACACTGTGATCGTGCTACCAGGGGTAAAAATAGGCAGGTGAACAAAACCAAATTCTGACATATCACATATTGGCTTGTAAATTAATCAAACAATGTCACAGATGAAGAAGCGAAAATCCTCATGTGCCTGTGTTTAGCTGTGAAGCAACCTGAAAAACAAGGATGGTTGGAAATGCTCTTTTCAAAACACCAAAACTAACTAACTTAATAAATAAACCACAAACACAATGCGGCGGCCTGATACAGATGTAAAGTAGCATCACATTTGCTCTGCTGAAGAGGACGGTGTGGGTACATGTCAGACGCTGCCAGGCTAAAATGCTATATCGCTCCAGCACATCACATCTGTCCTGGATGAGAGAGGACAGTCCGACGCCAAGACCCTGAGTCTGATATCCCATTTTGGATCCAAACACTGCATTAGCACAACCTTGATGTCATCCCTCTACCCCGAGGCCTGAGGGGCTAGTTTTTAAATGAATCCTTTTAAACAGGTCTAATAGGAGGCTGGGAGAGCCATCTGAACGGCATGTGGTGTCACAGGAAGGAGAGCAGAGCAGATCCAAGTTATACTTGCAGGTAAAAGAGCAGCCAGGTGATATCGGGCCTGGACCAAATCTCCAGAATGACCAGCACTTGAGCAAAAGGAGAGCGCGGTCCGGAAACAATGAAGCCAGCCGCTCACTTACACCGCAATTTATTCCCTAGGCAGGACCTTGACGATCAATGAGAGCAGTCTGAAGAGCGCACGCTGTGTCCTTGATTTTTACAGGTGTGAAAACGATGTTCCAGTTCAGAGCGGTGAAAAGACGAATAGCATTGATTTATCAGTGAGCACAGTGGCGCAATGATTCAGACAGAGTGGTACACGTGTCCTAATACAGCCATTTCTTTTGCAGGAGTAGTTTGACATTCGGGTGGGTTGAGAAGGTTGTCTGTCTGTTAAAAACCACTGACATGAATAAAGATGAATGACATGTCACCACTTCCTCCCATCAGCTGAAAATGCAGCCAAGAATAGGAGCACTGCCATCTTGTGAAGTCATTTGGCTCCAAATGACTAATTAAAATTTTGTGCTCTATATATCAGAGATCATGGTCAGAACCCCCCACAATATTCAACCATCCTCTTAAAAGAGTAAATAACTTATTACTTCTTATTTGAGAGTCCCTTGGGCCTGACTTCTGATGGCTATATTCAATACCAACACTAAAGATAAGATCCCACATTCTTGCGTCACGCAATACAGTTAGGTTCAGAGGTGTTTGGACAGTGACACAGTTTTTATCATTTTGCCTCTATACACAGTGGATTGGAAATTAAATAATCAAGATATCATCATATTGCAGACTTTCAGCTTTAATTTAAGAGGTGTCACAAAAATATGAAATTTATCATTTAGGAATTACAGCTATTTTATGCAAAGTACTTCCATTTTAAGGGGCAAAACATATTTGGACAATTGACTGACAAGCACTTCCGTAGGCCAGTTGTGGTAAGCTCCCTCGTTACTTCGAGACAAAAGATTCAGATAAAAGGTCTGAATTTGAATTGGCATTTGGCAGCTGCTTGACTACAGTACAATATGAAGACCACAGGGATATCAATGCAAGTAAAGGAAGCCATCATTAGGCTGAAAAACAAAATAAATCTATCAGAGAGGTAGTAAAACTTTAGGAGTGGCCAAATCAAAAATGTGATACATTCTTAAAAAGAAAGAATGCACTGGTGAGTTCAACAACATCAAAGGGCCTGGAAGACCACAGAAGAAAATTACAGTGGCTGATCACAGAGTCTTTTCCTTGGTGAAAAAAAAACCCTTCTGACAAATTGAGATTAATCTGGAGAAGGGGAGGTGTATCAATGTCAAAGTCTACAATCAAGAGACACATTCATGAATGTAAATACAAAGGATTTACAACAAGGTGGAAACTGGTAACATTCAAGAACAGGAAGATTAGACTTTGCAAGAAAACATCTAAAAAAAACCTCCGAAGTTCTGAAATCAGATTCTTTAGACAGTTAAAACCAACATAAACTTGTGTCAGAATGACGGGTAGAGAAAAGTGGGGAGAAGGAAAGGAACAGCTCATGTTCCAAAGCAAACTACATCATGTGTCAAACACCGTGGAGGCAGTGTTATGACATGGGCATGTATGGCTGCCAATGGAACAGGCTCACTGCTGTTTATGATGACGATGATGTGACTACTGACAGAAGTATCAGGATGAATTGAAGATGAAGAATCAGGCAGAAAGATCCGCAAACAAGCAGCAACTGAAGGTGGCTACAGTGAAGGACTGGCAATGCATCTCCAGGGAAGAAACTGGTAATGTCCATGAGCTCCAGACTTTGGATTTTCATGACACATTGTCCAGATACTTCTGGACCTAACTGTAGCTAGGTTTCTCAAAGAATGAAACTCCTTCAAACTGCATTGATTTAGTGTATACATTAATTTTCCCTCCAAGTGCTGATAGTGACCAAAAACTGATCATACAGTTGGCCTTGAAATTATAAAGTTTCTCTGCCATGATTCAAAGGAAGTTCTGGAGATAATTCTCATTGGGAGCACTCTCTCTTCTTGACGAGGGAGAGAAAGAAAGGAGTGCGGTCTGGCCGATCTATTTTGGGTGAAGCAGGCTTGTCTGAGCTTTTCGCTTGCTTTAGTGGAGTCACTCTGAAAAGTGATTTGATATTCCTTTTTTGCCCCTTTTTTGTTCCTAAAGTGCTTGGGCAAGCAGCCGTCGTTCAGAAGCACCAACACACACACACACTAAAACATTAAGACATGCACTTATAAAAGAGCATAAGCTCGAATGCAGCAAACCACTGCAGAATATAACCCACCAGATAGGCCACTGCCCCCACCCCACACACATACATATCAGTTAAGTGAATGTTTCCACGAAACCACAGCTATACATATATATATATATACTAACACCACAAGGGGGCGACAGATTTGGCTTCACTTTTGGAAAGCTGTCATGTCATCCATATTTTTATACAATTAAAGGCCCAAACTAATGGCATT
Source organism: Mola mola (assembly GCA_001698575.1). NCBI lineage: Eukaryota > Metazoa > Chordata > Actinopteri > Tetraodontiformes > Molidae > Mola > Mola mola. Next base: position 25,540,956 of record KV751334.1, read on the forward strand.
CCCATTTATATCAACATTTGTATTAAACGCTCATTGGCAAATGTCCGCATGCACTTACACACGATAATAAGATGGTGTGTATCGTAAACACAACATGTTAGCTATTTAACTAGGATGACATCTTACCACTTACCACAGCTAAAATCTCCGAGTACAGAATTACACAGCAATTAGCATTGTTGTAGACGCTTAGCTAGAGGTGGACAAATGAAAGATTACAGACATCCTATGTCAGGTTTGTTTTATGGTCCATTAACTAAAGAAAATGAACTATCTAATGGTGTTACCTTGGACTTAGACCCTGTTTTAAGCTTCCCTTCCTATGAGGATAAATAAAAGATGAATCACCAGTCCCAGAAGTGCTTTAGGATCAATCATGAACCGTATGTTTTTCTGTTGCATTGACTTATGATTCAAATAAATGTAATATTACTTGTGTGGGTTAAAAGGGTTTGATAATGAAGCTCGAGGCCCTTTCTTCCTGCTGTGACCTTGCGTAAACCACATAAAGAATGGCCTTTTCCCACGAGACTCCCTCTTCTCCCTAGCGTTACTCTTTTAGAATAATGAACCCTGCTTAATAACAGGGCGTTGGCGTGAAACAATGAATGATTATCAATTAAAATGGCGGAAGGAAAAAGAAAACAAATGACCTTGGTAACCCTTGGTTACACAGGAAAGCTTGGATGCAGTCGCGTGAACACCGTCACCCCCTCACTCCTGCAATTAAGAGCATTTTTCCTCCTCTGGAGGATACAGCACAACAGGACAATGATGATAAGGTGAAATCCCCGAAACGTCGCTACGATCGTGTGAAACTCCGATCATTTCTCTGTTTCTGCCATCTTGGGAGACAATCGCGATGTACGTCAGACAGCGTAAAGCAATGTGTGAAAATCTAAAGCCGGAGCAATGAGTCCGCGTGTGTGTGTGTTTGCCCTGCGTGACGGGATGCTTTCATGCATCTGCAGGGAACAGATGAACTTCAAGAGCCATTTTACCTGTAGAACGTGATTTCTTTATATTCGTGCCTCTCAATAATTCTTTCTCCGTTTCTTCTCTCAGAAAGACAGTCAGCAGGGGGGTCGGGACTTTCACAATTCAATACCTCACTGGCTCTATCAGTTAAACAAAGATTTCTTTTTGCAAAAGAAACTTTTCGCCCAGCAATAAGATAATAACTAACTTACGTTGTTGGTACATTTGGGTTTCTAATACTTTTTTTTTTTTTTTTTTTTCCAGACACTACGTGAAGAGAAGAGCAGCAGTGCAGCGAGGGGGCCGGCAGAAAACACAGCTTAACCTCACAGTCACCATTTCACAACAAGAAACAGACTCGTGTTCCCGCAGCAGGATGGCACAGAGGGTCTATAGTTCAGCCAGAGAGGCTGCTAGAGCCGGGACGCAGCGCCTCAAAAATGTAAAGGCCACTCGGGGCTACGAGCGCCACAGACATGGAGCTCACGGTTGCTGCCACTGGCCGGGCAGAGCTGCTCGTGTCTTCCTCAGCAGAGATGGGCATCAATGATAAAATGGAACACCTTCAAGAAAGGCTCTGTTGTTATCCCTGTCTATCTTTTGTATATTGTAAAAGCCATTTCCTTGGACTCCCTCCTCTCTAGACTGCTGCTTTCAGTTTGAAGATGAAGCAATGTGAACATTCGCACTGGAATTCTTACTATAACAATCATAGTGAGAAGTTATAGTTATAGTTGGCAGCTTGGCTAGCAAAGCCTCCGGCTCCTTTGCACGCTCTTCATCAGACAAGTTCTTGTATTTCTGCTTGTGTTTGGTCACGTAGTGACACTTCAGGTTGTAATCCTTGAACACGGTGACCTGTGTTCCACAAACTAAGCACACGGCTTCACTAAAAAAAATATTCAGCAGTCCATGTCTTGTTGAAAACGTAGCATTCGGAATCAACTTTTATTTTTTTTAAAGTGAGCGAACATTTTTGGACACCAGGCGTAGCTGGCCAGCATCGCCTGTCACTGTTCAGACATACGTAAATAATGAAAACGTCAGGCTTTTCAAAATAAAAGCAGTTGTATTGCGTGCACAGCATAAATACTTGTTCATTTAGGTTTATGACTGACATACCGCGGGCCGGACAGGGACGAATGTGGCCCGCGGGGCCGTAAAATGCCCAGGTCTGCTATAACTGGTTCATTTCCTATAAACAAATGTGGGATCCTGGGATTTAACCATGTGCGTTCAGATATAAAATATCACGTGCGCTAAAGCAAAAGCGCCTCCCCCACATCCAATTAACAAACAAGTCAAACAGCAGTTTACAGTGAAATGAACAAACCGGACGGAGGGGTCAATGAGCAGGCTGAATCAGGAGAGACGGGCAGATTAGACAGGTGAAGCATGGAGCGCAGATGATCGCCCCAACGTTACCGTTAAATGTCAACGAGCAGCGGTCCAGTTCCTCCTGGCACCAAAGTGACACGTACAATGGAACATGAAGATGGCCACTCACGTATAACCACATGCTGTACTCCAAGATGTCCACAGTAAATTAGTCAATCTCATCGACATGCTACTGCAGAAAAAGCTGAAAATGTAATGAGGTGCAGATCTCATGGATATCTACTGGTGTGAAAAAAGGAATCTGCTGCCTCCGATAGTTTGTGTGCTATGGTACTACAGTGACTTGCAGCGCAGCACTAATGATACCGTAATATCCCGTTTTAAGGAATATAATACTTCAGTAGAAGACAAAAAAAGCATGATTGATAATATTATTTGACAGCTTCTGTTAGCTTAATCATTAATTTAAGAACTATATAAATTCACCATGTGCACAGGTGTAGTCATGCAGAGGGTATTCGCTCTTTTCCGTCTGTCCATCTGTATGTATGGCAAACAAAATAACCGACAAACTACTACATGGATCATTTCCACAATTTACAAGTCACATGCTGAAATCTGGGGACACTTAAATGACAGGATGACACACAGAGACAAGCCTCGCTGCTGGATGCTAATCCTGCAAAGTCGCTTTAAAAATTTTAAAAAACCTCCTTCAAGTGTTTGACACGCCCATCTAGTGACGCAGTGCTGCCAATAAAATCAACAGGTGAAATTTTATACCAAATACAAAATAAAATCTGTTCCTATGTGACAGAGAAGCAGTTTTGTGAGCCACGGTAATCGTGTCAATTTGTACCAAAGACGTTGCGCCTTCAAATGTGATCGCACACTAAAGCAAACGATGATTTTTGATGAATAAAAATCAGTGCACTCGCGTCAGGGAGTGGCAGGCTGCATAGCTCCTTTCACTGCAGCTCGATCAGCATGCAGGCAGAGATGTGGCGGAGCGCGGTGATTGAATACAGAGGCTGCAGGCCCCGGCACTGCCTTTAATCTCCCCTCCCCATTTAACTTGGCCTCCGTGCTGCAGCTCTGCCGAGGCTCAGCTGGGGCATAAAGGCGCACATACACACACATATCTCTCCGCCTGCCAGTCCTATCCGTCTTCTGATCTGTCCATCTTCTGGTTGGTGTGGGGTGACTGTTTCATTCATTCACTCCGCTCTTTGCCCCATCTCTGGAAAGCTGCACAAATAAACCTGAACATTAACAACCTACATGCACATAAACAGAGAAAACACGAGCACTAAATTGTCACAGGGCCTTCAGTGCTTTAATGTAGTTTTCCATTCTAGATAATATATCACTTAAATGCACATCAATGCCGGTTTTCGAGAATGATCTTTTTTACTTTATTAGCCAAATGGGAACGCTGCAGACTGCATATAATAAGATCAGTCCTGTGGTTTGGTTGCAGTTATATTTAGCAATAAAGCACACTTTGACAGGATATAGTGAATGTCTTATTGCTGTTTTATTGCTCTGGAAATCTCATCATCTTCTATAGAGTAGCATAAGTTTAAAATGAACTCTCCATCCTGGAATAAACCTCAAAATCTCACCCCCCTAATGGCAAACTTAGGCCTTTTGGGGTGATGTGAGGACCGTACGGTAAGTGTTTTATAATTGCGACGTTATTGCTGTGAGAGAGAATTCCTGTCATCTTTCAGAAGGAGAACTTTACATGGACAAAAAAAAACAAACCAGCTGCTTTTAAAAGCCTACTTGTTCTGTTCTGATTGCTCCTGACCTTGTATTTCAGAGCAAGAAGAGAAGATTTTCTTTGCATTTGCTGATTGCTTCTCCTCTTTTGAAATTTTACTGACCTACACGCAGCACTTCCTTCTGCTTTAACTTTAGAGTGGATCTCTGAAATGGAACAACAACGATTTCTCAGAATTCATGACTCCCTTTTAGCACATGGCGGACTAGGCGAACAGGGCGTGACGGTGGAGGTGAAGTCACCATCAAACAACTGTTGAGAAATGCTTGAAGGCTAACAGTCAGGTCCATTTGTCTAAGACTACATTCCTCGCCTTGCATTTTCAAACTGAGGCTGTGTGTGAAAATCTGGCTTGCTTTCCACGGCGACCCACAGAAGGAGAGCGGGAGGATAACGGTTCTCGAGCGTTTAATTATTTAAGGCGGAGAGTCAATATATGAAGAGGCAGCCTACTTCTTGCCCACGGAGAAGAAAACAGCTCTTGCAGCCGATGTGGATGGAAGCGTCCCTTTAATTTACTACCCTTTTATCTGCAGTCTTAGAAAAGGTTAGGAGCCTGCAGTGCAGTGCAATCACAGAACTCCAGTTCTACATGGTTTTGGTTGTAAGACACTCTGGGCAGCTCTACAGGTTCAGTGTAACATGTTTAAATTAGTCTATTGAGTAACTGACCTCCACAGGAACAGAGGGAGGAGCGCCTCGCACCGGCTCGTGCTGCCAGAGCCTGGTCCAAAGCAGTCCGTGTGATGGACAGAATGGGCCGTTAGGTACAGGAAGTTGGCTGAAAGTTAATATTTCTGTGTCCCAGAGGGAAAACAAGAAGCTGGAAGCACAACTTGGGATACAGGAGATGGAAACAGAGAGACGCGACCCATCAGAACCTCAATTCCCGCTGATGGGTCCTGGCTTTTGGCTGCTTTTCAGGTGAACTGTTCCAGTGGTGCCAACATTGATAAGAGCTGAAACTGAGGGGGGAGGATGCCTGCTGCATAAAAATATAAGCAGGGCCTGCTATTTATTGTAAAGGGCTTTTTATGTAATGTAATCCATAACAGAAGTTTCAGAAAGAAGTTTCAGGTTTGTACCTTTGTTGCATCTTTTCCCAAACCAGAAAAGAGGGAAAAACGAGATTGTTAGTAGATTAAAGTCATTTCTTCTGCTCTGACATAAACTGAGGCGTGTTTCAGCAAATGCAGCTCACCAACACTACAAGAGAGCTAATCATCAGCTACTGAATCTCGTGTTCTAAATTAGTCCTGAGTAGCAAATCCCCATTTTAGCGTCAAAGTCAGTCCTGGATACGTTTACCGAAAACGATCAAGTCCCTTTAGGTCCCCAACAACAGCAACGACAAACTGCAAGCTAAGCAACCAATTTAGCTATGTTAGAGTGAATCTAAAAAGTACTCAGAGAGGCTTCTAGAAGGCTGAAATAGTTCCCCATATGTCTGACCTCCTCTTAAAATGTCATCCAAAACCATAACTTTTTTTAAGTTATCTTGTTAACAAACGGACAAACAAAACACTGCTCAAAAACACTTTACCCCAATTTTAGTACCAAATTAAACTAGTGCTAATGCTCCAGTTAGTACTGTAATAATGTACTTACTCAACTCACGATTTTAAACGATTCATGATTCTTTGCTCACAAAATGAAGATAAATGTAGCTCCGTCCTGCCCTCTAAGACATTCAATTGGACTTGCTGGCAACAACTGCTGCAACCAAAACCGCTTTTCTTCTGCCGCAGCGAGGTTACCGCAGACCTTTTCACGAATGCCGAAAACATGTCAAATTTCGATCAGCTCGCAGTGGATCATTTCACGCCAAGCTTCAGTGCAAAACATTTTCTTATATTCAGCCTTGCTATTCAAATGGAAAAGAAGCAATTTGCTTTTTCTGGTCACAGTGTGAAGCTTCACAATCACATACAAGTTCATTTTTAAGAATCCTTTTATAAGATTGTTGTGTAAAAGCTTTAAAATTTAGGTCTTTGACAGTATGGACACATCAACAACGGAGCCCCACTACTAGAAACATGGGGCTTTATCACATAACCACAGAATCGCGGGCATGTGCTAATCATCACATCTCTAAGATCAATCACCTTATCGAGCTGGTTATCTTAATCAGCTACTTACTGTAGCTACGACAAACCCAGCAACAGCAGTCATTTGGATTCATGCCGCGTCAGTCATTTGATGAGAATTTCTGAAATCAAGGGACCATTGTTGAGAAAGATTCACTCTCTGAGAAATCTGGCACTGTTGATGTAAACTGCATGCAATATGTGCAGAGAAAGATGGGTAAGATTGACAGCTTTAGGGAGAAATCATCATAAGATGCCTCGAGAAGTTTTATTCTGGAAATACTTGTATTACAATGATGTATTGTATTACATTGTCATACAATACATTGTTATTACTATTAATGGTATTACAATGAATGTATTATAACATTGTACAAGAAAAAGAGTCTTCTGTGCTCGATCAGCAGCTCAAAATTACCATTACACAAATCTCGAGTGACGGTGAGAAAGCAAGCAGCTGTCACTTCATGCAGGCTTCAAAGTTTGCAATTTGTGCTTCTGTGTGTGGACCGTGACTGCGGCTGCGAGGGAGAGCAGCAGACGAGGTGATGGGCAGAGAGCGCCAAAGATGCAGCAGAGGAAAGCAAGCAGATCGAGCAAAGACTGATGAGAGAGAAGAAGTGAGACAACCAGTGAAAAATAAGTCTGAGCTGTGACCTAAGTTACTCAGTCAGATTTATCAGTCCTTACTTCGCTCTACGTCCCGTCCCCTCCAAATGAGCTGAAGAGAGAGATCTGTCATCTGAACAATGGGCCTTTACCTAATCGCTGCAGTGACACTGCTGACAGCTGACTGACTCACAGTGAGACAATCAGCAGAGCCCACAGCTCGCCTCGTATCGAACCATCTCGCTCACATATACTCGCACACGCTGTTCGCCCTCAGAGGGGTCCCAACCCACACTCCCCGTATAAACAACGAATCGTCCTCTTCGACATCCGTATCAGTGTGAAAATAATTGGAATAATATAGTAACTTGGGCTAATTATAGGCGCAAACGTTTTTAAAGATATCCAAAGTGTTCAGTCCATCGTCTTGCGCTTGAATGTTGTGTGCCAATATGGCTGCCATGTACAGCCATGTCTCCTCATGCATTATGTCCAGGACAGTAGGAGGTCAATCCTTCATTCAACTCTTAATAACTCAATGGATTTTCAAACAAGTTTCAGGACTCTGTCATTTTGGATACTTGGTAAAATAAAGAGGGAAATTTGTAAAGCCAAAACACTATCTTAAGTAATATTAGTAGCAATAATTCTATGCTAAACATAATACTTTTGTCACTGTGTGTTTTTGCAATTTTCTGGAATTTTGTTTAGCATTTTAGAAAATAAAGGAAGAAATAATTCATTACATTTAGAACGTTAAATAATTTGCAGTATTTTCCTCACAAAGCAGCAAACCCCCTTCAAGAATTAATCTTGATAAAATCTATCTATCTATCTATCTGTCTGGATAAATAATTTGGTGTCCGTGCGATGCCTGATGGCAGGGAATATGAATATATAAATATGAATGGAAGAGCTGTAAGGCGCTGCCATGGTCATAGTGCCGAATCTTAATTTGGGAACAGGGCGCCGCGCTTCTTCTTCCATAACAAAGTGAGACCAGCTATCAAGTGTGAATTTACAGGAAGGGTCCCAGTTCATGTTGGCAACAGCTACTCTGCTACTCGTCTCATCCCCTATATCTGCTTGCTCTCTGGAGATGTGAGGTTGCAGTTTACATCCATGTCTGTCCACACTCAGAACATATGTGGTGACTCTGGAGAGATTTAATAACAGGCGAGTGAAGTTCTTGGAGTAAATATTCACTATGTTGAAATGTCTGATTTCGGGGAATAATTTCCGGTAACGAACACGGTGCCTTCACTTTGAGCCTACGGTATCTCAGAGGAGAAAGACTGATGGACAGCTTTATTACATGGTCATAAGCAACAAAAATTATATTATAATATCCATGTATGTGTTGATACATGTGTTTATGAATGTGTTCAACATTGGCCCATTTTAAAAGAAGAAGAAGAAGAAGCTCATCCTTTTTCAACCATGGTTGTTCATAATTATCCTCAACCTGGCGACACAGATCCTCAGACTTGAAACTGGCATAATTAATGTATGAATTCTTGACTTATGGCCAAAATAATGTGTTTTTTGGGGTCACAGTGACCTTTGACTTTCGACCGCCAAATTCTAATCTAGTCCTTGAGTCCCATGGGTGCTTGTGCGGATTGTGATATAATATTTCTGAGATATTGCGCTAACAGAACTAACATCAATAAAAACAAGAAGGGCAATCAAGATTGGTGCGAGAATAATAAGGCGCAACAAAAACACTGCCAGGTATCATCTCTATAGCTCTTTATATACTCCCTATAGCGTACAGTTTAAAGGCAAGTCTGCTTTTTATTAAAAATGCTAAATGTTCTTCCACCAGCAGGGTAATGTAAAACTAAAACAAAAAGAAAAAAAAAGAAAAAGCAATAAATTGTTAGACAGCTCACTTCACATATGGGATGCAGGATGTTACCCCAGTCTTGTTTTAAGAAATAATGCAACAATTAGAGTTTCTCAATGTGGCTTCCACCACAAGATCCATTTGCTCAAGTATTCCACTTTTACTCCACTGTATTAAACTTAATATTTTTGGTGACTTTGCAGACGACATGCTGCATCAGTGCCAAGGTAGCACAGTTTTAGGTCAATTTATTTTTTTACTATCAGTCACATGGAACAATAAAAACGCTGCTGATGACAGGCATTGATCATAAAGTGGACAGTAGATAAAGTGCATACAGGTAAATAACATGTAATTATGTACCTGTGCTCTCACTTGTTCCTTTGATACTAAAGTGCATTGAATTGACAGAAGGTACATTCATTATAAAAAACCTTAAGACCTTTAACCTGGTAGCATTTGTGTAAGTAATTTTTCAACATGACATCTTTACTTTTACAAGTTTTGCAAAGTTTAAGAGCATGACCAGCTAGTCTCCAATTTACAGTTTAAAATTGGATGGGTTATTTGAACCTAAATCAGGATGTTGTCCCATCACATCTCACATTATTCTGAGAGGTTATAAAGCTTTATGTGAGTGACACTTTGCCTAACGACTCTGCAGCGAGCGATTTACTGCTATCAATAGATTGCAATTATACAGTGAGGTCACTGGCACAGTGAGGGCGAAGCTGCTACCTGTGATGCACAAAAAGAACTCCTTGTGGACCTGCAGCAGCTCGTGTACAGACTTAATTAGTGAATTGCACAATAGTTCCAGTGTTTATTCTTTGAATTTGTTACGGGAATGCTATTATAGTCAATGAGTGCAAAAAAGTTGTGAATTTGTTAAATGGAATTGCGGTAAATAGAAAACTCACGGCATATTAAGCAGCAGCAGGGACGAGGCCATTAATAGAGGAAATCCTCTCAAGACCTTTTTTTTTATTTTTTTCTCCCGCACAGCACATATAATTGGGTTACTTAGTGGCTATCCCAATCTAATAAGCCCAGCCATTTTGCTCAGCTAAGCTTGAATCATCAGGTTTGCTAGAAGGCACTAATTTACTCAGATCCAGCATGAAGACGCAGAACGTCACACGATTAAACAAAAGGAAATAGCCGAAACTGTTGTAGTTTTTCTGAGTTTGCAGGAGACATAGATGACGGACAATTATTATTCCTAAAGTTAATAAAAAATAAAGGTGAAAGAGACCTAGTATTGCTTTGAGTAAGGTGCAAATGTCATTAAGACTATTATATTTAAATAGTGTAGCGCACGATGTTTAAATGTCTTCACACTACGACTGACTTTTGTGTTACATTGCAGTAACACTGACAACCTCTTCCTGTGTTGGACACTCCCAAAACTCAGCTATCAAGTCCGTAAACTTAATGCAGCGATTAACTGATTGGAAAACAGCCTTCTACAATTTAAGTCAAAAAGCAGGATCTTATTGTTGTCAGTTCTCACATTAATTTTTACTTATTTGCGGTGATTGGGAGGGATTTTGAAACTAAGAGTAAAGAGCCGAAATAAGAGGTTAGATTTCCAAAGGATAAAGTGGATTTGACCTTTAGCGCTACTTTAGCAACACGACAAAAAGGTACCAAGCACATGATTTGGGCCAAGAAAATGTGTTGAGTTTACAGTTTTGTTTTGGTTGTAAAAAAGGAGAGGTAGTTGCGCATCTGTAATCTACATGGTAATGTGTCATTTATCGTTGTAACTGTGATGAATGTGCACAATCTCTGCAAAATAAACCTATCAAAATTTGTTACTACACTCATTTTTCACCTTCAACCAGCAGCCCCCAGGCAAATATGGAAAAACACTGAAGTGGGACCTACCTCGCTGAAGTCGTCCGTATGGTTGGGGGGGACTTCTGCACCCATAATTTTCCTTGAGGTGTGAAAATACATCATCGCCTCCAAAGTCCCCCACCCAAAACCACAAACAGCAGTAAAAACAAGACCATAAAAAGGCAAACTGTGTTATATTTCACCACTCTAGCAGGCGAAGCTGCTTGGCCAGACATGTGTTCATGAATATTTAGGCCGGGGCGTTATGAATATGCATTAAGATGTGGGAGCGGCGCTATCAGTGCACAGATTTATGAGCTAGCATAGAAGATAATGATAAAGGAGGAGATAACCTGGATACTGTATGATGAGCACAATGCACGCAGCCAAACACAAGCATGTGCACGGGCTAATACACAACTTACACCATTTTATGATAAAGTCACCATCTGGTTCATAGAGAAAAGAAGAGTAAATTTGAACAAAACCGGCCAGAGCTGAGCTTTCAGCCGGAAGTAACACGAAATTGAATTTCTGTCATTTGCAGGGTGACGCTCCGGTTTGTTTTTCCTTTCGGCCCCTGAGGTACACTGAGAAGGAGAGTGTCACAATCCTTTTTTATCTGCGCAATGCAGTACCTGTATGTGTGCGTCATTAGTGCATGTGTGGCGCCTCTTAAAGAGTGTCAACAGTGATAATGCACCTTACTGCCCAACCCGCAGTAGCAGAGATATCGCAATCTTGTGCCTTGGGTGCAGAAAAGCCAAGAAGGAGAAGGAAAAAAAAGATGCAAAAGAAAAACTGTGAAATAGTTTGGAATATTCCCCCCCAGGAAAGAGGTGCAGATTGGTATTGACACTATTTCGGAACCTGGGGGATGCATTTTCAAGCGAAAGTTTTGTTGTGTAGAGTTATAATTCTGTGGCTGCTGCAGTCAATGGTGAATATATTCGACCCACAAGAGCTGAGCAGGGAAAACAAAATGGTTATTTTAATGCATTGGGATTCTTTAGTCATATTACTAGGACTGATACCTTAATATTCAAGTTAACACATTTGAAAATACCCAGAGATTATTCAAAAAAATCATAAAATGCTGCATAAAATGTGTGGTGTGGGGGAAAAAAAAACAATGCCCAACTTCATTTCTCATGCATATGAGTCACTGTGAATTGATTTTAATTCACATATATTCACATATTTAAGTGAGAAAATGGTCTTTCACACAGGAGAATACCTACTGCTGTCCTGTTACAGGCAACTGAAGTGACCCACTACAAATATGTCAGCCAAGTTAAAATTTGACTTTCAAAACTCCCCCAGTCGTTCTGAGGACAGCTGATCAGACATGGCAGCTATGCAAAATAACTTCTGCCAGCAGGAAGTAGAGTTGCAGCGTTTGGTTCCAGTTGGAGACATTTACTCACTAACACAGACTAGTCTCATCTCAGGGGTCTTCGGACTCGGACTTGCCCCAGTCTCTGCCCCCGTCTTGTTCCGTACATCTCTCTAGCATCAACCGATTAGCCTGTTTGTATCCCACTCCTCCTCCTGTAAGCACTCGCTGTGAGACGCACATGGGTGTGATGCACAAGTGATGCAAAACCCTCCACGTCATTCTCAGGCAACTTGACCTATTGTGGCGAACTTTTTTTAAGTGAGAAAATGGTCTTTCACACAGGAGAATACCTACTTATTTAGCTAGCATAACTTAAGTCGTATTCATGTGTACCAAATGATATGTAGCTAACACTTTCTTTAATCTAATCCATGATCTTTTATAATCTAACCAAGTAGTTTTGGTGCCTCAATCTAACCAAACAGAGACAGTTTCACAATGTATATGTATTTCCCAAAATGTTTGCTTTTGGACGATACACACTGCCTTCTTTAAACAGTACCACCAAATCCATGTTTAGGTAACAGTGATATTAATGGTTGGTACTATCCTAAGAAGATCTAAAATTAGATTGGATTAAAATGGTGCAGTAACTGTTTTACAACTGATTAATTCCAGTTTATACAGCCACAGACAGAGATAAACGCTCTGAATACAGAAACTTGGTGAACTGACCAAGCCCAAACGATGGCACGAATTCAATGTGCGTACCTGCCTACTGCAGAAAAATACATAATATCACTCAACAAAACACTTGATGCAATAGCTTCCAATGTGAGACTCTGCACCCTGTTCATGCACAATAACTGGATGAGCAGTAGGTGATCGCTTGGAACAGTTGTTGCTTTTAAAGCTATTGTCTTTGTTCCAGTCACAAAGGTTGTGCTGGCACCCGACTGCTGCAAGGAAAAAATAAATTAAAGAAAAACTCAAATACAGCCACTGCCATTGAGAGAGAGAGGCCAGCGAGGAAGGCATTGTATAGACTGGCAAGTAGTGACACAATGTTGGCGCTTTGGGAGCTCGAGAGTGCACCGCCTGATTGCTTGTAGCTCCCATCAGAGGACTCGAGTCTATCCACGTCCATTTCTTTTTTTCCTTTTTTAATTCATAACGACCCAAGTTCTCATCCTGACAATGCAACACACTCCACTCCTCCGGAGGAGGAAACGGCACAGCTCACTACAGCGACGCCGCTTTGCGTAACAAAAGAGAAGGGAAAACAGGCGAGTGGCGCAAAGGCGAAGGCAGGCAGTCAAGTATGCAGAGTAAGGTCTTTTCTTTATGAATATGCGTGCGCGCGCACTCATATGTGCTTCTGCGTGTCCACGCGTGTGCATTAGTAATAAAGCCAGGGGCTAAAGCTGGAGCGCAGACAGTCAATGTGCTCTAAAGGAGACGATGTGCTCGGGAGAAACGATAAATTATTCACTGGCTTCAACACCAGTGCTATCATCAGGCCTCCGCTATTATTACCGGCCGATGGTCAGCTGTCAAACACCCTGGAGGGTGAAAGGACAAGGAGGGGGGGCTAGGAGGGCGGCACCTTGTTATTCCACCCTGATCACAAGTTGTGGAGAGAAGGAGTGCTGAGAGAGTTAAGTGCCAGTTGTTTACAGCTCCCACAACTCTCACATACACATCCACATCCGTCACCTTCCGCCTGTGACAATGCTGTTTTCTGATTTCTTGTCATTTTTTTGTAGCATCCTCTCTGTCCCGCCTCTGTCCCAGCAGCCGTCTCCCCCGTCCTGCTCCCACCACTCCTCTTTCTGTCTCAATCTCCAGTGGAGGAGGTGACAGCCTACCGTAATCGGTATTCAGGCTCAGTCAGAGCCAATGCAGAGCTCTGTTAGCAGAATAAGAGAGGAAACATACTTATCTGGATTTCCACGGCAACAGGATGGGGTGTGTGTGTGTAGGGGGGCAGTTACACTTGTTGCTCTTTTGATTTATATATATATATACAGTATATTTTGAGTTTTCCCTCTTGTTTTCCCTCATCTTCTTCTAGCGGCTGTCAGTGCTGATTATTGACTGGCTTTTTTGTAGGCGATGAAGCTCACGCACACACACACACACACACACACACACACACACACAATGGGGATGCATCCATTGGCTACAGTCTGCATGTAGCCGCACGCACACGCACAGGCACGCGTTGGAAGAACACCTGCCCGCACGCGCATATACTTGCACAGACATTACCCAACCATGTACAGCTCCCTGCAGACTCTTTCAACCTCTCCAAACAACACATTCAGAACACAAACACACACACACACTCACCCACTCCCTGTGCATCATCTCACTGTGTCCTCTCTTCTATCTCCTCGCAGCTCCGGAGGGCTACACCGCCAGACACATGTATTCGTGCAGCACCATCACGGAGCTATTTTGAGGACATTGAGTAAATGCAACTGGCTCTTGACTGATACTGCTGGATCCCCACGCACAGAAGGCAACTGTTTGTCATATTATATATATATCATGCAGTTTTCCTTTCGTATAGTAGGAGCTCAAAGAACAATGAATTGAGGAAAAATAGTGTTTAATTGGGATTTATTATTTTTTGAAAACATTCTGCACAAGATTTATGACAAATATCTATTTTTGTTTAATAAGATGACAAAACAAGCGTCTTGCATTTTTGTATCAACAAACACGTGTTAACCTTTAACAAGCACTAAATCTGTGGGAATGAAGCATAAGTACTAATGGAGACAATCCCGGGTCTTTGCTTGGTATTTAGGATTAGTATTAGTATTGCTGATAATCAAATGCAACTATGTATAATGAATACATTTCTGCGACTTATATGTCTGTTGGTTGGTTGATTTGAATTTTATCAGGATTCAGACAAAAACCACTGGTTGGATTTCAATGAAACTTGGTGGGAGGATGAGGAATGCGCCAATGAAGAACCTAATAAATTGACATGCAGATCCAGGTAAAGGTGCGGTTTAAAATATCTGAAAATACCTCAAACTCAATAAATGACAATGCTCTCAACAAATGTGTGACCAAGGCTTCGATTTGAATTATAAAACTTTTTTTTTTTTTTCCATATACAGTAAGTACTGTAAGTACACTGTTTAGTACTTACAATATTCTAAATATTTCTAACAATGTTAAAACATGGAACACGTCAGTTTCGGTTCTTGGCATTTTAC
>KV751334.1:25556075-25567884 GCA_001698575.1 Mola mola
TAGTAAAATAAAAAAATAGAAAATTATTATTTTATTTAACATTAAATGACTTTATTCAGTGTTTTTACTGGACATTACAGAATGTAGTAATAGGGGCTACAGTGTAATTTATGATAAATAGGCTAATATTTTTTGTATTGTACCTTTATTGCTTGTGTTTTTGCACAGAAGCTAACCGCTAAGTTACTCTGGTAAGAGTCGTTGTTAGCACGTCTGTCAGCGGTCAACTCGTAATCCCATGAGGCTTCACTCTCTTCTTTTGCTTGCACAGTTCAATGGTTAAGCGCGTTATCTGATTATCAGCTAGCTCCCCCAAAAGGGCGCCGCGGTCGAACCCATCTTTCGGCCACGCTGGGGTTACAGAGTTTGACTCCTGATTGGGGGTAAATCTGACAGTGGGCACATTGGCATCACAGACGGAAAAAAAACACATATGATCACTAGCAATGAGATGTACATGATCATGAAAAGCGATAAAGATTAAGTACTGATTAACTTTTAGCAAAACCAGAATGTTAGCTTCTTTTGACAGATTTTCTTTTTGTTTATGTTAAAGTAGTGGATGAAGCGCTGGATAATCCTAAAGTGTACATTAACTCTCCACCGAGTTTAGATTATATCTTTCCCCTCTGTTTCAGTGTTGGTGCGGGTTACTGGCGCAACCAATCCCAGTCCACCGTTACCTGAGTTGCCATGGTAACCCCTTCCCCAAAAGACTTTTTTTCAGGAAGCAACCCATCGGCAACAACCTGAGACTGTCTTATTTTCTCTTCCCTCTTCCTCAACATCAATTTACTATTTTACTCCTCCTTTTATTGACATATATACATGCATAGATAGATAGATAGATAGATGGATAAATGGTGTCATTTCCTTCTTCACCTCGTCTTCCTCCATCTTTACATTTTATCTGTCTCTACCTTTCCGCCTCATTTGCTGTCACAGTCTGTCCATATTCAGCCACTGGGCTACTTCATGTGTAGCTACATCCAGAGGAAATGGTGCATCAGGCTCCTTTACAGGGCCGTTATCTGTACTCAGAGTGAGTGGAGACGTATTTGTCTGCGTGTGTGCACGTGTGGGCATTTACGTAGCACATGTGTGTGTGTGTGTGTGTGTGTGTGTGTGTGTAGGGGGGCCCGCATGTGAAACCATTTGTGCCAATTATTTCATTACCGGCTGACAGATTTCTGTTTTCACTATTACTGCTCCCTTAGCCACAGGCACTGAAAGCCTAACAGTCACACACACACACACACACACGCAAGCTAGCACACAGGAACTAGTTTAAGTACATCAATTAAGGAGGCAATTTGCTCAAGTGGTTCCACCTGAGCCAAAAGGCAGGTGGGTGGCTCTCCTCTGTTTACCTATCAGACATTATTAGGGGTGATATGTTACTGGTTTTACTACTGCCCTGCCTCCCTTACGTCAGGTGGGCCTTTTTGCCTGCATGTCAGATGGTCTGTGTATAGTGTGTGTGTGTGTGTCTGTGAGCGAGAGTTGCATCAAGTCGTCAGAGGATAACTGGAATGTGCCTTATGTGTCAGTGTGTGGCAACCAAATGACAAATGGCGCTAACATTTTGTGGGTGTGGTGCGTGTGTGTCAGGTTATTGAGCTGCTGACATGCAGAAGAAGTAACAGATGTTTTTTTTTTCCAAGCACATCTCCATCTTTGACAAGAGCGTTTTCCATGATTCCTTGCGTGTGTGCGTGCGTGCACTTGGACGCGGACTGTGTACATGTGTGGCCTCTGCAGCAATATTTCATCCTCCGCACCGTGTGTGTGGGCCGGAGACTCTTTGTGGCTACGTATGCATATGTATAAACGGCTCCCTCTGTGCCTGTGTGCGTACATCCAAGCTTTGCTTGCAGCATTTATCCACTATATTGAATAAGTATGTATGTGTTTGGAATGTTTGATGAAATTTCACAAGCACAAATCACACACACACACACACACAAATTCATAGACACTCGTGGCAAACATTTACATAGTCTGTTATATAAATTAGACCTAGAGCTACATGACTTCGCAGTGCGGTAACGCAAACTCGAGATAGTGCACACGGTCTGTCAAACTCCAACGTATATTTGCAGCAGTGTCTTTGCGTGCACACGCCCGTGTTTATGTATTTGACACGCACAGATGTCGGGAGCCCCCGATGTGCTCCGAGACGCGCCACAAAACACACACGGGAGGTAAATAGCACTAACAGGACCTACATATCAATGCCTCCTCTCCCCACCGTTTTTATTTAAGGGCATTCTGTTTCCTGCATCACACTAGCCTGATTTCCTCTCCCCTCACTGGATGTGGTATTATCCTTAGGCTTAGGTGGCAGTGCACAAGGTATGATTTACCGTCTGTTCAGCAAGGCAAATGTGCAGATCTGGCATATTTCATTTACTGAACACATATCATTATTAAAATATATATATTTTTTGGTACTTATTTCTGTTTCACAGTGTGGTGAAATGCTATCCAGAACACATCTGATCCATGCCCTTACTGCAAATCTCTTGCCCATTTTAACCTCTGAGTGCAGGGATATTTGAGGAGAGTCGATGCTGTGACTGGAAAAAGATCTGCATGTCAGATCGCACCAATGCACTCCAATGCATATCAAACATGAAAATGTGCATCATTTCTTGAACGATGGAAAGTCAGGTTAGGGAAGGCTACTCACCCGCCTGCCCCCTTCTCCAGACTTCCTTTTGGAGCTCAGACAGAGAGCAAGCAGTCCCAGCTGATGTAGCACCCTCAGCAAACGGATGGAGCCCAACTTGTAAATGACTGTGTACACAGTGGCTATTCTATATGTATTATTGTTAAGTCAAGAACGTGGCTTTAAAATTCCCCAGCAGCAGAACTGTAAAGAACCAATACAGCCGAGAAGAAAGCTTTCTATATTCATGAGTTCGGTTTGAACGGTCCCTGCAGGTGCAATAATGAA
The DNA here is from genome assembly GCA_001698575.1 of Mola mola. Taxonomy (NCBI): domain Eukaryota; kingdom Metazoa; phylum Chordata; class Actinopteri; order Tetraodontiformes; family Molidae; genus Mola; species Mola mola. The sequence goes on from KV751334.1 coordinate 25,559,035, forward strand.
GTTCCTTCTCCCCCATGTTCAATGGACCATAATGATTATGATGAAGCAGAATTGTTGGTTGTTTTATTTTCTCTTTTTCTGTCTCCTCTCCTTGATATCGTACATTGTAAACATGAGCATAAAACTATGTGCAGCAAAGACATACCGTAACAAAGGGCTAGAACATGGAGGGTGAGAATAATTCTCTAGAGTCATTATTCAACTCCACCAGATGTACAAACAATGTGCGGCATCGTGAGGTATTTGGCATTTATTCGAGGCATTTATTTGGCAAGAACTATGTTTCCGTGGCTTTGACAGGACCAGCTAAAAATAGATCTTTGATAACCGCAACTATGACGAAATGAATGTTTTGTTTCCATTAACAAGATGGAACTGAATGTTCAAAATGTATGAAATTCTACTTTATTCAGTCCGTCAAAATATAATTAATGCAGCCCCTGTGACTGGTTGAGTAATGTGTCTCCAGAGGTGCTGACATCCCATCCTGACAGGTAGAGATGAAAACAACAACATGGCAGCTTTTTCACCATTTGGCTGCACAGAAAGAACAGACCTATGAAACACTTTATTTATAATTCAAAAGAAAGGAAATCACAGTTATGGAGTATACCGCTAAGCTAAAGAGACCACCCTACGGTTTATGCCATGGTAAATTAACTAGTTAAACATAACTAACTATTTACTTTGACAGGCGAGGACCGCAGAGCAGCATCATGACATGGTCACAGCCAAGGGTTGAGATATAGTTAATGTGTAAAGAACTGATCCAATCTGTCACCTTGATCCCAATTTCCAACACCCGTATGACTAAAAGTGAATAAATTGTAATGCCTTTTCAGTGACAAACACTTGACTGAATATTAAAGAAATAGGCTTTTTTTTTTTTTTTTTTTTTTTCAAGGACTATCACAGCTGCCCAAATTTCTGTAACAGAATTCTTCTCTTTTAAGACTTTCGGAATTCACTTTGTGTTAGTGCTCGTTTGTACAAGACACATCACTCCGGACTGATAGTAGGTTCCACTCCTGCTTTTTGAATTACATGGATCAACGACTCTGCATTCAAAACACAACTTCCTAAGACAAAAGGGTTCCAATGAGTAAACAAGATAAAACACGCAATCATTTGAATAATGTTATTCAAGCAACCTGTTGGATTACAATTTGACACTGCAATGCTCGCCGGCTACATCAATTATGTCCATGATGATCACCATAAGTGCGCCAAACGCGTTGAGTTACCTCGCTCCGTTGCATGACTAACATCCATGTCAGCACCTCTTCCCTTGCACGCCATAATGGCATTAGAAGATAAATGAGTGGCACAGCTTGTGATGACCCATAATGTTATGGCTTGTCCTTTACAGTGAGCTAAGCCCATTTTCTCTCACAAAGGTAGATCGAGAATAGGAATTGGAAGCCCGCAAGCAATCTATTCAAGGGTGCAACAAGCTAAGGGGATGTGACGTGCCAATGTTTTTTAGTGATTTTCATTATGTGTCATTCCCTTCTAATTCATTTTCAATTGGACCATAAGAGCTGCCACCGTAAGCAGTACAAAAGCCGGAACTAGTGAAGGAGGATCTTGTTTAGCTGCAAGACATCCTGAGAAAGAAAATAATGATCTTTATGAAATTGCTTTAGACACAATCTGACAGCCGAGACACAGCAAGTGGCTGGCCTTGTTCAAATCGATAAAGCCTCCATTAGTTTTCTAAAGAGTAACATGCAATTTGCTTCGGAGGAGCAGCATAGAATCTGTAATAATCTGCCCCTTTGACATAAAAAGCTAATGCACTATAGCCAATCTAACCCGAGATTAAACCTACATTTCTGTCAGATGGAAATAGAAACTTTGATACTTTGATTGCATTGGATCCATAAAGCACGACAAAGCCTGTTATCACAGACGCCACATTTTAGTCACAAGGGCTTCCAGGGCCAAACTTTTGTGAAGGCAGAGAAAACATGTTTCCAGCTCCATTAAAATGACTGTGATGTCACTCGCAAGATCAAACTTTTTAAGTAGCTATTGATTGGCTTGATGAACAGAGATGCGGCGATTGATCGATGGGAGGAATGACCTCAGTTCTACCCTTTGACACGGCGGGAAAGCGCAAATTGAAACCACAGAAGGTTAAGCACACTTCTCGCCCATTGTTTCCTTAACAATGTGTGGATGTATCAAAGTCAAGCACCCCGGTGGTCAACGAATCAATAGTCTGCAAAGTTAGATCATGAAAGAGTGGACGAAGGGTCCGGCTCATTTCCTCCAAATCAGTACTCTTTCAGCTTGGATATCTTGACAAATAGACCAAGCTTGGGTCAGATCATCCGGGGGAGGGATGAACTTCTCCTTGAGAGATGGTCATAATGGACATGTTGCCTCAGCTGCAAGAATAGACTCGGAGGAATCCGCCCTTCCTCGGAAGAAAGTGCTGATCAGACGGGATCTTTCCCCCACCAGCTGACAAGCCGATAGACAAATGGCCTCACCAGTCTCGAACCTCTCAAAACCGCTGGGCCTCCTACTCCTCAGTTTGTGTTTGTTGTCTGCCAAACACGCCCCAGCAGAGCGCAGAGCTCTATCGCACCGGGCCCACTCCCTGGCTGCTGCATAATGTTTTAATTAAAGATACAGCTTCAATCCTTTACGCATTTTCTCACATTTTACATCCAGGAAGAGCCCAGTATCACAGTCTGCGTTACCTCATTAATCTGTGTCTCAATTTAATGCGCGCCACACATTTTATCGCCACCGTCTATATTATGTTTGTTTGCAAGAGGATGTAAGACGTAGCACCTCCTTACTGATTCAAGGTTTTGTACACAAGATTGAATCGGTGTCTTCAAGATCAGATTGCTGGTCGATGTCATTCTGACATCACTATTTCCAAAGGCCAATGGGGCTCTCCCAGTAAAAACTGGAAGTGGGAGAGGATCCTCACAGCCAGCTTTTCATGAGGGACCCACTTCAAACACTGACATTTTTTTATTGTCCCACAGCACTGCCAAAACACAATCAATAGGTCTCTAGGAAAACTGGGTGCAATAGTGCACACTTTTACTATCCCACAATCAATAACAAGAGTGAAAAACAGCGCGAAGAGGAAATACTGGTGATTTCTCTCACACACACACAGATGGACACAGGACACAGGACACAGGGGGGTCGTTTGGAGTGGTCTTAGATTACCTCGATAAACCACCACTGTCCTCCGCTGCAGCTATGATTGATTCATTGGAGTGAATTAATTAACGAACCCTTTAAGTAATGAATCAATTAAGCGATTGATTATTGTGCATTACCCGTATGGATTGCAGCTGATACTGACCGTTAAAGATAAATCACGTTCAATTTAAATCAATTCGCGGCAGATTACATGCAGACGGACGCACCGCTTACGTACGTGTGGCACTGCCGTGAGCGATTCGCCATCACTGAGAGTTTACCAAGTAAAACATGGTGGTTGTGGCGTTGCTTCTGTGTACTAAACGAGAACTACCGCAGCATTAAATACATGCATATTGTCTCTATGCCACTTGAGCCTAAAGCTGTGCTTCAGGGCTAAATTTCATAAAATCCCTCCTTCCTGCAGATTAATAATAGATGCTTAGAAAAGGAAGAACTGTGTATTGGCTGCACCTTTGCTGCTCTACAGTATCTCAGAGTCACATTCAAGGCTGCAGTTCTCTGTGATTGTAATTAAACGGTCTACATCTTATAGAAGCAGACAATCAGCAATGCTTTAAGGACTATTCCCCGACATGGACTCCTGCTTTCTATAACACCAAGGAAATCTGTACCGTTCTGCAGAAAACGCACGTGGCATAAAGAAACTGAAAAGATGGACAGAAAAATCAACAATTAGATAAAAACAAGGTAACACAATAACAAAGCAAGAATGAATAACACAGACAATTATTAACAATAGTAATGTAGCAGTCCTTCAGTGGCTTACAATCATCCACTGTTTAACAACATGCAGAAGGCCAACCGTCCTACCAGCCACTGAATAGTCTCATTCTTACTACAAGGTTTCACGGATCCACTGTGCACTGACTCACAAAAAGGCTCACATCTTAAAGGCTGCAGCTGAAGGCATGTCCCATTTTCTTACAGTGACCCAAGCTTTGGTCCATGAGGACCTCGTTGACTACATGTCCACCTGACGACTTCTCACGTGACTGGACAGCAGAAACCCGCATCGCCGGTCATACAGCGTCGGCAAGCTGACGACATTCTGCGGAAGCACACATCTTGTAGGCTGCATTATTTCTGTCCGTTAGTATTTGAGGGAAAACAGCTCAGAAAACAGCGAAATGCAGAAGCTACTCGGGAGTGCAAGACATGAGGTGACTTCTAAACTCATGTCTGGAGACGTGACAGGACTCCCTTTCTCCACAGGCCACGTACTGTACATGCATGACGCAGCGTTTGCCACTGCTTGACCCAAATCTGCCTGAGGCTGCTCAAAGCAGCGCTGCCATCTTTCTCTAAACAGGATTCTCAGCACCGAGCTTCTGTCTGTGAAAACTGATTTGGGTTGCCAGGTGTCAGGCACACTGTAGGAAGACACACACTATATCTCTTTTGCGCATTATGGCTCGCCCTCTGGTTGCACCTGAGGATCAATAACTGCAGTTGTCAGGCAGACTGGTGGCCTGAATCAGGGAGGACGCTGAAAGGCCACTGGGCTGTGCAGTAACAAGGCTTTATGAAAGGATTAAAAAAAAGCCATCAGACTGTTTCATCTTGTAGTTGCCACAGAGAAGGTTTGGACAATACGCCTCTCTCCTTGAAGCATGAAAGCGCTATTAGCAAAATGAGTACAGTTTAAAAGGAATTTAGTAGAGGGATTTAGCAGACACAGACCCTAACAGCACATGTCTAAAAGGGCTGGCTTGCCCCTTTTAAATGTACTTTAAATCAACTTCTATCCAGATCTGCTTTCTCATAAACTTTGTGTATGTTCCCAAGCACCTTCACATCACAAAATGTCCATTGCTAATAGCCCAGGTCATTCTGTCTTTAATAAAGGTTAACATTTCAGCCATGGCGCGTGTTTACCAAGGAGCAGATACAGATAAGATAGCTGCAGGCCCCCTCAAATACTCGTATAGTTTACAGCAGACAGTTATCTATGATTTATATTCTTTAAATGAGGAAAGCGTGTGTATATTTTGGTCATTTAAGAATAAACATCAGAATTTTGTCAAAAAAAAAAAATTTGGAAAGAGTTGCTCTACATACGTTTAATTGGAACTCACAACTGCCTCAATTATACTGCTAAACATATTTCATAACAGTTAGAAACATGTGACTATTTTATTATTTTAGTTCTTACTGTGCTAAGATTCCCCAGAGAATTCCCTTCGTCCATGACCCTTTCAAGGCTCTCTGCTGCCATGTGACAAATATCTCGGCCAAGGAAGAATAAAATGGGAGTTTGCTCCGATGCTTGAATTATTGAAATGGACAGTGTGAGAAATCTATGGCACAAAATCCATCCACATTCCCTATGCATAATGTTTTGATTGTATGAATGTTGAATGTTTTGGATGTTTCCATTCCCAATCCAGACCGTCCTTATCCACATTTCACTTTTGCACGAGCTGTGGTATAACATTTAATGAGGGGGATGACCCGACTCCCGAAATGCACTTAGTTATCCAACGGGATGGCGGCGAGGATGACCAAAATGATCATCCTCGATCTCGATTTAGCCAACCCTCCCAGCCGTACCGCTGTACCTGAGGGTTCCTGCTGTCAACAGGCTGCAAGAACAAGCACACAAACACAAATAATGACAATATTTGTTCTACGTTCTGTACTTTGCACGAAACAAGGATGTATTGCACACCGCTGATGTTCCTATGAGGAAAGACGTGAGACAAGATTGGTCTTTGAGGCCCCTTGTGCACACGTTTCATTATCTTCATCCCCAAAAGGCCGTGTCTAACCGCGCCGTGTGGATTCATTCTCTCAACTTCGACCTTGGCCAGACATTTAGCCTGAAGTGAGGATACCTTCAACCCTCCTTTGTGTGCCTCTCTCAGTCAGGAATCTCATGAACCAGAATGAACCCGCACCGTGTCATCTCTCCACCGAGCGGCCGGCAGCCTTTTCCCCGCAAAGTTAAAAGCTGTAGTCAGTGTCAGGCTTGAAAGCAAAGAACAACATGATACAGACAAACAACTCGGCGGTGAAGGTCAAAAATATTACATTGCCTGTCAACAGGCTCAACTGTGCTGATGGCTTGAATCTAATGAGAGGCCCTCCTTAACACGGCCATGAGCAGCGCTTTGGTTTTTTTTTGTTTTTGTCTACCACTCATAGTGTTAGGTGGCTGCACAATTCTCTTTTTTGACCTCTATAGAAAATTCTAGCATGCCACAGTCAATTAAGACTCCAACGAAAGGCTGTGGGACATGTGCCAGTATAAAATCCTGAACCTCCCCCTTGTTTCCAGTTTTGGCTGACGGACAACTTTCTCTCTCTCGCTCCCTCTCTCGCAGCAGTCACGGACTCGCCACTGTGAGGGGACTGTTTTCAACTGCTTGACCTGAATATTTGCCCAGGGCCGGAGGCAGAGAGAAGGGATGGCGGGCCATTCCAAGCCGGCACAAAAGAAACCCCTGTGACAGTTCCCGAGTGCCAAACAGCCTCTGCTCGCCCCAGGGGGTAGACGTGTTTTAAGGGAACGCAAAGTGCTGCTTTTCGTATGCCGGGTTCATGCAGAGCTGGACGATTCCCCAGGTCCCAGCCTTTGGCTTTCACGAGGAGTCTGAGCACTAAGTGCGCATGGACGTCTCCTCACAGACAGATACGACCTGTATTGTGGGTGGAATGAGTGATTTGTTGCAAAGGAGAGTCACATACACTGAGTCATCAATTAACATGTGATCGATTAGATTCCAGCTGAGTTATCGAATCAACGCGCGGTAGCAAGTCAAACTGTCGGCCGCAGGCTGCCTGGATCCTGCGGTGCCGGAACAGGTTGGGGAGGCTGTGCGCCTGGAGAGGGTGATGACCGGAGGTTGATTGATATGCATCCCGCTCTGGAACATGTTTGAGGGCAGAAAACACAACAGGAGGCAAACGGAACGACATCACAGCCGCTTGACCTCGATGTTACCCTAAAGCGAGACTCTAGTGCCATCTATTGAAAACCTTTACAACCAATCATCATTCTGGCTGAACAGGGCGCTCCTGCTTTGGATATTTCACCGCTTTAATGTCTCCTCTTTTTGGATCAATCAATGATCAATGACTTGTTGATCGGGGACATTTGAACGCCGAATAGCAGAACTCAACTCATCGGTCCAAGCGAAACCGCTTCTGGTGATTTTTGTTTTCCTTCTTCTATATTCTAAATGGACTTAAATCGACGGAGCGGCACCGATATTTGAACGCTGACTTGCTCCGCAGCGGAAAGATCGTTGCGCGAAACTTCACCTGAACTACGGACGCCGCTTTTCAAACAGCATAAGAAACGAGAGAGACGTGACATGCGCGAGGGGTTACCTTCTGTCAGCAGGCGGGAGTGGATGAGGAAAATGAGAAAGCAGCAGATCGCCGCTCCGGTCAGTGCCCACGCAAGTCTGAGCAGCTGCATCCTGGCGTGGCGGGTTTGTGGCGCACCGAGACAGACGCGCTCCACCACCTCAGCTCATCATCTGCTCGCTACTCATCCACCACCTCCTCGGGCAAAATCCACTGTGCGATGGTCCAGTGTAGACGAGGCTAACACGCGGCTTGGGTTCCGTTCAGCAACAGAAAGTGCGGTGCGTCAGCACGGCTCTCAGCCCCCGGTCACCGTCCGCACAGGGGCTGGCATCTCCCCCCGCGTCCCGAGTGCGCACGGCGGTCCACGGACGACGATCAGCGCTCTCCGCTGCATGTTACGCGCATCTCTCCGGCTGCTGGAGGGGCAGACACGAAGTGCAAACCGCGTCGCCTTCTCTCTCCCCCTCTCTCTCTCTCTCTCTGTTCTCCACTATATTGCCCCGTCGTTCCGTCACTTTGCCCCTCTCACGCGCTCTCTCTCTCTTCCTCTCTCCCCACCCTCACACACACCCCTTCGCTTGATTCAGTCCAATGGAACTCTCGTCGTTGACGCACAGCTGCCGGTTTCAGCCACAGCCTATCTATATATCTGCACCATCCCAACTCGTGCGTCGCGGCTCCACTAAACATTTGCGTCCAGAGGCGCCGTGGATGAACCTCCGCCGACTTTTCCTTAAAGAGAATCAAACCCAGCAAAGACCTGAGGGCGCAGACACTCACAAACATCACGTCCCTGCCCCCATCGTCCCGTCCTCAAATAGGATCTACTGTTTTTGTCTTTCTTTTTCTTTTTTTTTTTTGTAACTCTCTGCTTAGCTTCAGGTCACGTCACAGCTCCCCCAAATAATCTCCTCCAGCTACAAAGCTTGAGAGAGTGCTGCTATAGAAGGACGTTTCCACTGATAAATAAGTGAGCTGATCCAAACAGACTGGGAACCAACGTAAGTTTCCTTTTTGTTTTCCCCGTGTTCAGTTTTTTAAAACCCCAACTTTGTTAGAATCACGTCACAACGATTTATTCCAAAGATGTGGGAAAGTGCTGATTTTAGCTGGATTCCCTCAACTTCATCCTTACACTGCAAAAGGAAAAAAAAAACAAAAAAACAAGAAATGTTCTAAGGAAATTTTGCATCTCTATACCAGCCAAACCCCCTGGTTATTGAAAGAGGCAATAAGCTCTGGGTAGCCTAGGCCGAGACTCATTTTCTAAGAATATTCAACACCCCCTGAAAGCGATTACGCACGTAGCCTGAAATTTCATCATATTATAGTCATAAA
>KV751334.1:25567957-25639141 GCA_001698575.1 Mola mola
CCATCACAGCTATTGTATCTGCATTTACGTCTGCATGTGCGTCTGTATGATGCACACACATGACGTGGGAAGAAAATTGATTCATTTCCTTCTTTCGACCGCTCGGTCGGTCAGTCATTTGGAAGCAGCCGGTCAGTTTGCAGGCAATAATCCATATGGGAGCTCGAGAGGTCGCACTTTTATCCCAGCGTCTGTGCGCTTCTGATTGAATCAGAATGACATGATCTGACGGTTGACGGTGCCACTGAAAGCGGAGGGCTCGTCACTGCAGCGTCAATAAGTTTGGCCCCTGCAGCTACTTGCACTAATGAACTGATAACAGCCTCTGTTGGCTGGCACCGGTGCCAGGCTGTGGGTGTGTTTGTGTGCATGCTGTCAATGTCTACTGCCGTTGTTTGCGTGTGTTTGTATCATGTTGGCATGTGTGTTGTAGTAGGCGTTTTTTTCTTTTCTTTCCTGACACCTCCTCTCGAACTGTGATCCATCCATCTACTGCGCAGAAAGCAATTAACAGCCTCGTGACCTCTACAAGGGTTTTGTGGTGGGAAGACTGCATGTGCGTTTGTGACTGTGTGTGCACGCCTGACATTTTTCATCCGTGGAGCCCGAGCTATCTAGCGAACTAAATATAACTCTGTGCATTTGCATGATGCCCAATTAAGAAAGCGGTGGAAACAGTGAGAGAGGAACGATAGAGTTTGATATGTCACAGGAACCGATTACAACTATTCACAAGGTTTCCATGTTGAACCTTGAAAATGCTCCCGAAGCACCCAAACTATATGTACAGCCTCATATGGTTTAGTGCCAATTCAAGGTGGCAACGGCCATTTGTGTAACTGTGAGGACATTTTTTGAATACTCCAATAATTGAGCTTTTGTGTTCAGTTATTTATGCGGCAGAAATCAACCTTTGCGAACCCTCTCAGCTGAAGCACGCCAAAGGCTTCAAAACATAAATTCAACTGTAGTGAAAGAAAAGAAATGCTCTACTTTGCGCAGAACCAGTTTGTTTTTTTCGAGCTGGGATGTTTCCGTTATCACCGTGTGAAGCAGAATGATGTTCCATATCATCTCTCATTAACCCTAATGTCATTATCAGGTTGTTTGCTTTCCCTTTACAGCCACAGAATATGCTGCACATGTTAAGTGTACATGAAAGTACCACAAGCTGAGTGGTACTTTCAGTGAGATGCTGACCCTTTTAGAACTTGTACACATTAATGCAGATTTTTTTAAGCAGATATTTTTCCATTTCCTTGCACATGATGAGACTAAAAACAAATGAATACTGAAACAAGCATGCCAGGCCAGTAGGTGGCAGTACAGTCCACATCACCAATATGTCAAATACCAAAGAAGAGCGTTCTCAGCACAGTGGGCGCGACTTAAAACTGTAAACAGGCACACCTAAGGCATTTACCTGCAGTTATTTGACAAATATTTCCTAATATTTACAGCAATAATACAGCAACCAGAGGGTGTTTTTTAATATTCTTTAGAGGGTGTTTTTTTTTTGGTTTTTTTTTTTTAAAAAAAAAGTCTGTTTGTAGCGAATATTGAAGTTGTTTGTATGTGTACGAGAGGTCAAAACCTCGAGGAGAATGTTCTTATGTAAAATAATCTTATTAGTGCTTTTAAGGCGTTATGTGTCCAAGAAAGCCCCCCAGCGCTGTTATTACACCAGCTGTTGAAATCCATGTTTCTTTTTTACATCATGCATGAAGCAACATAGCATCTTTGTTTGCCAGCAATCATTCACGCAGAGTGTCTGACACGTGTCATCAGCTCACATCAATCAGCTGTTCTCCTAAAATGATGAGAGGTCACCTGATTTCAAGATGATTGAACTAGATTAACTATGTTTTCTGTGCTGTTAAAAAGCGTTTGCAGGATGTCAAAAAATGCATTATGGGATACCTGTATAATCATGTGACAGGTGCAACTATAAGGAGCTATTTCGTATCTCGTATTTGCCTCTGTGCTCTCATCACGGGGGCTCATTTTTGCACTGCTGCCTCAAGGCCCAACTATTCTGTCTAGACACTATTAAAATTTCCTTTTATATGTTTACTTGCATTTTTCACTCCTCCCTCCCTCCTTTTTTTTTAACAATTATATAGAAAAATGAGCCAAGTTTTGGAGCGCTTTGGAATCCTTTAGTTTCTCTCTCTTTTTTTTTTCTTTCTGCATAAATTATTAAACTATAACCTTCCCTTGCATCCTCACACCACCCACCTACACTGCTGCCACGTCTCCTCTATCACTTTCTCCTCGTCTATACCGCCTCCCCCTCACCGCTGCTATTCTTTGCCAGAAGCCCGGAGAGGCGTTACGGGCTCTGTCCTCTGTGCAGCTCACTGGCTGTGTGCCACACCAATAAACCCATGAGTAATGGCCTAAAACTTCCACATTCGCTGCGTTTCCCATTATTTCCCCTGGCCGGTAAATTTGGAGCGGGGCTTAATCAGAGGGAAAAGCCCGAGCAGACGGCTCACGTCCGGCAGGCTATCCAACGCAAAGATTCTAACAGTTTAATCAGAGATTAAAAAGTTGAGGTGGCAGCCGCCAACATGGCCTCCCTTCTGATCCACTTTGTCTTCTGTCAAGTGGAGCCATAATTGTTTGGGCGGACGAACACACTGCTGCTGTGTGTCAGGAAACATTGGCTGACCTGATGAGCTCGCCTCTAAATAAATTCTTTAAAGAATCTGACAGATACTGACTGATAATCGAATACAAGTTCAAGAGTCTCACAGTTTAGACGAATCTTAATTTGGCAGCAGGACTGGATCGTAGCTTGTTTGGTGTATTGTTTAGCCGCCAGATTTCTGACATAAAAAGGTGGGCCCATATTGTTTCAATACACCTGTCACGGGGCATTTCACTCCCATCGCTGAGACGATTTAAGTTGGCTACCACTCTTTTAGATGGACCGTGTTCCTTCAGGAGAGCACAAAGCACCAATTAGGCTTCGAGCTTTCTTACTCAGCAGTTAGTCCTCGTTGTTTAACGTGACATGTATTGTGTTTCATTTTCGCTGGCTGCCAATCACCTGAGGCCCACAGTGGGGAAACCAAGTGTCTGCCAGGAAACAATGCGTCAGAAACACCTCACCTCAGACATTCGTCACAGCCTTTGTAATAAGGAAATACTGTACGTGTTAACCGGCGTGGCAGGTAATTTTCCACATCATTAAACTTGTGTGTGTTTTGAAGGCGAAAAGTCTAATTTCACACTTTATAAAATGCTAATCGGAAAGCTAAAAATGTGCGCGCTGCCTAACTACAGCATTGTTGTTTATACATTAGTTTTCTGCTCTGTCTGTGATTGGACGTACAGCCGTTATTTTTAGTCTCGCTACAGGTGATGAAATATTCATCCGCCTCAATCGAAACATCTTCAATGTTTAAACATGCTCCCTTTTTAATTGGGAGCCGTGTCACTCACGTTGATTGAAGCAACAAACTTATTATATTATTCATCATTATCTGTACACACGATACACAGCTAATTAAGTGTTATTACAGGAAATGCAATATCTGGAGCCGACAAAGACACCAGTGATAGACTCAGCCTCCGGAATCTCACTAAGCTTCTTAGATTTCCTCAAGTCAGAGAGAAAATAAATAAATAAATAAATACACAAACAAGCACCAACATTCACTCATCTGGGAGCTTCCTCTCTACTTAGTCTCCATTTGCCTGATCTTTAATCATTCATCCCACTGCACTTAAGGCTCCCCTGGTTTGGTTCCGTTAGTTACCAGTTAAATACAACAGGGCCACCGTGAATCACGTACATGATAGGTTGCATTACGTGCACTTGTTTTTGTTTTGTTTTTCTCATTCCATTTTTTTCAGCGGGCAAGTATCAAAGTATGGGACTACTACAGTGGCTGAGAGAGCCTCTAGAAAAACACATGAAAGTAGACAGAACAATAGTAAATTATAGTAAATCAAAAAAACGCTGCAAGCGCTAACACAACCAAAGAGACAAACACAGCAAGTGGCACAGATGACAACAGGTACTGATGCTAAACTAAAAAATGACATGTGGGACATGATTGGTACATTACTGTTGGTGCACCTGAGGAGGATTTTGCTTGTCTTGTGACAAAATCGGGATAGCCTGGGTCTCCTGCATAGAAACCCTATGGAACCAGTTCTGACGACTTGTAGGGGTGGGGCTTAAGTTTTGTAGAAACGAAACGTAGCAATCTGCTGCATTAACTTGTAGGCGACCTTGTGTATGCAGCTCCTCCTCCTGCTCCAGGGAATGAGTGTCTGGTTTCAAACATGTATGACTCCAATGTTAGAACTTGTCACCATGCAGCAGGTAGTAGACTAGTTTAACAGTTGGAAAATGACAGAGCGGGAAAACTCTGTCCCACTGTGGCTGCAGTCAAGGGGCAGAGCGATCACTGGAGACACATAGAGCCCTACATCACATTTAAGGTTACAGGGGATTTATTTTTTTTATTTATTTTTATCGGCGGGGGGGTAATTTTAAAGAAAAGATATTAGATTTTAAGGGTTGAGTATTTTAAACAGGAACTACAGTATAAATATGCGTGGTGTCAGTCATCATTTAAATGCCTTATTTTTTGCCTTTATTTGTCTATATGCTTTTAAATGGACACGATTTAAAATATACAGAATTCCTTGTAATGTATTCATGGATGTGACAGTTACCACTGGATTACTTTGGCACTGAAGAAAGCTTGAAAACATCAAGATTCACAAGCAGGTTCCTGAGTTATGATGAGCATAAATTGTTTCCATGATTTCTAAGCGTGTTTAATCATGATGGACACAGGAGATAGTGATATCTGCAAACTGGCACTGACATGAATCCAAAACATGTGCATCATGTCTCTTTGTCCAGATTTCTCTGAGAAACGACTGAAAGTGTGTACGAAATCAGACACTAATACTTCAAAAAAATACAATTTAATTACCTTAACCAACAGACCAAGCGACAAAAATTAATTTAACACTACAATGGCCTTGAGGATTGATGAAGATCATCTGATCTGTGCGCCCCAGACTTTCAAAACCTCTGTAACCCTCTTAAAGAAATGATTCTAGTTTCTAAATTTTAAGACAGCTTTATTGTAGCAGAGTGCAGAATATCTGAACATACCTGCACGCCTGAACAAAGAGAAGGAAGGTGGAGGAAGGGAGGTGATACACCTGTGAGGTGGAAAGGAGGGGAAAAGACTTTGTACACACTATATTGATATATTTTTTAATATTTCCTCTCACTTGAAAAAGAAAAATAAAAATTATCATGCCAAAATGACTTATAAAATAGTCAAAAATTGATTACAAACATTGAAAACGGCATGCCGGTCCAGTAGGTGGCGATGCAGTCCACATCCCTTATATGTCAATACTGGAGAAGAGCCTTCTGAGCATGTGCAGTGAACTGTTTCCCAGTTGGAGACACCAACAAGCAAAAGATGATCTGAGGGGTGACGCCGAAAACACTCGGCCAACGACCAGATATAAGGGTTAAAAAGATGATCAGAGGGAATCAAAGTAACCTCGATTTGAGGTGTTTTGTTTGCAAAAAAAAAGAAAATAGCTCTCAACTAAAATATCTGAAATAAACTGAAGGATATTATTACATATTACATTATTATCACATTGTTCCAATGAACAGCTTTCCCAGTCTACCTTCCCTTAAACATTCACACCTCTGTTGAACTGAAATTACCTTTAAAGAGCCCACACATTAGCATTGTATAGCTAAATATAGCTAAATTATGAGTCTGAGATGATGGGTTTTGCTCTGTTTCGATGGGATGCAGCTAATGGAGTGTTGCTTATCCTTTATCATTTGAGCTGATGGGTATTAGTAGTGTTTAAATCTGGTGCCCAACTCTTTTTTTAAAGGAATATGGTGACTCTACAACATGATGAAGGTTTTTTGTTTTGTTTTTTTTGTTTATTTTTTTTACGCATTCAGTCACATGGTTATTTAGAAACAACATTCAAGCTATAATGACGTCGGCAACCTACAAGTGCCAGATTCAATGTGGATTTTTCCGTCAAGAACTATCCATGATGGAGGCCCTGTTGTGACGCTGGAAACACAGCACAAAGGTCTCGGCAGACTCCCAGCGAGTACATATGTTCCGTGTCAGCATGGGAGTCAATATACATCAGTCAATAAGGGAAACCGAAAGAAATACGCAGAGATAAAAACTGTAAACCAAAACAGTTTGCTTGTTACGCTTGTTGACAGACAGCAAAGACTGTTGGAGTGGTCTTGGTTTCAGTAAAGGTCATGAGTGAGGGTAATGGAAGAAACGTAGAAAGAAACGTTTATTTAAGTTAAGATAGATACGAATTTTGCAATTTTGTAATTGTACATTTACAAAAGTAAATTTAGTTAAAATGTCTAACTCAAAATTGTTCAAATCTGTTCCTTTGAAATGTTTTGTTTCTTTCAACTTTCTTATTTTTATTTGCTCTACACGTCACCATTTTGCACATAAGCAGTTTTTTGCATTGCATTGAATGAAAAACGCTAAAGCGATGAAACAAGGCCCTGAGTGGACAGCTAAGAAAATGATCTTGTTGTGTGTCAGTCTCCTGCTGCCTGCCTATCTGCCATGTCCACAAATGGAAAAAAAAACAAAACAAAAACAAACAGCACTGACAATAAAGTATGTAACAGAATCAACACCTAACAAGTTTTTCCATTGAGTGCTTCCCTTGTCCCCAGGCAGAAGTGTGGCTAATGAAACGCATGTGTCAAGTTTTCGAAAATTAAACTAAAAAGTGACTCACAATAGTGAGAACGTAATCAATAACAAAGCTGGAAACATAACAAACCAATCCTATTTACTCTTGCCTCTACTCCTCTCCGGCATTTGCCAAGTTTGTAAAAATTTATAACGGCGTAATTGAGACTGCAATGTTTGTCAGATGATTTCCTTCAATTCGAGGGAGGGAATGAATTGTTGATTGTGCTCATTCTCACTCAGAGTTTTCTCATATTAAAGCCTGAATAGGCCATCAAATATGATTCTGAAAACATCAATACAGATCTTAAAAGCTTTATTTGCTGACCTGACTTTGGGATGATGTTTCCTTTCCTAACACCATTCCTAACAATGACAGACAGAGGGAAAACGTAATATATCAGTAGTGCTTGCAAACACTATTAGTCGCATATTCCTTTGCTTTTGTTCTGCTTTTATATTCAAAAACTCGCCATCACTGGGAGATTGCATTTATAAATGGATTATGGAGTCAGCAAAAGCATTTCACATCAGTGCCACCGCGGACGTCTCGCTGCAGCTCCCGTCCAATACCAGCAATTCAGGAAGACAGCTGACTTCATCATTTAAATATCGATCTGCTGTTGTAATTAGAATGTCATATTCAATCTGTTAAGGAGTAATTAAAAATCCATACCCTATCAACTTTATAAATGAAGCACAGCTTCTGTTTTACTCTGAAACCCGCGAACGACGGTTAATTGATCTGAGTTTCAATTTTCATACCAATCTTCTGCATCCTTGCTGGTGTTAAATGTGGTAGAAATCTCTCGCTGGCACATTTAGGAACAGATCACTGAGCCCCGCGGAGCTCAGGGGAGAAGGGAGACGTGACGAAAACAGTTTGAAAGAAGAAAAATTTGTCCTCTGCGTGTGAGCTCTCAAGCCCCTCTCAGAGCAAACAGGTGAGCAGCACAAGTGGGTTTTGTTTTCTAGCATACAAGGCGGGCAGGAGCATATATATGTATGGAAATGAGATGCGATCGGAGGCTGAGGGGAAAGAGGCGCGACGTTGATTCAGCCGATTGCTCTGACAATGTCTCTTTGCCCCAGAGAAAGCAATAAAAATGGGTCAAGTTGAGATAGTCATGGAACAGCTCACTCCATGTTTGCCATGTGCAAACACGCAACAAATCCTTTTTCAGGTCGGCGCTGCAAAGGAGCCTTCTTTAGTGTGCGACTGCACTGCCGAAACCTAGTCGGATTCATTCCTTTCTTGAGAATAGAATAATATGAAGATTAAATGCCGCTATACTGTCCATTTTGACCTTACGATCACTCATTATTTTGCTCATTTTCTGGTCGGCTGTTCAAAATGTCACCTTGTCAGAGACAATATGTAAAAGCTGCACATGCGCTTTGCTGTACATGCATATTTATCATGGCGGCGACGCATTATTTTTGAATTATGCAGGCAAAAAGCTCCACATTAAAGCAAATATGTCAAACGTGTATTGTAATTTTTATGCCTGGCGGGTCATTTACTGCGCACTTTGTATATATTTTGATGTAGCTTTGAAGGCCCATTCTAAATAAATGATGCATGTTCTGCAAACTATGTATGTGTGTGTGCGCCTGCAGTAAGATAAAAAGCAATACAATGGAAATTGAAAAGCAGCAATAGCTTTAAATCAGACTGTGGCCTCTCTGGCCAAAGCAAAATGCAAATGTGAAAACAGAGCAGATGATAGTATTTGGAAGCAGTGTCGTCTGGTGCAAGTGTGGGGGGTGTAAAAGGGAAGAAAAGATCAGTTTTTTCTCACGCTGCAACTTTGGATCACCCTGATATGTCTTCACTAGACTGGTGGAAAAAAGAGAGGGGGGGAAAAAAGACAGGGGAACACTAAATTTTGTCTTTCAGGACATGAGGATGACAGCAAAGCACACGGGGAGACACAAAGGGTGAGACGATTCACAATTTAGTAGCAGCGCTTGAGCAAAGAGTCAGACGGCAACACAGTCTGTCACCACAGGCTGCTCACATCCTCGGACCACCGCTCTCCTCACTGGCAGCTCCTCATCACAGACTCGTGGTCTTCAGTTCATCAACCAGAGGGATGTCTGCTGAAATGTTTCGTTTTCTCCTGCGCAGGACAAGGGGCCGACAATTCTTCCTATTATTCTTCCTAATTTTGTTTGTGTTGGTTTTTTGTAGGTGGGCAAAAGATGCCTGTTTTTCACAGAAATAGGAACAAAACGGGCCATGTTGAGGTTAAATTAAGCTTAATTGTTTGTCATGTAAAAAAGGCGCCTTTCATCAATAAATAAAGGTAAAAGTAGTAATAATTAAGAAGGAAAGAAAAAAGAACAAAACGCAATGAACCAATCACCCTAACTTTTTGGGATGGAAGTGGTCATTTATGAAAGAAACATAAAAGTCAAAGGGGACAGTTATGAAATATAAATCTTTCCTATACTGACTTTTTTTCCCCATCTAACTGATTTTGCTATAAACAGCTCAGTTTTATAATTCCCAAAGATAATGAATGGATGGCTCTGTAATTGTAGCGCTTCTATAACTATTTTTAAACAAGTCATCAGCAATGTTTCTTTTAGAAAATCACAATCTGGACAGTAAAGGCAATCCACAGACTTTGTTTTGAGCAGTTTCCGCTACTTACATACTTCCTTACACATCACAGCACACGGAAGCCTGCATGGATGAGATGTCAGCTCAGCCTGAGGACAGCGTTCATCTACACATCCCCCACTGTTTAAATCTGCTCCGGTGAAAATCATCATCCTGAATTTAAAGTTACATCCCATCTCATTACAGCTGCTAAGTGCTCTACTTGTATCTCAGCACTGGCTAGCTAGGTAACTGAGTGTCTTCCTTTCAGTGGTTCAGTGGCTTGACCCGAACATTTTCACTAAAAATATCAGTATTAAATTAAATAAAAAGATAAAGTTACAGATGTTGGAAGGTGGGTTTTCTATGCAACCTTTTTGAGGAATTCATCCTTTCAAGGGCAATAGTCTGCAGCGGCTCACCAGAAAAGCTAAGTAAGCTATACTGTAAAATAAAAACTTGCTTCATACGTGATGGTAATTTGTATTTTTTTTTTTTTTTTAAAGAAAGGAAGATGATGTAATGTTGGTTAAAATAAAACATTAAAAACTCTTTAAATTGTTAATATGATTGAGAAAAACGCTCAGCAGATATGCACAATACAGCATGTTTTTCAGTTAATGTTGGAGTTACCACTTGGAAACATACTTTAACACAGTGACACTTTGTGACTGCTTGACTAATTACTTAATTGAACCAAATTAAGAACGAGAGGGACTAACCGTACATCAACTAGAAGGAATTTCCTATGGGAAAGGGAGAACCAGGACAGATATGGACTACAACAAGCAGATCAAAGGCAATAACAAGGAATGAAAGAAGACAAACGCTGTCAAGATGGAGCACCATCCTCTGGCATCTAGAAAGACGGGGGATCAGCCCTGATTCCAACCTGCCTTCGTCACTTTACACCTCAAAAGTATGGCCTTGAATCCCATTATCCCCTCTAGAGATGCAAGAGCTCCATCTCCACCTCTTATTCCACAGCACAGTGTTCACGGCACCACCTGCACACTGTATCGAAGCTCCAGCCACAACAAAAAAAAAAGGTCTTCCACCCATTCTTATATGCTCGAGAGACTCTTTAGTTGAAGGGCAAATAGAGCTCGAGCGGAGAATGGACGGTCCTTTCAAGCAGCAGCCTTACTTACACAATCTTCTGTAACGTTTTCATGCGAATGAAAACATTAAAATCAGCCCTCCCAGGAGTAATGCTTTGGAAAGGGGGAACACACTAGCGTGTGTTCATGGCCACATGCGCTCCCGGCCGCACACACACACACACACTTGGCGAATTGAGTCAGTGACAAGAGCTAGATTTGATTTTATCCCCTCTCTCTCTCTCTCTCTCTCTCTCTCTCTCTCTCTTTCCCGGCCCCCTCGGCTCTCCATAGGGCCGTCACACAAACAATCTCTCAGCAGCAAAAGTAGATATGAGATTAGTTTTGTGGCATGTTTGCCCTACCTTCGCCTGCAACCTGTGTTTTAGTGTTTATGTCTATGCATGTGTGTGTGGGAATGTGTGTGAGACACAGAAGAAAAAAGGAAGAAAAATTACACACATGAGAATTTAGTTCAGTCCAGATGAACAGGCACAGCAGCACACAAGGCTGCATCCTGCATGAGTATAAAAACAACATCTAACATACTAATCATCATGTCTCTCCAACGCACACACGCACCCATACATGAACCACAGTGGACACACACATACAATGCTTCACTCCGATAAACACACACATCTTCTTCCTCCCAGTGCGGGACGTTATACCAACCGCGAGAAAAAACAGGTCCTTTTATTCAAGTTTGAAAGTGAGAGGAACCGCTGGAGAGAAGGGGAAGACAGATAGAGGAGTGAGAGGGAGGTTGGTTGAATGCAGCTCACTAAGAAAAAAGGGTAGAGAGGGCAAGTCCTCATCACGAAAGCTTCCTCGAGAGCGAGGACTCTTATTAATTGTGTTTGTCTAAAGTAGTAGTAGTACATGCTTGCAGGGCAATGGAAATGTTTCACAGGGCTGCAAGCATTTATATATTTATCCACCAACAATTTCTTGCACACAGACACACACACAGGATTTTGCTTTATTTCTTGATTGATCCAAGCGTGGTAAGCTTAAACAGAAGCATAAAAACGAGCCGAGGCCTGAGTTTTCACTTTCGGAGGAGCATCTGCATTCCAACCGCTCTCCCCCTCCTCCTGCTGTAATGTTAAAAGTCTTGCACACACAGAACCACTGAGGTAAAAATCTATTATTCACACACACACACAGACACACAGAGTCTGTGGACTCGGGGATGTTGGGATCCATCTGTGCAGGAAAGGCGGGTACCTGGCAGCCTCTTTGGGGCCACTCAGCCATCCATTCCTCCCTGCATCCACAAGACAAACCACCACCCCCCTTTTCTCCTCCTGTACTGCGCCTGGCTCCCTCCTGCCTTCCTTTCAGGCGAGCAGCGGAAGTGCGTTTGGCATCCACTGCTGTTGTTTGATACAGTGGCAGCATGGTGCCTGACTGCCTGCTTGGCTGCCACACACACAGACACACACACATACACATTGAAACACACACACACAGCTTGGACTGGCTTCATGTGATGCCACCTATTGAGTGAAAAGCTCTTTTATGAGGAGGAAAACCCAGGCTGCTTTAAGGGTTTTATGTTAAAAAGACTGTAGAAAAATGGTTTCAATGATATAGGATCAAATGATGCATCCATGTTAAATTAATCCACATTGCAGTGTGTTGTTACACTAATATACACAAATTATACACTATACACTAATTCTGTCTCCTATAATGTCATTTATAAACATTATATAATAATACATATAATACATCCTTTCTATTGATGTATTCACTGCTTACATATTCTGTGCAGCAAAAGAAAAATATACTTTAGACTGAAGGTGGATTTTAACCAACATAAGAAAAAAACTGGACTTTAAAATGTTAAGTGAAAACTGTTCAGACTTTAGCCTCTCACTTCCAAATAAAGGCTGATTTACACAAAATGTTATTATGATATTGAAGCTGCGCCAAATACTTTGTTAAAGGTGTATTGTGTATCATTTTGAAATTTATGAAAACAACTACACCTCGTTGCAGCCAAGATGAATAAGCACATGGCTCAATTTATGAGCAGGGCCCATGAAGGGGCTGGTAGTGACACTAGGGGGGCAAAACACCAGCTACTGGTTGATAGAGCAGTCGCTAAAGACTGCAAGATCAAGAGGACCAACCTGTGCACTGCCTGGATTGACTGCAAGAAAGCCTACAACTCAGTGCTACACACATTGATAATGGAGCGCCTGGAGCTGTACAAGATCGACATGACACTAAGACGGGACAATTCAAGGCCAATTGCCCAAGTTAGCATCAAGTACTGCAAATACCAAGAAGATACCCTATCCCCCCTACTGATCTGCATAATGGCTTTGGATACTGGATCAGATATGGAACAATGACCGACCACCACCTCGACATGAATGAAGTCCAGCTGTACGCGAAGAGTGAGCGAGACATCGACTTACTGATCCAATTACCAGGATCTACAGCAATGACATCGATGCAGTTCGGTCTAGATAAGTATAGATGGATGGTATCAAAGAGAGGCAAGATGATCATAATTGCAGGTCTTGAAAAGTCAGCTAAAATGGTGCATTTTCCATGTGAGCTTGATCTGTTGCCTACAACCTTCATCTCCATGGGCAGTACTGCTCGTTATGGCTTGGATTCAAATTTGAGACAAGGATCTCCATAATCCCTGTTGGTGTCAAATATATCAGCTTGTCGGTCTCAGTGGTGGTCACAGTAGAGATAGTTAGTAGTGCCATATCGATATCCTCTTGCACAGTTTCAGAGTGTACTTTGCAAATTTAGTCTTGGTAACTGTTCCGTGGGGTTCCAGGTATCTCCCTCCCTCGGTTATGATTTTGAATGCTTTCGAATTCAAGTTGCTTCTTTGCTAGCGTGGTTGTTGGGTTTCAAACCATCCATAGCTCCCACATCCACTGCATGTATCCCACTGGGGTAGCTGGAATAGTAGGTTGCCCTGGTTCCTCAACAGATGAATCTTGAATCTGAATCTTGACGACCCCGGCGACGTCCAAGCTGGAATGACTTTGCTATTTTTTGGTTCCACTCATACCTGAGGTGGGCGGTTGCATGCAGGACCGTGCTGAAAGGCTCAGCGGGATTCTTACCATGCCCCTTGACCAGGATATGAACCTTGGTCTCCTATACCAATCCTGTACCATTACATATGCTCCATTTTGTTTTTCTGCTATTTCTTTGTAATTGAGCAAAAAAACTCAATTCAAAACTCCCTCTGTCTTGTTTTATGAAAAAATACAAAGATAACGTGAAAAGTAGAATGGTTAAATATTAATGACATTTCACTGTGTTTGTTTGTTTAACTTCTTAATTATTTAATATTGGACATATCGAGTTTCCGTGCAAAATACACTTCACACTATGACTTCCAAGCAACATTAAAAACGTCACATTTACTGAATTTAAAAAACCCACTAACTTTGACCCAGGCAGCGTTTTCCTACATTTTAGGAACTTTTCCTACAGCTTCTAGTAGTTATGACAGGAGACAGGGTAGTTAAACAAAAAAATTATGCCTTTCACTTCAATGTAACTTTATCTTAAAGCAAATGCATTCTCTGGGCAGCTATCGAAGAACAATAACCAAGTGACGATATTTACTATATCTATTTATAATTCCTGCCACAAGCTGGACTATTTAGAAGACGTGACTCTTTATATGTGTTTAAAAGCAGAGGGACTTTTAGGAAAAAAAAAAAAAAAAAATGCATTTTTGAATCCTTAGCAGTTCCTGCTTCAACTCTGCCAACAACCTCATTACTACACCTTTCATGTGCCTCAAGAGGAAGAGATGTGGGTTTCCCTCCACTTCTCTCCATCATGCCTCTCAATCACCTGCAGAGGCAGAGGACTGCAGAGAACAGAGGTGGGCTGTGGAGCGCCGGGAGAAACGAAGAAAAGGTAACAAAAGGGAAGAGACAAGAAAAAAGGAGGGATGAATAAAACAAAGCGGGCATCTAATAAAGTGGAAAAAATGGTGCATTTCAAAAATATCATTCACTAAGAGGTCATTTGCATCTATTCACTAATTTCTTGTAAAGGGCTGTAATGAAAAGTATTAATAGTTTCTTTTGGCTGGACAAGAGAAAAGGTCATTTCTACTTTTGTTAAAGTTAAGGTATCCTGATTTTTGGGGATGGCAGGTTTAGGATAAGGGTTAGTTGTTCTTTGTTATATTTATTTTTTATTTCCTTTGTACCATAAAGATAAAAATCAACGTAAAATCAAAAAAAGGGTCACCAAATACCAATGGATTTGGAGGGTTTTCAGAAACTGATGCTTTGGGTTGGTAGCCGTTCCAGACCCAAAGCATCAGTATTTATCGACCAAGAAATCAACATCTTACAAATTTCTACTTTAATTATGTGTGATTATTTGCAACATTGCAGATTTCACATGCTGGTCTTGGTGGTATTCAATGTGAAAACTGTTTCTCTGTATATTTTATTTTGTATTAGTTTAAATTGCGATACAGTCTTTCTACATTACAACCTCCACCAAAGAGGTCATGTTTTCCATCTGTGAGCTTATACTGAATGTAATGTATATTTGCTTGCAAAGACTAATGGATGGATTTACATGAAAAGCAGAGGTGAGTCTGGACCCCAACTTAAATCCCATTAAGTTTTGGAGGTGATCCAGATCAGGATTAGCTCCGGTACAATGCTGTGAAAATGGCCCTGAATTGGCTTGTGAATGTCACCGATCAGCAAGTTTCATACATGCTTTTTTTTTTTTTTTTTTGGTGAATATGAAATTATGATGACATATATTACAACCTAGTCCAGAAAGCTGCCATTATGGACAATTTTTTTGTGAATAACATCTGAACTACTGTATATATTGGCACTAATCCAAATCATATGTTTTGAGGGTGAATGAATTTAAATATCATGCTAATTTTGGGCTGGAAGCATGTTTTGCAGGGCGAATAAAATGTCGGGGGATTATCAGCTTTGGTTGAGGTTTGCAATCTTGGATTGCTCTTGCTATTTTTGAAATCGTGGTGGGAGGGTGCAGCTTTGATTTTCTTGGTTAGTTGAGGGAAAGGTTCAAATCCAATTAAAACATACTTAATAAAGAACACTGTAGTCTTATCATGCTGTCCTTTCCCATTCTACTTGCATGCTCGATTTTGTCCTCCCTATTCTCTCCTTCACACCTCGCCATGCAAACCCTTCATACTCCCAGTGGCTGCTCTCTCACAGAGTTAATAGTGACAGATAGAATAAAGGAGGGCTGCCGTGAGCTTATCGATAACGGGCAACTCAATTACCAGCGCCACTGCCAAAACCCTCGCTGATGTAGTGCACCGCAGTTAACAGGAGGAAAGGTGGAGGGGGGTGTCACTTTTGATTAAGTCCCTTTCAAAGCTCGGCACAGAGTTGAAAGCTTTTGATAGCTTCTCTCTCCTCATTGATTATCTGTTGAATTCTTGTCTCTCTTTCTCGCCGTCTTTCTTTTGCTTTCTCTTTTTCTGTTTAACTCTAGTGCACTTTTCAGTTGTACTTCCCACCATGCTCTGTCTTTTTTTTATGTTATTGTCCCCTCTCTCTTAATCCTTTCAGCCATTCCCAGTGTAATCAATCTCACTGTCCACCACTGGTTTGTTGAATGCACACCTATGAGTTTGTGGCCACATGAGTAATGCAGCACATTAGAAGAAGTGTGTAGCCTAACAACCCAGCCAGCGTCCCCGCGAGCATGACATAATCCACGCTGCCACGAGCAAAGTGACTCCCACAATTAGGTAGATTAGAGCTAATCAATTAGTACACACAATCTTGAAAATATAAATGCGGTTAACCCCAATATTATGAGCTCAAGTCATTAGCTGTCTCCCCTCTAGGCGAAACGCAATAATTATAATTGTCAATTTGCAAATTCAGAGGCGGAGAAGTATTTAAATCATGTAAAAAAAAAAAAAAAAAAAAAAAAGACACCTTCCAGAGACAGCTGATTAATTAAACTAATTTTCAACTTATTTTGCACAATTTAACTGGAAGCTTGGTTTGTGTGCATGTGTTTTAGTGTAAACTTGGACAGCTGGTACGTTAATATGGGTTTAGGTGCCATAACACTTTCTCCAAAACTTACATTTACTGCACAGTGCTTTTTTTCTGCAATTTAAATGAATCATTTTTGCTTTCTTTATCAAATATGTTGACTGACAAAAGTCAGCTCAGAATTGTATTGTTGTTAAACCCAGGAAAGGAGATCAGGGGCATAGTGAGATGTATTGTTATTGCCGACCTTGACACCTGAGCCTGAAGTACCCCTCCGTACTGTTAAATGCCATTAAAATATACTAGCTTTTATAAAAGCTATGAACACAAAACCTACATATTATCAACTTTAAAGTTAGCATAAATGTTGCTGTTTTATATATCCAGCAGAGGAACAGCTGCCCGGTGGGGCTAGTTAAGGTAAATGAGTGCTAATATTAGGATTTGAAAATGAGCTGAAATGTTCAGTAATGCAGAGTCAAATGGTAATTCTCTGTGAATTATAACCTCTTTTGACATTACACAAACAAATGCAATCCTCAGCTAATAAAATAATATTCATTACTATCCCTTCCTTTCACCAAGGGTTTTTAGTGCCTTAAAACATCCATAAAACCCTGAATAATGCTTCAGTTGTCACATGTGGATTGGCGGTAGAAAATGCTAAAACTAGTGAAAGGAAACATTTTTCATAGCTTTGCTCATTAAAATATTTTGTATGTATGTTTGTATAAAATTTCGATTCAGTGAAATATTGCAAATATTCTGTGCATTTTATCAAATATTGACATTGCTGTTGACAAATGTTGACATTTTATTACATATATTCTATCTACATTAATTAAATTCAGCGAACGTTGCATTCAAACTATTGCGGACTGGAATAAACTTTGTTTGTTTTGTCAGCTTTGAATATTTTTGTCAATACTGGTTTGTCCGTATTGCTTATAATGTTCACAAAGTATGATCAATATACTGTAAATTTTATTTTTAGTAGATAAAACAGATGTTGCCAAAATTTTCACTTTGGCGATATGATTTGGAGTTGAAACAGCTGAAATTTATCGCAGTATATGACAATAGGAATTCTACTGTATCAAATGATCGTGATAATATCTTATTGTGTGACCTGTGGTGATTCACACACAGATTTCATGACGTTTGTCCTAAAACTCATCTGCTGTCAAAAATGTTATTTTATTCTTCAGCAGTTAATATGGTAACATGGCCGACACATGGTCAATTACGTGTTCAATTGAAAATAAATGGAGAGACATTTGACTGTGTCATACTGGGGTAGAGATTCAAAGCTCAGGAGCACGTAAACCCAGAACAACCTCGCTACACACAAGAAGAAAAAAGGAGATAATGTTTGTTGAGTACTGTGTATCTATAATTATTGTAAAAGGGAGATGTAGTGAAAATGTCACCAATAATATGAAATAATTAATAAGATAGAGCTGTTTTTTTTTTCTTATTTATTCTTTCTCTTATCCCCCTCTCCCTCTGTCAGTCAACCTCATCCCTCTTCTTTTGGCCCAAACCTGAATGCATGCTGGGAGCTGCGACCCGCTCCTTTATCAGCACAGAGCCAGTTGCACCCTGGGAGCTTCCTGCTTGCCCTTTATCAGCCCTGGCTACCGCGATGTGGGTCTGGTCTGTGTGCGTCTCCTGGACACGGGGGTAGATCATATTTTATGGGTGCTTGATTGAGCGCGAGCAGCTTATGCTTTTTGCCGGATGTGCCTGCGTGCATGCAAATGTGTAAATATGTGTGTATTTTCGTCCTGGCGAGTGTGTGTGTGAGCAGAGGGATCAGATCCCAAGCCTCTCCCAGGGGAGTCAGGGGGCCTGTCACTTCAAAGGGCCGCAGGGCCCGCTATGCCAGCCAACTCGCCAAGGGGAAATCCTGTTTGTGCGGCGGGGTCTCGCTTGGCAGGACCTGTGGTTAACACTACAGCTTGGCGCTTGCACAGACTGCCACCACCCAGGCAGGTTTAAATCCTGAACCACATTGTGATGATGCCACAATCCAGCCTCTTCCCTCTCTGCAGAAAAACGTCTGCATTAGAGGATGAAATTTGGGAAAGGATTCTGTGCTTTGATTTAAGGCCTGAACCATGTAAAGAAAAGAACTGAGAGAGCCGGGGTGTCAGCAAAGAAAATATCTGATATGGCACCATATCTTATGTCCAACACAATGACTGTTGGGTTTGATATTTTGCACGTCGCTGCTTCCTGCTGTTCCGCGAGACCTGAAACCCACTTCTACGCCCTCAACGCAGTCAACTAAAGAGAAGACAGGGAAAAACAAAAAGGGCACTAAGCCTTCGAAGTGGCTGATTGGGGAAACGGAGGGGGAAGCAGCTTTGCTTTTAAAACATTTTGAAACACTTTTATCTCATCAAGCTTGGCTGATCACAAAGAAAATTGATCTGTGCAGGGAAAGTGTTTCTTCAATGCACTTTGCTGCTCCTCAGTGGGTCTCTTGACAGGTTCCTGCTCAGGGGCTTTAGTTTCAGGAGGATTTTGAGGAGACCCTGGAATGGTGTTGATGTGACATTCAAGTGTCAGACTTTTTGTTTGTATTGAGTTATTTAGTTTGTTTGTTTTTTGTTTTTGTTTTTTTAAATAATGACTGAAAGGCTTTTGTGGAGCATATTAGCTACAGGAACCTCTCAAGGATTATGTTTACAGCTACTCAGATTCTGAAGAAGAACTTAGCAGTCTAGCACGAGTCTGCCCTATTCAACAAAGCATCTGTCCTTTTAACCCTTCATGTCTTGGTCAATACGGCTTTTGACACCCCCGCTAAAAATAGCATTCTTTGAATTACAGTAATATTTAAAAGAAATACAAGGAGGGAACAAAGGCCCCTGTGATGTGTAATATTAGCTTGACCCAGTAATGTCATATAAGAGCTTAGTGTTGTCTATGTTTCCCTTTGTTGCTACTGTGGATGGACTCTCGCTGGCTCCTCGCTGGATCTCTGCTTAGCCATTGTTTTCATTATTTTTTTTGCCTCGAATTACATTACGTTTAAAAAGGTTTCCCACCAAAATGTAATCATTCGAGGAGGCCTTTCAACTCCAGCACACTCTCCCGGCTGCCGAGTTTACTTTATCAGATTTCACTTTGAAGATTTTAGTAGATAGCTATCTCTAAATGGCCCTGTTACGCTCCCAAAGCTCACTGGAATGAAACCAATAACGTTCTAACGCCGTGAATGGGATTTGTACCTGATGGGATCATCTGGATACTGAAAGATAAGTGCAAGACTGTACTCCTGAAGAATTATTCATTCACTTCTGGTGGCTTCAACTAGGAGACGTTGGAGATGGCTGCTTATGAGTTTGAATTCGGGAGCATCCTGAGGAGTGCCAGCATTCTGTGGTTAATCTGATAAACACCTCAAAATGATTTCAATTATTCTAAATGGGGAGACAATGACGTTTGAAGAAAGCAATCCATTTTTTTGAATTGTAGACCTCAGCCCAATACAAGTACTTCAACAGGTTCTGTTCTCTTAGGATTTAAGCATGACTCAGCAGAACCTGTGACATGATCCACTACTTTCGTAACTTCAGCCGGTTTTCAGGGATCCAGGAACATTTTGGGTTCTGACACACAGCAGCCTCGGCCCCACATACACCGAACATCACACCCTCTCTGACAGCGTTGGCACTGGTCATGAATCTGCGTTTTCATTCCTTGTCCCTCCACTTTCCCATCTCCACTGCCTCTCTGGCTAGAAATGCAGCCTGCTGATTTATGTTGGTGATAAAATTCCCTCATGGTCGCTGTCTCATCATTTGCTTCCAAATCAAACAAGTATATTCTTCAACACTATTCTGACAATAATTGTTCAGATAGCAGGAACAGTTCTATCCTGACGGAGCCAGCGAGGTTACAGTGTGGTAGAACTGTAAGAAGCAGAATGAACAGGTAGACAAACACTTCTGTATCAGTCACACAGAAGTCAGGCAATGAATTTTCCCATACTCTTTACCGGCTAATTCCAGAATAGAAAGATGTCAATCAGCCACAACATTAAAACCAAGGACAACTGAGGTGAATAGCAATGATCATCTTGTTACAATGCTGCAGTTTTCTGCTGGTTATTAGCTTTGTATGACATAACAAGTATGGAACAAGTGTGTGGCATTCTTTGGAAGGAAAAACCCTGCAAAGAGAAAAGATGCCTGCAAGACACCATGAACGTACCCAGCGCAGAAGCATGTGAAGCTCCCAGAAGGCTCAACCTGACAGTCGTACAATTTGAATGGCAAATAATGGGCTTTGAAATTCAAGAAGTCATCCACTTATTTCTCCATGTTTTGTTTTTTTTTTTAGCACTTTTGTGTTCTTCTCCTGCATCTTTTTCTATCCTATCATTCTCCAAATGTGACTGCACTTGCTTCTTCACGCCATGCTCTTCCCTTCACTGGTCTCAATGAAGGGATAATTACAGGAATCAAAGTCTACTGTTAAGTGTGGAAAAACACAGCAGTAATTGGCCTTTACACACATTTCCCCTCTATTTGAATAACATCAACTTCTGCCTGTGACAGAAGGTGATGTTTGGGACAGCAGTCGTGCCACAGATTTTAACTGCTTGACCAGGCAAGATAGTCGGAGAGTTGTTTGATGCCAGACGCTCTACAGGGTGACGCTCGTTAGAGCTCTGCTGCTGCTTCAGCTGCTGGTGTAACCGCGAGGAAAGAAATAGACACAAACAAAGGGAAAATGAAGTGGAGAGATAGAAGGAACTTGAGGATGATGAGGAATGTGAAAGAAGGATGGGCAGTCAAAGGGAAAGCACAGGGGATCTGATGAATACAACTGGTGGACTGGGGGGAGATAAAGAGAAACATGAATAAAGAGGGAAGTAGCTCAATGAATCAAAGACATGTCCACAAGCCCAACAGTCTGTCTGTAATTCACTTTAACAAAAACTATGGGACGAGAACTACATCTTTTATTTCACCCGGCTGTTTTGTCCCTTGGCAACACGTAATCTTGGGTGCTGTTACAGAATTTGTTTTTCGCCGTAACCCTTGTTTTCAAACCTCACTCCCACTGAGTTCAGGCAAAGCCTATTAGGAGCCTCTTGTCTCAGAGTGCAGAGACTTAGAGTGCCTTGGGCTTTTGAAATACAGATTTATATTTCACCTACACTCTCCCGAGGGAGGCATTTATGTGTCTTTATTTAATACAACAAGGGATGCGACTGTGTGTATTTGACGTGTGTGTGTGTGCGAAGGGAGCAAACGGTGTATGTATCTCCTGCAGATACCGCAGCATAAATGTATGCTCACATCTACGCAGGTGACTGTATGGTTGCATTCCCAGTCATTGTCAGTCAAGGTAACTCGATATGTGTGCGTGTGAGTGAAAGCAGCAGCTAATCACTCGGCAGAGGATCTGTGGAAAATGTGTGACCAGCGAACACAAAGTGTCCACTTACAGTAGCCTCAAAGGACTCTTCGCAGCCGAGGTGTGTCCTTTAGATCAGCCTCCCTTTGTTGCTGCTTTCTTTATGATGCAACAAAGGCTTTAGCTCACATTTTAGTACCTAGTCTCCAGCTTCCTGAAGGACTTTGCACTTCCATCTGGGTCTATTCGAGTCCCTTGCATTAGGGGGGATAACCAACAAAAGGCTTGCACAATAAAGTATTGAACGTATTGGAAACCTTTATTCGGTGCCTGTGAATTAGCGCTAAAAGGCGTTTAACACAACATTTGTAACACAGCATAATGTGGTTGTAATCACTTTTAAGTGTTAGGAGTGTAAATTCCATCTTCATGTATTATGTAGTCTAACTAGGTTGCAGTGTGTAGCAAATCTTTTCTTTCTAAGCATATGTATACTAATTTAGCAACATCCGTCCAGTGTTTTGTTTTGTTTTGTTTTATCCTTTGTATGTATACCTTATTTCCAAATACCAGCTTCAGGTCACCATGCTTTTGCCCAGTGCTTTTGTCAAGGTCACGAGTTCATTATAGGGCTGACGTAGAGGAAAAAAACACACCCACAGACACGCCTACGGGCAATCTAGAGTACCCAGTTTACCTTACTGGCGTGTGTTTGGACTGTTGGAACCCACACAGGCCCAGGGACAACAAGCAAACTCCACAAAACCAGCCGGGATTCAATACCAGGACCTTCTTGATGTGAGGCACTGCCCTTGTACATTTTCATTTCATACTAAAATACTCTTTACTATTTAATTAGCTATCAGTTAAATGTATACATGTTATATTTTCAGAGGAAACCTTATGTTGTATTGCTTTTATACCTCTACTTTTCATATAAAGCATACATACACTTTATCATTTTTGCAGCAGGGTTTCTCATCATTTCGTAACAGAAGGCCCACAGTGACTGGACCACTAATATTAGGCTGTGATGAGATTTGGCTGTAGCATGATGGCCTGCCATTGTGAATCCACCCTTAATGTAGCCAGGGTCATATTTTCCTCATCCAACGCTAAAGTTGGAGTATGGCTGCTTGATTCGGCAGAAGTTAGCTGGCTGTGGCATAAATGAGTTACTTGTGGTGCAAAACATGTTTGTCTGGTGATTTTTAATTGTAACTTGTCCTCGAAAGTATGCGCTATTGAGCACCTTTTCATCTTTTAACATATCTTTGTGAATAATAATCATCAGAGTGTTGCTATTAGGTTGAAGTATGACTTTGATGGACCACTATAATGCTCTAAATTCCACTGGTGGAGAATGGCTGACTTACAGTACTGTATGTATGTGCACATCTCAGAAGTTGCTACTTTGGTTGGTCTTTGGCAGCCCTGCCGGTTCCTTACCAGTTTTCTTCTTTACAACACGGAGGGCTATTCCAAAAAGAAGCATCCGGGAATGCAGAGGAGCAGTACGGAAAAACAGAACGAGCCTTCAATTCTGGCTGAATTATCCCAAGGTTGGCGTACTTACACTGATGAAAGAACAGAGAATACATTTATGGCTTATTTAGAGGCCATGCCATCGTGCTCAAATCCGTCTCACCCAAATAGGACCTAAATTTTAAATTCCCATGAGGGCACAGCATCTGCGCTTCACAGAGCAGCTTTGTACATTGTTAAGTGTGAGACTGGTGGTTTGGATGCCTTGATGAATTGTTATTGTTAGTTGTCTGAATTATGTGTGTGTGTATGTGTGTGTGTGTGTTTGTATTAGGGGGGTAGCAGAGAGTGTGTCCTTGTGGAGGGGCACTCAGTGCTCCCATTTAGTCAATAGAGTGTCAGTTGGAGCCCTTCTGAGTGCAAATTGTTAACTCAATAATGTCCAAGTGCAGAGTTCTGGAGTCCTGTTCTCTTAGAGTGAGGGAGCGATAATGTATGAGGCACAGAGGAAACTGTTCCAGCCTTTTCGGAGGACGTTTTGGGGCATAATTTTGTTCTGGAGGAGAGGAAAATTTGTTTGGGAGAGAAACAACAAGCTCAACTCTTTACCATCAAAACAGAAGGAAGACGGAAAATAGCTCCCTTCCTCGCTGTTTACATTAAGTGGTGTGCACAAGAAAACCAACGATGTGCAACCACAGAGCTTGCATTTAATTAAGCAGGTCCCCTCAGCCTTTCTCCCTCTTTTTTTTTTTTTTTTTTTTTTAGCTGCTAGCCTGCATAATCATTTCATATACGCTGTGATATCATCTGCTTAATGCGCTATTTTGCAATACAGTTAAACCTGGGTGATAAATCTGGCTGTGGTCTCCATTAATAGATGCAGGGCCTTGCTGAATAATGCGTGCATTAGATTATCAGCACTACAGAAGTGAACCACCGTGGGGAGAGAAATACTTCATGTTAATCTCTCTCGGTGGTTCCCAGAAGATGAGGACTTGGTGGCCTTTCCTGTGACGGTAGGTGGGGGGTTGGAGGATGCATTTGTTTGTGTGTGTGTCTCAAGGGGCAAAGAAAACTACTAAAACATGGAGTAGAAGGCATGTGTGTGTCTGTGTGTATACTGTATGTGTTCACTCGCCGGCTTCTGATAATTCATTTTAGCCCAACAATCCAACTACATGCACACACCTTAACACAACCACTTTCTCTCTACTAACACTCACACACACACACACACACACACACACAGACTCCAGTCGGACGTTTAAAACGAAAAGCAAATTCTGAGCACGCAGGTCAAAATGCGGCTTGACCCTCAAAAAAATACCCTTTTCTGCATATCTGACATCACATTTTCTCCTTCCGTCACTCCGCTTTTCTCTATTAACACACTCCCCCTGCCCAATTTTCAGCGGGCGACAAGCGTTTTGCTGTGACCTCGTTACGGCGGATGACAATACAACAAAAGAACGGGGTTATGAAATCGAGAAATTCTATTTCCACCCGCTTGGCCATTCGCATCCCTGCAATAGTAGGATGCGGATTCATTGTTTGGTACCCTCTCTCCAGTATGTTGGGAATTAGCATACATAGATGAGTGAGTGTGTGGAGGTGTGTGCGGTTGCATTCAGCTGTGCTTGTGAGGGCAAAGACTGCAGCTGGGGTCAAAAGTGGGTTCAGGTGCAGGTTAAAATAAAACTCTAGGATATTTATTTTCTTTCAATGTTCTCAGTAGAATAGGCTTTCTGTATGGGGTGGAGCAAGAACATGTGTGAAAATGAGAAAAGGGCAGCAACAAAAAGAGAAAACAAGTTGGTGTTCAGCAAATGTGTCTGACTATGGAAATTATTAAGTGAGATGTGTTTATAAATACTGTATGTATGTGTATTCCATGTGGGTGGTCAGGAGAAAAAGCTGCCCCACAAGCCACTAACCCTTCACACTCGCAGAACTAATTAATGCTCTATGCTCCCATGACAAGGGCAACCCTGGTTCCTGGTGAGGGTGAGTGGACATTTAGCCTTCTGATTCTGCCGCTCACAGCTGGGGTGGCTAAGGCGCTGGCTTAAAAGCGATGTGTTATTCCAGAGACCCGAAGGACACTGCGAGTCATTGCACAAAAAGAAACGGAGAGAAAACACTTTAAAGTTTCAACAGACGAAGCGTGTGCACTTGCAGTAATGAAAAGGTTGTTTTGACGATGCCCGAGCATACTGTATAATGAAGCGCATTAAAATCCGAGCGTCACAGCATGTGACCTGTAGGATAAGCTTAACCTGAAGGTATTCTATGCAACTTGTAGGTTGAATTGGTTAAAAAAAAATCTTGTTTCAAAAGTATTTCTTCTTTGCTTTGCTACAATTGTCAAAGATGAGCCAAGAGCACTCATTAAGCGTGAGTGTATTTATACATAAACTAGAGTGATGTTTTTATCTGGACAATGCAAACTCTCATGAAAAAGGGCAGACAGGGGTCAGTACATAAGAGACCAAAAACAGAGCACACAGGAGAGTGATTACTGACCCCACATTCATCAGACTATCAATGAATACTAGTAAGGCTCCTTACCCTTTAAATGTTGAGTGTTGATTGACCCACATTCACTCAAAAGGCAATGATAGAATGTTAACAACTTGTCCAAGGGTCAAAAGATCAGTTACTCCTGCTTTAAAAGCTCTTACACACAGTTTGTAAAACATGTGTTCTCCAGCCGCAGGCTACAATAATCCTCCTGACATTATTTCTCCGACTTTAGCACTCACCACGTGTGTCTTTACAGGCTGAGTAACACTCCCCCACTAAATCTAAATGTGTAAAATCAGCAGCGTGCCTCTTTAAACAGACATAAATTATGAGCAGAGGTACAATAACGGTTAAGGAAAATAGCTCATTTTTGCAAGTATGCTCCAATTAAAACGTAGCCAACTGGATTCCTAATTATTACATGGCCCACCCCTCTGATGCAAATATGTGGAAATATTCAGTAGTTACTTTTATCTGAATTATCAAAGCAGCAATGTGACGCCTCTGTCTCATTGCACGCTCCGGCACGGCAACAGTTGACGGCTGCTGATGACAGAGTGTGTCAACAGGAAACAGGAGACAGGTCACCCCGCCTCCTTGTGTCTCTCGATTCGGTTTTACTCGCACTCAGAATGATGTAACACTCCAAAGTTAGGGGATTAGGAGGTGTTGGAGGATTGCAGTGCAGGCTGAGTTTGACACACACACACACACACACACACACACACACACTCCAGTATTATTAGCATGCTTCTGAATTGAGATGCTGACCGAGTATGAGCCAACAAAACATTCCCCCCCACCCCCTCCTGCACCATCTGAATGTGAACGTACTGTGACATCGCCTAAGGATTTGTTAATTAGCTTGCCAACATCTGTACGCTTAATGCGAGATGGGATTAGAATACAAAAAAAAAAAAGGAGAAAAAAAAAACAAAAAACGCCCATCGTCTGATCATCTCCCATCTGCAACAGTATCCATAACAACAGATGTCAACCACCCTCCACCCCAGAGCTCAGTGGTGCAAAAGAAGACAAATATTCCATGTGATTGTTCTTTAATTGATGCTAGCATGTTGTTGAATAATGCATGCCCTTCAGGTGGGAACTGCGCAGCAATTATTTCAGCGCGTTTATGTGCACGAATGGGAGCAGTATCTACTTTGAAACTCATATCTTGCTCGTAATGTCCTCCACAGGCCAAAGCGGACTGAGGAAAAGATAACTTCTGCTCTTAAAGAATGATTAGCGCTGATTGAGTTGCACAGGACAGAGCCTACGGGAGATGAAAAGGAGGGCGAAATGGTGAGGAGTTCTCTCTCTTTGCATCTCCGCTGGAGGCTTCAGGCTGATAGAGCTCGATGTGCTCTCACCAGACGTTGACAAATGAAGTAATTACATTTGT
The DNA here is from genome assembly GCA_001698575.1 of Mola mola. NCBI lineage: Eukaryota > Metazoa > Chordata > Actinopteri > Tetraodontiformes > Molidae > Mola > Mola mola. The sequence continues at coordinate 25,595,233 of KV751334.1, forward strand.
GTGAGTGTGTAGGATTGATTCATCAGCCGACGCCAGCTACCAAGGGCTTCTGATTTAATTGGGGAGTTGGTGACACATGCATCTTCCTGTAAGAACAGATCATTTTTTATCAAAATGAAATCACCCACACAATTATATACGGAACTCAATGCAGCTCTGACTCAATGATGTACAGATTTCAGGTATGTTAGAGGCTATTTAGAACAATTATTCATGATTTCAGAGTTGAGCGAAATATGCCGATTTTCTAATGCGTGAAAACAACATTCCAGACCTTCTGGAGAGCAAATTAAAAGGATGGAATTACCCATGTTTGTCTAAAAAAACTAGATCGACTTCTTGTTTAACATACCTGGAAAAGCTTTCACAGTAAATCTCACTTGTTTCCACTACATCCATGTGTGAAAGCAAAACAATGAGGCTTGTTAGTTGAGACAACAGTTCTCACACCAGACTACAAAAACGGGACTTATGTTACACAAACTATATTTAATCTAAAGAATTCCTGTCAGAATTTAGGTATTACAGATATTACGTGTCCTATGAATTACATTCACTAAATCGTTGTTTTGCCAAATGCACATTGTAGCAACTATGTTCTTGTGCATGTAGAGGCCTTTGGTTAAAGGCTCCTTTTGATTACAATCGCGTTTTCAAACTTGTCAACATGTTCATAAGGTGTTTTCTATGTTCTATGACACACATCATGAGCAAAATGAGCCGTGACTATCATAGTTGAGAACTTCTGCTTTCGATGTGCAACCCACCAATGGCAGCCTCCAGAAAAATCAAGTCAAAAATATAAGGAACCAATCCTGACGACGTGTGCAGGGTGACACACGTCATCTCGATGAAGCTCCTGTTGTTCAAATGCATATGCACAACATTCTGTTGACGGTTTCGTTGGGACTTTTTTCCTCAGTGGAAAGACGTTCTCATGAAATTGCTTAAATTCATGAAGTCAAAACAATCCATATAAGTTTAGGAAAACTTGCCTTTTTTTTAAATCTAGGAGAAGTCACCCTTTACACTTCAGGTTTATTAGACTAAATGAAATAACAAGACGTGTGAACAGTTAAGCGCTCTGAGTTAATCCATATCAGTGCCCTCCATGTCTGAGAAGGTACAGACATGATGTGGATTGTGTCTCTTTCAGACAATAATGATGGATAATATTATGGTTTCAGCCCGAAGTGGGTCAGTGTTTTTCTTCACAGTTGTGCAAGTCCAATATCAGATCAAATTATCACAGTGAAAATGTCATTTTTACAAATTGCACCAAGATCCTACAATCATCCACTTACAGCATTTGAATATATTCCAAGATAATATCATGCATGGGAAGATACCAGACAGAAAATATGGCGAAAGAAATAATATAAAAAGGAACTGCGTTCGACGTTTTATCCGAAAGTACTGCTTCTGACATTGGTCTTGTGTGATTTTAGCAAGAAATATTGGGATTACCAGCAATAATGTGAGTGCTGCAGCAGTATAATTCATAACCGCGATCTTTTGCATGAATTTCACTCATTGTGTCACAAGCACGTCACACATATTGTCGCCTATAGGGTCCCTGCTGAGAAGTCATAATGAGCTCTTCAGCCCCGAAGAGGCAGGCACAACTTGCATGTTCTGCTGTCAGCGGGACAATGGAAGGGTTTATCACTGCCAAAGGCGGCGGGGAGAAGGCATGATAGACTGAGGAGATTGGGAAAAAAAATGTATTCAAAGAACAATAGCAGGAGAGAAATAAAAAATCACCTCCAGCTTGCTATGCATTCATAGCAGACGTTTTTTCAGGAGCGTAAGCCAGAATTACACCACTGCAGCTCGCTGAGCACTTTCAGGCGACGTTTTCTACTGAGCCCCTCAGCATTAACCTCCCCCCCTCCCATCCCACCCCTCTTCTCCGGCTTTCCCGCCTATATCTCCATCTGAATTCCTGCACGTTGCGCCACTCTTTCTCAGACTGTGTCAGGAGGGTGAAAAGAAATGGAGCAGACAGGGATCATCTGCAACCCCCCCCAGAGGCCTTGTTGAACAAACAGCTTCCCAAGTGCACCTCACAACAAGCACTAAGTCCTGCGAACTCGTGTTATTTTGACTTGATACATACCAGAACCAAAACTATATTCAACGTGTTTTCTCAGGCTCAAGCTATTGGAATAGATGTGAGAGAAGATAAAGCACTTTATGTTACAATGTCCTTCCAAAACTAAGGCCACATTTAGTTGGCAATTACATGAAAGTGACTCTACCTCTTATTTTTGAATAAATAATCTGTCATTGCAAAATAATTGCAGGCCACTCTGGAAATTCATAGTGTTCTTCTTTAATTCTGCAGGTTAGCTGTTTGTGCTGAATATAATTGGGGTCAATTATTGAGGACGGCCTAATAGTATGCAGCCATGTCCGCAGATTGTGAGTCAGGCGAGGACATGCAGGAGGAGGTACAGGAGGTATCATGAGCAGCCCAGATGAGTCACGTTGTATTGCTTCCATATCGATCACTGGCAGTTAGTTTGGTGAGAGTTGAGTGGGTGGCAGAAGGCCTCTGACTATGTCAAATTCAGCAAATGAGGCAGTGGCTGTTTCCTGGAAGCAGCACGTATCAGCGTAGACCAGGTACAAACAGAACTGTAAGAAGCTTCTTTTTTTTTTTCTTTATCAGGACCAGTTGATAAACAATGGAACTACATGCGAGGGTGTGTTTTTTTTTTTTTTTTTGTTGTTGCTCACACTCATCATGGTCTGGCATGCAACAAGTCGGTATTTTCATTCACACATCTTAAACAGCCTCAGCAGCTTCAACAGTTTAAATTTAGAAAAGCAAACACAGTGTCAAATTAATATGGGATCTTGAAGCGAACGTATGTTGCTGCAGTGGCTCAGCTCAGCTCGTTTATTTCATCTGCCTCGCCTTTTTTCCAGGCAGCAGCAACCTCCACTGTTTCCTGACACAAACAGTTCACTCCTCTGATGCTGCAGTATGAGATCAGGCACATCTCGCACATGGATTTCTTAATCCTTCCTTCTCCTCCAACAGCTGCGATAAAAAGAACTTTTGCTCAAGCGACTTTGCTGAATTTTTAAGCCCTGTAAACTTAACACGCTCCTAATTAAAAACCTGTCATGTTTTCATGGACGGGGCGCTCAATGTGAATGGCTTAAATAAGATAAAATAAGACATTTAAAAGAGAATTGCTCATTTGGCGTGGCTGTTTAAAAGCGGTCTCCTACAGCGGTGAATAAATGATGGAATGATAGATTAGGGACCAAGATACCCAACTACAAACTATGCTAATGGTATGAAATGGCACATATCAGAGCTTCCAGATCACGCAAAGATCTATTGGTAAGGCTGAGACAAGTCTCAAGCGAAATGTCTTTGATCCAGTTTGTTCAAGTTTTACTTTGGCGTCTAAGGAATGAAGGAATGGACCATTGGCATGTCTCCAATAAGAATGAATGAACTGAGACCTGACACTAGTCTCCTCAAGGGCCCTGGCAGCCAGTCTCGGTGTACCAAAATAAAGTACATGGCAGTGGATCCCAGTGAGGGGGTACCTGCAACTTCTGCGTTTACCCGGCGGGGGGACCGTACAATGATTCAGCTATTTCAAAAAATAGAAATAAACAAATCCACATATTAAGTCATCTTCAACGTCTGACATTTGCACATGAAATTATCACCTTAAAGCACGATAACAAGTGAGTCAAGCATTTAGACAAAAGTAAGCTAATGCAAAGAAGTTTCCATTTGGTAGCGTAACTATTTAAAATGGTTAAACGCAATGAATAGATTTGCGGAACGTTATGTAAAAGTCGTAAATGAAGAAATTAAATGATTTCCTTAAACCACCATGAACTTCACTTTTACCACAAAAGTAATAAATTTAAAGTCAAAAATAAGTAGCAAAAAAGAGCCTTAAAGTTGAAATTTGGCCCAAAGTAATGGAGGAACAGTTTGAATAGATAACAACAATTGATAAACAGTTGAAAAGTAGCTAAAACTAATAGGTAAACAGCCAAACACTGAAGTCTATTGATAAATGGCTGAAATGGTTGAATAAATACGTGATACATTGACATTCATGTCACTTTTGTAATTGTAAATGTAATTAAGATTATTAAATGACATTGATGGAGAGGTGCTTAAGCTCCGTCAGAGCTGTTGTGGTTCGTTAAGGATCCCTTTGACTTATGTAACAACATAAACAAAAATAATGTGGTGCTAGCAAAATAGTAAATAGCATCTCCTTTGAACCACAAAACAGAGTAATTAAGGAGTTAAAATAAAAAGAATAAAGTTCACAGTTATGAGTAAATGTTAGGTAAATGGGGAGGTCTGAGAAATAACCCACATACTTACATTTAAAGAATGTAACACATTTTGTTATTTATTCAGGCCTTCATCTGATTAGTGGCGTTTCTTCTGGGGCGCCACATGGCGCTACAGCCATGTTTGCAAGCACACTGGCTGATTTTCTATTAAAACAGGAATACTTCCTCATCCTCAGGGCTCTGTGGGGGTCTCAAATCAAATCTGTACACTACATCCTTTTTGCTCCCCACGACGACAAATCAGTTTGTCTTTGCCGCATCCCAAAATGGTTGTTGGAAGAGCCACGAGCCGCAGAGCAAGATAAATGAGGTCAAGCGAACTGTAATTTCCATTTCAATCACAGATCGTGTCAGGAGCTTGAGTTAGGCACAAATAGAGGAAGAGGCAAGGAAGCAAGAGGCTTTTGTTTAGATATGTTCTCCAGCTCTTATTTCAAAGAGGTGCATGTCAAATTGAAGACGAGGTAATGCACCTTGTGGCACGGAGCCAAACACCAACCTGAGTCACCGGCCGGATCCGTCTGCCTCTCGCAATCTGCGAAACGGTCCAAGAATTTGTAACCGTATTTGACATCGGGGTGCAAAGAGAGTGCAGCTGTCATTTAGGCCATAAATATCCAGCAGATATATCTACCAGAAGCATTAACGGGGAATCGCGGCTGTCAGCATGTATGTCACGGGATCTCGATGTGAAGGCGGCGTGGCTGACATGCTGACAGGAAGGGAGAGGAGGACGGATAAATCTGGGGGGGGGATCAAGAGAGGGGATGAGCGGTGGCCCCCTCGATGCCCCTGTAAGAAGTTGTCGAGAGTTGAGCCGGCGAAACTATTGTTTGTTACGTGCGGGACTCGTTGAAGGCCAATGGACGATTGATTGAACAGAGTTTACTTCAGCACAATTTCCTCCTCGCGGCGACATGTATCAAGCAGACCACTGGTGCCTATATTCCGCAGCTTAAATACCTCTCAGGTCTCTGGCTGCGACAAATAGCTTCTGTCTCTTCTAATGTAATATTTGTCTCTACTTCTGAGAGCCTCTCGGCCACTCCGCGGCGAGTCTGTCTGCTCACTGCTTCATTGTGTTAGCTGACTTTATTCCCTAGCTTGCTGTCAATTGGAAGACCGTCTGAGTGTTCTCCTCTGTCTGTCTTTTGTCTCATCGCTGCGCCGACCTTTTTTTTCCCCCCTCTTCTACTGCTGCCTCATCAGACCCTTTCCCTGTCTCACACTCAACATTTCTCTGCCTCCGCGGTGCTCTCTGTCTGCCTCCCTTTCCGCTCCTTCCCTCATTTGACTCCCGCCACCTCCCTTCCCTCCCTGTTTTCCTTCTCCACTTTACCACCATGTCGTTGCTCCAGATGCTGGCTGTCTCAGCTCCGTGGGCCGCATCTCCGTGATGGGCCCCTCCAGGAATTCAAAGCACCATTCTGGCATTTTCTTCCGAGCAATTGCTTTTTTTGCAGTAATAAAGGAGGAGTAGCTTTAGCATCGCTCTCTCTCTCTGAATGGGCTCAGTGGCTCCAGGCAAAACAAGCGCAAATGCACATCCATGAATAGCCCCCGAGGCGGGAGCACACCGAGAGTCTCTGTCCGGATTCCGACCCAATTAAACCGTCTCACACAATTTACAAGATGGGCTACAAAGCCTTAACATTAATCACTTTTTGTCTTTGTCAAAGCCTCCGAACCAGCCTTCTGAAGCTCGGACTTAGTGCTTGTGATTTCACGTTAACGAGAATATCCAGATATTGTTACCGTGGAGCTGGACAGGCAGTTCAATCACACGACGCAGTGGCTTTTTTTCCACTGTGACCTGTCGAGCTCCGTATCCATAGACCACTTACACTGCGATAAGTAAATATCATACATGCGGCTTTAATGGTAATTAAATTCACCACACTGACACCAAATTAATTCACAATGGGACATGGAGCATTTAAGGTGCAATTAGCCATGGAGGCCGATTCAACAATACTTTGCCTAACTGCGAACTCCAAACACTTCACAATTTGTTTTCACATTAACTAAATGTCACAGCGTGTTAGCAAAGGACTCCATTTTTCCTTTTTTTTTTTTTTTTCATGTTTTTACACAACAGGGTCTGGATACAAAGGTGATTTAAGAGAGCCATAGAAAATAGGAAACGATGGAGGGGAGGCAGAAGCAGTGGGAAAAAAAGAATCAGGGAGGCAGAGAAGCAGAGTCAACGCAACTTTCGCTGCATCTCAGCGCAAACAAGTGCACCAACTGTTGTAGCTCTAAACAGTTTTGAGGCCGTGGAGCAGCTGCGGAGGAACAGGCTGGATGCTGTTGCACTACAGATGAATCTGTGATGACAAAACGGCAAAACACAGGCACGGCGCTGACGTGTAGGATTTACTGTGGTTGCAGCAGAAAGCCGGCAACACGAGCCTCCACTGAAAGGCAAGGTGCGAACATAAAATGGCCTCCACTGTTTGCCAAGACAAATCACTTCACAACCTTTCGTTAGTGAGCGGGTTCTCCTTCGGCGTTTACTTACGATCAATAGCTTTAACAAGGCGGGCACACACGCTCAGTGGTGATATCGAAAAGAGAAACACGGACGCTGTAATTGATTGCATCCCCTCATTTTTAAGTGTTATGTGTATTAAGCTTGTCAACCTAAAGGCCAGCACTCATTGATTGAGGGAGACGCTGCGGAAAACAATGCACATTGTCAATTTAATTTCTAAATAATCCCGTTTGACTTCTGTGTTAAGGGTAAATCAAAAGCATCCTTTTTCACTTTGTTGTGGAGAAAGCAGGGCGGCAACTTACCATAACATACATTATATACATATAATTCTTATTTTTTCTTTTTTTTTTTTTTACTGTGGTCCATTATTGAACAAGACTTTTAGGGAAACTATTTAAACCATCTAAAGGCCATGCTACATTGCACAAGTGTATTTATTGGGTATTTACATTTTTCTAGTAAAAGGGTGAATAACCCGGGCACGCAGTCGCACACAGAGTCCGGGCTCGGTAAATTTAAACTAAAGCTTGAAGTTTGTTTCCTCTGGAGTCATCAAAATGTGTTGTAGTGTTGCTGCGTGCAGCAGGCAGTGAAACGGTTTAAATGACTGAAAGCAGCGTCTCTAAGCCTTTCAAGCTGTGCATCAGTGTGCAACAAACACATCATATGTGCATTATGAAGACTTTGTAGACACATTTCACTATATAAATGCACCCATGACCAGGTTTTTGTTGGTCAATGGCACAGTCACCTCCTCCTCTCTCAAGACAGCGCTGCCTGAACCATGTGACGGACCACACCTCATCCAACGTACCCGTGGGCGTGCAGCTTTATCAGGGCCGCTCATATCTTGTTTAGACACTTTGGTGTCTGTGGCTGCAATGCTAAGCCACAGTATCAATTATTTTGGTTGCACCTAGACACAAAAACTACTTGGTTAGGATTTAGATGACGGAGGTGCGCGACATTTGGTTTGGGATGGAAGTATGTATGAGAGCCTCTCTTAACTCTGACCTCCACCCATCTTTGGACATTCTTGCTTTGTAAACTAGGTCACCTTGTACACTCGTTCTGACCATCTAATAGTGATGTTTACAGTGGAGCCCCATGTGTTTCAGCCAGAGCACCTCATGACAAAGTGTCAGTGTGTGAATGAAAGTGGCCTGGTGTGACAGACACTCGTTGAAGTTAAAAGGGAACTTTTGTTTAGAAAGGAAGCCAATTTAGCAATATGTCACTGTAAGAAATAGATAAGAATAAAAGAGTGCTTGTTCACAGTCCAAAATTATGCAATCATCAACAGATTTTTGAAACTTAAGGGATAATAGATTGCTTTTGACTTCAAGTTATAGCCAAGACCAATGACCCTACAACAAGCCTTCCCCTAAACCCAAAATGTTCTCTCCTCTCACCGCCAGACAACAGAACGCAGTAACGCGTAGACACCTGAGCGCAGGCTGCACGGAAAAACATGCATCGAATCACACCACGTCCGCACTAAGTCAATGGGTCCCCGCGCGCAATAAAACGATCCCATTGCTGCTTAATGTTTCATCGCCTGAGTTTCAAAATCCTTAATGTTCCGTCCTCGCCCGATACCAAACTGTACACTTTCCATTTGTGGCACCCTCATTAAGCCATAGCAGCAGCCCTGCCATCGAATGGCACTCGTCATAACCTTTAAATTTTGCAACGCTGCCTTCTTAAAAGCTGCTCAAATATGCATGCGGACTCATTTCCGGGGGTCCGTAACGTCGCTCTTCGCTTCCTCAGTGGAGAAAACTTAACAGGTCGACTCCCGTCATGAATTCACAACCTCAGGCCATCGACAGGCCTTTTTGCTGATCCTGGGGCTCGTCGCTCTCTCCCTCTCCCTCCCTGCAGAGTCAGGGCCTGGAGGCTACGTTGAAAATAAGATAAGATATTCAAATACGTCCACGTTTCGGGGGTCGGCCCAGTTCCATTTTCTCAGCTTGTGAATAAAACAATTTGCGACAAGATGTCGAGCACGTGTGCACGTGAACATATACAAACGTCTCTGTATTGCTAGCTATGTGTGATTAGGTGATTTAAGGTATTAAAGGGGAGGGTTGGGATGTCGCTTCACAGCGTTTTCTCCAAAGATGCCCCCCAGGCCGTGGTTCCCATTAACTGCCAACAAGCCGTTGACTCAACAGCTAGTCAAACGAACAGGCGAGGGGAACTACGCCGAGAGGCGGCGCCATCTGCTGGGACTGCTTCCAGCGGCAGCGGGGGGGGTTTCTGTCCCTGACAGCGTGTGTGTTCAACCTCTCTGCATTCTCCAAGTCCTCGCTCACCGTTGCTCGCGCATGCACAAGTAGGTCATGTGTGTTTGCATTGCGCCGCACGACTCTGACTATATGCTTTTGATACACCTGTGCTCATGCGTGTAAACGACACCCGTGCTTTGATGTTTTGATCACTAATCTTTCCAATGTGTGTTTGCCCTCAGGCATGCACGCACGTACGTGCACACAGGGTTTCACCGACGACTGAATCAGCGAACCCTACAGGTTGAACTGATGCTGCTGTAAGAAAAGAGCTGATGGCCACTCTTCCTTCCTTTTTCCCTTTGCTGCCCGTCACTTTGCTGTTGCTGCCCTCGCCACATCTCCTTCCTACGCCGTTTTCAGTTCAGTCCGGGACCACAGTCGTGGGCTCCGTAGCTCTCCCAAGATGAGATTAGCATACTGATTAGCTTAGGCTATGTAGCTCTATAGTTCCTCCAGGCTCACATGCTGGCCTACAGCCTCATGAATACATAATAGCGCTTTCTGCAAATGAACGCATGGCCGAGAGCTTCCAGAGGAGGGAGCTAGTGTGCAGATTACAGTGTTTTGTTTGGGGTTTTTGAGCTTTTGTAGAGTAATCAAAAGGTACTGAAGCATTCTCGTGTGATTGAAACTTCCAGCACCATATAAGCGGTTAAATTTTGAGCCACTGCCATTTCTCTCTGTCTCCGCTCTGATTATTTTTGTTTTTCCACTTTTTTTTGCCTTCTGCTCCTTCTCCGCCGTGCCTTGTTCTGCACCTGCTGCAGATCTTTTTCTCCTCCTCCCTCTCCCCTCGCCTCTCGCTCCTCTTACCGAGGCGCTGACGAGGATACGGAGCCGCCCCCCCCCTGCTCTTTCCTCTTTCCACGTCCCTACCTTCCACTTGTCCTCTCCCTCTCCACCCTCATCAATCGCTCCCTCTTAGAGGGGCCCGAGATCATGTGAAGCTGGATGTTGATTCTAGGTGACAGGCACCATGTGAGTCATAGTCATAATCACAGAGCCCCCCAACCCCATTTTATTCCCTTTTGGCCTGCACAACACAGCAGCACTGCAAAAAATCAAATGTTCCCCGGTTCAGATAAAGGCTGTACAGAACACAGCATGAATGTTGTCCAACAGAACTGACTCCAGACTAAACTGGAGTGCATATATATGTAATGTATGAAACCCTGTACGTGTTCTGAACCACAGTATATACTTATATATATATATATGTTATTTTTGATAAATAATTATCAGTATGTGGATTTAAAGTGGGTGGAGGCAAATATTAGAATTGGTAAAACACTCCAATAAGTTCAGATAATTACATAATTTTACTGTAAAGACAAGACTGATGCCATATCGTAAGGATGTGCATCAAATAACAAAATGGGAGGTGGGAAAGTCAGTGGAGGACACCAGAACAAAGTGAAGGAGACGGTGAGATTAAAACACAAAACAGAAGGACGGATGAGGTCAAACGAAATGGGAATGGTTGAGAAGAAAGACAGGCAGTGAAATATTCAGAGCCCAGAGTTCAGAAAATTGGAGATTTATTCAGCCAAAAAGACGAGAAACTAAGAGGAAGAGAGGAGCAAATAGGAGAAACCAGCGAGGCGCTGCGGGCTCTGGTCTAATATAGCCTGCAGCAGAAGAGAACAAAGATTAGCAGGTGTTATTTTATTGTGCTGGTCCCGTGTCACCTTCCTGCAGAGCTCAACTAGGAGGCAGAAAAAGAACGACTCAGCCTCAGCATCTCAGACTATCCAATTCAGAGCAGTGTGAAGCCAAGAGATTATGAACGCGAATGAGAAATCAAAGAATCGCGTTTGCTCAGATTATTAAATTCCACAGGGGGGTGAAGTGTTGCTGAGTAGGAGGCCCAGGGAAGGCGAGCGGAAAAGACTGCTGACTGAAACAAACATCCGAGCACCGACTGATTGGCCGCAAGCAGAGGATCAATCGACATGGCCGAAGGCACCATAAAAAAAGCTTTACCCAAAAGCTTACCTTCATCCTGCCCCTCCTCCCTCCACCGACTGACTAAGGGCCGCTGTGATTACAAAGCAAACTCAATCAGCTGTCCGGGGCCACAGCAGAAAGGAGGAGGACTCGTGAGAGTGAAATCTGTTCATTTGCCCACCGCGGCAGCAGCAGCAGCAGAGCTGATGGGCCGCAGAAAGGACCATTATATCAATCATCAGCTCGGCGGCTAATGAAACAGCTTTGCTTTTTGCAATGGGCTCACCGTGGGTGCGGCGCACACACGCCACAGTCCGCCGGCTGGATCCTCTCTCCCACGAGTGAGTCAGACGCATTAGATAGGGAGGGAGAGAAGGTGTGAGGCTGCCAGGGAAGGAGAATAAGAACAGCGTCCTCAGTGCGTGTGCTTGCATACATCTCCACGCCGACACCCTCGGGCAAACAGTGGCCCCAAGTTAATCTTCCTGTTTGTCCACAGATTCACAGTCTGCGGCCTCTCTACCTGAAACCCAACGTGACACAAGCAGAAGTGCGTGACCTCGGTAAGTCGGTCTGACAGCAACACAGGCCCTCAGGCCACAGATGCGCTCGTGTTGAGGGGAGTCGTGGGGGGCTTAATGAGTCCTGTGGGACACTTGAGTTCATATCTAAAGACTTCACCGCACACTCGTCTCTTTCTGCGGCGAGTGAGGAAGGAAAGATTGCGTGTGCGCGATTTCCAATGACCGCAATGAAGAGAAAAAAAGGGAGGAAAGAAATGACACGCAGACATGTGGCGCGGCTGCATAAACCAGTTGCGTATTTTTGTTGCCAAGGAGTCCGACAAGCCGACGTGTGCGTTCAGACTCACCGCAGTAAAGAACCAGCAGCGCCGTCAGCAGCAGCACAGCCCAGAAAGTTGACGACATCCTCGGCCAGCAGCTGGCATCTTTGCGCCTCGGCAGCCTGGAAACCGAAGCCATTGAACAAAAACGCACCTCCTTTTTTTTTTTTTTTTTTTTTTTTTTGGGGTTGGGGGGGGGGGGGCTCCCCTCCCTTTTTTTTTTTTTTTTTTTTTTAGGGGATGAGGGAGGGGGAGACAAACGAAAAGCCAAAAAGGTAGTAATCTCACGATCCAGCTCGGCCTCTTGCAATTCTCATATCCCTGCACGTAATCCCACAAAAAAAGAGACAAGGGGGAGCAAGCGGTGGAAAAAGCCGCGGTGCGTAAAAGATGCGGTCACATCTTCCCCGAGAATCCCAGTTCGGGCTGATAACGCAGTGCAGATGATTTCTATTCGTTCAGAAGTTAGCAAACGTCCCTCTAGTTGTCCCAAAGTGCGTTAACTTCAATCCCCGTCGTGGGTTTCAGTAAAAGGTTTGGAGTTAATGCTCAAAGTGTTCCTTCATCGATGGCGCAGCGTCATCACCTGCGGTCGGTTTCCGGCGGCTCTCTCCGGCTCCTTCAGCCCCGACGACACAGCCCGGAGACGGCCAGGGGATATAACAGCACACCTCTAAAGTCTGCTGTGAGGTTCGGTCGTAAAAGAGGAAAAGAGAGTCCCCTAAGCTCCGTGTTTGGCCGCGCAGTGCCGACGGAGAGCGCGGGGCGCAGGAGGGGAAGGCGGTACGGAGGCAGGAGGAGAGAGAGGCTGGGAGGAGAAGCGCGTCTCCAAGTGACTGTGTCCAAAGTGAAACATCCACATAATCGATCCTGCGTCAGCAATATGCCACGTGAGGTCGCGGTTCACGGTGATGTCAGCACAGCTCCGTGTTGTAGCTACACGAGATGAAGGATGAATGCGTGTAGATCAGGAACGTGTCCTCTTTGTTTGTTTACAGGGACTCACGAAGGCCTGAGTGACATTTGGCTGTCAGCTATCCTGCAGGATCCTTCACTCACACACATATTTCACACACACACACACACACACACACACACACACACACTTGATGGGAATGAAGTGACGCTGCAGCTGAAGGGTTTGTTGTTGTTCTTGTTGTTCTTGTTGTTGTTGTTGTGGCATTGGGAGTCATTTTCAGCAAACACGTTAATGTATATTTTAAACGTGCGGGTCATTTTTAAGGACTTGCACAGAGCTTTAAAAGGACTTTTGTTGTCACCTTGAGCCCACTCGTGTTACTTAGATTCTTGCTTCTAAAAGCAGCATTTCACATAAAAAAAAAAAGAAGAAAAAACCAAAAACAAAACCGTAATGATGAAAAATTAAAAGTACTCCAAAAAAAGTACTTTCAAACTGTGCTAACGAGGTGCCATCATTACACCATGGCACATTTACCCGTGTACTTTTGTTGCACGCTCTTGTTTTTGGGACAAAATTAGTATCTTTGTATTTATCTGATAGCTTTGTTTACTTCTGTAGAGCGATGATGATGAAAAATATGATGCGTCATAGATTCAACTCATCAAGGAGGTTGAAGAATAGCTCCATCAACAGCTAATATAATATGCAACAGCCCAATGGCACACGACTTGTAAAATGATTCTTTTTAGGGTTATTAATTTGGTTGAGTTGGTTCATTATTAATAAAGTATCAAAGTTTAAACAACGTGACGCACAAAAGCGGTTGTTAAGGAATTAGCAGACGTTATTTCTCTCCTTGGTTTTTATGGCCCTTCAAAGTGAGTTCCAGCTCATTCAGTCATCTTCACAGCCTCACCGTTCGGTAGCCTTTTCAGTGAAAAGCTCTAAAACCCCAGAAGACACTGCAAGACCAGCTGCTGGAGACCAAACGTAGAGCTGAAAAAGTGCATAATAAATATACAATACATATGATACATAATACATATAATACATAAACAACAACTGTTTTCCCTTTACTTACCATACATAACGTTACATTACTCAGGGAGGTAGCTAGAGAAGGATGGACCCATTAATGTTTATACTGATTCCCCGTGAGACTCGCTTTCAGTATTTATGCTGCCTACGGACTGTATTTTCCGCTGAATGTTGTGACTTACAGCACCAAGCTAGTGGCGGCACTGAATCGACAAACAGCTATGCAAGTTTGCATAAGATTCATACATTAATTCAGGGTTTTTACTCTTAATTGAAAGGTTTATGTTGCAATAATGTGAATCAAACTGGATCCAGACAGTCAAAGGAGCAGTGTCGTGTCAGCACCATGGACAGCACCAACATGCAGCGGTACCACGGACGGAACGGAGCGGACTCTAAGCCCAGGCCCAGGCCCAGGCCCAGGCCCAGGCCCAGGCCCAGGCCCAGGCCCATGGCTAACGCAGCCCAGTCACAGAACCTCACTGCAGACGGCTGCACTGACAGGACCTAAACTCCGGCTGCTCCTGTCACACTGGAACCGGCCCATCTGCTGGCACCACTCTCACCTCAACGCACTCAGCCATGCATATGAAACATTGTCTGTGCCCACGCTCGCTCGCGGGTCCTTAGGGAAACACAATAGTCACGAACAACTCAAGCCACAATTTCTGCTGCTATGTTTTGGAGCTAACAGAGATCTGTGTGCTGGTCTGTTATGCCCAAAGAGTTCCTTTAGAGAGATTTCCAAGTTACTCCTGCTTGGCCTAACTGCCATGTGCACCAGACTGAAGCCTTTGGAAAACACTCAGCTTCCAATAAAATAGTTAATTGCTTTTTTTTTTTGCGTTTTGTGCTTTTAAACATCTTAATGTGGTTACTCTATGGGGTAGTTTTCATTCACTCAGTTTAACGGCGAGAACAAGGCCGAGTTGATTTTATTCATATGCTGCCGTTTCACAACAAAAAAGTCTCAATAACAACAGTGAAGCACTCATTTGATGTTGACGCTGTAACTGCAAAGATACTGTAGAAAGTACGATTTTATTCATATGCTGCCGTTTCACAACAAAAAAGTCTCTCAATAACAACAGTGAAGCACTCGTTTGATGTTGACGCTGTAACTGCAAAGATACTGTAGAAAGTACATGTTTGTACAGCCTGTGTTTACAAGTCTGACCTTTTAATGTTTATTGACCACTGTGCCGAAGGAGCGCTGTTTTCAGAAGTCTTCTGGCGTCTTCATAAAAGAATTCCATTTGTGTAGATTTATTCCGTGCTGTGACAATCTCCTAATAATCAGACATTACTTTGGCACCAAGCCTGTACAAACATTCTTTGAGTATCTTTACGGAGTTATTGAGTCAAAAACACACAGGTGTTCCACTGTAGGCACTAAATGTTAGCAGACACTCGTAAGCACATTTGGAGTGTTGTTAGTTTTAATATTATTATATTATTTTGATGTTTTGACTCGCACTGTGCCATCCTTTTTGGTCTACAATCAAAGCATCCAAACTTCATACCGGAATCATTTTTCTTAGAAAAAAAGATTTATTTTGTTACATTTAAGAGCCTAAAAGGACTGAAAATAGGACGTAGTCTGTAATACCATAGTTCTCCTTTAACATAGTGCAGGTCTAGGGCCTAACTCTTTTCATTGTCAATTAATTCACTCTGACGGTAGCGAGGAAAACCTTCCTGCAGGATAGGCCGAAGCCTCTTTGGCATTCATACCCAGAGCCAAATCGATGCAACTCACACACACTTTCCCTCAACGCAATTAAGCACTTTTCCTTTGTGTTACTGTTGTTGTTTTCACACGTCGGCACCAACAAAAGCAACTAGTTACTTTCAGCTTGGAAGTAATGCCAGAGCCGTGGCCTACATATGTTATCCTCCCCTTCTTCACTTCTATATAACATTTGGACAACTCCAAACAGAATGAGCCACAAAAGGCATAAAAACACTGATTTGGATGTTGTTATTTTGGAGGCGGTTACCCCCATATGAATCAATGGGTTCTGTAGGCTCTTTTGGTTGCGCTGATGCTCAGCACTGGGTTCCTGCCTCTGTTGAAGTCCAAATGGATTTGTCAAATATCTATGGAGTTTAAATTGTGTTTTAAAATGTAAACGAGGTGTTCAAGCGAAACGTCGCTACGAAGCGCAGCAGCTCGGAAAATATCAGATCAACATATTCCCGTGGTAGAAATACAGTCCCCCACCTGAGCATCGAGCTCAAGACCTCTCCAACTGAGACTAAAAAAAGAGGCAGCAATGGAGGAAGAGTTGAATGGCACCTGAATCTAATGGAAGACAGGCAGACAGGCGAGCAGCAAAGGATGCTCTGTTGTTTTTCTTTGTTTACTCAATGCTTTATTATGCTTTTGAAGAGATACGGCTTCTAAAGGAAATATCCAGCCTGCTTGGTAAAAAAAAAAAAAAAAAAAAGAAATAATGTCTCCTCACACCGTATTAAACCAGCAGATGGTGTTTAATAAAAAACAGCAGGCGAGGAAAAATGAAAGCGCTTCAATATTTCAGAAATTTCAAATGATTATAGTCAGATCATCAATGTTCCTTCACTCATTTAGACAAGAAGCCATGAGGACTGAAAAACAACAGTGTAGCTGTGATGGGAATCATGCCAGCACAAACTGTGAGATTCCTTTAAAGCTCCACCTTTGATGTAAGTATAGCTCTGCTGGAAAACTGCTAATTAACTAAGTCCAAGTCTACTGTGTAATTTGTGTATTTTTGGAACCTGAATGAATGTAGGACTAGGCAAACTGTTGATCATGTCCCCGGGTTCTGAATGAGATTTTTATGTTATTTTTCTGTTTGTCATTTGCGTTGCCGTTTTCTAGTTTATCTCCTGTTTCTGTCCAGTGTTATGTTTTCTACGGTCTTCATCCTGTTACCTGTGTTTTCATTCATGGTTCATTTCCTGTTTTATTTTGACGGATCATTTTCCCCCGTGTGTCTTGTTGTGATTGATGTTCCACCATTTGTCTTCTTCCCACTTTTGTGATTACCTTCCTGTGTCTCACCTGTGTCCTGTTCTTTGCTCTTCCCTAATATGTTCTGCCTGTTATCGTCTTCCTCTTTCCGTAATTAAGACCATGTGCTTGCCTTTGTCAGATTACTGTGCTGTAATTTCCACGTTTCTTGTGTTTTCCCTGGAGTCCTGTTTCATTGTTGGCTACTGGCTTCTGGACTGTTTGTGGATTTTTGCTTCTTTAACCCCATTCCGCTTTTGACCTACACTTACAAGTCAAGAGTTTTATTACATCTGCAAATAAAACTGGATCCTGTTTGCCTGGCTGGGCTGCATGTGTTTTACTTTAATAGCCCTCAAAGGAGATCTTTAATATTCTTTT
The DNA here is from genome assembly GCA_001698575.1 of Mola mola. Classification (NCBI taxonomy): domain Eukaryota; kingdom Metazoa; phylum Chordata; class Actinopteri; order Tetraodontiformes; family Molidae; genus Mola; species Mola mola. Next base: position 25,612,501 of record KV751334.1, read on the forward strand.
TCAATCCTAGCCTTATTTCTTGGACTTCTAAATGCTAAACTTTTACAAAATACATCTGTTTTACGCATTTTAACCAGTATTGAGTTTAGATGCTTGGACCGTTTTCAATGCAACAGTGTTGGACATGTCCGAAATCTCGAAGTGAATATCAAAATAATATTAACATGGAGAGGATACCTACAGTGAAACAGCTGCTTGTCTTTGGCTCAGTAACTGGAAAAATACTGTACAAAATGAACGCTTGTACAGATTGTTTTGTTCTTTTTCCCACCATTCTCTGCTTCCTGTTCTGTACCTCAGACATGACCAATGAATCCCCAGAGGGTTTCCAATGTGTATGACATGTGTGTCGGTTCATTCTGAAATAATGGAATAAATAGCTTCTAATAAACCCACAGACCCATTGTGTTAATATTGTGAATTTTATGAAAGATTAAACCCTGAAGATTTGACAAAAGGGGCTTTGATTTAAGGCCCTAACCCTCATAGTGTTCCATTCATATGTTCTATTATGTGTTCCATAAACAGACCATCTTTCAGGGCGCAATGTCTTGTTAGGTATGTAAAGGTTCAAATAGGCACATGACAATTTTGGCAGTTTTATGGTTTTATTTTTTCCATTATTGACTTAATCACAGAGAGCAATCATCTGTTGCCCGGGGTCAGTTTTCAAGTATATAAAGAAATAATGATAATAAAAAGACTTCTTAACAACTGCTGCTATTGCTGCACTGTATGAATTATGAATATTCATTGTGAGTTTCCATCACCGGCACCTGTTGATCGACCGAGACCCCGACGCCCCCCAGTGGGTGAGGTATACACAAGCTTACCAGACGGTTTGCTGAAATCCTGGAATACAAATCCTTTGTGGTGTGCTGTCTTGTCTGTGGGCCTATTAATCTATTGGCAGAAAGATATGGACAGGAACCAAAAAGCCTTTTTAGAATGAAAGAAGCATCTTTCAAATGCTGCTTTCAACCAGTGGCAGCGCTTATAAATGTGTTTGGCCGTGATGAGTCGATGCTGTCAGTGCAGCTGCCGGTAAGTGAAGTCGCCTATATTTCTCAGGTTTTTGGTCGTGTTTCCAACTGTTGTATTGCTGACAAATCACTGTGGGACTGTCGAGATGTGTTACATCAGATGTGAAATACTCAGAGGATATGTTATGAAATCTGAAGCAGCCTCTTTCAAAATTAATTGTACTTCATCAATGTATTCTTGTCTGAATTTCATCCAACAATATCCAATTATTTCCTGTTACGATTGTAATGATTCATCATAAACACAATTTAAAAAAGGCTCTGCCCGAGGGAAATCTGATTCCTGTCCTCTAGCAGTGGCACTGCGAATATCAATTATTCCCTCTTAATATGAAACACTGAATGGCTTAACATTGAATAAATAATTTTCACTTTCAGAGTTCTCGGTTGTCTGGCAACTGCTGTTTAAAAGCCAATTAGATCAAATTCCTTTTATTTAATATTAACTAATAGGTGAGCATTACTTTGTGAATGCATTCCTACCCTTGAGAAGCTGCACATGCCGATGCTGTTCTGATCCTGTGATTCTACCAGGGGCAAATATATCCCCTCACTATTGGGGGGAGGGGTGGGACAGCAAACAAAATCTTCTCAAGAGGTGCGTGCACACAAACGGAGAGTCCACCACTGGTGGAAAACAAGAAACCTCTCCCAGAGCACATCAGGAAAATAAATGTGGCCAGTGGCATCAAAGCTAAGAGAGGGATGATCAAAAAATTGAGAAAATTTGAAAAAATAGGTTCAAAAGTGGACTTTTTGTACACAGTCCCTGAAAAGACACCTGAGCTCCAGGCTGGGAAAAGCTTCAGAACAGCACAGCTGTTTGCTTCAAGGGGGACATAAACAAATAAGCAAGTAAGATTTATGGTCCAGAATGTGACATCAATAAATGATGCAGATCAAAGATCTCAGGAGTAGATTAAATGTACATCAAGGAATCGCTGATTACGTCTGCCAGTTTGTTTTATTGTAAGTATGTTTTCATGAAAAATAGTTATTCCTTCATTTCTAAACTTTTAAACAAAAACTGCATGTAATATTGATGCTAATGCTTTGGAAATACAATTTCATCACAAGTATGCAAATTATACATTTGCATGTGCAATTTAATTCAAAATAAAATCAGATGAAAATTTTGTGAGCTATTATGAATTCAATGGTGTATTGACCTGCTGTCGCAAAAAAATTATAAATAGATAAAACCCAGGCCAACTTGTACAGAATGATGGGAAGAAGAAAGTGTGGGGAGGAAAAGGAACAGTTTATGATCTGAAGCATCCTACGCTATCAGTCGGCAGTGTTACTACGTGGGCATGTATGGCTGCAGGAGGAACAGGGTCGCTGGTGTTTACTGATGAGGTGACTGCTGACAGAAGTATCAGGATGAATTCTGAGGTGTATAGGGCTGTACTCTCTGCTCAAATTCAGCTCAATTCTGAAAAACTGATAAGGCTTCACAGTGCAGATGGATAATGACTATTAACATACTCTGAAAGCAACCCAAGATCTTCTCAAGGCAAAAAGAAAAACCTACCTGATCACCTGATCTCAACCAAACGTAGTAGCTTATCAGTTGCTGAAGACAACCAAAAACTGAAAGACCTACAAACAAGCAGCAAATGAGCGTACCCAGAGTAAAGGCCTGGTAAATAATAAAATGAATTATAATATGTTCATAAATGTAGCCCATGTCAAGAGCAGAATGTAACAAAATGTTTAACAGAGCAAAAAAAAAAAACATCTCAAGAGAGGAAATTCAGCATTTGGTTATATCCATGGGCTCCAGACCTCAGGCAACCTAGAGCACCGAGACATTTGCATTTCACCAGATGTTGAAACTAAAATGAAAGTGATGAAGGACTCAGCCTGCTTTAAGTTGATACTCGTTGATACTCTGCAAAAATGCAGCTGAATTTTATACTGAGGAAATTGTGATAAGCCTCAGAGCTTTTGCAGATTTGTTGTTGCACAATCTGTAGCAAGAGTGTAAAATTAGCTAAATACGCATTATCTCATTATCTGAGGTCACACTTAGATCGTTCTTCCATAGCAAAACTCAGAGGTTCAATTATATTGTCTCAATCTTGAGGAATAAGAGCTGATGGATATGTAAAAGAGAATTTGTGTACCGTTACCATCGAAAACTGGCTCAGTAACAGGAAGTTCTACCCATAATTCACACACAGTATCGTGGGGGCTATAGGAATAAGTTGTTTGATATGGAGTGTGGTTGTGTGGTTTCTGTTTGCTCTGAGCAAGTGGGACCAAGACTCTGCTGTGAAGTTCTTTTTGTACAAAACTGAAACAGGCCCAAAATATAAAACAACATATCACCGAGCCAGAGCTTAGCAGCAGCCATTTTGTTAATAATAGAAAACCTTGTGGGAGCTTCTTCTTCTGTCAGCGCTGTGCTGAGATCCTCTTCGTGTGAGCTTTTTTCTTTTTTTTTTTTTAAGATTTTTGAATATCGGGTAGACAGCATTTCACCACAGAGAGGAAGAAAAACAGATCTCACACTTGATACGGAAGCCAAACAGAAAGTTAATTTCTTTGCCGATTGCATGTCAGCATGACAGCATTGGCCCTCAGCAACAATCTTCTCATTCTGGCTTTCCAATATACAGTATCTATTAAAAACTGTCTGATGTTTTACATTTAAATAGAACAAGTTAAGCTAATACTAAAAAGTCAGGAAAAACAGCATTGTCCTCATATTAACAACTTCTGAATTATTTTTCTTTCAGCCAGACTAAGCTCAACGGTAACAGTAGAAAAAATGTCAGAATGCTAATTTGCTCACATAGAAATGCTAACAGGGCAATGATCATGCTGCAGTAAACAAGTACTATTTTAAGGGGTTAGCCCCACTACTAGTCCTGCACTTAAATCTTTTAAATAGCCCAAAACGCAGGATTCCGCTCAGTTCTTTACACCAGGGAAAAGAGCCACACAACAAAACTGCATGGCTGCTTTAAAATGCTCTGAAATGATCACATTAGTGTTAACATAACATTTTATTTTGTTGTAACTAATTGTGGCCAAAGATGTAGCCATTATGCTTCAGGTTTGTTGAAACCTCTGCAGTTCTTTTAGCTAAGTGGGCACTATTACAGCTTTTAGAAATGACTGATATCGTACTTGTCCATCCTAATTGTCAGGCGTAGATACAATCTCAGTAATGTGAAGTGAGCACAGCATCGAGTACAATGTGATAGCATGGGATGTCATTTACATGGCACCACACAAAAACACATCTATGTCATGTAATGCCATCCCCTTTTCTTGACTGTTGTAAGGAAAATCTCAGATTACTTTAAATTTGTTTTCTTTTGTCGTAGTCATGTCAGTTACAGTCACAGTTACGTTGATTTAGGACTCCAAACTATTCACTCCTGTCAAGGACACAGTTCAGTTAAAACAAATTTAACTTAATGTAATTTTAAAATAAACATATCTTCACCTTGTCTATTGATCCTGTTCCGACTTTTTTTAATTTTACAATATCAGCTGAATGGTTTTCTTTATACAATCAACCTGTGAAAATACAAAAAAAATGTTCAATATTGAAAGTCAAATTACGTTAACTGGTGAGACTATGCTGGCAGGTAGACCTGGAGTTCACCACGTTAGCCTTCTAACGCTTGCTAGTTAACATTAGATCAAATGAGGATTTGTTTTGAAGATATTTACCAGTTACCAGTATTTGGCGATAAACCAAATGAATAGACAAATGAAAATCTGAAATGGTAACAGCATTGGGCATAAAAATATCTTTAACAAATTTCATACCATTATATGCAATAATTTCATGTAAAACTAAGTAAAATCATATGATGGTGCTACAGTCAGTGTCTTTTGTTTTTTGTTATCAAAGACGGAAGCCAACATTTCAATCTTCCCTGTCATCCCAGTAATTGCTAATTTTCTCATTTTTATGTATTCAGTTTTCGTTGGACAGGGATGATATTCTTAAAAAAGATAACAGGCAAACCCCTCCAGCTCATTGCATTGCTGTTTGCTTGCATGCAAATAAAAATGTAGTGAAGAAAGTATAATGACAGCTGCTCTTATGCCAGGGTACATCAATATCCTATTTCATTCTTAGAAAAAAAAAATCTTTCTCTCCATTTTGACATATTAGGCCTGTAAGATGAGAAAACATTAAATCACTCACGAATTCTCCAATTATAATCCAGTTTATCACATCAGACACCTCTCCTGATATGTATTATTTATACTGTTTGTGTGAAATATCAGCCATGGTTGTATTTTTATGTCATTTGTTTTGTTGCCGTGTAATGAATGCAGATGGTCCCAGTGACAGCGGTATGATGACACAGTGTAATCGTCCACTCTACTAATGGAGATGTGTGAATACAATGTAGGCGCGCTCCATCCCAAGACCTTCTGCTGACATCTCTGATTACTTTGTGTCCTAGAGGGACTAGGCACATCGACCAATTCACGTGGACGTCTGATGGCGCCCAAGTGTTTTCTCCCGCATACGGAAAGCAATCCAGTTTTTTACAGATTACAGATGATGATAACAGCAGTGATGATTACTTGCATGAGACGAATGTCTTGACATCTTTCACCTATCACACATCGCATGAGTCAAGTTGACCACGGTGCAGTAGCCGGGGAACCCCTCGAGGCCGGTGCTGCCTTCTCGCAGCAAATTAACATTTCAGCACAGCCAATTGACTAATGGAAACAGAGTTAAGGGGTAATATGCCATCTAGCAGCAGGGATGAATGCTGATCCCAGGTAAACAACATGGTGGGAACAGTGTGACCCACCTGTTCCCCACACCGATCTCTCAGCTGTCATTTACTAATGCTAACAGGTGCATTTTCTTCTGTTGGCTCCTGGCTTGGTGCTTTGCCCAAAGCCAGAGGACAATTGAACGGAGAATAGGGACATGTTTCACATTTGTTATTGACACTTGAAAAGGTTGGTGACAAACGCTTCCAGTTTTGAAATTAAATAAATCAACGCAAAACTATTTAGGAGAATAATTCTTCTCTCTTGTAGGCTGGGGTGTGTGGATAGAAGATGTTTTGATATATACTTTATATTGTGTTGCAGCAACTTGCAAGTTAAATTGTCTTGTTCCCTCTGCAAAGTAGAACCACACAACATATATTTTATTTATATTTTGTTATCATAATCATACATCATTATTTCAGCCAATTCAGCAGGGTGAAAGATAACCCAAGAACCTGAATGAAAACCCAGTGATAAGATAAGATAAGATTTTATTAACCCCGCACCTGGGAAATTTACTTAGCAGCAGCGTAAGCGAAAAAAAAGTTGCAAGCGGTTTCGGTAAAAAAAAAAAAAAAAACAACAAAAAACTAAAATCAGAAAAAAATTGATAAAGAACACAAAATAGAGAGTGTAAAACTAAAATGTAATGAAGCAGATATATGGACTATGTACATTAAGTACACCTTGAAGAAATTCAGGTATCATAACTGATAACACACAGGGTGTGCAATAAGTCAAGCACGCAGGTGTTGCACCTGAGTACACAGGATGGGTACACTGAATAATAAAGTGACAATAAATAAACAATAAAGTGTTGCACAGTGCCATTTGACTGCCAGTGTGAAAATAAATATATTCCATGTCAAAAGAAAATTATAGTGCAAATATCAGTTGTGATGCGCAGTCGTACTGCTGAAAACCATGACATCCAGTGTAGTTCCTGGGTCAATGCTTCATTCTGAGTCTGGTTGCTACCTGGTGGGTGGTGGTGACGGATGTTACGGCACATTAAAGTTGTGCTTGTGTTGAATAGTCTGACTGCAGTTGTGATGAGTGACCTGCGGTTTTTACAGTGTGGGTGTAACAGCCTGCTGCTGAAAGAGCCGCTCAGGGCCTCCACAGTTTCATGCAGGGGGCGAGAGGTATTGTCCAAGATGGACGTCAGCTTGGCCGAGATCCTCCTCTCACCCATCTCCTCTATGGCATCAAGCGGACAATCCAGGACATAGCTGGCTCTCTTAAGCAGTTTATTGAGTCTTTTCTTATCTTTTGTCCGTGCTGCCACTAACACAGCACTGCAAAAGAGATAGCAGATGCTACCACAGAGTCTGTGGTCCATGCAGCCAAGTGTCGGTTCACACCTGCTCCTTCCATGTTCAGCCTCAGCAGCGCTGGCTGGATTGTGTGAAAGCACAGGAAAAGTCCTAGAGTGACCCTCACAGTGCTCGCAGTGCTCGCAGTGCTGTCCACATGTAAAAGTGATCTGTGCAGTAGGTAGATGACTGCCTCATCTACTCTAATACCGGGATGATTGGGGTCCGGCGATGTGCTCTTCAGGGGACAGAAGTGGCTGAGGATGATCCTCTCCATTGTCTTCATCATTTGGGAAGTTAAGGCAACCCGTCTGAAGTGGTTGGGCTCCCTTGGATGCACAGTCTTTGGTGCTGGGACCACGCAGGAAGTCTTCCACATGACCGGGACCTTCTCCAGACTAAGGATGAAAGGCAGAAAGAAAAATCAGGCTGAAAAATGGCTAAAATTATTGCTAAAAAACGCACTGTGTACCTTCACGTAAATAAGTTATCCATCTGTCAGAATCCCCTCGATTTCCATCACTTCACTGTACTTTACACATCTGAATTTTTCCGTTTGAGTTTCTCACTCCTCAAATTGCACACTTCTCTTTTTGTCTCCGCCACCTCGACAGTTCACTTCCCGAGTCCCAGCTAAGTAAGATTTCACATGATATCTGTCGCAGCAGGGCGCTGCAGGTATCCCAGTCGCATGGATTGTTCAAGAATGGATTGAATGGGCCGCTCTCAGATATCATGCCGGAAATCATTCTATGTTGCTTTGTTGTGAGTAACGCTCTATTCATGGCAGAAGAAAGGGATTTTATTATCCCATTATGGAGCTTATGGCGTGGTGACATGATAGCTAGTGTTCCCTCACAATTCTATGTTTAAGGGAGGGGGGAACGTTTTAATAGGATCCCGACAATGACAATAATCTGCAGGCGATTCTCTTTCTTGTGAACGAGGTCCTATTAATTGCATTTACAGACTCTTAAATGAAGTATGGAGAATGCTTTAAGTCAGCCACTCCCAAACTAATTTGCATGGTAATGAATATATTTCTGTGGGCACCTGAAATATTCCCATATAAGCTTTTTGGAAGCAATGCTACACGATACTTGGAAACACAAGTCTGTGAATAGGAATTGAGCAGAAAGAAAGGCTCTAATCAAAGCTATTGTGTGTAAACTTCCCGTTGGTTTAAAGCTGCCAGGCTCAGTCTAAAGCCTGTAAAAGGGCCATTTGAGAACGGGAAACTCTGCCTCTTTACAGAAGCTTTGCTGGCAGGGTATTGTTTTGCTGTAATAGGACTGCATCCTGGTGAAAACAAACCCCTTTTGAAACCCGATTAATTTCTAAATGGGTTAAGAACTTTCTGAATTCAATCATAAACAAATACAAGGCTAAAGATTTACATCCGGAGAAGGGGAAGTGCTTTTCTATTTCCCATCATGCTTTGGGTCGTTTGGCAATCTGCTACCACATCGTTCATGAGTGATCAGGAACAGCCATCTTGTTGTGTAGTATATCACTCCCAGACAGACAGGCAGCAGTGTCATTTTTCCTCAGGTCATAGCCTCTCCTTCTCTTTCTTTCACCCCTGCAATCATGTCCAGTTAAGACAAAGTTATTTACTAGCCGGACCACCTTGCTCGGTCATTCCGTCACTCACTTTCTGATCTGTTTGTCCAACCCCGATGCCCTGCTACTCTCTGAAGTCTTTCGTCTGCATGATACACATCTTTTAGACTGTTTCCATTCTGCTGCTCCCTGATATCCCCTCCAGCATATTAATAAACGTGCACCTCTGACCCCCTGGCCTCTACTTCGCATCCGTTCATATATCCTGTAAAACCCCCGGACTTAGTTTTACAATGGTCTCTCTCCTACATCTCCATTCTCCATTTTCTGGCCCAGTCGCTTACAGAGATTTTATTTCTTTCATTACATCGCCTTTTCCTCAACCCTGGCTGAATAGAGAAGGGCAGGAATCAGTATTCTTGCGAAAAAAAAATCCCATACAAACTGACAGGACTGAATCCTCAGGGTGGTTTTACAGATTCTCTGCGCCGAGTTGAGCAAGAGGCTCGTGCAGCCATGCGAGACCGTCCACGAGAAGCCTAAATACAAAATAACCCCCGAAAGAGATTCGGGGATGTGGGATATGTGTCTGAGCTATCTAACGATCTCAGTCGGATAGAATAGCAATACAGTGAACTCAAGGGATGAAGGCATACAGGAGGAATTGGTATTTCGGTGTGTATCCTGTTTATGTGAAATGGAAACGACTGCAAAGATGTGTGAAAGCTTGCAGGTGTGAGCGTCGTCTTGTGATTTCCATTTAGGGCAAACGAAATCTAACCTCGCCACGTCCTAATGTATTATATGAAAATTGGTCGACAGCCCAACAAATGTAAATGCGTGGCCAAACGGTCTGCCGGCCATACTGGTTCGGGCAGTATGAATTGGCCAGCTCCCAGCTGACTAAATAAAAATCTGGTCTGATCCATAATACAAGCGATGCCACGGAGCCTGTGTGTGTATTAGCTGTGTAATGTGAAGAGGCAGAAGAGAGCGCGAGGGATTCGCTCCATAATCTACTTCACCATTCACAGCGCTTTCCCGCTCAGTCCATAATACCCCCAAATGGGTTTTGCTGCCCGGACTCAAGGGCTAGATGGTGAGCTACAGAGACAAAGTCACATTCCGGTGACAAATGCTCAACTCTAAACAATGCAGTTGAGATGAACACAAAAAACACACACATAAGTAAACAACCAAGTGTGTCTTTGTCCAGCTGGGAAGTAATTAGGAAAGGCTGAGTTGGTGAGTTGGCATATCAGTATTCACTTAATTTACCTGCAAATGGCTTTCCCGGAAACACAGGAACAATGTGATGGCGTGAAAAGAAGGAATGGGAGATAGAGGGCGAAAAGAGGAAGAAAAAGCAGGAATTGAACAATGTACTTGAAGCAAGAGAAAAACGTTGAGAAGAAACAAGGGGAAATTGTGTAGGATTCAAAGGAGTGACGAGAGATTAAGTGGATGACAGGAAACAAAAATGTGTGAAGGAGCTGCGCTGCCTCTGTTTATTTTCCGTCTTGTAATTTTTCCAAAGATTAATGACCGTTATCAGGAGATTTCGTTGCATGAGAAATGATCTTACATTTGTCGTGAAGTTTGGTGGAGCTGCTGTGAAGTTTTGCCATGCCTGAACTACTCACATTTGTGTTGTGTCCATCCACAAATCAGTTTTAACCATAAAAATGGTACAGATGGGGATGAGTTGATGGGCTGTGCATAATAGCTAAATCTTTTAGAGACTCAAATATGACAAATACCTTGTCAAGTGGGAACAGTCTGATGTTGCTGTCTCTGCTATGCCAGTGAATATTGTGGTGATCCACTGAACAAAGCTGGGTGTCCTCCAAAGGATTTGCATTAAAATTTTTGTCAAAGCCACACATTAATCTCTGTCCAGTATGCCATTCTCATCCCAAGATGGTGAATTCATCACCCATCGTATTCCATCTCTGACTGGTTTGTCCTCATCGGATTCATTGGTTGGGTTAGATTCAGGCTGGTTAAAGTAATTAAGCCCTGTTTCCACCAGAGAGTAAAGTTCAGTTCAGTTTGGTACAGTATGCGTACGCTTCCATTGTCAACAGCTGTGAATGGTACTCTTAAATAACGAACCGTACCTTGCCAGGTTGGTCACCTTTCGCTTGGGGTACCAAACCAATCTACGCACTTCTTCTTCTTGTGACGTGCAGCCTTTTCTCAAACAGAACCTGTCTGCTCTGAAATTAAAATAATAAACTCTTTCTTATCTACCTTACTTTAAAAAGCACACATGTACCTATAATTATCAGATTTGTGTAGGGGTATAATTAAGTATATTGAGCATTTTCTCTTATTTGTTTTCTCAAGAAAAGCACAGAGATCTATAATAACATGTAACAGTAGTAGCATGCTAAGCTAATTATGCTTTAACAGCCAACAGCATAGTAGCAAGAACCAGAAATCAGCCTGCTGGTGAGCTCATTGAGACGAAGGAGGTTGTGTTTTTTTTTTACAAATCTTCAAAAAAAAAAAAAAAAAGAAATATGACAATAAGTAACTATGCAGCACAAAACGTACTTGCATGCTATAGACACAAGTTTTCTTCTGATTCACTCCTTTCTAGATCCATCATACCTTGCTGCTCATCTTTGATTAAATTCTTTTTTTTAATTTACTTTTCTTCCAGAATTCCCACTGGATTCATATGACAAACTCATCAGCTAATAAAACACACTCACAATAAACAAATTATCGCGCTCCCTGCTTATTAGTTGCTTCCATTCGGGGACGTCTGAACAGCTTATGACTTCAGAGAAATGATATGAGATTGATTTCATCTGATAGTCACTCATTTAAAGACAGTCCACTCAAAGGCTCATTTGCTGGTTTGGGGCAGTTTCTGTGCAGCACTGAATGAAAACTTCAGGCTGGCTGGCCATGCCAACTTTTAAATAAAAGGCACAGTTGACACTTGATTGATCTGTTCATTCAGTAGGTTGGTTGTTCATTTCATGAATCAACTATTTCAGTCAAGGAGCTGATGGCAAAAATCGCTTTTGGCTATACAACATTTTCCAAGAGATCATTCAGTTCGGGCCTTTCGGGCAATTAGATGTCAGAGAGTCTGTTTTTTTTTTTTTTTGGTGTTTCCTTTCATCTAGCAGTTGATACAATACAATACTGATTGCTACAGGAAGGGTCCTGTCTTATTAACTGCATTCCTCATTTCAACATCAGATACAAGTTTCAGCTTGCAGATATAAAGTGACAAGTTTGTGTGTGTGTGTCCACGTGGGACTCCAGACTCAATCTGTAGGTGGACAGCTGATAGGATTCTTCCACCTCACTTGGCCTTATGAGTTCGTCTGCAGGGTTTGGTTTTTTATTCAGTTTTTGCACCCATTTGGAGATGGGTACTGACAACATACTGGTTTACGTTTTTTATTTGTTTTTTATGTTTTGTGAGTCTGGGTTTGTCTATGTATGTCAGACTGCGCGCGTAAAGGGGTGGAACAAATTTTGCAGAGGTGTAAAGCTTCATGCTAGAAGCTGCTGTGAGTTTATCGTTTTATCTGTCTTTTTTCAGTCCTTCACTGTTTTTTAAAAAATCTTCCCCACGTCTGCATTTTTTTTTTTTTTTTTTTTTTTTACCAATTCTGTCTCTTCTCTTTCAAGTAACTGCACATGAAGAATTTCTGACGAATAAAAAGAGTCACTGCAGTCTTAATCTGTTGAAATTCAATGTTATTCACAATGACTTTTTAATAACTACGGTGATGTACAATGAAAAAACAAAGCCTGAAATTAAAGTTACTCAGCAGGGATTCTGCCATTTCATATGCAGTATAATAAGAAAGCATGTCACTGTCCAAATAACTGAAAATCCTATTTTTCCAAGTGTTTTCCGGAGCCGTGAGCCGTGAGCCACAAATGGGAAAAAAAAAATATATATTTCTCAATGGCTGAATTCATATGTATAAAAATCTCCCTGATCATAACTGATCAGTTCTGGGGCTGCAGCTCAAGAACTGCTTACATGACACAGGACTAAATGAAAGGCCTGTCTTCAATCTTACTACATTTTCATAAGTTAGTAACAGTTCTGTTCTGTTCACAACTCCAGAGATGGTTAAATTTAAGTACCTTAGTTTTTTATAACATCCGTTGATAAAACTCCATTCAAAATAGACAGTAAAGCAATGAAAGGGATTTACTCTCTCTCTCTCTCTCTCTCTCTCTCTCTCTCTCTGTCTCTCTTTCTCTATCGCTCTGGCTCTCTGGGAGACTACAGCTGCGTCTGCTATAGCAGGTGAGAAGCACATTTTGGGCAGTGAACTGAAACTTCTGTAAAATGCATTTTTTTATTTCAATCATGTTTTGTTTTCATATTGTTTTCTATTAGAATGTAAATTAGGTTCAGTGCCTGTTTGGGTCATTTTTCTTTCCTGTAATATTCACAAGTTCAACCCTAAGTTGTGATAGTCTTGACGTGTCCCCTATTTTGAGCAGGCTTCAACTTCGCCGGTCCATTTTCCATGTGTGTACTGGGTAGCCAGGTGCCATTATGAGCCAGTCAGAGCCAAGTTGGAATGGAAGTGGTAACCTACTGGATTCTTAGCAGGACTTACCGGGCGGGAGTAGGCACAAGGATGGATGCAGACCAAACTACAGATAGAAAGATGTAGAAACAGAGAGAGGTGTGGTGTCGTTTGCGAGTTCATTAAGCTGGGTTAAGCTACTTTGTATCATCCAAGTTTGGAGCTAGTGAAGTAATACGGGTGTGTACTCTGTTAAACAGGAGAATGAGCTGAGTTTGGAAAAGTTTGCTGTCTTTAAGGTTGCTAAATTTGCATAGACTCCTTATCCACTTGTGGACTGTGGTTAGCTCAATAGCTGCGGCCTTCGCTGGACTGGCAGAGAGCCGACTTGCATGCGAATCTTTGAATCTTACTGTTGCTGCTGCCGTAGAGGTGCTCTGGACTTGCTGTCTTTGGAGAGACCTGCTTTTCATACACATGCACTAGGCCTCAGGAACAGTTTTCCTCATCCCTCAGCCATCCTCTGGACTGAGGGTTTGATATGACTCTTACTACTGACTTTCTGCTGTTTCCACGGGACAGTGGGTACAAATCAATCCTCTATAGTTTTTCGAATGAGCTCCAGCTGCAAGACATCATCAGCGGTACCACAGCTCGAGGAACAAAATCCCGGGAAAAACTTTATTTTATTTCTTTTTGGGTTTTAAGTAAGTACTGTTAATTTTGTTGTATTGGATCATTGTGTTATTCATATACAACAGTGATGAAATTCATGTATGGTATCATGATTAAATGATTAAAATGTTAGGAATGATTCGTATAACCTTTCAACAAGTTAAAGGGGCCTCTTTGCATGCCAGTGAAAATCACCTGCCTGAAATTGTAACAGTATATCAATTTAATGTATTTCTACCAACAGCAGTACATGGATGATGTAAATAGTATTTCAATTACTACTAAATTCTTTCTCAATTCTCCTTGAGGCAGAATAGATTTTGCTGCATTAGAGGGGATTCAACAAAAGGTCTACATGGCGGTTGAGGGTGCATGGTGGCCCCAGAGAGTCACTAACCATTTTGACACAAGCTGACAGAGCACAGCAAACAGCACTTAACGACAACAGCAGTGTGCCGCAGGTAGGAAGACAAGAAAGTGGTAGGTGTTCAAATAAAGCTGGGTGTTTGCACCAGCGTTCGGAGTGAGACATAATGTTCAACCGGCGCAGCTAATTGGATTGATGAATAGGATGGTCATTAGTGACTGGTTCCCGTGTGGGTAAGAGAGAGGAGTCGTAGCTTTAGGGCTTTCTCGATCGAATGAAGTCGAGGAAGAGGTTGCCTCTGAGATTTAAGCTGATAATAAAGGAGAGCAGTAAAATATTCAAATGGAAGGCAGCCAAGAGGCTGAGGTGGTGAAAAAGGTGAGTGAATGAGGTGCAGTCTGTAGGGCTCCATATGAGGTAATCATGCCGTAGCTCATACTTATAACGTGGTTCAAAGGGTGTAACTAAGAAGTTAGTGGGCTCAGATCCAGTGCCAGTAGTTTGGAGCCAGTGCTTATTCATGAACCTTCGGCCTATTCTGGACTGGTTCCTGAATAAAAACACCACAGACCAAATAAACTGCATGATTGCAATGTTTAACAACCACGGCTTTTGTATTGTTGCTCTGAGTCCTTCACAGACGAATTGATCAATAAGAGATAATAAGATAAGAGATTTGATCAATAGACTTAAAATTGAAACACTCTATCTCCTTGCATAAAGTCTGCTTTAGTTGCTCTATCGAAATCTGCTCAGAAGGTTTACGTGAGCCCTACCTCTAGCCAAGAACCAACACTGGAATCGGCCAAATTGAAAGGGGCACAGGTGGGCTCTGGTGGACCACAGGGCCGTGGAACATACAGGTGTCCCATTTTGCACTCAGGTACAGATGTTCCAATGCCATTTCTTCCTTCTTGATATCAATTCCAATTCCTCATGTAGGTGTAATATGAATTCTATCCCTTTGAAAACGTGAAGAAAATACAGAGAATGAGTGCAATAGAAATGTTCACTTAACTATCATTTGACTTCCAGTGTAAAATATTGTCAGATTGCTGATATTTTGCTAAGTTTGTGAGCTTCACAATGCCGGAAATCACTTCCCCTATTGCTGCCCTTGACAGTAGTTTTATAGAGATGAAATGCTGGTTTATTTGTGTAAAACCTCTAAAAATGACGTAGTGTCAGATCTGTCCAAAGATACAGGTAATTGCCAAAACCTGCACCATATTTTGTTTGCTGTATTGAAGACATTTCTGATGCTGGTATCAGAATAACTTCACAAGCTGGCACAACAGAATGCGCTCACAGTCATAATGTTAGCAAAAGATGGAGATACGCAGTAGATGTCTTCATTAGACTGTGTTAAACAGTGTCTGGAATGTCTGTTAGTTCTTTTCAATAAGGACTAGAATTTGATTTTGTGACGTGACGGCAATTGTTTCACAATAATGGCATTTGGGAGGATTTGGCACATGAGGCTGTGGAGGCGGGTGGATGTAGGCGAACATCCAGTGAGACTGGGTTTGTTATTGTGAAAAAAAAATCAAAGAGCAGATGTGTATTTCTTCTGCAAAAACAGACCTGTGACTTGAAACCATCCTTAAATGCAAAGCAGAAGAAACAAGATAACACGGCGAAGCAAAAGAAAGGTTATTTGCATGACTGCATATGGCAGCACAGTTGGACAGGTTGTAATTTAATCTGAATTCTTGCATAGTGTTTATGGTTTTAATGGACTTTCACTCACAAAGTGAGCTATTTGGCTCTCGCATTCTGAGCTAGCAGCTCCGCAGTGCACACACACACACACACACACACACACACACACACACACACACACACACAAACATATGGATTTTTAATGCATACACATTTACAGAATGCAAGTTCAAACAGAAGTATTATTATAATTGTTCTGCCCTCCTCTTTCCATTTATTGCCAGCTAAAGCTGCACAGGGACAAATATTGATCCAGGACTTTTTGGCTCATACTTCAAAAGATCGTATCAATAGTGAACTTACTGCTTGGTTAGCCTGAGTTCCCTCATATTTTTATGCCCTTTAGGACATCATAACTATAGGAGTATAAAACCCACTCAGACTCTAAAATCCACTCTAACACACTGTGCTGGACCACAGGCAATCGGCAGGAGAGTCAAAGAGTAATGGGACCATTCATCACCAGTGGCTGCATGCTGCTGCATGGTCTCAGTCACAGGATGCCACCCACGGAGACAGTGAAGCAACAGGCCGGGAGGGGGCCACCAGAGCGCACTGATTTAAAGATCAGAGGTGATAACTGATGCGAGGGAGGAGGAGGTGGCGGTGGGCAAAGTTGTAGAGGTTCACTCTAGGTGCAAACTGTGCATACTCTCTAAAAACTGAATAAAGGTTTTACTTAGATTAACAAAAGCCTGTCCTCAGTTAAGGCTGACAAATCCTCTCTTGAACAATAGAAGCTGGTAACATTTGTCCGGCTTCAGTGCAACACAGTGGACTTCTTGGTTTTAAATATTTCAAACAGTTCATCTGTTTTAATGACTGTTTTAATCCCAGCTAAAATTTAAATGTAACCACAGAGTGTGACCCTTTTCCCCACAACATCTGATGAGCACGAAGCATGAAATCTTGATAAAGTCACTCTGAGATGACTGTTCAAGTAAAACAGTGGCTACAAAACAAAACGGCTGCTGACACAATAGACAACACAACAGTAAATTAATTTAGATAAAGCTATTGGGACAGATGAGCTCGGGGCTTACTTCCAGCATGACTCTTTTGTGTCTTTATCTTACAATCTTATGTAAATCTTCCAATTTTTCAGCACGTGTGGTTAGTTTTGTCTATTCTGATTCTGTTGTGTCCTCAACATTTGCCTACTATCAGAATCCAATCAAAAAGGTACACCTGCTGCCATGGAACTAAAATTAAATGTGAACTCTTCAGAAGCTGACATGCCTTGATCCAATTCAATCTAGAGATCATTGAGACCTGTGTGCTGGAGACATGTGGCCAAATCACCAAGGAAAATCAAATTAGGCTAGATTTAATAGAGCTGCATCAGGCAATGAAGAAACCTATCATGGCGTCAGCCTCCCAAACATTTTCCAAATGGAGACAGGTGATCAGCAAAGATGTGGCCCACAGATATAATTAAAGACAATCAAACCAAAAGGCTAGCAACAAAGGCCCAGTACATTTTATAAAAGGACTAGACCAAATGATTTAGGAAAATCAATGCTGAAACCACACATCAACACACGCAAGCACAGTTTAAATGTCAGTTCAAAAAAACAAACAAGATGCAAAATTTATAAATGCACATACTTGCACAAACAAAGAGCACACCCACACACAGCAAAGCACTCCTTCACTGATCTTCTTTACACATCCGTGCCATGAACAGACAGATTGATTCCTAAAGCGGGTATTCAATAGTAACCACATTAATCTACCACTGGGCACAGTCAGCATGTCTAGCAAACAGGCATTCAGTCGGCCACTCTGCTGCTTGGGATCACTATGGGTTTACAGACGGGGTCTAAGGGACAGCAGGAGGAAGGTACAGATGAATGAATGATGAGACTCTCAAAAAGGACACAATGTTCCTCTGCCTGCCCTTTGAAAAAATGTCTTGCTGTAAGCACCAAAACAAAGTGCTGTATGAGGCAGAGTTCAGGATATTCAGGATATTGGTATACGGTGTCTTCTGGAAATGAGTTTATGTCGACTGATAAAGTCTTACAACAGTTGTGGAAATTCTAACTTACAGCAATAGAACATGTGTAGCAAATTAAATAAAACATCTTCATCTATTTGACAACAGACGCGATGCAAACACTCATAACGAAATAGGGAAATGCTGCAAGTAGCACCAACACAACAGATGTGTGTTGTGTTTATAACAGATGTGTGTTGCGAAAATGATAAAGAAGTTGTATTTTATTTGCTAGTATAAACCAGCTGCTACAGGTCACAAACCAGTTTATTTCTAGTGCCGGTCCCAAGCCTGGATAATTGGTGAGGGTTGCATCGAGAAGGGCATCCAGTGTAAAAACTGAGCCAAATCAAACATGTGAATCACAAAAACAAATTTCACACTTTGCTGTTGACAAACTGGGTACCGACGGAAATTTGGCTACTGTTAGTCAAAAAACAAGAGGAGGGAAATGCGTTAGGAGACAGAGAGAGAAAAAGAAAGACAAGACTGTAGGATTGAGAGTAGGAACTCTAAATGTTGGCACCATGACTGGCAAAGGTGGAGAGCTGGCTGACATGATGCAGAGAGGAAAGGTAGAGGTTTTGTGTGTCCAAGAAACCAGGTGGAAGGGTAGCAAGGCTAGATGCACTGGAGCAGGGTTCAAGCTGTACTATCATGGTGTGGATAGGGAGAGAAATGGAGTCGGTGTGATCCTGAAGGAGGAGTACGCAAAGAATGTTTTAGATTTCTCTGATGTTTTAGGGTCAAAAGTGTGAAGCTGGAAATTGAAGGCGTGATGATGAATGTTGTCAGTGGTTTTGTCCCACAAGTTGGCTGTGAGATGAAAGAGAAAGAGGAAGTCTGGAGTGAGTTAGATGAAGTTGTTGAGAGTATTCCCAGGGAGGAGAGAGTGGTGATTGGAGCAGAATTCTATGTTCATGTTAGTGAAGGGAACAGGGAAAAGAACCTGGAAGCACAGATGGTTGTGGATTTTGCATAAAGGATGGAAATGGCTGTGGTGAATACTTACTTCCAAAGAGGGAAGAATAACAGGGTGATGTATAAGAGTGGAGGCAGGAGCACGCAGGTGGACTACATTTTGTGGAGACGATGGTTGGTTGTGTGTAGGATGACTCTTAGCGGTGAGGAAGAGGAAGAGAGCAAAGGTGGAACAGAGGATCAAATGCTGGAAGGAAGCTGAAAAAGGAAGACTGCTGTGAAGACTTCACGGAGAGTTATAGACAGGCTCTGGCTGGACGTGAAGGGAGACGGGTAGGGAGGTGTTTAGTGTGTCGTCTGGAAAGAGGATGGATGATAAGGAGACTCGGTGGTACGAGGAAGAACAGGAGAGTATTCTGAGGAAGAGGTTGATGAGGAAGAAGTGAGGTAGTGGGAGAACAGAAGAGAGTCGACAGGAGTACAAGAAGATGCGATGTAAGCCGAAGAAGGAGGTGGCAAAGGCTAAACAGAAAGCGTATGATGAGCCGTATGAGAGGTTGGACACTAAGGAAGGACAAAAGGATTGTGTATTGTGTGGCGATGCAGAGGGATCGAGCTGGGAACGATGTGCAGCAGGTTCGGGTGAATAAGGAAAGTGTACTGGTACCAGTTTTTCAGAACATGGTGAATTGCAGAGTTGTAGCAACTACAGAGGGATAAAGCTGATGAGCCACACAATGAAGATTTGGGAAAGAAAAAAAAAGAGGCTGAGAGAAGAAGTGATGACTTGTGAGCAGCAGTATGGTTTCATGTCAAGAAAGAGCACTACAGACACCATGTTTGCTCTGAGATTGCTGATGGAGAAGTATAGATAAGGTCAGAAAGAGCTGCATTGTGTCTATGATAGGGTGCTGAGGGAGGAACTGTGGTTCTGTGTGAGGGAGTCTGGAGTGGCAGAGACGTATGTTAGACTGGTGCTGGTGTATGAGAGCAGTGTGACAGTGCTGAGAGGAGCTGTATGCATGACGGATGGCTTCAAGATGGAGGTGGGACTGCATCAAGAATCGCCCCTGAGCCCCTTCTTGTTTGCTATGGTGATGGACAGACTGACAGGTGAGGTCAGGCAGGAATCTCCGTGGATTATGATGATGTTTGCAGATGACATTGTGATCTGCAGTGAGAGTAGGGAGCAGGTGGAAGAAAACCTGGAGAGGTGGAGGTCTGTGCTGGAAAGAAGAGGAATGAAAGTCATATCAAGACAGAATACATGTGTGAATGAAAGGGAGGCCAGTGGAGCAGTGAGGTTACAGAGAGTAGAGGTGGAAAAGGTCCATGAGCTTGAGTACATAGGGTCAACTGTTCAGAGCAACAGGGAGTGTGGGAAAGAGGTGTAGAAGCGAGTGCAGGCAGGTTGGAGTGGGTGGAAAAAAGTGTCAGGAGTGATCTGTGACAAAAGAGGAGGAGCAAAAGGATCACGAGAGGGTAGTGAGACCAGCATTGTTGTTTGGTTTAAGGACTGACCAAAAAACAGGAGGCAGAATTGGAGGTGGCAGAGTTAAAATTGTTGCGATTTTCTTGGGGAGTTATGAAGATGGACAGGATTGGAAACGAGCACATCAGAGGGACAAAGTTTGGAGACAAAGTTAGAGAAGCCAAATTGAGATGGTTTGGACATGTGCAGAGGAGGGACACTGAACATATTGGAAGACGGATGCTCAAGATGGAGCTACCAGGCAGGAGGCAAAGAAGAAGACCAAAGAGGAGATTCATGGATGTGGTGAGAGAGGATGTGCAGATAGGTGGTATGAGAGAAGAAGATGTAGAAGACAAGGAGTGATGGTGGAGGATGATTCACTGTAGCGAACCTAGAAAAGCTAAGTAAAACCGAAAGAGGAAGAAGATTTCCTTTGCTAGTATTTTGTATATTTACAGCATTTCCTTAAGTAGCTGTGCATTAAGCTCTACTGGCCACTGTAAAATCTTAACTCTGGCGACATATGGCTGGAGAAGATCAGTAAATAACTTACAGTTCATTTTGTTTGATTTATTAAAATACCAATTCATGAGATGTTGGGTCTTATTCCTGGGTCGTCAAATACGGACACATTGGATTGGTGGCCAGGTCAACAACTAATCGACCCAAGGTGACAATCTGAAAATTAGACACAAAAATCAACGATGTTACACATTACACCTTTAAAGATCAGAATAAATGAGTGCAGAAAGAACACAGGAGCTTCCAGAGGGACACTGAGAGGCTTCGATTTAGAGTTAAAAGACATAAGTATTGTGCCATATTAGGCTATTACACCAGATCTCAAATTATCAGATGACATAGAGATAACATATGGGAGATATTAGACTAGACACTTTAGCAAGTAATCAGATTGAAACTATCAGTGCTTTGAAACTGGAACGGGAAGCAGAGAGGAGATTGTGTTGCTAGAGGGACAGAAAAGACCTCCGTGAATATGGTCATCGGAACCGGTACCATAGTGACAAGAGCCATATGGGTTAAACTTAAATCATCTTTTTTGTGTTTTGGGTTCTGTTTCCACCACATCTGAAGAATCATGTGAAAAAAACAAATTAGAACAATAAACGATGCCGATTTCATTGCTTTTGTATTTACTGTTGCGTTGCATCAGGGTTGCGTTGTCTTGTCTCTGCGCTTCCTCAGACCTTCACCTGGTCCTCTTCTAAGATTTACTCTGCATGCCCACCTGTCCTCAATGAAAAGCAACTCTCTGGAATTCACTGATAGAGGGACAATTTGAAGAGCCATGCCAGGGGGCAGGCTGCTGGCAAACGCCCTAATGAACCCATTACAGACAGCAGTTATTTAGCTGACTGAATTCAAAGAAAACCAAAGAGCCCAGTCCTCCCGCTCTCTCAGCACTCATTTAGATCAAGTATATTTTCTCTGCTTGCCTAGTGATTCAGTCGTCCCTAAACAAGAAGGGTGTGTGGCTTAAACTGATTTGACTCAAGAAGGCTTTTTGGGGTTTTTTCCCTCTTACCTCTGATATTATTTATGCAGTTAGTTTATTTTGGCTTGGTATTGTCAAGTTTTGGAGATATCAGCTCTCTCTCTTTTTTTTTTTTTTTTACCTCCACCACCTTTGTGGTATGGTTGTCAGTTAGCATTCTACCTTTTACGATATTTAGATCAATCATCTTTATTTTTACTCATTCCTATGGCCAGAGGCTTCAACCGATTACATTTTGGGCTTTATAGGGAAAAGGTCAAATTTAAACCTTTTTGTTTCTACATAAATGAAATCACACATATATCTATGATATATCACAAGATACCATTTGCATAATTCTTCCAAATTTTAACAGAAGTATATTTTTAGCTAGTTTCGCTATTGGCCAAATTAAAGGCAACTATTTTTTTTTTTTTTTCATAAACTTTGTGAGAAGAGGGTCAGTATCAATAAAAGCTACATAAAATTAGAATAAAATTAAAAGGGTAACAGTAGTGCAGCTCAGGCAAGTAGGAGAGAAATATAGTTTATATCCCAACCTCACAAGCCTCTTATCCTTGTAAACTGTATGATCCTTTTGCATCATGATTAGGTGAAGTTTGGTTTGGGAGAACGAAAACAGACCCTAAATGACACTGGATTTTTTGAGTATCCAGTCCCATTATATTCAGGAAGATATTCTTTAAGACTGATAACCCAAAACTCTGCAACTATAGAATTAGATTTGTGCCAAAAGACCAAACAAAACTGTTTAAATGAAACAAAAAGTTATCCTAAAAGCAAAACACACAATTAAAAAAAAAAACAACTATTATTTGTGTCATCCAACAAAGTAGTCGTGTTTTGCTTTTTTGAGAATGTATCTTTTAATTTAAAGTTCCTTCTGCTTTGTTCTCGCCGGTCAGAGTTTTGTGCTCCCTCAACTTTTGTTTGTTGTTTTGGCACAAACCTCTCATGTGGGTGTGCTTTTCAGGGGTGTCTTTCCATTGGTCCGTACCCCCAGGTGCCTTCAGCAGGCAGACTTCTGGTCTACACAGGCCGGCGTTAAACTCCACTCACTCTTATCTTGAGGAAGTGGTGTTGATGTTCAGCTTATAAATGTCAGTACTGGTGTTTAATAACTATGTGTGCTTTAATAATCAAAAAATAAAGCTAAGCAAGCTTTTTATAATGACTGCTTGCGAAACAGATGGTAACTGTAAAGTGGACACGCGACAAGCCGTCTTCTCTCTGTCACGATGTGACGTCGTGGGAGCAGAAAAGGACCCTAACAGATCTACGATGAGTCCGGTCCAGGTAGGCCAGTACTTCAACCTGTGATCCAGCTAACACATTAGTGTCCCTCATAACGTCATAAATTCAGCTTGAGCTGGAAACAGACTTTTGCTTTTTTCCTTCTCTTTGACTAGACAAGCTGTGGTGTGATGTGCTCAGCTGTCACCTGTAACTACTATGATGTTCTACATACAATGGAATATAATTGCAGATTACTTTAAAAGCTACGAAAATATAAGTAAAATGTATTGCTGCTTAGTACATATATTTAAAATGCTTCGGGTTATTTTTTTTTGTGTGATGATGTGTGATGCTACTGCCTTTTTGTTTCCTGGAATAATTCACCGTGGTTAGTGACTAGATCAGTAAGGTTGCATACATATTCATGCACACCCACAGTGCACTAACCGCATAACAATCATTATTAAACATTGCTACAGAGTTAAGCTTAGCTTTGACTCTAACTTATATAGACGCAAAATAAAAACTTGTAGTACACTAGTAAACGTTTTATTTGGCCTTTTCGGCCCAACTCTAATTCCATACGCAACTCACATCAAACCAATTTTGATTGTTAAATAATACTACGGGTCAAAAGAAATGACATTTTCAAATGACAAAGCAACATTTCATACTTAAACTGCTTCGGTCAGGACTGAGTTCAGATACATCGGTTTCCATTATCAGAACATGAGTTATTTAGTGAGAATTACAAATGATTTACAATTTAGTCACTCACTAATTTGCTCACTACACGCAACATCATGTTAATTTCAAATGATGCAGTAAATGGGTGAAAGTACAGCGTCTTTAAATACTCTACTTGAGCTAATTGAATTGGAGCAAAAAGAAATGTTTCTAATGTTGACAGACTTTGGATAAATGTGGTGAAGCTTGAGGCAGCACAGTGGTGCAGTGGTTAGCGCTGTCGCCTCACAGCAAGAAGGTCCTGGGTTTGATTCCCGGTCAGGGCGTTTCTGTGTGGAGTTTGCATGTTCTCCTTGTGTCTGCGTGGGTTCTCTTCGGGTACTCTGGCTTCCTCCCACAGTCCAAAAACATGCAAACTGGAGGTTAGGTTGATTGGTCACTCTAAATTGCCCGTAAGTGTGGATGGTTGTTTGTCTCTATATGTCCGCCCTGTGATGAACTGGTGACTTGTCCAGAGTGACCCCACCTTCGCCCCAAGATGCTGAGATAGGCTCCAGCGCCCCCGGTAGAAAATGAATGAATGAATGGTAAAGCTTGAACTTGAAAATAAAATCCAGATGCAGCCACTTGTTCTCCATGTTTGGAATATTTACACTGCTCCCTCCAGTCTCTTTTTCGCTGTCTCTTCCCCTCTAAAATAAATGTGGGACATTGTGAAAACTTTGTGTGTTATTGATTTGAATTAAGGAGCTTCAAAAACATGGTTTAATGGATTTTGATCCCAGTATAAATTTAAGAGAACCACATAATTTGAAGACACGAGCAGAGTTGCAGTTCAGAATGGATTACACTTGAAGCTTTACCGATATGCATGAGTGGACTTCCACTAAGTATGAGTGTGTGTGAATTAGTTTGGGTGTGTCAGTGTATAGATGGAGGGATTTGTGTGTCCTGGTTACATTGCTGCATCCCTGCCCTGTGGCTTTAAAGAAAATGAACTTTTGCATGCACAAGCGCACAGACAAAACAATACTCGCGCGCCCTTCCTAGTGTTAAATAGCTTTTCCTCTCACTATCTGCCAGCCTTCTTTTCGTCTTCCCCTCTGCAGCCTTTTGATTCATGCCATATGAACATTTAGCTTGCTTAACCGCTCTGTGCAGTTCCTGTCCTTAATCGATGCAAGGAAGGAAAGTAAACAATTTTAGGAATCACTTCATCCCTTATTATATGCAAACACCAAGCCATGGTCACGACAACACTATTAATACGGAATAATGTGGAACTCCCTTGAAGCCATGTATCTGGTTTGCAGGTGTTTTGAGATTAAAAATCCGTTTTCAGCCTCCCAATGCCTCCCAACCACTTTGAAATTGCAATGAGTAATAAGTCAGCTGCATTTCATGATTGCATTTTGAATGTAATAAACAAACACTGTGGATCGAGAGGTGTGGTGAAACTACTTCATTTAAGTAGCAGCAAATATTTTGTTATCACCCTCTTGACCATAAAATGCCAATTTTGTCACAATCAGAAGGACAGTTGTGCTTGATCTGTCCTTGTTCTTACTGTGATTTGTGTTTGGTGACAACTGCTAGAAGCTACAGTAAATGCTTGAGCTCTTTGTGCAATTTGAGAAACATAAAACAATGAAAAACCTATAACCACTGGCTGTGTGCGTGCAAATGAAAGGTAAAAATTGAATTTGAGATTATTGTATTACGATACAAGGTGTACGCAGCAGATGTTCCTGTGTTTGACGATTTGATGACTGCAGTTATCTTAAATGGTCATATTTGGCTGATTCATGTGTGTATAAAGTAAGGAAGTGACATGTTTGAGATGGAAAAGTGAAGGAATGTAGTCTGTGTTGTCCACTGGGATTCCTATCATAGCAGGTTTGTGTGATTGGTTCCAGCCCAGCGCTGCCTGGGCCCATTGAGATAATAAAATGGCCCGCAGTCTCAGACTCATACATACAGATGCAAATGTTGTATGTGCACACGCAAATAGACACATGCAGATAGGGAGAAGGACAATATTTTTACAGGCTCCTCCTGCCCAGACATTGAAACGGACCCAAAAGGCTGCCTATGTGAACTCCAAGGTTGGATACAAATAGATTGCAGTAGAGAAGCTGCTGGTAGCTGCTTCTGTCTAGTTTATAGCTTCTGGTGGTGAACACACTTTATTCTAGGGTCTTTCTCAAAACCCACTTTCAAGGCAGTAAGAACATTATTTCAACTTTGTAATAGTTTGATCTCTGAAAAGTGTGAGAATTTATATATATTCCCTGACCTCCACTAAGGGAGACTGCAGTTATTCTCTGTAGGAGGATAAAAAGTATACCGCTGGCCTTGGTCTATGTGTTATTTTAACTTCCAAGCCAAACTGCCGCTGAACGTGGGTGCATATGAAAAAGAACGGGTACAACAACTGTCTTAACTTCAGCCACTTCTTTAATGTAGCTTCCAGCATGGAACCAGGTACCACCAACGAAGAAGAACTGAGCGGGCCGTGACACATGTGTAGCCACGCCAATTAAGTAGTCCCTGATATAGCCAAACAAAGTAGAAAGAAAGCATTTAAGTATAAATGAAATCAAAACCCTCAACAAGCCCAGAAAAGCAAACTAAATAACAATCTGAAAATTAAATATTTATACAAAAATAAATGTCATCTGACAAAAGTATTACTTTACTGTATTTTCATGAATCATTTTTTATTTTGTTAGGAGCTTTATAGGATGACCTTTCTGGCTGGGTTGTGTTTACCTGCCAGCCACTGGGCCCTATTGTGCAGTTTATAGGGCACGCAGCTCTGACATACTGTTAGTC
>KV751334.1:25644100-25706145 GCA_001698575.1 Mola mola
AATACATTTTAACTTCAGCTAATATGATTTCTGAAAATGGAGCACTAGAGTAATTTCAAAGCTGTTAAAATATTCTAGAACCAATGCACAAGGTTAACTTTTCTAATAAAACCAAAATATTTGCTGCAAAATTTGTCCTTAAAGAAGAAAGCATTTTTAATCACAGCTATTTTTAACGTGAGGAATTTACATAGTGACTCACATTTCATGCCGCTGCAATCCTCCATCGTTTCCACTGAAACTGTCACTGTGTCCACATGCATAATGATTAGTTTTGAACCATGCATGAAACTACATTGAGGGGGTACTGGGACAGTGGTCACGCTTGTCAGTGAGAAACAAAGGATGGTTACCATAAAAGATGGACTTTGAGGCACACACACACACACCTGCTCACTCAGTCATAGAGAAAGTAGATGCACCAGTAAGCAAAGTTGCATCAAGCAAAAATAATAGAGGAAAAAAACTGAGAAAAAAAAAAACCTGTTTCAGGACACCAATCAAAAAAGATTGTATATTCTGTTGCTTCTTATTTCAAGGAAAGGTCCTATTTCCTTTTGAATGAGAACATTTGTCGTGACACACAATACAATCCTGTTGTCTAAGAATTGCTCTTCAACTATACAATGACACGGAAACAGACATACAACCTCTGACTGTTTGCCCCATGGCCCAACAGCTTATTATCCTTTATTGACCTTTTCATTTGATATTTTCAAAAGGTTTTAATAGCTATTGTTAAATAGCAGAATAATGTAATTTTATACCAAACCACAGCACCCTCAACATTTACACCCACGCCGGGAATTATTGGAGAAACCGACTTGGTCTTTCGAGGAATAAGGGGTCAGAGTAACCTTTTCAAAAGGACTGTTTTTGTGGAGATGTGCTTTGAGGTGCAAGGAGAGAGGGAAAACTTTGGGAGTCAAGGGCCATCTCCATCTGATGACGTTAATGGGGCTCTCCAAGCCCATATGTCTGCACCAAGGCCTCGTGCTTAACATGATGCCATGAGAAGAACAGAAATGCTTTTTTTCTTTGCTGGAAGCAGAGGTTTCCGTACATTTAGTTCTATGCAGTGTTTCACTATGATTTTAAGGTTTTGGTCTATAGAACCCTCATCCGAGCATGCACAACTGGGCAACACACCTCTTTGTACCCCAGTGGGTCCAATTGAGGTTTTTTGGGTCACAGCAAGTGTTGCCCTGCAAGAGGCTCCTTATCTAACAGTTTTATTTTATAGTAAATGACTGTGGAATAAATCAGCCATCATGAATCAGAGATCCCATCTAGCATGACGCCTCAGAACAAAAATTAAGACAAAGGGTTTTGGAGGGATATCAAGCAAGGCCATGAAGAACCACAGACCCCAAATTTCACACAAAACACAGAGTTAGAGAATAAATTTACAAAACATTTTGGATATCAAAATCCTCACCCCAGAAGTTTATTCAGGGTATCAGTTCATAAAAGCTCTTTGGCAAATTTTTCTCTACCTTTCTCTGCCTTCGGCAATGATTAATGCCCCCGAAATCACGGAGATGTGTGAAGATTCATTGAGCAACAGGACAGTCCACATCATTACATCTGATGCAGCTCTTTTAATTCTATTACATAAATCAATAACTGGCGGGCATTTTAATTAACATTTCTGTAACTGCATCTGATAAATCCCTAAAATTGCCAAATGGCTAATTCTTATCTTTCAGAGGAGCTAAAAGAGTCTGTTTAGGACCAGCTGCTTGATGGTGGCCCACGCCTGCCGTTTAGATAAATTAGGCCATTTTCAGAGGCTAGACTAAGCTGGTGTTTTAAAATGGTGTAATTGAATATCAATAATATATTGGCAATCATGATTGTGGGTAATCATAAGTCAGAGTGTTGTGTATTGTGCAACGTGTATTGTTGCACTAATTTATTTTAGCTGTGAGCCTACTGGATTTTGACTGGGCCCCAAGGCAGGTGGTGTATGGTGGGACGGGGTAATGTCCTCCAGATGTAGGGTGACCAGTGTGTTGATGCCAGACAGGTTAGGTATCAGATCATCTAAAAAAAAGGATGACACGTTTAATTATTTTAGCCTTTTATTAAAAAAAAAAAAACAAAAAAAAAAACTAATCCAAGTCATCTTGGCTCAAGACCTTTGGGGTTAGGATTTACTGCTACATAGCTATGACAAATGTTATGTTTAGCAGCCAGCATTCACATCCTGCCACCTGTTGAGTAACAGTACAAGAGCAGCAGGCTTCAGTGGAGGAAGCCTCCATCTGTGCCTGCACAACAAGCCTGTGGTGGTTACTCTTAGCTGGACAGGTGCAGGATGGTGGCCAGTGTTGGTTGCTGCAGGGTGGTCAACAATCAGACTCCACCCACTTTATCCATAGAGTCCAGTTCAGGATGTGATAGTGGGCCAGACAAATGTGCCACCAAAATTAAGAACGTTTTGCAGTAATTAGCCTGCAGGGAAAATGATCAAAGCATATATTTTCCTAGATCCAAGAGCAAAAGGCTCAAATGGTATCAAGTAAACTTCAGGCAGATTAAGCAATGTGAAAGTCATCAATCGTCACTACATGTAGTGTGTAATGCAAGATTGAATGATTGTGTGTGTGAATAGGGTTGTAAAGTCATTATTACAGTGGCTGAGTTGCAAGTGTGCAAGTAAATGTAGTCAAAAATGTATCATCATCCATCAGTTTAACCTCTAGTTTATAACAACGAGCATCCACAAAACCTTTCAAATTTTAATTTGATTAATGACTGTTGATATAATGCATCTGAAAGTATTATCTCTATTTATTCATTATTTATCAGTATTGTCATTAAACATTTTGAATGCAAATAATTCACTATGACAGCCCCAATAACGCCCTCCAGACATCTGGTCTTCATAGAAAGTGAAGGCCATTACCATTCAGCAACTCACTTGTTAATTAATTGAGGACAATGTGATGTTTTGTGGGGGTTTTTTGTCTGCGGTGCTCACTAGAGAAGAATTTATCTAATTTAATTGACATTTGGTGGCTGTATTGATGGGGACCCAAAGACAAACACTATCAAATTTGGTGTAATTTGGATAAGGAGCATTCACAGACTAAAGAGCAGAGGTAACAATAAATAAAAATCTGCCCTGTCTATTAATATTTCAATTCTAGAGAAAATAGCCCAGTAGCCCCTCATAGATCACCTGGGATATGTACATAAGCAGAGAGTTTGTGTTCTGCGTATTTATTATTTGCCTCTTTGGCTTTTGCTTTTCATTTGCCTTTTTTTTTCACTCTAATAAGTCAATAAAACAAACTCATACAATGTCAATAAAGGAAATATTTTTATACCTATTGCCATCTATAAAGAGGCTGTATCTGTCTGATGTCCAGCAGTGCTAACCTTCTGATGCTAACCTGGTTCACTGAGAGGCTGCTAAGTCAAGTTGAGCTTAGCCTCGCGGCTGAAAGTAATGCGACGGCCCTCCTGCTTAGGCAGGGCCTGCTTTTTGTTTAGTGCTGAGTGTTTTCTCCCCTCTTGTTGTCTGCAGATCCTGTTGTGGGTGGAGCTTCATCAGGACTCCTGCCTGCTGCTGGCCACTCTCTCCCAGAGGCACATAAGATTTGAGCACAGCTCTCTCTCGTCAAGGCTCGCGATCTCCTTTCCGTCGACCGTCTGCCATCACGTTTTTGTTCATTTGGCCTCGGCCCGTTTAGTTCCGCACGACAACACTCAACACACATTATTCTAACATGTACTCATCAGCTGGCACACTGATCTACATTACAGATACAACTCATCATTACATTTATTCTAGTTTCTGTTGTAATTGAATTGATAATTTGTAACACTTTCTTCGCACACTGCGACTCTCCCGTTTTTGTCGTGGCTTACAGTAAACTCCCTCCCCTGTGATCCAAGGACGCGTTCAGATAAGCTCAGTCAGCAAGAGAGCTATTAGATCCTGAGGACAATGAAACCTTTTATAGTCGAAAATAACTTTTTTTCCCCGATGAGCGCCGCAGCTACAGAGAAAATGATAACTATAGCTACATTCAGATGATTTTAGCAAAGAGTATAATGAGCAACAGCAGGCACTCTGCCTCCATATAGTTTTGGAACAAGCTTCAAATGCTTGTATTATTTCAAAACTGACTGGCAGTTGGCCTTTGGTTCTCTATCTATAGAGCCATGTTGAGATTACTATCAGAGTGAATGGACAGCCAGCAGATGCTCTAAGTGTCTAATGTTGCCATGGAGGGGTTTACATTGGAGTTAATTGAAAGCGCAGTGCTTCTGAAACAGAAGCTGGAGGGTGCATTGTGTGTCTGTGTGAGACACTAAGAGGTTTCACAGAGTGTCTGTATTCGATGACCTGGGAATGTGATTGTGTTGGGCGATCCAATAAGGAATGCTTTATCAATAAATTGTACAGGGTTTTTGATCCAATAACCAATTTGATCATCAGTAGTATTCCCAGGGGTGTTTTCTTACCATAACCCCCCTCCTTCCACAAAGCTAATTTGCGTTTACATTAGAAAACAAATCTCGTAAATTAACAAGCAGAAGGTCGCAACGAAAGGCATTATGCAGCATCTGCCCCTTAAGCTCTTAAAGCAGAAACGATTGGGATTCAGGACTGTTTGCCAAGTTTTTTCTTCCAAATGGTGACAGGTGTTGCGTTGGTATTCCTTTATGCTCTGTTCAAAATAGTTTTCAATAGCAACTGACAATTTGTGACAAAAAAAAGTTGCCTTTTGACAAAGAAAGCAATTTTGTTTATTCATGGGGTAAGGGTTCACTAATAACGGCTTACCAAAAAATCTGTGTGTGTGTGTGTGAGTGTGAGAATCAAACGAAAATCACTTCTGGAAGCGTATCAGTGAATCAAAGAAATGTACTCGTGCCTGTCATTCTCGACAAAACCAAGTCGTCTTCGTGCTACATGTAGTCTTCATTTCTGTTGCAGAATGTCACCCCAACTCCTGCAAACTCCAGCAGGCCTACGAATGCAGAATACTCTACAGTATAAGTAAATAGTGCTGGCTATTTCTCACTTTAAAATATGCCATCCCTCTTCGTCATCACTGTTTCACCTGTATCTTCCATAAAATAACAACATGTGTATTTTTCAGAAATTTGAAGCATAGATTTTTACCTAAAAATTGCAACTTTACTTATTCTATGAGTTACTTCCAAATGCGAGCTGTGTGCTACTGTATGTTATCCAAACAAGAGAGGGAAAAAAACCCCACTTATTATTCTTTTATCTTGACCCATTTTTACTATTGGTTCACAGTGGGGATTCGTGCCAAACCCAGCAAGCATTGGGCAAAATATTGGACAGAAGGCAAGAAAATACCCTGGCTGGCAGTGATTGAATTGGGTCAATACTCACCAACAGACAAGGAAGAGATTAACTTCTTACCTGTTTACTGTAATATATCACAGGACAACAGTAAACCAAAAGTAGCATACTGAACCAGTTATTTCAGGCTCTTTCAGAGAAATGTAATAGATTTTATTTTATTTTTTTCCGCTTTACCTCATACCTTAGAAATATACTTTCAATATAGGAATATAGATTATTTTTTTGATGAGGCACTAGGCATATATTCCTGTAACTAGAGCCTCTCTAATAAACAGAGGTGAGCTGGATTTCGAAAGTTCAGTGACTTCCCTTCATAGTCATTTGTCCGGAATGTTTATGATGAGACTTTTTCCACTCACTTTGTCTTTACTCACGTTACTATTTGTCCGATTTTATTTTTATCCCGAGTTTCATCCTTATCCTTAGTCGGCAGACTGTTTACAGAAAGGTGCTTTTACTATCTTTCAAATTCGACAACCAGCTGTCTTGTTGTTTTTGTCAGGCTTGTTCAGACAAGCTTTATCTTACCTTGTAATACTTCTTGGCTCATTCTCTCAGTATTTGTAAATCTGCATGTATTACTTGATTTGCACATTAATTGATGGTTTTATTTTCACTTATCTTTTCCTTCCCATCCATCCATCCATTGATTTTCTACCAGAGGGGCTGGAGGCTATCCCAGTCTCATTGGGTGAACGCGGGGTACACCCTGGACAAGGCGTCAGTTCATCGCAGGCATGAGACAAATACTGAGACAAACAGCCATTCATATGTAACCAATTAACCCAACCCCATTTTTGTATGTTTTTGGATGGTGGGAGGAAGCCGGAGTACCCATAGAGAACCCAGGCAGACACAGAATATGCAAAGTCCGTACAGAAAGGCCGAGACTCTGTAAGCCACTTTAATAAATATGCAAAATTAGAAAACTATGTTGATTCCGGATGCATTTTTATAATTAAAGTGTCTTCTTTCCAGTCTTTCATTGTAGCACATGTAAACTTTAAATAATTTAATCTCAACAGAGGGTCCGGTCAGAGGAAGCGGAGGCTTGTGAAAGTCAGAAGACTGTCAAACTATCAAATATGATGATCAAATATGAATTAGATTGCCTAAATCTTGGCTTCAATGATTTAATTTCTTTTTAGAAACATATATTTTGGTGTTTTCTTTTTTTGAAAACAGGGGCTTACAAAGCACTGCAAACTCTTGTTGTAGAGTTTCTGTGTTTTGAGCAAACAGGGATATTGCCACTTTGTTATTGTTCTGGTCGTGTAGTGCTAATTAAAGATATATTTCAGCTTTCCTACAGCCCAATTTTCTCACAAAGTCCATAACACCCCTTTAATGAGGCCTTGACTTTTGTTAGCAGCGGCTATTGTGGGTTCCACCAAGACTGAGACTGTAAACGATGCATTTGACGTTCAAGCTAACTATATCTAATGGTGTTGATTGACTTAAAGTGAATGCATGTTGGACTGTGTAAGTATAAAACACATGCAGATGTGGGGTAATTGACCATGTAGATGAGGGGTTTCATGTTGGTCGAGTTGGTACTCTTTGGTTTCAGTTAACATGACAGATCAAAAGAAAGCTCTGTGGGAAAATAGCGAGAGGTCTAGCTCCTTTGGGGGAAAGCACAGTGTGAGTGAGTGTGTGTGTGTTTTCTGTATGCGTGTGCATGTTAACTTGTAAGACAGAAACTTTGTCTTTCTGGACCCAAGTCAGTTCAGAGAGCAAGCAGAGGTTATTGTTTCCCAGCATTTTAGTGTTGATGGTTAGTTTTGGAGCTATAGCTTCAACTTCCAGCTCCCTGAAGGTGACAAAGAGACAGAAAGTTTCTGGTGTACGTCAGTCTGACTGACCTGTGTCTGTCTGCTGGAGTCAGACACAATGGCAAATCGGGTTACTTCAGGTATAAATAAAAAATGTGTTCAAAGGATAAAGTATTAGGCCTCAAGTGATCCCTTTGTTTCACTCCACAGAGAATGAGGCATTTGGAAAACCAGAAAGGAAAACATTTGCGCAGCTTAGCTCTCAACAAGAATTTTCATTGAGCTTATAATTAATGACTGCTTATTGAGGCGGCAGGTTTTTATCATTTTAATGCTGGGCTCACTCTTCAGGATAATTGAGTTGATCCTAGGTCAGATTGTCCCCTGCCGACAATCTAAGGGGCGTTCCCGACTGGCGCTGCTAGGAACTGATTATCTGCCCAGATGCGTGAGTGGTTCATAGATCCAGTCTTAACCTACCTGATCCACTCTAAGAATTATCAAACCTGGGCTGATTTATGTCATACATGTTCGACATTTAGGGATTTAAATTTTGACGATTAGTTTATCTTTGGGTCTGGTGGAATCCACGTGGGTGGAAAGTAGTACTGGCGACTGGCAAGACACAGGCAGTACCGCTGCTTTAGGCAGCCAAAATTGTCTATTTGTGGTAAGGACCTTAATAATGCCAATCCCCAGACTTTTCTAACCAAAACTTCTTTTCTGTGCCTTGATCCAGTGAGAGGGAGAGGAAGAGAGTGGGTGGGTATGTGTGTGCAGTCACGTATGCCTGCCAGTGGGAGAAGGTGCAGAGAGTCCTAGTGTGTGCATGTCACAGCTATGGAGCGAAAGACCGACAAGCTGCAGAAAAAGTCTGGTAAAACAGTTTTTTGCTAAACTGTAAAGTGGATTGTTTTGCAGCAGCTGCACAGCGAAGGTTGCAACCTATTAAAATACAATATAAAAAATGCCACAGCCCCTCAAAGCAGAGCCTCCGTGTATTCTCTGCCACTGCTCCGAGGGAAAAACTGAAGGGGGTTAGCGTTCAGATACAGTTAGAAACAGTACATAGCTTCGGGCCCTGGAGGAATGCAAACGTTTCCCCTGTTTACATGGAGACATTCTTAGAGGGGCTTATTTTATTTTAAATCCATACAGTAGATCCCTGATGGTAACACACACTTGCTGTCCATTTAGTTAACAATGGAGAAATATTTCTATGCCAGTTGTTCACCAAGTGTGGGCCAAATCATTACTTCAGAGTCTGCGATAACTCAAGTCAAGAGTTTAACTGTATTTATGGTTATTGGTCATGTCCTGCCTGGCTGTCCACCACTGTGCACCCTCAGTCAGCCCTCAGTCTCAGTTACAGCGGGTCATCTCATGCCTGCCTACATCCCTAATTACCTCCCTGCTGTCTGCCTGCTCGCCTGCCTGCTAACCCCCCAAGGAAACTCCAGCCTGCTTAAGCCACTAAACCTCATCTGTGCAACCAGACTGGCCTGACGCTATCATCCACCGTCACCCATCTTCTCTCCGTTTCAGCCAGCCAACCCCTCAGGCCTCCACCTCCATCCCTGCCTTTCCACTGGGTACATCTCCTCTGCGTGGTGTCTGATTAGGTCTGCCTTACAAAACCATAGCAGCTGTACAGGTACAATATATGCTGGCTACAAAATCAAGACTGAGACTTTCAAATGTCATTTCAGTAAATACAGCTACGAATAACAATAAAGTTGAAACAAAAAAAGAAAAGTTTTCAGTGGCTTCAGTTGATAATAGTAACGTATAGTATTTAATGCTGTTGTCTCTCTTTTTTTTTATAGATAGATAGATAGATAGATATGTTATTAATCCCTTAAGAGTTTCTGGTGTCCAGTAGCAGCATCAATGCCAGTGTCAATACTTATGCAGGCAACACAGTAGACATACAGTACATTGGTAGGATCAAAAAATAGAAACTTGAAGGATATTATGGTGCCAGAGTAAATATATCGTTGAGAAAATATAAGAACAGGGCTGAATTAATTATAAGGGCAGGTACAAAGTTGTAAATAGGAGACCATGAATGACCGACCAAAGACCATGAAGATTTTGAACATGTTTACAGAGATGAAAAATTCAAGAGTTAATTACTTTCCAAAAACTCTAAACACTTTCCACTTTTAATTCTTCTCCAATTATTCTCACTAAAGTTTCACCACTTTGGTACAGGCTGGAAAGTAAAACGTTATGGGGCTTAAACTGACTGTTAATTTGGATTTACTATGTTTTTAATGTTTTAATCTTATGTTGATGCTGCAGACACTTTAAAAATGATGTCTTTGTTTCTGTAATGTTAGCTAACAGCAAAGTTTGTTTTAGAGTTGGTTACCATACTCCCAGAGCCAAAGGAATAAAAGCCTCTAAATAAAAGAAATATCAAATCAAATTTTATTTGTATAGCCCGAAATCACAATTTACACATTATCTCACTGGGCTTTGACAAACTGTACAGATGTGACATCCTCTGCCCTTAGACCCTCGAACCGGGTGAGGAAAAACTTAAAAAACCCTAAACAGGGAAATAGTACTCTATCACAGTTTAAAAACATTTGGGGGTTTTATCCTTGTTAATATGCACATTAAAAAAATCTAAATATGTAGTTACAAGACAGATAATATGTTTTTAATAAGATTTAATCGATTGCTGGAGCAGGACTTTCAGTTAAAGATGTGTTATGATACTGATTGTGAATAGTGAAGTATTTGGGTATGTATTCCAACAATATTTCACCCGGCTCAGTCCTGTTTATTATGCATTGGTTTTTTTTATAGGCATCCACTCCACTGCAGCCGGATAGTATAACTATTATATATTATACTATTATCCTGTAAGTATAACTTTATTCCCATAAACGGTTAAAGTTGATGACATGAGCACTTTGACTGCAAATGGATCCTCATTTTATTTAAATGCAACTCATCTGACTTGCTGATCCAGTGTTATATTTGCAACATGGCACGATAGAATTTCACCTCAAAATATTTAAATTTAAACATTATTCATACTTAAGCCCATGTTAAAGTTAGCCAGTCCAAAACAAGCTCTTAAGTTCCACAGCAAAATGACCTTACCAGCATTCTCTGCAACAACAGAAGAAGCTGGGGACTTCTTTTCAAACATTATCAAATAAAAAAAAGCTAGAAATCCTAAATCCATTCAGTGTGATGTGAACTTATATGGAAAGATTTTCATAAAATTCAAAGCTTTCCCCTCTCAAGCGGTTGCACCAGCTTGGATACTTGCTTTGTGGACTAAGAAACTTCATACAACTTTCCAACAGCATCAGGTTGATCAGGCAGATAAAGAGTGAAGTTTCATTTTTGAGTGAACAGTTCCTTTAAATTTGACACCTGGCTCTGGGAATGTGAACATTCTTTCACATTTTTTCTTTCATCACTCCATCAAAGAACTGGGACTCTACTATATGCTTAATTTCTTTCCCAAACTCCCCTTGGCAATCCAGAAAATCAGGCCAACGTACGGAGTTAATGGAATAGTCCAGCTCGTCACTCAACATCGAGACATCAATCAAACTGCAGGACATGCATAATGAACATGGACAACATTTGTTGAGCCTAAATAAAATTATTCCCAGAGCTTATTATTAAAAAATCAATTGTAATCAGTGCTGCTCTGTTTATTTACTTGTTTTAATATAATGAATACATCAGAAATGGAGACTGATGTTGGCACAGATCAAATAATACAGCAGTGCAAAACAACTCATACATTTCATGTTAAAACGTGGCCTTTTTAATCATTAGCCTGCATTAATAAAACATATTGAGGATAAATAATGTATCAGTCAAGTCTTCGAGACCAAAAATTTGAGTTTGAGGTTTTCTATTGTCTGTCGTATCACTTGCCCATGAAATGACTGAGCAGAATCACACGGCACCACTTGATAGACTTTGACACATATTCATCTCGGATACAGAGAGTATTGATTGCTGGATTTTATTGCTTTGAGTTAACCGCAGCTGTCTGGGAGCCTAAAGGCATTTGTAAGTCTATCTGCATGTTTTCATCGCCCAGCGTCTTGAGTTGTCATATTTGACTGAAATAACCTGGGAACAATCTGTCTTTTTGGACAATGAGATCATGGGGCATTATGGGATATTCTGTGTATGGAGGCTGGTCACAGATTGAATCCTCTATAGGTCTAATGGATGTGTGGGATTCAGTCACTGGTGAAAGATGTGTCATCCTGAATTACTGAAACTAACCTCAGCTTTATTCTCCTGCAGTTACTTTCTCAGATTTCTTAAGTAAAATTAATAGCAGCAAACGAGTGAATGCGAGAAGGTGGAACAATGCATGTTTTGCATTATAAAAG
The DNA here is from genome assembly GCA_001698575.1 of Mola mola. Classification (NCBI taxonomy): domain Eukaryota; kingdom Metazoa; phylum Chordata; class Actinopteri; order Tetraodontiformes; family Molidae; genus Mola; species Mola mola. Next base: position 25,655,614 of record KV751334.1, read on the forward strand.
ATATACATACAGAGAGAGATATAGTAAATTAGTTGTAAATATATATTTAATGCAAGCCAAATCAGTGTTTCTGAACCAATATAAATCTTTTATTCACTGGATTTTAAATGTGTACATAAGTTTATATGAGTTCTGTTGCAAGTACAGACATACTCTGTTCCTGGAGGGAGTTTTGTGAAGTTTACATAGCCCTAAAGAAGGCTCTGCTTGAGGGCTCTTGTCTTCAGTAGGGCGTTCTTTACTAGGGCTGGTTAATTTTTGGTTGTTAAGGTCTCTTTTGACCATTTCATTTCATTCGGTGAAACATGCCGCAACCTGTCAGGATTAACAAGTTATTTTGAGGAAAGGACAGACTAACAAGTTACCTGTGAAACTGGGGTGTTTCCAAAACATCCCCCTTTGCCCCCCACCAAGTTTCATTGGAATCCATGCAGTACTTACCTAATAACAAACCAACCTACAGATGTAAAGACATCACCTCCTACGTGGATCTAAAAAGGCAAAATCACTGATGCTGCTGATCACTTTTGATACTTAATAATCATCGCACCAATAAATTAGTCCAACTATGTTATAGAAGCACAATACTAAATATGTAGATAACAACAACATAACTCAAATGTTCTATTGTATACAATGGATTTTTCTTCTATATCTAGCTCTCCCACTATAAAAGTGTCATAGGTTCCTTTGTTATTTATTGATAGAAATTCTATTTTTATTTTTGTTTTAGTTTTGTTGATGAATGTGTATGAAAAGGATTTTGTGTTGGTTTTGAGATTCTAGTTTGTTTCATGTTTTACTTTAGTCATTGTTTTCTTGCGTTCGTTCCTGTGTTACGTCTAAGTTTCCTGTCAAGTTCATTGTGTTTCCTTTTTGTTACTAGTATTTATTTCTAGTGTTTCCTGTTCTATTTTGAAGGTTCTGTTCCTCCGTGTGTCTTGTCTTAATTTACGTCTATGTTATGTGTGATGACCTTAATGTGCTTCACCTGCGTCTCGTTGTCTGCTCCACCTTCGCGTGTATCTAAGTGTTTTCTGAAGTCAGACTTGACAAAAAGTATAAGGTTGGCATGACTAATGGATAATATTGACAGAAGAATTAATTACAATGACCAAAAAGTTGTTTAATGTTTGTATGTATACAACATATTTTAAAAATAAATTGACCAACACAGTCTCAAACTTATGTGGCCTTAGTTGTCAATTCCCTTTCAGACCATTGTATACTGTGTTATAATGTGTTGTCTGGCTTTAATCTACTCCACATTTAAATATTTCCTCTTCTGGACTGTGACATTAATAAACCTCGTTTGTTATGGCATTATATAAAACGTGAAATCACACAGCAGGTATCTTCAGTGTAAAGATAACTTCAGATTTATAGATTGCAGGTTGATCACAAGTTACAAATAACATCGTTGGGGTTTTTTTTTCATGCTTAGTATCTTTTAATTGGCCCCAAGTCTAAGCCAGACAAAAACAAGACGAAGGCAGAGGTGTATCATGAAAAATGTCTAGATTGAAACAATAAAAATGCATTGCAGAGTTGAATTTTATGTGGCATTTTTCCTTAGGTTACTGTAAGCAAACTGAAGAAGGTGAAATCTATTCAACCTTCTTATTCAACACTCCATTTCACTCACTCCATGTTTTAGCTCCTTCCTACCACTATACATTTTTTTTATCCTTGCAATTATTAGACTTGTTTTAATAATTTCAGTAGGTTGTGAAAGCTGTTAAATGGGGCTCAAATTGATTATGCTTCTGCATGTGCACTGTGACAAATTGCAGCCGGAGGCTAAATCAGTACAGCTAACATATCTAATTTCTAATTTTGATCACATTTTCATACTTGGACATGATGTTACAACGTTGAGAGTGATCTAGTTGGTAATTACAATCAGGCAAGTGTGCAAAAATCCACTGTCTGAGTTGGGTTAAAAGAATACCATGTTATTCTTCTGCAGATTTTACAACAGTGTCCAATTTATGTTAGGACGTAAAAATCTGGGGCCAGCTGCAAAAAACGTAAGACTAAGTAAGAGACTAGTCTTAAGTCTTTGCACTGGTTTATGTCCACTTAGTCTAGTCAGACTAGGCTAATTAAGCATGCCCGTTGCACAAAACGTCTTAAGACCTGATTTGAGAAATAAGCCACCTCTCCCCTGACTAAGCCTTAGATGAGTGCTTTGTTGCCATGGCAACATTCGATTAGAACAACACTTAGGGGAGACACATTTTGTTCGTCTAACAAAAGGTGCAATAAGGACATTTTACATCAGCAATAGGACACAATGCCCTCTCCACGGCAAATATATGGATATTGGACAGAATTCTAGGAAGAAAGACTTCTGCATCATATTTTGAAAAAGTTTCTGAACATCTTCAATGGATTATTAAATTAAAGTTCAAGATGGTCTATTTTTTTGCAACTGGCCTCCAGTTCTTAAGGTTGAAGTGTTTTTTGTCTGGTAAAGATGGTCAGTAAAGTGACTGGTACGCCTACACACCTCACCAACAAGTCTTTTGAGCAGTGGATGATTCAGCAGGTCATTAGTGTCCTGTCAGACCCATCCCATGTGTAGAACTCTGAGCATGTGCTGATGAAGTCTGGCAGGTGGGATACAGCCCCCTTGTGTAAGCACAATCGTTCTAAACAGCCATTCATCCCGCTGTCAATTAAACCTGTTAATGGTCAGCCTGCAGAGGGCAAACAAAGGAGAAACCAGATTCCTGGAAAATGTAGCTCCACCTATCGTCCGCTTGTAAGCAAGCAAAGTGAAGAGTTGTGGAGTTGCTTTTAATTTATGTCCAAAAATGTGTCTCCTCAAGAGTATACATGGAGTTTCAATTGCATACCTGTTTTTTTTATGTATTGTATATTTATTGTGATGTCAGTGTTGATGCAGCCTTGACAGTAAAGTAATCTTAACCGTCACCTAACAGAACATTAGTTCAGTACGTGTGTATGTGAGTAAGTGTATTGGGGCCACTGTAGTATTGTGTCTGTGTTCCCTTCCCTCTCTTGACTGGATGCTCAGTCTGTCTCCATGGGGACCGTCTTCGCTACACTACACACACACACACACACACCCAAACATCCTCTCCCATTTCTCTCCTGGCCGATCAAAAATAAAGCTCTGTCAATCATACACACGTCCCTCCAATCTGGACCTTGTCCTTGGTTATAGAAAGCAGTCATCCTCTTTCTTGCTGTCTCTCAATTTCTTTTTGGTTGCCTCCACTCCCTCTCAGCCTCCCCCAGCTCTCTTGTATCAAAACCAGTGAGGACAGCTGTCAGGTTGTGGATCTGGACAGCAGGCAGCCGTCACGGCAGCAGGTGAATTAATCCGCCATGGCATTTTCAGCCCCCAGGCCCCTTCCAAACGGTTCAATCTGCGCGGCCCCCTGTATTCTCACCAAGTACTGGATGCCAGACACGACGTGGACAGTGACACATTTAAAGTAAACTGTCACTGGTCGACAATTAATGATCCATGGTGACAATTTCCACATGCTCACTGGAAGTTTTTGGAGGGTAACTGCTGAGTGTCACTGGTTATGTTTATCATTTACGGGGAGATCTGAGGTGTCGCTGTGAGAGGACAGCTTATAGTTTTTTTTGCTTGTTTTTTTGTTTTTTCACTGTGGTTTTATGGCAGTGGCAGTTTATGGCAAGATGTATCCCAATGATGTGGTGAAAACAACCTGCCAAGAGACAAGCAGATTCTTCTTCAAGTTTTGTAACATGTAACACAACATGGGTTTCAAGTGACAAAGTGCTGATTCATATTTATCTTTGAAAGTCACATTTCTGATCCGGCTGTCATGGTTTTGAAACAGTAAATCATTTTTGGATATACAAATGAGACCCAGACCCCAGATAAATATACTTGTTTATCAAGAAAACCATCAATATGTCATTTGGCAATGACAGTAGCAAAAAATATTTGGCAATATTTTTTGCCACTTCACAATAAAAGCCTCCTCGTGTTTTGTCAGTTGAACAGCTTTGACATGGTGAAGAGAATGACCACTTATTAGGGTGAAATGAGTGAGATAAAATCATAAGTGGGTACAAATGACATTTCCTGTCATTCAAATATACTGTATGTATGAAGGTAAATCCACCACTAATGGTGATACCGCTACGCATATAATCACACAAGGCTATTGTACAGAAACGCCAGGTATAATTAGCATCGAAATGGGGTTTGATTTAAACGCACTGTGTGTTGTATTAGGCACATAAGGTATCTACAAAAAAGATCTAAGTAGCGTGGGCTCATGGGAGTTGTTGGTGGTTGCCTTCAATACTGAACAACCACTAATGTCGATAAAAATCATGTCATAAATTAGGCAGGAATGTTCAAGGAATTGTTGATGCTTTAAAATTTTATTCACACTGCAGTTAGTTGCAAGAGGCGACCAAATGAAATGTGCTGTTGAATAAGATAACAGAATCATTTGGGTTTTACCGCTGGAAACGTTAAGAATAATACATTCAGCCTAATAACATATAAAGCAATTGTCTTGGTTAGACTTTTTAATGTAGGAATGTGACATGTCACAATGAAAATCAAAGATTAAAGTCTTGGTACTTAGGCAGTTGAGAGCAGACTGCTTTAAATGAGAAGTAACTTACAATTAGAAGATTGTTTGTAATCAGGCCATTTTTCAGCTTCTAAACTGAGACACCTCTCAGCAGGTTCAGTAAAATTGAGTGGTTGGTGTTCTCTGCCAGTCCCAGTGCTTTGTTATGACTGCCTGTCAGGACTTGGCATCAAATTAAGCTGGATTTAAATGATTTGGTTTGACTAGATTGACTGAATACCGTCAATGTCACTGATTTAAGGCACTATACAGATAAAATATTATAAGACCTTCTTTTACCTTTTAGCTACATTTTTATTGAATGTGAAACATGTCAAATAGAATTATGTATGATTGATATTTTCATTTAAAAATGGAAATGATATGAGATATTGGTGAATTAATGAGATACCAGTGTACACACAATAGATAATGACTCATTTTAGCTTCAACCTTAAATTTCACTCACTTTTGAACATTTTTTTTTTGAACACATGCAGGTTGGTTGGGGAAAGGGGTTGCCACTGAATAAATACTCACCGTCCTGCCGATAGTCTAAGTCAAGCAAAGTTTAATGACAGAGATGTCTTGTGAGAGTTTTTCTTCAGTGGTGGCCGGAGAGAGATTTTCTTTCTGGCTGCAGCTCAGTGGCTAAGCAAACCAGGGTGCCTCATTTGGCTGGTCAGATAGATCTCTACAGTAGGTTTCTTTCCAGACTTATCTACTATTTACATGGAGCTGTCAAGTCAGGTCCCCGGACAAACTTTGCTGCTGTTATCTTGGTCAGCTTCAGAGACTGTGTGGATAGACACATCAATGAGGATTTGCAAGCAAAAATCCATATGAGAAAGTGAAGCAGAGTGAGCAGAAAGGCGATGGATGAAAAGACAGAAAGATACTGTAAATCTTCTCAAACGTGGCTGCAGTTGCACAGAGAACAAAGCCATGGGCACTTTCATTGTTAGTCAATACATGCTGAAGCTTGATCAGACCTTACAGGGTTTACCTTCAAAGCATTATATTAAAATTGAAAATGACACTTTAGTCTGCTGGCTTTCGTTTAATGCAACCTTTTGTACCTCCGCCATACATCAAGAACTTTATGTGCATATGGCTCACTGCTCTTTTGGCACAGCACGACAAGTGCAACTTTTCCTGGCTGAAGTGTTCAGCGGTTTGAGAACCCCATGGCTCTCTGGCTGGGGAAAGTGATTGAGAAAAGCCAGTTGGCTTACTCCAGGTCTGGACGTGAACTGACAGGAGAAATAATGTCTAGGGGACTGCCAAAGGAGAGAGGGATTTTGGGAGGAATATCTATTGGCTAAGGTTGGCCAACAACACCTAACCATTCACGGCTTTAAGTCTTGGGAAGGGCGAACGCACCGAGCTACAGTTGGACTGGGTTTGACACAACAGACGGACAAAATAAACAGTGTCGCAAGATCGGCTATTCTGATGATACAAGTGACTATATTATAATAAAGCAGTCTTAAAGCCACTTAAGAAGATGGAGCAGTATTACTCACAAAGAGGAACTACGACTGCAACATAGAGCAAAAGTATCACATATCACGCTCATAGAGGGAGAAGACCTCATTAAAACATAATTTATACCTCATGACCAATCAAAGTGACCTAACTGTTAACCCAGTAGCCTGCGTCTCCTGAAGTAGTGTCTCATGTAAGAGATGTTGTATTTCACATCTTCACTTGAGGCAAACTGTTACTGCCCCAACATATATCTGTATGAAATGTAATGAATCATTTGAAATAACATTAAATATTGAGTATTTAGTGCTGCTGCTTATTTTTTTTTGACAAATTGCATCTTTCTGAATCCGCCCCTATCTGCCTGTGCTTGGTTGGCTAGAACACGCAGATGGCTGGTACATAGATACGTCACTGTTTTGAGTACATGAGGTTCTGTCATGCTGCAGGTGAACAGGCAGCTATTAAAATACATTTTGCGGCAATGTCCATTTCCCCAAAGGTAGCTGCCATGATTGACTGCACTCGTGTTAAATTAAGAGGCGCCTAAAGATGATGAATTGATGTTTCGCGATTAAAAAATAATGCGCCTTCACTGTGCTAATCATTTGTGATGCACAAATGGTTCTGACAAATGCGGTTGCCCATCCTGCCTGCAACAGAGTTTGTCCATTTAGCAGCATTTTAGGGCACATTCTAAATACATGACTTTGCTTGGATTAATTAACCCCTTGAAACCTCATCTCGTCTTTGCTTTGAACTGGAAGGTGCACCGCAGACACGGCAGACAGTCTCTTACTGCGCATGACTGCTTTCTTAAAGATTAGTGCATCTACTCTGAACTCAAGTGGATGAAAATGATCTATTAACTAGAGGAGGACTGCAATATTATTTAGCATCATATCAAGGAAAAAAAACAGCGTTGACTCACCCCCCTGCAGCAAGCAGATGGGCAGCATGAGCCCCAAAACGTGCCTCCAGCCTAGATCTGCACCGTACCCTTGAGAAGTCATTGACTTTTTAATTTTACTCAATACTTTAATTATTCATGTGTTCAGTCCTCATGGTGTAAATCAAGCTTGTTCACAAGCACCTAATTTTCAGGCTAATTGCGATTTATAAGATGATAAGGACTCACGCCTGCCAAACTGCTTTCTCTCACAACCCAAATCAGATAACTTTATCCATGAACAAGGGCCAGCATAAAAATCCCACCTACTAACGAACAAAATTATTTTTGTTATCTTATTCAGTTTCAGTCTAGAATCCCAGTGAGCTGACACAACAAAGGTTCATAGTTTTCCATGTCTACAAAAACAGGCTTTTCAGGGGCTCAAAAACAACGTTCCCATATGAACATAAAATGGTTCTTGGACGCTGTCGTTGTTCCTCCTGCTATACAGGACATACATTTAAGAAGGTCTCACCAAAAAAGAAATCACATTTACCATTTAGGAATCAAAGCCATTTTCAGGGGCTCAAAAGTATTTGGACAATTAACTGACAAGCAGTTTCATGGCCAGGTGTGGTCCGTTCCCTCCTTACTTCAAGACAAATGAAGCATATAAAAGGTGTGGAGATAATTTTAGTTGTTGAATTAACATTTTGTAGCTGTTTCACTGGAACTATGAATATGAAATCCAAGGAGATATCAATGCAATTAAGAGAGGCCATCATTAGGCTGCAAAAAACAAACTAATCAGAGAGAGAGTATGAACTTTAGGAGGGGCCAAATCGACAATTTGGTACATTCTTAAAAAGAAACATTGCACTTGTGAGCTCAACAATATCAAAAGGCCTTGAAGACCACAGAAGACAACTGAAGTGGATGATTGCAGAATCCTTTCCTTGGTGAAGAAAAACTCTTTCACAACATGGAGACGAGACGATAATACTTGAATACAAGAATACATTGTCAAAGTCTACAATCAAGAGACTTCTTCATGACTGTAAATACGGAGGGTTTACAACAAGGTGCAAACCACTGGTAACACTCAAGAACAGGAAGTGTGCACTTTGTTCACATTTTGACCGTTTTATTCCTTTTGTCTCAAGAGAGATAAATGGATGAAAAATTAGTCATTGTGCAAATACTTCGAGACTTAACCTTATTCACTCTTTCTGGGGACAATTTTCTATAACGTTAACCATTCAGCCCCTGAAATACAAATACTGTTTCATCTTTTGTAAATTGTAGATAAATTCAATGGAGATAAAAATGGAATCAAATATTTTTGAATGTCACAGTACTGAACAAAGTAGTACAATTTCATAGGAATGACATTTTCTAGTTTTCTTTATACCCTTTCATCCGTCCATGGTGTTTAAAAAAAAAACACTTTTACTCTTTATAAATGTACAAGGTCAGTTCCTTTGAGGATTTGAAGCTTATAGAAAGAGATCTACATAATTTATAGAAAAACTATGTTACTGTGCTCATCCTTTGCTCTTCCCATCCTCAGTTATTCACCTCAGTTGGTGCCAAGATGTGGAATGTATCACGCCAATAAGCGCCATTGTACAGCACACACACATTATCATTTCTGTGACATAGTTTGTATAATTCATATTCCATCCTTGATTTCCTGACGACTTGAGAGCTTGTCAGTCTGAATGATTTATTGTCGGGAGGTTTTGCAGGACTATTTCACTTGTTGTGACCTCAATGATTGGCACCTGGGATTATGCAAATGAAATGGTCCATGCAGTACACGTTGGATGTGAGAGAATGTGATAATCAATATTTAAATATCAGCCACGCTGTATCTACACTTGGCAGTGCATGGACTCTAGTTTATATCCAATCTCGTGCAAAGTGTTGGAAGCTCATCGAATTGCTGTGTTGACAATGCGATCGATGATTGTTATTTTGTTTAAATGAAAGTATTGTGCATGGCCTTTTGATGTAGACAATATTCTCAGATTTAAATTTGCAAAGCTCTGATTAAATGGAGCCACTTTGAGAATCTGTCTGTGTAAAACCCACAAATGATCGGCTGATCAACATCCTTCAACAGACCCCATTTTATTGTACAATCATTCACAGACTCATTGCCATGGTTAAGAAGGTTTTACATAATGCCGCTTTTTAACAGTCATTCCGAGAACAAAGTGGAGCCCCCTCCTCATGTCTCACGCCTAAATCTGTGGGCGAGCTTGTGATTAATGTGTAATTGACTTGATGAATGGGTTTCCCATTCCATGAATCCATCAAAATACTGCTTGATTAAGCCTCCTCTGCGCCTCTGATTAAAAACCAGCAAGATCAGCTTCATTTAAACACGAGCACGGACCCATCATGTTTCAAAATCTGGTCACGCCCACTGATTATCCCCTTGCAATGTGGGCAAATCAATGCACAGAGAGACTGGCTATAAGTTGGTGGAGGGGAGCACCACGTAGTTGTGGTTGTAAAGGCGGGGGGCCTTGCAAGCGGTGCTGCAAAGAATCAGCTCAGTTGCAGCAATCAGTCATGCCAACAGAAGTAGAGCAGGATGGATAGGGGGCGGAGGAAGAGATGGATGGTGGAAGGCAGGAGTTTGAGAGGTGAGAATGAAAAGAAGGAGATTCAGACAGGGATGGAGAGATGGACACAGAAAGTTAGACGGTCTCGTGAAGAAAGTTTGATGATATGAGAAGCAGGTAGTGGGGAAGGGGTAAGTTGCAACAGGAGAGATAAGCAGTTACATATCATTAACAGAGCAGAGAGGGCAGAGGCACCCCACTCAGCTCCTCTTCCTTCTGTAGAAATCGACACCTCTTGCCCCATCTTTGCTCTCCATGCCTACAAATGTAATCAGAAAACAATGACGACCCGGATCGCCCCCTCACCCGCCCCCGCTAGCAGTGAAAAAATGACGTATTGGCAGCTTATACAATATCTCACCTGTACTTGGCTCATATGAAATTTTTTAGTCACAAAAAAATCCTGGCAGAATCTGCATTACGTAGAATTTTAAAACACAATTGTTTGTGTATTTCTGACCATACATCAGTCATTTGGCAAATAAATAAAGCATTGATTCCACGTCCACGTCTGTGTATATGATGCCAAGAGAGCACAGCCAGCCGTTCCTGTAAGTATAATAAATAACAATCTCCCGAGAGAATAAACGGGCCCTTTGTGCAGTATGTAATCCTGTTTTGATTGATTTTGTAGATTGAGGTTTGAGTTTTGGAAATCAATCATCACCAATTTCCTGTGATGTGAAAACACCACAAAATCAAAGACATTTTTGAAAATAGGCCACTCTGTGAGTTTAACAGTGTAAAGTGCTATCAGAGAACCAGATTTTTTAAACTGTGCAGGCTGCCGACACTGTTATCCCTTCATGTTCTGTGGACGGTGGGTCCGCTCCAAAACCTGACAGGCACAGTGCCGGTTACAGCCGGGTGGGCACGGGTTTCACCCCATTTCTATTTGGGTGACAAACAGGCATATTCCACTGACTCGAATCCATGCAAGTAAACAAAGAGTCACAAATGTAAAAATAAACAGTAAAAACTAATAAAAATGTGGTAGCATATCTGCTAACATTTGTTATGAAGTTGTTGAGAAAAAAAGCTGAAGTGACTGATTTTCTGCAAATTCATATCTACAGTTTCATGTACCACCCGCATTCCCTTTGAACAGGTTTCCCACCTTTGTGTGTGTAATATGTGAGACAACCCGGTGGAGTAAAGCTACTGACGCAGTGGAAAATTGTGATTCAGTGAAGAGGCTGCACTTACTGCTGTCTGACAGCATTAAGTTTTCTGCCCTCATCTAAAATTGTTTCATAAAGGTGCCTGGTTGTTTTTCACAACTTTACAATGATATATTAAAAATGTGTTCATAGTCAGAGATTTTCCCAAACTGTTACAAGTGTTATACAGGGTGACTAACAGCTTTTAGTATAAGGAAACTTAAATCAATGCAAATAGCTATTACAGCATTACTGGCATTTTTCTGTCAATTTGTTGATGTACAGGTATATAATTTAGTTTGATGCAGTTCACCAAAAAACATTTTGGGTCATATTACGTACCTATAAAATGAAGTTTAAAAATCCAATCAATCAACTGTTGGCAATTACTTAAGATGCCTTGAATCAACTGATGTCAATGTATAAAATCATGACATCTCCCCATGAATCAATCTTCAACTTCACAAGGGCTAAAAAAAGAATTTACCAAGTGAGAAATAGAAAATCGGAGACTGTGAGTATAAGGCCTTAAACGTACATGAATAAACTCAAAATATTATGAGAATAATTGTGAAACATTATGAGAATAAAATAAAAACTTTACAAGAAAAAAGATGTGGGGAAAAAAAGCAGTTCCATAACCATAATGCACCATAATGAGGGGGGTCGAGAACTTTTTGAAGTTGTACTTCAGCGTTGTTTTTAGAAATAGTAAAATTCTTAATCTTTTGGCACCACATCAGCACCACATTATCATCAGTATCAGGACTATGAAAAGAATTTGCAAGACACAGAACTACACAGACTTAGAGAAAATTGTCTCTTTTGGGAGGCTTTCTAAGGACCTGCCTGATTTGTTTATTTCTGCATAAAATCCCATAAATTTACAACTTTATTCTTGTAGAATTCTGATTATTTCTCTCTCAAAAGATTACGTCCAACTTTTTCTTAAGGTTAGGACTTTTTTCTCATAAATTTATGACTTTATTCTTAAAATAAAAAAAACAAGGGAAAATAAAGAAAAAATTAAAAAAAAAAAACTGTAAAACTCAGTCAAATTAAAAAAAGATTCATACATTGGTTTCTTCAGGTGTTCGCCGTAGCAATGTACCATGCTGATGCTTGCTGAGTAAATAATGAATCTTGCCAGTTGCTAACATAGGCTTGACCCAATCAATGTCAACCAATAACATCTTACCACCCACCCATCAATCAAACCACTGCAGCCAAACCTAAGATGTATTAATTTGCTAAGTGACGACATTATAAATTCTCCATAAAAATGTAATTTAACTACTAGTTTGTAAAAGGCATTTTGCAGCAACCACATCCATTTATCAGCATTCAACTCAATTTCCTCCTTAATTCATTTACTGCCTGCCTATCCTGTTTCTCTCAACAATGCATCATGATATGGAAACTGTGTGTGAGCGACGTGCCATTTTATTTGCTCTTTTCTCAGTAATTGTGCAGCAGGCGCGTTATCACATATGTTAAATCCATGTTCTGTTGTGCAAATCACGGTGTGGGTTAGTCCACGTCACATGATCCCGTGTAATGCTTTGAATGAAGGATGAAAAGTATCCAAGAAATGAAGTTTTTGATTAGTAAAACGGCCTTGTCCAGCAGCCGTGACAGTGCTAATAATGGCCTCTTTTAACACATTGCTCATCTCATGTCCACAATAAAATTAAACTGTCTCAGATTCTCTATGTTTCATTCCCTTTGTGGCCCACTCACCCAGAGCTTGGGAGATAATGAGATTTTGGCTTGCCTCTGCATACAAGATCATTAACGCTCAGACGAATATCAGCGGCAGAAAAGCGTTTCCCTGCTTTCCTCTCACCTTCAGTTAGACAGCATATCCTCCCGGCGGCCATTAGTCAAGTTCGTGTTTTCTTCCCTCACCTCAAATAGTTGAGCTTCCTGTTTCCATCAACTCTTCAAATCTGCTGAACTCTCTTGCCCTCTTTCACTTTTTCTCCCCTCTGTCACTGAAGCTCAGCGTTATTCCTCTGTGTGTGTGTGTGTGTGTGTGTGTGTGTGTACCCCAACTCTTGTACTCTCCCCCATTCTTCCCTCCTACCAGCACTGAACATCAAACAGAATCCATTTCCTCCGGACAGCAGGACCCGCCCCTGCGAGCTGCTCTTGATCTCTGTCTGCGCATCTCTGTTTGACAGCTTACAAATGAGCCTGAACCCTTGTAAACAGGACACACACTCACACACACACACACACACACACACACACACACACACACACACACACACACACACACACACTCCTAACACGACCACAAGTGTAATGCGGTTAAAACCTCTGTCACAAACAAAGACCTGCGCTGACCCCTGTGCTTCCTGAAGCAACGACGGATTGTGCTGATGTCTGTCTGCGTGTCTGACCTCTCACCCAGCGGTTGGACCTTTGACCCTAGATGGCAGCGCGGAAAGGTTCAGTGAAGAGAGGAGGCCATAAAACATGTGCAAACTGTGCACAATTACTGAAGACACTTACAAATACACACTTAACCCCAACCACACAGTTCAGGACAGTGTTTGCCCCAGTCGCACTCTTTCTATGCTTCGTTCGTCTATGTAATTTAATCCTCCTATATGCTTTTCCTGCCACACCACTGAGTATTAGTATCACTGGAGCTGCACTGTAGCCGTGACATCGACTCACTGCGCCTCCTGGCATTAGGTTCACAAAGATGCCTCAATAGTTCCCTACTTGCTTGTGCAGTTTTGCAACAGATGAAAAATTCATAGGGAACCCTGGAAAAAATCCAGCCATAGTTTGATCCCATTAATATTTATCTGTCTGTTAAATATTGTGTGAGGGGAAAAGGAGTACAGAGGGGGGAAGAGGTCACAACCTTAAATTAAACAACTTTTTCTACGTGAGCCACAAAACCTAATAACCGTGGCAGCATATATATCGGCTTTCCACACACGCACACACACAAACACAAACGCAAGGAGTGTCAACCTACAACTCCTATCTATGTATGTACTGTTCATTTATGACTTGGGGGGTTTTGGCCAATTTTACTCAACACCAAAGATTTTGACCAACTGGTAACACTGGTTTAAAAATCACAAGTTGCTCTGATTCATCATATGGAGGCAGACAAGGAAATCCATTGCATATATAATACATTCTATGATTGTAAAAAAAAAAACATAGGGAAGCTACAAAAACATCTTTCTCCTCCTACAATTGCTATTCATGCCTCTGTTTTTGCACTGTGGCACAATGCGATTTGATCATGCCGACATCTTCGGGGACTCTCTTGACACAAGAACAAATACCTGCAAAACTAACGACAAACCCTTTAGCAGGCTAACGTGACAGAAGGTTACGTGTTATCATTTAGCTCATCACGCCACCGTGCAGCTCACTATAGACCAATTTCATTAGTGCCCTACTTCTTTCAAGATTGTGATTGCCCTTTCTACAACATAAGTTTGAAAAAACTTTAAATAATAAAAGAATATATAACAGGACCAAACGTTTCTGTTTAAATTAGCAAAAGTCAAAGACAGTTACAAAGAGTGTCCCAAGCTGCGTACCCACCATACAAGTTTGCATTCACTGGGCCCACCAATCTATTGCACGGAGCTGATGTCAGGGCTTAGTGCAGATAATGAATGGTGCTATTATTTACTGAAGGGAGGCCGCTGTGGAGCAGAGTGAGAGAGAGATGACTGGAAGGCAGGCAGAGGTGCATGTGTGTGTGTGTGTGTGTGTGTGTGTGTGTGTGTGTGTGTGTGTGTGTGTGTGTGTGTGTTTAGCACATACACGTCCTCGCAGACCACTCCTCAATATAACACCTCCCAGGCACATGCAGCTGCACACACAGACACACACGCAATCACACTCCTACGCAGCATCTGTCCACTGCTGGCTGAAGCAGCCCAGGAGGCGATGTAATGATGAGCAGCTCCAGCAGTGATTTGGCTGAAATGACAGCAGCAACAAAACAATATGATAATACGTGTGCATCTCTTTATGTGTTGATGTATGCATCAAGTGTGCTGCCATACATCAGCGGCCGAAGTGCCTTCAGACGTGGTCAGGCGCAAACAGGGGCATGGATTCGAGCCTGCCCATGTGGTTTTGCACATGTTTCAATCATTGTATGTGTGCGTGTTTGGATTGTTTTTAATTGGCTGTGCGTGCAGTTTGTGTCCATATCTGCATATGCATGTTGCAGCATGTGTGTGTGTTCCAGCAGTTTTCTGGCTGAGGACAGACAGTAGTGAGGCCACGGAGCCCCTGAGCAGGTGTCATCTCATATTAAAACTGGAACCGAGCGCATAGAGCTGAACAGTAGAGCAGTTTAGCTCTGTTTACGCCGCACTGTTCAAGGTGACGGAGAGCCGACTGCCAGCTTGTCCATATGCACATGTGCAGGCACCATGGCAACCTCTCTTCACATAAACCAACATGTGCTGGGTGTGTTGGAGAATTGGGTTTATGTGAAGGGGATGGGACGGGTTCAGCTGTGCATGTTGTAAACATTGGGTCTGTACAGAGACTCTAATATGTAAAATGCATATGCCCTTTATTTGTTTCTCTGACAGATGTTTTGCATCCTGCACTTGCTGAGTGGATGTTAAGCGTGTCCTTAAATCCGTCACCTCCATTTAAAAAGACACTTTGTCATGATAAAAATATGCTTAATTCACACATTTTTAACTACTGACTCACTGTTCATGAGGTTTTCATTATACTTATTGGTTTTTTGTTGGGTTTTTTTTTTTTTGTTTTTGTGGTTGACAAACTGCTGCTAGTTCAGTATGAAAATATATGACAGGATGTAGGAATTATAATACGAGTATAAGATTATTTTGTTATAATATTTACATTTGTGGTTAAATCAAGTCGATGTGAAAGATAAGGACGGGGATTTATATAGAATTTTCAATCGTAATGTATTATTCATTATTTATGACTTTCTTTAAAAGAAAAAAAGTTTTATGTTTAACTTTGCCATTTAACACTAAAAACAATAAATGACCAACATCCTTCAAAGCAGAGAGTTGTGCTAGCTTAGCACAGCAGAAATTGAAACTGTGGGAAAGTTGGACTCTTGTTAAGTTGACAAGCCTGGCCAAAAATAATTCAACTTTTGAAGAATTATTACGTTGCCACAATAGCTCTTGGTGTCAGTTTTTTCATCTAACTCCTTCAAAAACATACCGTATATACAACACAGCTAACCTCACAGAACTAGGACCGGACCAGATGATAGCTTTTTATCCCTCGTTTCACATAATGGGTTTTCGAGTGCAGCCATGTCAGAGGTACATTTAACATAACAAGCCAAGCAAAGTTAAACAGGCTGCTATTCTTACCTGCTCAAATCCATTTTTTTTTTTTTGACCTAGAGGTTTTTGCACAAGACTGTCAAATGGGTGCTACTCTTCAAGTGATCTTGTGACCTATTCTATTCTCTATTCTACTCATTTTCGGACGGTGGAAATAAATGTTCTGTGTTCCAGTTTAAACATAGGAGGACGTTATGACGAGCATTGCTTCTCATGTGCACGCAGCCTGGACACATCAGGTACTTGGGTATTTTTAGAAGTCTCATATACTTCCTTTCACTGGCAGGACCTGTCTGATTGTAATAAAGCCGGCAATTTCCCTCTCAAAATTTCACTCCTCGTCCATCCAAACTGTCCATAATCTTTTTTTTCGTTCATCAGTCTTGTTATTCTTTCACTGCAGCTGCCTGTCCATTGCTGTCTGATATTTTCCGTCACTGTTGTCCTCTCTCTTCGTAATCCCCTCCCCTCTCTCATTTGTACTTCATATCATCACTTATTCCAGCCCTCCCAACTGTACATTTTTTTTTTTACAAATGTCCCCTCCCTACCTGTTTCGTGTCCCAAAGTCATCCTAATTAGTGTTTTAAGCTCCTGCTCCCCCACAGCGAGGTCGTCTGTGCCCGTGAGCCACCGCTGCCTTGTCTTTGCCGTGCCAGCTCTGATGAAAGAGTCCTATCTGCCGTCATCAATGCTTTTGTGTGTGTGCGTGTGCACATATGCATGCGAAGAGAAAGACCTCTCACACATCATTAACAGCATTACCTCAATTACACAGCCTGACAATGAGAAGTAGCTTAGAGGAATGGGGAGCGAGTGAAACTGGGAGGGCAGGGAGGAAGTGAGGGATGGAGAAGGTGAGGAGGGGAGAGAAGTCTCAATCCACAGGAGTAAAGAAACTCGGCAAAAGTATTTTAACAGCTTTATTCTCCCGTCAGGAAAATGTAAAACAGCTACTGTACACAAAACCAGTTTCTTGACATTTCAATCCTCCATTTCTGTAAAAAAAAACAACTCTTACATTCAGGTGTGATTGAATCCACATTGACACCTCGCTATGACAGAGAGGTGGCGGCGCATGGACGTGGATATTTCTGTGAAGGAACCTGATGCATATTCTCTAATCTCATGTTTTTTTTCCTGCTGTCCTCCGTCCTTTTGCATGACAGTGCTTTTCCCTCATCTCTGCAACAAAATAACTCGCTTTGACTCTTGTCGTGATATTCCTCCACTTCGCCTGCTTTCGTTCTTTAAAAAAGGAAGGAGAGAGGAAAAGAAGAAAGGATGCCTGTCTTTTATTTATCACTGCATTTCTCCTTGGAACAAGAAGCAGAACAACAAAGGTCAGGTGAAAAAAAAACAAGAAGAGAAGAAGAGAAAGAGAAATGATGGAGGTGGAGAAGACGCTGTCGGTAGGAGAAATGGCCTTGAATCAATATCATGAATCTCCAGGGACTTTTAAATGGTGCCCAGGGACAGTTCAGGAGCAGCGCATCCGCTGCCGATTGTGTGACTCACCCGAGGGGCAAGGCCGGCCAGGGCTGCTCCACCGCGGCGCTCCACAAATCAATAGTCCTATACTCTGTGTCCGTGTGTGGCGGCGGTGCTGAGGGGGTGGGGGTAATGCTGTGCTATCTGCCACAATAGAGTGGGCCAAGTGAAATATCGGGTGAGAAAATTGTGAAAACGAGGAAGTTGCTGTGGGAGTTGTGGGGTAAATAAACGCAGAAGCAGAGGCCCTGAGACGCCATCTCCTAGTTAGATTTCTCAGCTGCGTAGTTTTAAAATAAGTCCTTGAGCGCTGGTATGAATTGGCTTGTGAATAAGTGTGCCAAATTGAAAAGGCTGCACGTGTTTTTTTCAATATGCTATGATACATATTTAATCAAATACGTTTCAGTATTAAAGTTTTGGCAGCAGGATATCTGGACAGGATTATTAGATAAAACCTTAAAAGTGGCCACATTCACGCTAACATGCCATGGTAATGAGCGTTTCATTGCTCCACTTAATTAGCATAAGTACGGCACGTGTTCAACAAGTGGTTTTTGAAATATCCAAATTCATCTGGAGCATAATATGAGAATTTCAATGAAATATTATCCACATCATTTTGTAAAAATGGAGAATAAAGAGCATTTCTGATGTGGCCCACACGTCTGAACTTCAGATTCTGAGCAGAGCTAACACTAGATTAATTTCAAAATATCAAAAGCATTACATATGTTCTGAAGAATCTTAATACTCTATCTCAGAGCAGTCAGCACATTTTTTAAGGTGGTTCAAACAGCTGCACACTGATTTTTGACATTTGTGGTGTTTTAGGCAATCTACTGTTGCAGCAGACATGTTAACTAGCTGACATAATTAAATGTATCTTTTCTTAAACAATTTGCAAGCTGAACACAATTCATTGTCATGCTAATACTAGAGATGTGTCATACTACTACAGCAGGGATTTCAATTATCTTAAATAAGCATGTTATTTAAATAAAATGTAAACTATGGTATAAACAATGCACTAATTTAATACATCTTACAGGCTAAAACAATACTGTATTTTCTTATGCACGTCTATTCACTCAAAACTTGGATAATTAGCATACGGTACTGCAGGCAACAGCTGGTGCTCCATACTTGAGCGCATTATCTGCAAGCTAGGGAACAAACATGTGCACTCTGTTGTTGTTTTGCAAGTCGGAATCATTATCATTGCAAAGCTAAAGAGGATACAAAAATCAGGCGAGACAGCTGAGAGCGCAACAGGAGAGTGCACATTTGCATGTACAGTTATTTATACACATTATTTTTCTCCCTTTTTTTTAATTGATTTGAGGGTTAAGTGGCAGTCGGGCGTCGTTACGAGCAAATCGTACCATGCCACACTGCACGGGCACAGGTGGGTTGTTGTTTTGGAAAGAGAAATATGTCATTTAAAAAAAAGAAACGTGCTTCACTTTTAGGAAACTTGAAAATTAATGGCATTTAGACAGAGTTAAACTGAAGATTTTCATTTTTTATAAAAGTTGAGGTTGGTGTGACTGATCAATATCTAGTCAGTAGTTTCTAGAAAATGCCACCACCTCCACATCCTCATTCATTTTTAGCCTTGAGCATACACATGCTTAACTTTGACCGGATACAAGTGTAGTAAAGAATTGTCTCCCTGAGTCAAAGACTGTCAGTATTGCGCAAATATACAATAAGTAGTAGAGTTTCAAATATGTGCTTTTGAGTGTTCTATCGCTTTGTTAATGCCCTGTGCACTGGTGTACCCATGTGGAGGTTTGGTTCTTGTCCCCGTCCGTCTGTGTATGAACAGATAAACTGTAACATCTTACAGGGGGGTTAATATTGTCAGGACCTCAAGCTGGATATAATTTGAGACCTGTAGCACCTTAAATGCATTGAAACTCACATTGATCTTTTCATTTACCTTGTTAATTATTGTTGTGGATAATAAATTGTGATACAGTAGTACTTTACTACTACAGGATCATATCAATTTAGCTGCCCTCTAACAGTGCACTCATTTTTGAAAACCTCACCTTCTGTTACTGAAGGTTCTCTGCTGACTTCAATAAATTCAACAGCTGCTGGTTGGTTGTAGACGTGGAAAAGTTGGATCTGACCTTGATTGTTGAATTTTTCCCTTCCGTTCATTTAATTGAGTAGGTGCAGAATGGCCTCAAAGTCAAATTTGATGGGTCATGGGTTCAAAATCATTTTCCACTCCAAGACATATAGCCTATGATATTGACCCAAACCACTCCCTTACAGTGAAAACTGAATACAGTGCATCAGACAGAGCAAGTAGATCTAATTTATCTATCATTTAACATCGATCATCTTTATTTAACATTTTCAAACAGAGGTGGGATGATGGAGCTTTTGCATAACTTTAGATTTCCATTTCTGTCTGTTGCACCATATACATTTATTTCCGGTTAGCCTCAATTTGTCTTCTCTATGCAACTGCCTGGAACTTTATTCTGCTACATTTTGGTCATTTTCAACTTTCAGTGTTATAAATTAGAGCTTTTATCAGGACACATTATTTTCTCCATCCTTTAGCAACTAAAAGAAGTAACAATATGATGATGCAGTGCTTAGAAGTCAATGAAAAGCTCCCTAACATGTTGATGGTCAGCAGGTTTTAACACATTTAATGGCAAAGTTGATGAGATATTTCTCCCCAAACCACAAATATGAAACTCATTTGAGGGATCCTCTGCAGAAAATTGCGGGAATCTGCAGTACAAATCCACTCATTTTTAAATATGTCACTGTATAAGCAAAATCATTGACCCACTGGAAGCTCCAGTAAAAAAATCCCAGAGGTTGATCAGATTCTGTTCAGGGTTCATCTTCTGGTGGTCTGGACCTCAATGGTGTACAGGGCAACTGACAGTGAAAAGGATATATATATATATAAGACAAACTGGGCTAGCCACTTCCCCTATAACCCATCCCCTAAAGACACACTTCTTTTATTGGCAGTGTTACTCCCAAACCAACCAAATCAATCCTAACATTAACATTCTTACAACAATCTTAGCAAGTGATTCAAACCAAAAACCGCTGGGTCTAAAATGATTCCTTCAGGTATTAATGAATTTCTCAAAGGTCCCTCTCTGCCCTTTGGTGAGTAAATGTGTGCGAATGGTTAACGCTCCTGATGAGCAGGCGGCTGGCTCCCTGCGAGGAGGATTCTGCCACCACTGTATGGTTTTGTGGGTGAAAACAAACCTGTAACAAAGGCACATTGAGTGGTCAAGATGACTAGAGAAGAGCTTTATAAATACGAGTGTGCAATAATGTGTGTGTGTGGGGGGGGGGTTCAGTAATGTACATAAACAAGTGATTTATTAAACATATCTCTTAGAAGTGGCTGGTTTACCTAAACTGAATGACGTGGCCTATTGTTCTGTCGACAAACTCCTACCCACCAGCGTTCACACCTCACTGCCGGGTCCATCCTAAGACTCACCTGATTGATCAGCGAGTTCACATTGCAACACTACAAAATGCCTCTTCCCCCTTACCTCTCTTTCAGCTCTCCCTCTTCCTCCTCTAGTTTCCTCCGTCCCACATCACCCAATATTTCCCAGCAAGGACTCAGTTCTCCAATTCCAACAAGTTCTTCCAAATTCGTCTAGGCTTCCGAATAAACACATATACTTTTGCTTTGAATATTACTGGTTTCCAGCCAGAGAAGTTGCAGGCGCCTTGAGAGTCCACTCTTCATATTCAGCCCTTAAGCTAGTTCCATACCCAAGTGGCTAGTTTTTGCTGTTGCCAGGGGATACAAGTAGATTGTAGAAAAACACTCATTTGATTTAATTGAAAAAATACCACACTTGGGAAAAAATGAAGGGTTGGAATGTTCAGCTTTCGCCTCTGGTTTGGTACAGAAAAGAAAACATTTTTAACATTACACAAAATGACTGTTAGCCTTGTATGGCAGTTTGCCGGAACTGTACCATTGATAACCCAGGGGCCAGCGTGACTCACAGTGTCTGAAGGAGGACTTGAAAAGTTTCATGACTACAGGCAAGAAAGACTTCCTGTGCATCTCGGTGGAAAGAGTCTTGCACTGCACAGACTCCCGAGCTTCACCACGCACTCCATGTCACTGAGTGGGAGGGCGACTCTGATCCAGAGGACACTTACACAGCATCCCGCTTTCTGAGTTCCACCTCCACAATGACACTGGCCTTGTGGATCAGGTTTTATTTCAATCTAGTGGCATCTACTACATGCAAGCGGCTGCCCCGGCACAACAGGATAGCACTGGCCACCAAAGACTCGCAGAACATCCTCATTACTGTCCAAGAGACGGTGGAGGACCTCTGAGGCTGCTCTTGCCCTTTTTTAGCAGTGTTCCTAGTTTTACTACTCTTTCTCTACAAAGCAGCAATTGTAATGTGAACCTGTCTCTCCAAAGTGATTAGTAATGTATTTTTGATTCTAATTTTAAAAATATGAAGATAATAGGATCCACTTATCATGTCTTACGTCTCATTCAGTGTTGTGCCTAAAAAGTCTATTTCCTTTCAGTGCTGGCCAAGGAGCGCCATTATCAGGATAGTGAGGTTATCTTTTCGGCCCAAGGGCATCTTTAATGTTACAGAAAATCTTATTAAGCTCTTGAAAAAAAAATTAAACAATTTTCTACTGATAAGCATTGCCTGTGTTTTGTGTAAATACTGATGATGGTTGCTAATGGACCAATACCCAAGGCTTAGCCTCAGGGCAGGCACTCTGGATTAGCGGTTAAGCAGATGCTGGCTCACTTTTTCACTGCTGGTCATACTAAAGCACCACACACGTGTGCCCGTGCCTACATAAACCATTAACCCCAGCCCCTAGGTATAATTACACTCCACTGTTCGTCGGTGTCGATTAGTGCCGGAAATAAGCCGGATCTGCCCCGACAATCACTCAGTGTGGAATAACAGAAAAAAGGTCGCTGGAAATGACAAGGATTGTAATGGAGGAATCACACGCCAGGAGAGCACTGTCAATCCTCGAGGCGATAAGTGACAAGGCGACCAGGTCTTGCCCTCTTTACCATCCTCTGATGCCTCTATTACAAGACCATGGGTCTTTTAAGTGAAAGCCTTTAGGGCGCACATTTTGGACCGTTTATCCCTGATTTATTCCTTCAATTTAGGGTTCTGGGCTTGGGTCAACTTAAGAAGAAAGGTCAACCACAGGGCCTTGAAAGAGACGAATACGCTTGTAATAACTTAAAAGGAGATAGGAAGAGATAAAAAAAGAAAGATAAGAAGGTACTATCATATGATGTCAGACATAATCAAATTTCAAAGCTTTCCATCCCATAACCGTCTACTACACTCTATTACAATGTGCTGTGGATAAGCTTCAGTACTGAGGCGGATTCAACTCCTCAGCACATTTTTAACCGTGCTCGCAGTTGCCGATTATGTATGTGTATTTGTTCTTCTAGCGCCCATTTTGAAGTAGGCATTTTCACGCTCAGAAAAGTCTCCAGATGATCTCATCAGCTACTGGATGGATCAGCACGAACTCTGGTGCAGACTCTTATTGTTGCTGGAGGACTAATCTTAATAACTCTGGTGGCTTTTCTTCTTGTAGTACCAGCCAGTTCAGAGATTTCACTTATCCCGTCAAATATCTCAACATGTACATGATGGATGGGCACAGACTTTGGTGCGGACGTTCATGATTCTGGGATGGCGTAAATAAATTACTTTGAAATCGCTTGACTTTCCCTTTAGGGCCAGCAGTTGTTTGACAAAGTTTGATGTACTGTAGACTGTCGCAGCAAGTGTGGGTGGACTGCTGTGAAGTTTGTTACTGACTTACATATTCTGTTAGTCAGGGGGAACCCAGGGACGTCCAAATATATCAGAATTTCCATTTTTTGGTCTTGGTTTCTGTCATTTAATAGTTACTGACTTCTCATTCAATTTCGGGCTCAAAAATTCAATCAAATTTGCTTCAGGAATGAAATTCGTTCAGAGTTGTCCGATCAGATTTTTTTTGTAGCTGTATTCTCCGGGCACAGAATTGGTCAGAGCAGACTAGAGTTGCTAGCAAGGCTCTTCCCCTTGATTGATTTTTCGATACCTAAATTAATGAGTCGACTCTTTCACATCACAGCAGTAACGCCCTATCTCAAGATGCGTGTAGAGTATCTAAAGTTTCCAGCAGACTAAAACTAAGCTTTAATTGCCCACTAGATTATTCTGTGTAATCACTGTATTAACATTCACAGAGAGCTACTGTATAATGATGGCAGGCGGAGGATTCCATCTACCCGTTATCTGTCCTACTATTTGTCAACTATGGCAGAAAAATTCAATAAAGATTCAAGGCCCAGATGAGGGTAATGAACCCTGAATGAGCCTATAAAGTTATGTTCCATTACAAGAAGTTTTTAGTTTTGTATTGAAGCTGGGTAACAATTGAAGCAGCTGGCTGACATTAAGATAGAGCCATCACTCTGTGTGCTCTTTGTCTACCTTTGAAGTAAATGAGCTGCTTTTTTTTACAGAGGAGCCCCGCGTATTAATATGGAAGCAGAAGGGCATAATGGAGGCAAAGAATAAGTGGGTAAAGCTGCATTCGATAGCGCTTTCTGACAAAATCTTGTCTTTTTATCTTTTTAACATTTTTTGTTTTGGTTTTCTTCTGTCTTTAAAATTCAGACTGCTTCGACACATTATGGTTGTGTGAGATTCATCGGCACGGTCGGCCTTGGAGGAGTTTAAAATTCTACAGTTTGTCGCAAACGTGACTCAGACTGGGAGCTATTAATGTACAAAGCGTGTGGGTGCACAGATCATTTGTATTGTTTTCTGGAGCGGGAACACAGGTCAACATCCCGATGGACCCGAGCTGAGGAAGGCGAGCATTTTAAGCATACAGCTGAAGGAATGTTGCTTGCTGCGTTTCTAAGTGTGTGACAGAAATATAATAAAAAAAAAAAAAATGAAGCTTTTGAAATGAGACTGAGTTCCGATTGGAAAATTTTACTGTTTGATTTGGTCTGTCTTACTTGCCAGATGGCCACTGTTTGAGGTCTGGGACTGCTGGGCACAGTCCATAAGGCAGCCGTCTCTCAAACCCATGTAAGAATCCCCACGCGTGGAGTTGTTTTTTTGTTTTCCGCAAATTCTCGTTGTCTGTAACACGCTCTGCTGTCTCACTGCCTCAATTATAGAAAAGGCACACAATGACAGCAGGCGGTTGGTGCGGCTGAGGTGACGGATTTAAATCGTAATGTTAATAATAGATTGCTTGTATTACTGCAAGGTATCCAGGTGGACGGGTGAAGTGATGTCAGCTCTCCGAACCGACCTCTGCAAAGCTTCTTAATCTGTTTTCATTCGCAGCTGAGAAACAAATCACACCAATTTCAGCCTTTACTGGATTTCACAGAAGCACAGTAGCTCCCGGGGCTTCATCTGTGAGGATGAGCAAGATTTTAAGTTGAAGATGTATCCGGTTGTAAAAAAATGTAAGATTCATTTCAACATGATAGCTACGTTTCAAAATTCCTTTACAATCACACAAATTGGAGTTGTAAAGGAGTTGTTTGCTGTACTTTTTTGTTTTTTTGTTCCTGTTTTGTTTTAATTAAAATGTACCTTTGTGCTTTTGCCAAAACATCAAAAGCATCAAATCTCATCATGGTTAAGAATCCTTAAAAAAAAGTGCATATGGATCAATGAAAAAGACTGAGATACTGTGGAGACTTACTAGGGTTGCAAAGGGGCGGAAAATTTCTGGCAAATTTCCAGAAACTTTCCGGAAACTTTCCATGGGAAGTTAAGCTGGGGAATTTTGGAAATATCGCCAAACTTCGCCAAACTGCCCAGGACTTTGCCTTTATCAAGGCTCAGGTGGCCAGACATGGCTGTAATGACAGCATAAGCACTGTTAATCTCTTCTCCAGAGAGTATGCCCCTGTCATATTTTGGGTCCAGCATGTACGCTGCTGCATGCACTGGCTTCATGCAGAACTCCCGGCGCTTCTCCAATGACTTGACCACAGCAGTTTCCTCTGCTTTGAGTAGTAGGGAAGTGGGCAGGACCGTCTGGATTTCTTCTTTGAGGTCGGCAAAGAGACAGTGGACATCTGATAAGATGGCATCATCACCCTCTATCTTGGCAATTGCTGCTGCAATTGGTTTGAGGATTCTCAGGCTGCTAGTCACTCTTTCCCAGAACACATCATCTAACAGGATTCTCTTGATGTCACTTTCAATGCCTGCAGTCTGGGATATGGCCATCTCTTGCAGAGACTCCTTTCCCTCCAGTGGACTGTCATACATGATGACAACGCCACACCATCGTGTGATGCTGGGGAGCTTCAGTGCGGTACTCTTGTTTTTTTCCTTTTGCTCTGAGAGGTAGGTTGCTGAAGCTACGTGTTTGCCCTTCACATACTTCACAACTTGCTTAGCTCTCTTGTGTAGTGTGTCCATTGTCTTCAGTGCAATGATGTCTTTCAGTAGAAGATTAAGAGTATGGGCAGCACAGCCAATGGTTGTTATATGAGGGTAGGTCTCCTCCACGTGTGCCCAGGCAACCTTCATGTTTGGTGTATTGTCAGTGACAAGTGCGAAAACCTTCTCTGGTCCAAGGTCATTGATGACTGCTTACAGCTCATCAGCCATGTAGGGGCCTGTGTGTCTGTTGTCCTTTGTGTCTGTGCTCTTGTAGAATACAGGTTGAGGGGTGGTGACAATGTGCACTCTGTTGAACTCATCATCCAGCAAATGAGTAGATAGCGCATGCCTGGTTGGGGGGGGTGTATGCTGGCCGGAGAATATTCAAAAATCTCTTCCAGTACACACTGGATGGCAGCATCAGGGGTGAGCCAGTTGCATAGACTGCACGAGCAAAACACTCATCTGCATTTCTCTGGCTACGTTCATCCATCGAATCAAAGAATCCTCTGATACCAGAGGGACCAGGAGCTGATGAGAGGGTATCTGACTCTGATACAGCAGAATCATTTTCCCCTTGAGTGGAACTCTTGTCTGCTGAATGTTTTGAGCCTTGAGGAAATTTTTGGCACTTTGCAATATGCTGCTGCATTTTTGTAGCATTCTTCACGTATGTCTTTCCACAATATTTACACATATACAAAGACTTTCCTTCAACATTAGCTTGTGTGAAATGCTTCCACACATCAGATGGCAAACGTGGCATTTTTCTGTAGAATAAAATAACAAAAAAGCTTGTAAAAACACTAATGCAATGGCATGAACAGAAATATAGTTGCCTAAACAACTGGAATGGTCTTCAAAATATTTTACAATTGATGTATAAATTCTTGTATGGTTACAGAAAACCGTCTTGCAGGAGTCAGAAGAAACAGCATCACATTTGAGGTAGCTATAATAAGCTAGCCTCTTAAATGGTCAATGAAATGAAAAATAGCTTACATTTAGCACCTAACTTACCAGCTAGCTAGCTACTGTATGAATACATTTTTATTTAATTTTTGCAAGTTAAACAGTAATACCATTATAGATCAAATATATTTACCCCATAATATTATAAAAAACTTACTTGACTTTATATAATCCGCAGGCTCAACTGTGTGGCTTCAATAGTCTTGTGCTTTGGGCTCAAAAGTGTGGCCTCCAGGGGTTAAGCAATCATCTGTGCATGTGATGGAGGAGTGCACAGTGCATGCAGGGGGCGTGGCCTCAATAGCCCTGCAGTAAGCAGTGCTGTGTGCATGTGATTGAGGAGTGTACTTGCATTAAATCTGGTTGTTTTAGCCAAGATTATGCTACAATATATTTTCCCCAACTATATTTAAGTTCCCTGTTGAGGGCCAACCTTCAATTTTGTAAATTTCTGTTTTATTCCCATAAATTCCCGTTAATTCCCATGGAAAGTTTCCAACTTTGAAAATTCCCGGAATTTTGCAACCCTAAGACTTACACTGTTTAACCTTTTCAAGTCATGTCAGGTTTCTGTAGTTTTTAGTTTTAGCAGATTTTACATTGATTTTAAAGAACTTGTATTGGGGGATAAATTTGAGACAAAAAAAAAAACTACAATGTAGTGAATTAAAAGTTAATCTTGATTAGAAGATGGCTGATATAGCACCTATTTCCACTGCAACCCAAAGATCAGAAGTTGTCAGTGTATGGAGTCGTGCAAGGCTAATACTGAAGTGTGACGCAACATATGCAGCCGTTTAACATAATCATCAACAAAATCTTCCCATTTGGCGGCTTCTTATACACATGCAGGCTGGGAACAAACAGGAGCACCACCCCCTAATCATTGTTAATTCCCATCCTTTTTTCCTCTTTTTTTTCCCCTTTTAATTAAAACTAACCGAGAGGCAGTACGAATAAAGCACCAAATCGTTAAGCATGATCAATAAGACCAGTTGTATTGATTAAACCTTAATGACACAAGTCCGGAGTGAATGCTTCGTGAAAATTTCCTTTTGAAAAACAAATGTCAAACTCACATTAAAAAAGAAAGCATATTAAATGTTGTATGTATTGAAGTGGATGTTGGTCTTTACTTGGGGACTGATGCCCAGTCAGCTAACCTTCTCGCAGCTATTGAGCTTTCCTGCAGAGAAAAACGATACACAACAATGGACTTCCTGCTATCCGCTTCTCATTTTAGCCTCTTTCCTTTTCTTTCCGTCAGCCATCTGTTTATGTTATTTTGCCTCACAGTTTACCTAATAACCTTGATCCATCTCCTATTCATATTCTGCCCTCCTCTCTATTTTCGCCCATCCCTTCCTCCCTCCCAGCCGGACAGGCTTCTCTGACCTGTATCTGTCTGGCATGGATGGGTCCCAGGTTTGGTTTAAATGCCCCAATTATTCTCCTGAATTATGATGTCCTGCTCTGAGCTTTGTTGCCCCGTCTCTGTGGCTCTCCTATGAAAGCTGGCACGGCACAACAGAACCATTTACAGAGGCCAGAATAAGGGCACCCTCACATGTCTCGATACACCAGCCAGGTGGAAAGCTGACGGTTGGTACGGAAACACTCTGACCTGCTCCAACCCTCCCCCTGATATACCTTCACCTTGTATAACACAATTCTCGCTTTTGGGGATAGCAAAGCCAGAATGAACTGTTCCGGATAACAAGGTTTTGACAGAGAATTCATATCTAATACAAAATGTTTCACTGTGTTTGATGAACAAGATATGTCTTATCCTGTCTTCTAAAAGTGTAGCATTCTTTCTATATTGCATTTGCACTTGCACAAAAGAACACAATTTATGACTAGTGCTAGCTTATTCATATTGAATGCTACAAATATATTGGAGCTTCCAATTCAGAGGCATTGAAACGCCCAGACGGCTCTGCATTTGTAAAAAAATTGACAGGACACATGAAGGAAAGAACAATAAAATTCAAGAAGTCCTTAATTGTGCTTTTGAACAGCAGCTTCTCACTGTCATGTCTGGAGACTTGAGTAGTAAAGGGTTCATCCTTCAAATTTAGCATAATTTGCACTGTAGTGACAACGAAATGCAGCAACCACAGAATGGAAACTTGTGATAATACTTGTTTTTTTAGCCCCCACCCCAATACAAATAGTCCATATCATATTGGACTTCTGTTGAGTACCGCTATTGCAGTATCTTGCTTATTATGTGGTAAATTGGTATTCTTTTTACTAGAAAGCTAGATTTTTTTTTCTCTGCCTTACTACTGAAACCAGAACCCCCAGCCTCCATCTTTCAGTTCGGGTCGATCATACGTGCTACAATATTTGCGGGTGAACACAATACAGACCTCAAATTGTTAGAAAAAATGAATTATAGAGTTACAGCCTGCTCTGCTAGGCTGTATGCATTTAGCATTCTTTGTCAGTAACTCCTGCAGCCAGATGAACATTTGTTTTTGTTGATGTAGGAGATTTTGCGTGGCTTAAAACGTAAGCCCGGTGACACTGAAGGCGACTTTACGCGATCCCCTCTGCACACTTGCATGCGTTGCTCCCCCTGTCAGAAAGTTGTAAAGGTATTCAGCTCATACTTGGATGAGCCCATTATATTCCAACCCTCCCATCTTTTCAAAGCCACTGTGTAATCCAGCCTCCATGGTTAAATTCCTCATTTTTACCACCAGTGTAATCCTACATTACAACCGGACCCACTAAACCTCGGGTGACATATGTTCCACACTCTGAAAGGTAGTCTAATCATCCAGCTCTTTTTCTCCACCCTATAATTGATCATATCGCATGTGGCCTTGATTAAACACCCACTCGCACTTCAGAATTAATCATGCATTGCATGAACTTAGCATTAATCACGGTATAACCCCCGCTCCATCTCCATTTCTCAGTCGGACTGTAATGGGATATTCATCTCTTCAACAATTAATAACATCGGCATGTGGGCTCTCGCACACTCGCCCTGTTCTCTCTGCTCCCACTGTGTTATTTTAAGACGGTCGCCAGCTATGATTGAGAGGTCGCAATGAGGGCTTAAATAGGATTTATTAGTGTAGATGCCAGAGGTGAGGAGAAGAGAGGAGAAGTTAAGAGGCAGTGGGGGGGCTGCCAAATTTTAACAAAGTCGAAATTGAGAGTGGCGAGAGCAGGACGGAGAAAGAACCTAAAGGTGATTGAGTCATAGGCGTGTTTTCACACGTACGCCCGCTGAAGGGGCATCAATCTTCTTTATCCCTTTTAGATGTTTTTTGGTTTTTTTTTCTATATCTCAGTGTTTTTCTCTCTGTAATAACCTCCTGCCACCGACCAGGTGATTCATCTGAAACACTCAGCAGCAGGGCTCCTCTGGGGTTCATCGAATGCCAGCCACCACGATTCACAGCCGTACAAAAGGAGTCAGAGAGCTGGAAAATAGATTATTATGCTCTTCTCTTCCACTTGACCGTAAGAAAATGAGAGGTGCCCATCATACGCTGGTGCTGCTGCATGCAGAGCAAAACGAACAGCACCAAAGGCGAAGTACAATACAAGTCGTTGCTCAGTCACGGGCATCGCATGAGGTCAAGATAGATAAGTATTTAACTTCCTGCCCTGTGAAGGATATTGTTTTAGCCCCCAGCTGTCTGACTCAGAAATTACTGCGCGACTAATTATCACATTTTAAAAGGGGATTATTTTTCCCAACATCTCAAGATGATTACATTTTGGTACCTACAGCACCATAACAGACAAACATCTCTTTTATAACGCAGGGTTGGCGCTCACTGAATGCCACAGGATATTGTTATTGTTTATAACCCCTGTCCCAGTGTGTGTGTGTGTGTGTGTGTGTGTGTGTGTGTGTGTGCAAAATAAGTCAGAAATTACAGAGTGGATCACTGCCAAATTCTGGGGGATTAATAATGTTCAGATTTTGGCTTAAATAAATATTAAGACTTCTAGCATGAAAACTAACAGAATGATGGATGAAGAAGCAATTGATACACGGGTGGAGGTTCATTCTGCAGGTGTTGCTGCTCAGGGTGGTGGGGTTTGCTGCTCCGTAAGCTGCTGCGCACAGTTGCAAATCATTGCTTTTCTGTTCTGTAACCCTTTTCAATTTCACAGTCGCTGGAAGTCAGAGAGAAAAAAGCCCAGGGAATCTTTAAATAGAGCAAATTTTACAAGATTGCCTGTTGTGACCTTTACCTTTTCAGGTCAAACTTATTTTCCAATTGAATCTTGACAGTATACTTATGTGGCATGAGTTAGAAGCATACTGGTTGAGTTTTGGCTACGATTGTTAACAAACAGGAATTTGGATGATTTTTCTTTTCTTTTTTTTTTTTCCTAACCTTGAGCTTTGATCAATAAAATCCAAAATTGAATCAGTTTTAATAGGAACAAAAAAAAAAAACAATTGTGGATAAGCTGCAGACAGACAGACAAAGATGAAAACGTGACTTCTTTGGCGGAAGAAATAAAACAGGGAATAGTTCACAATTAGGGAACGTACCATTAGTAATCTAAACTTGATTAAAAACAAAAAAACCTCTTTTATTACGACAGCTGTCCAAACGGTTACATAGCATTACTGCTGGCTAACATAATGAGTGTAGCTTAGATTCAGTGTCCTGTATCTGGAAGCAGCAGCTTCCAAATTCCTGTTTGCTATGTGTTGTATAAACGGAGTGACTCATATGCCTGCAGGCTTCACATTCATTTACATCTTTCACGTAAGTTTGCATTCCTTTCACAAATGTCATTAATCCAAATGCGCACATATGTCAGTAAACCTATTTTCATAACATAATTCTGGCATGATGTGAAACAAAGGCATTCATCAACCGAGCCCATTCCAAATGCATCTAGGCCAGTCTCGGAAATTTCTCCCACTCAGTCCAAGGTGAATACTCTTTGCAAAGGGCAATGCTTTTAAATGCAATTGTGCCGTGAATAGCAACATATCTTTTAGTTATTCATTTACGTTATTTTACCTCGTTGCGATGCCAACCTCTGTAGTCAAAATCTGAACACATTTCACATCACCTAACAAGCACACTGGCATTGGCCTGGCACAGACGATCACAGACAATGTGATGGAGCATCAAAGGACGCCAGGTTCTCTTTGAAGCTTCTTGGCGCTGGTCAGAAGCTCCAGATGTCTCGCACAGCACTCCCAGTGGGCTTGTTCTGAAACCGCAGGGACAGATGCTTCGCCTCCTGCTGCAGCGTGAGGGTACAAATCCAGGGCAACTGGTCTTTATTTATTTCTTTCTTACTTTTATGATTATTTTACAATCACTTATAATCTACTGAACTGAATCAATCCAGATGTGGGTTTTTTTTTCCTTGCTTGTATGGATCCCTTTAATGCCTGGAAAGACGGCACTGGCTGAAGCACTAAGGATGCAGCACTTTGCCAATGGTTATAAAGTAAGTTAGCATATAAAACACATAAAGTCACTGTCCACTCTTTGTGTCCTGTGCTATATTCCCCTTCAGCTATGTTTGTATGATTGTTTCATAATGAATTGACTCGCGTACACTGCAGTGCAAAAAAGCA
Source organism: Mola mola (assembly GCA_001698575.1). Taxonomy (NCBI): domain Eukaryota; kingdom Metazoa; phylum Chordata; class Actinopteri; order Tetraodontiformes; family Molidae; genus Mola; species Mola mola. The sequence goes on from KV751334.1 coordinate 25,688,218, forward strand.
ACAATCCTCAGTCGAATAAGGAACTAAAGAACACAGTTAAGTAATACAATATTGGGAAGAGATGGTTGTGCACTGGAGAATAAGACTGCAGAAAGCTGTACGAAGCAAATTGAGTAAAACTGCACCATCTGCCCACCAGGTGAGAACACTGACAGAAACATCCTTTGTGGTCATGTAGCTAAAACAATCATGGTACTTCTTTAACGTCGGTACAAGTCGACACCAATTCACATTATTCCTACATGCAGGCATTTTCTAGCACTCAGCTTTTTCTTTAACACAAAGAAAGAAAAACAAGGCACTGTGGCTTTATTTGGCTCCCATTGACTGCTTTCATGCCCTTCATTCACACTATTAATAGTGTCCGCAGACAAAACTTAATTCCTCAAAGCACGCTCAAAGAAAATGGTCCGGGATGCCATTTTAATTTGCTGCTCTTTGAATTCCTGCATACCAATAAGAGGGGCATAATAATTCAACACACATCATTAATAGACCTAAAAAAAATTTGAAAATTAATTCATTTCAAAGCGTTGCCACTTCCTGACACTGCACAAAAACGGTCCAGCTAAACGGTCCAGGACATTGGCCATCTTGCACTGGCGACATCATTTGGAGTCTGCACAGTAGCAACGGGGAGATGGAGAATTATGTGTATTGAATTGAGATTCCGGCCACCCAATTATGAGCACAGCGCATCTGTCAATCATTTTGTTTCAGCCTGTATTTAAAAGCAAACTGAGATGGAATAGGAGGTGGCTATGAGCTATACTGCAGCCCAACACCAGAGGGAGCTCCAGATGCCCTGTTTACAGTCAATGTTTCAAACAAAATTGTACAATTTGGATCCAGTTTCATGACTCTATTGTGAAACATAATTGAAATAACAATGACAGTTTATGTAGGACAACTCATGAAATACGGTGTAAATGCACAGTAGTGAACTGTAAAAAAGTAAATTCAATCAAATGATGTATTTAAGTACAGACTTGGTGTACTCTGAGTCTTTTCAAACAATGGTGTACTAATAATTAGTACTTCCAGGACATTACAGAGGGATATTTTGTGCGACATTTATCTAGTAGGTTTAGAAATTAAGATCCTTGTATGTATTAGTTGATTTTCAAAACAATGGCAACTATTTTAGTAATAATTCTTCTTGAAAATATGAAGATTTGCTTCTCTTCCTATTCCACTTATTAATTTGATATTTGAGGTACTAATTGAAGTGTTTATGCCAAAATTTGTTACAATTTTCACATTTCTTCCAGACCCAAAAAGAAAATAATTAGCAAATCAATCCTAAATGAAAATCATTAGTGGCATGTTGCAAACATGAGTAATAGCATAATGTTAAGCTCCAGAGGCCAATTGTCTGCATTGACAAATCTCACTTTTAATACTCTCTATATGGATTTTACTTTGGGTTTATTTTTTAAATTGATTTAAAACATCAATCCATTATTCTTCCATGCAGTCATTAATCTATATCATATCTCGTTAGCCATTCTTGTTTCATCAGCTCGTTCATAATTAGAATGGAACAGAATGAATTTCCATCGTGGGGAGAGAAGCTCCAACCTGACCTTTTCCGTTTCCATCTTAACTGGGAAAAGAGAAGCAAGTTTATCCTGCATCATCCCCAAAACTGAACCGGGACGAACAATTTAGGTGCCACTGTGTCCAAAACGTGTGCTGAGTCTGAATCCACGGACAGTCTGGAGCGATACAAAGATTATTTGAATCCTACCTGAATACACAAGGTCAGTAATGCAGCAACAATCACTCCCATTCAGTGCGAGTTTCATTTTTTCCTGTGCATTATATATGATTCACCAGGTCTTTTGTTTGAGAGCGCTTTGTGTGCCTCCATAAGGGGCTCAGGGGAGAGAGAAACGCACGAGTCAAATAATAGACTCACAAGTGCCTTCAGTATTCTGCTGGCAGTTTGCTTTAGTAAAAAGAAAAAAGGGTCCACCTTTAGTGATAGCATCATGCGCTCCTTATTGCCTTCACCCCAATGCCACATCGAAAAAGGTATTTTCTTTTCTGTTTTGAATTCCACAAATAACGCTGTTTATTGCTATTATGTTTAACTCACACCTAAAATAAATAAATTCCTCGTTGCTGCTCTAACTGTAAATGCCTGTTACATAATTGGAAGGATAACTGGCTAAAAAATACAGTGCAACAAAGGCTGACAACGCCACCTGCTGGTTTGCGTCACAGAAGTCTCATAAGGAAAATGTTGGTTTGAAAACTGGCAAAGGCAAACAGTCTCGTTGCTGAAACAAGACAGATGTGTTATCCACATGAACCAAATGTTTTACTATAGTATAAAAAGTATGAGAATTACGGCCAAATGAAAAGTACTGACAATGTAAGGAAAATAAAATCATTCTTTATTACAGTTAAATTGATGGAAAATGCCATCTACAAATCCATTATCTTATCCAGGAGGAGGACTCCACAAGGAGTCCAACGTGTCCCTACTGCAGGCAGGCTTCTCCTCCTCCGTTTTCACAGCAGCCATATTGACATGAAATTGCATCTGTTCGTCTTTTGCAAAAATCTCTCTCTGGTCATGGTCAAGTCGCTTTTTGTCTTTTAAATTTCTTCGGTTTATTCAAAACACTTGGTTCTTAACTTTAAATACTGTTACATCTATTCTCGTCTAGTGTCAATACTCACCTCATCAGCGGGGTAGGTAGGTGTGTCGTGATAACAATTTTGTTACCAACTCAGTCCAACTTCTCAAGTTCATGACACCAAAATAACGAACCAATGTTGGTCTGCATTCACGCCTGTAGGCAACTCAGACTATTTTATTATAATACTAATGGATTAATCTTTCCATCCATAAGGCTCATATTGTAATATGAAACCTTGGCGGTACAACCACAGGCTTGTGTTGCTCACCCTTCCCCCCGAGCAGTTCTACTGCAGCAGTAGCTGGGCTTACTGCCGCGTTAAAAAGTAATGCAATTTCTCCTTATCAGATCACACGTACACTTATGAGATTACAGTAATCTTTTATTCCCTCTAATCCTCAAATTATTGGCCATGTTCCCCATCAGTTCTGGATGCAGTGCCATACCTGGTGTCAGCTCTGTTGTCAGCAGTACGCCCGATAATGTCTGCTGCAGATAAAAATGAAGGGATTCCCTGAGCTTGTGTCTCTCACGCCTTCCCAGTCCATTAGCCTGCCATGCTGTCTGTGTGGCTGACAAATGAATGAATTAGATCTGAGTGTCATTCGACAGGGTCCGTCTCTTTCTAGCTCCTTGACTCGTGTTCTCGTCCTCTGTTGTATCTGAAGCTCTCTGTGATGTTCCTCAGCCTGTGAAGTCTGGTCCTTGCGGTCACTATCATCAGATTGTTCCCTCAACTCATGACCGGAGGCCATTCCTTATTTCTTCAATACAGTGCACCGTTGTTTTAGTGCGATTTTGGTCTGGATAAAATATTTTGCTTATCTTATCCTCATTCTAAATGTGAAGCATCTTGCATGTAAGTTCAAAAAGTCACAGACAATAGCTGCTGTTGCTAAAGTTAACTAAGGAAATCACTTTCATCTGCAAACCACAGCTTATTCAACGAGAAAGCACTCAGAGGGCGCAGACATTGGCTAAGCTCTACGGCAAAATCCTTCGTATTTATTTGGATATATTTCATCAAAGATGCATCATAATCATTAAAACGTCAGCTGTATCATCTCAGCTACACATCGGTGGTAGTTCCAGGTTACTAGGCCAGTTAGACCTCTCTATGTCAATTCTCTTAAGAGAAATGTCTCTGTTTCTGTAAGCCAGTGCCGTCAGCTACGATATGACACCAGTTTGACCTCTCTCTTTCAATTCTTTCCGAAGTTATGGCCAAAAAAACGTGCTTTCTAAACCTTGAGTGATGTTGACCTATGATCTTTGGCCACCAAATAAAACAATTTTTAAAAGCGGTCGAATAGATTTTGTGTAATCTTGCTAACAACCAAGCAAACAGCCATGCAATCAACAAACATAACTTCCTCCAGCAGCTCAATAATGAAAAGTAAATGACGGAGGAGGAAATCATTTCAGAAATACAAATAACTCAGTATGACATTTTATCATATAAATTCACAGTCTTCCACCTGAAAGCTGCAGTACACCCAAAAATGAAAATCATTTCACTATTTCTACTCACCCCCAAGCAGACTGAAAGTCTGGCAAAGTTTGGAAGCTTGTAAAATATATTCATTTATAGAGACATAAATGAGTAAATAACCAAATAACAACCTCCGATGGCCCATCAAAACACATATGGACATTCACAGAGAATTCTCCATGCTAACGTGTACTTTAAGCTATGTGAAAAGGGGAAATTTAAAAAAGAGAGTTTGCCGATGGGAGTGCAGGGAAACTTGAAGAAGAGGACTTTAAGGATACCTACGACATTATTCTCTATTTGACCATCAGCATTCAAAACCTCCATGTGGTGCTCACTTTAAAACATAGTAATACAATTATGTCTTCTTACCACAGTTGATTGATGAGGCCTGATTCACCTTATTCGGATGACTCATCACGACAAATCATACCCGTGATCACATTAACAATCGTGACGTGGTCTTGCCTTAAGGTCTTTCTTTTTCACTCAGACAAAGTCATTCACAATGCCATCCCTCCCGTCCAAACTATTACTGGTGACACTCTATAGCCAAAACTTTTAATTATATTTGATGAGCTGTCATAAAAATCCAATTTCTCTTTGTGTCTGCAGGCCCTGTCTTATTGCTCTGGTACGGCAGACTTTTCACTGCATGGGGACTAGCTGAAAGCATTCACCAGACGGACCTACAAGTATTTTGTATTTTATTTGGTGAAAACTGTCACATTGAAAAAAAAGGAAATTTGGGTAACGCTTTCAATAAGGGCGCATTAGTTAATGAAGTATTTAGTAACAGTCCTCATGTTTACTAAGGTACTTATTCAGCAGTTACTTAGCATATGATTAACATTAATTAACATAAATCATGGCCATTATCTAACAGTTAAATAATCCAATGAGAAGGAATTAAAGGTCCAGGGTGTTGTATCTTGGATTATCTATTTGCAAGTAATAATGACTTCAAAACTATGGTAAAGAAAGTGTGTGAGCACCTTAAATCAAAAACTATTGTGTATATGAATATAAACCCTACTAAATATGTAAGGATATATAGTAAGAGGGGAGAGGGTCATTTTATCTGTTGTAGCTGTTTGTTGGGATTATTTTTCATTCACAATTGCCTTCTAGATGTCATGTTAGCTTGCTAGCTGTGTGTCTTAATGTTAATGTTGGCTACACTTACGATCACAACTGCATTCCTCCCTGTTTCGTTTCTGAGTGGTTGGCTCACTGTTCTTTGAGTTCTCTGCAGAAGACAGATGCTGCGGTCATATGTTACTGATTCTTTAAGCACACTTGGCCATATCGAGTGTAATATGTAAAGATTTTCTCACAGAGATCTGAGCAGAGGATTGTGTTGCACAATAAGTATTTCTAATATTAAAAGCATCTTACTTACAATCAATATACTTAGAAGTTTTACAGTTCTACAAGTATGTATGCGTTATACTGCATACTGTAGGTTGAATGTTGATGATCCTAGATGTCAGTATTTTTGCAATTATCAGAATCATTGTTATTTAGGTACATTGCATCTCTGGTTTAAAATGACTCGGAAACTCTAAAAAATCGGTTAGTGTTTTGTTTGAATGGTGTATCGTTTGCAATTTATTGTGACCTCTGAACGTTGAACTGTGAAGATTATCCCGTTGAAGACAACCTTTGTGCCTCAACCCAGAGGCAGAATTCCCATCAGCCCGACACTGAAAAGCCCAATATGGCTGCAGTTACTGTCCAATCAACATTCCTTGCTGCCATCCCCTAATCCGAGCGTAAAACCAGGCCCATCTCTCATTATGTGCACCTTCCCTTTTATCTTTTAACAGGTTTAATCTTCAGGATATATCTTCTCACATTTCACCCTCTCTCCATTGTTCGCAGCCGTCTCTTGCTTTCTTTTAGCCCAGGATCAAATATGGTTCATTACATTTTTAATGTTGTTTGTAATTGCTTGGCACTCTCTGCATGTCAAGAGCAAATCATGCTTCAGAGCGCTTGTTTGCGTTTGGTGCACTGGGATCTCAATCAGCCCTCTGCGAGTGTTGCACTAAACAGGTTTTCTTTCATCCACGCTGACTGTAAGCATCTCGTATCACTTCAGTTGAAGGATTTCTTAATGCGAGTTTTCATCCGGAGATTACGCCGCTCATTGGAAAACGGGATTCATGGAAGCACTTTTATCATGTTTTAAAATGGCATCTTGCGCGCGCTGCTGCATGATGTTCTTTAAGCACAGTCAAGACATGCAGAGAACATTTTATGCTCCCGGCGTTATTCATGAGCATTCAGTGAGTGACAGTATAGCTGCTTTATTCTTGCCTTCAGATTCCATCGCCTCTGTATCGATTTTCTTCTCCCTCTGCCAACCTCCACTGCTTGTCAGGGTCAGTATTACAGAGCAATATTATTTTCATAATATTTTGCCTCTCAGACATGGTCTGTATGGTATGTAATATGTGATAGATTTGAGCACCAATGAGAAGACATAGATGTTTTTCTTAAAACTTCCACACTTCAGTGTGAAAAGAATTAGTAGCTCAGAAAAAATGTGCCTCATTCAGACAGTCAAATTGGTTAAATTGCTGAATATGTTTGCCTATGAAAGGAACATGGGCTTGAGTAGCTTCCAGGTTTTACCGTTTAGAAAATATATATAGTCATTTTCTCACTGACAGAGGAGAAGGTCGATACGACTCCCATGTCTGTAAAGTGAGTATTAAGCTGCACCCAGGAGATGGTTCATTAGGTGAGCCTACAGAGTGGAATAAGACGGGAATCGCAAGCCTGACTTTGCCAAAAGCAATACAAATACCAACAAACTGACACAACGAATAAACAGACTGATTTATTTAGAGGTTGCTGTTTTTTTGTTTGTTTGTTTTTTTTGTTATTGTTATTGTTTAGTGGGGGGAACTCACTGTAAGGAGTTAATATAATGCACAGTGGTCATGACCCCCAAATGCTGTGTCTCATTTAAAAATAATAAAGAAAAACACGTGATTAAATTCAAATTTAATTAAGAAAATTTAATAACACACAAAATATAAAAACCATGGCAAAATACAACATAAAGTTTCTAAAAGATTTCTCGCTAGGCATGATGTGGTACAGTGCATTGTCATATTCATTTACATGAGCACGTACTAGCACATCTCAAAGAAACTTTGTTCTGTGTGTAATGAATTAACTTATATAGTAATTAACTTTAAAAAGGTAAGTTAAATTCTATATAAATTTAATATTGAATGCACGTACGGTGAAAGATTTCCAGTCTTTTTTGTTTTAATTTCGACGATTAGTGTTATAGAGTTAACTTGGAGCATTTTAGCTCGCGTGTAATGAGTCCAGAATATACACATTTTTCATGTTCCTAAATAACAAGTAAATCACATTACAAAGTAACTACAGAAATGAAAAATAATGATATTCTATATTCGTGTTGCTCTTCTGTGCCTCCTGGTGGGCGTGGCTTCCTGGTGGCTGAGCCCCTGCACACCCATGTGTCATCCGCTCATTTTGCACAGTATGGAAGCTCGTCTGTTTGTCAGAGTGTTCTGCTCTGAACCGTGATAACCTCTCAGCTGAGATCTTCTGTACCATGAAACCGCTCTCCGCCATCTTCCGTTATGGACATCAGAAAGGTTAGAGAAACGCTGGTGTGGTAGTGGTCATGGCAACGATCTGTAGAAATGACTATCCATGGATTATTTTCCAGTTAATAATTCCGGCGAACACTGTGTGATAATAACACTGTGGGATAAAATAGGAGTGATTCCACCAGTGAGGCAGCCTGCTCACACAGGAAGTCTGGATGTTCTGATCTGTTGAAATCGGCACAAAAATAAGTGGTTCAGCAACATACCTGGTTTCATGTGCTGCTCATCACTGTTCACAGGAAAAACACAAGGAATAATGCAACCAAACCACGGCAAATTATGAGACAGGATAATTAATGGGCTTTTAAATTGATTTTTTTTCTATATTCAGTACGACGTTAATAATCTCCCGAGGGCAGCTTATATCTAACTTTTAAGAGGTTTTGAAGAGATGGTTTCTTTCTGAAAAACTTAACAAAAAGGTCAACAAAAGTGCAATGCGTAGTAAATTTATAACATTTACACTACACGACACTGCTGTCAAAACGACAAACTGCTCCCCGTATCTCTATCTACCAACCGGCCGGGGCAGAGCGACTCAGCAAAACGCAGTTCCTCCTCCGTGTCCACATGCACACAGGATGATCTTCTTCCCCTTCCTCAAAAAGCACACTGAGCAGAGGGATGAGACAGGAAAACACCAACCGGAGCAAGGCCAAGAATGACGGCCGGGCAGCAAAACATGTAAGATGAGATGTAAAGAAAAACAAAAACTAAAAAATTAACGTCAAAATGAGACCACAAACATGTCCCTAATCGGTCCCATCAAAGTTCAAATGAGGATTCCTACACCTTTCCTGTACACCCATCAAAATTATGTAAGAGTGCCACATTTAAATAATGATGTGAATGCGCAGGGATGAGGGGAACCATGAGAGACAGAACGGAGAAGAACAAATGATTCCCCTCCATACATATTTAAAATGCCAAAGCTCGAGAGTCAAAAATGATTTTCTTTCTCCACAGAACATCTTTGCATTGTTATTGTCAAGACCACCTTAAAAAAATATTGTTCCCTTCAGAGAGAGCAACACTCCTCTAAGTGGCGGTAATATTTCTATTGATAGAACTACTCAAACTTGACAAAAGCAGCCAAGTATTTGCATTCAGTCACTGAGGTCTGAAAAGTCTTGAGAGACATTTTCTTGGGACAGACATCCTTTCAAGTAGTGCTGCTCAATGGAGGATTGGGATGTGAGGCATCCAGATGAAATGTTCAGTCTTCTTATTGGTTAACTGTGGCACGCAAAAGGCTTTCTTTAGTGTGCCTGCAAAGAAAACATCCACCAGAATCTCAATAAATAGCAACAAATTTGCAGAGTCATTACTTAAGATTCTTTAGTTTTCTTTACAGTTTGATAAGAAGATTGATACAACACGCGTCTGCACAATAAATACTACCGTCAGGTTTATCTGCCATTAATATTAAAAAAAAAAATTGCAATTTTGGTATAATGTTGAAATTCCCCACACTTTGGGTAGACCTTGAACTTCTCAGGTCCATTCTATGTAGAAAAAATTGCCAGCATGTTATTATTAACCAATCAGGGCCAAGGTGGGATGACTTTTGGTGACTTACAAACCAGTGCAACCAGTGGACTAAATGCAGAAAGAAGTGTGGTCCAAACAAAAGAGAAACAGGAAGGAAAATAGAGCATTGCTGAGAGCTGTTTGTGACGTCATTAAAAACTGTGTTAAATTACTATATTTAATAGTACAGAGCCGGTGATCTAATAAGCGTGTAATACCCTGTTAACACAAAGGAGATGATTGCATGTTTGGAGATGTTTACAGTCAGTAATCTTGCTAAACTAGCATAAATGCCATAGGCACGCGTGGAGTGTATTGAGTCTTATTGATGGTGTGCTTCTGACACTGCCACACACACTCAGGGAAACATTTTGCATTGAATCCACATTGAATCCCTTTCATACAAACCTGGAGCACTTAGCTAGAAAACCTGCTCCAGGATTCATCCATGCCATTAAAAGTGGTCACTTTAGACAAGAAATGGATTCAGATTTCCCGGTCCTCCTCCGAACCCTCCCTGTCTCAAGTGTACAAGAACAGGCTGCGTCCCTTCCACTGCATTACACATGCAGACGTCCTCAGCACCGCACTGAAACACAAGGCCCGATGGGAGTGTGGGGAGCAGTGCAGGGAATAGTTTGGAGGAGCTCTCCATTATAGTGCTTATGTTCACATAAAACCAGGAATACAGTGTCTCATCATTTTCTAATTTTGCTCGCCCTTGGTGATGTGATTAATCTGACCATATTGTGTATATGTTTCACAAAGCGATGTACTCTCCGGTTCAGTCGCATTGCAAATCTTTTCTGCCGTCCTGCGTGTGGGTTTTCTGTCCGTCAATCACCTTGAAGAAGTATGAGTCCATCTAATGTGGGAGGGAGATAATAACAGTGCAGCACAAAGCCTGTCTGACGTGCGCTAAAGTGCCTCTACGTATGAGACAGAAACAAGAGAGATTGGAGGGTGGGGTCACAAGGCCCCGTCTCACAATATGAGAGTTGTTGAAAGCACTCAAAGAACTCATCTCATGCATCCTTCACTTTTCTGTTTTTCAGCCCTGGCAGTGACTTGGGCCTGGATTGCCCGTCTTTTATTCCACCCCCCCCACCCAGCCCGAATAGAAATCTAGATTTCAGAAGCAGCCGACTGATGATCACTGACATTGAGGTAGCTCTGCTCAGTGACCCCTGAGACCCAGAGCCTTAAATCTCCAAGCGAGCAACAGAGAAGAGGAGGAGCAGTTTATGATATCGCACTCCAGCGAGCAACGGAGGAGAGAAAAATAAGTATCAATTTTACGAGGGGCCCTAAATCAGGATGGGTTTGCAGGGACGACTTTATCGCTCAATCTGGCCGCCTGCTCTGTAGGTGTTAGCGAGGTTAGACAAGCGAGCAGCGAGCGCGCCCGTCACGCCATAACAATAATCATCCCGCTATGCCTGCGGCTCACGACCTGTAAATTGATTAAGGAGAGGATGGCGACGGTAAGATTCTTGGCGAGGTTCTCCGAGGCTTTTGTGCGATGAACGTGCGGGCCTTCATTAGGTGGGCTGTCCGTCCGGGCGTGCTGAATCCAGAGTGGAGATGATGAAAGGGTGTGAGGGGGTAATGGGAAAACTCAAAACTCATTGGCGGCGTTTACACAAGCTGTCTACCATGAAGAAAAGGGCCACGGCCTGCTGTGTCCCGAGATGAATCAAAAAACTCTACTTCGCTGTCTTTCATTACAGGGAATCAATTCTCTCAAATCTGAGCAGATAAATCATTTGGAGTGAAATGAGCAAGGAGAGGTGATGCGTATTTGTGGAGGTCTGTCTGTATGTATGTCTGCCTTTTTGTCTGTCCACCAGTGTATGTTTTCATGTCCGTGTGCGCTGCAAGACCCACGTTTCCGCCTGTGTCGGTTTGTGTGACGGGGGAGTCGGAACAGGAGGCACGAGGAAGCGGATGGTTTATTTCGGTATCGAGGGGTCTCGCCCGAGGAAGCGTGATTAAGACGTTGAATCAGACTCCCTGTTCAAACATCAGAGCAGAATCATGCAACTTTAACTTCTTCCGACCCGTTGACACAAACAATTCAGACATGACTCCGTTCAACATTAATCAGCCCCTTCAGGAGTCACCGGGACTTGTTTATGCGACAGAAAATCATCTCCCGTGCACATATTTCACGGTGTTGCCATCTTTTACGTAACTCATGTTTCGAGAGTGATTAGGATTTTAAGTGATTAACGGTTTCTAAAGACGCTGCAGTAACATTAGTTAACATAGTTACAAAGATCAGGATCATTTTGGCTGCAAGCACAGACACAGAGACTTTTGGTTTTGTATTCATAAGTACAATACAGTAAAGGAAGAGCAGGCAGGCTAATGCTCACTAATTGTAAATCTGTATGCAGTGCTTTAACACAAAATGTGTAGTTTACTAGATTAAATACTGAGTGGTTCGCTCCGGCAAGCAATACAGAAGTATTGTCTGTCATTCCACGAGGGTGGCCTATTACATCAGGCTACCATAAAAATAGGACCACCCGGAGCGCTGGCATAGTCGTGCAATAGTGATGTTTTCATAATTGTCCGTCTTCAGTGTAACCCGCAAACGACTGCATAGATCATTCAAATCTAATTTTGCAGGAGGTTCAATATGGTGAACATCTTGAACTGATTACATTTTGGGACTTATAGTGACAAAATTGACAGAATGAAGGATGGAGACGAGCAATGCTGGCGGTGTGCAGTGTGTTAGCCCATCGGATGCCCCAGTTTGTTTATTTATTTTGTTTATTTGTAACTTACATTGACAAATTGCATTTTGTTGTGCGTCAGTGTGTTTTAAAGGGATAACTAAGTAAAATTTAAGCTTAAAGCTCATTACTAAGGTCATTCCTGGAATAAGCAGTTTGGTGACGGCTCAAGGTTTCTGACTTTGGTCCTGCAATCCACCACCAACAAACAAATTCTGACAGCCTGGGTCTTCTACATCGAAAACCTAAGGACCCAATCCTGACCAAATGTGGAGGTGGGGTTTAATATTTTCATATTGCTGCTCCCTTAGTAAGTATAGCTTCAAACTAGATGCATGTATGTTCGATTTAATGAGCAGTGTTGACCGCTGCGGCAAAACACACTGTGTAGCGGTTACTGCAAAAAGAAATTAGCATTACAGGACAGGCCATGCACAGGGTTTTCAAACAGGCCAAATTGAACATTGGAGAAATGGCTCCTTGTTTATTCACATTAATTTCATTTTGTCCTCACTGTTTGAAAATCTAATGTTGCTTCCAATTGTGCTCCATTGATCCTCTTTTTAACCAACCCCTGGCTAGAGCCCCCTCATTAATGCATTATCTGCAGCTGTGGCAGACTGTCGCTACTGACACTGAGACAATTAGGCAAAGAAGGCCTCTTCTCCTCTTTCATCAACAAACCCTCAATCTGTACGTATTAACTACCCTGGTTCACGCAGCCCTTTGAAGCTGTGCCAACTGAGGCCAATGGGTGGAATTTACAAAAAAAAACAAAGTCATGACATCTGTTTTAAACTCTCTGGTCTGCTTCATAACCTGAGGTTGTAAGCTGAAAACCTCGATTTTAATCTTTCACCTACAGACAGGTTTTCCTTGATTTGCTACCTCCTGCGCACAGCACAAAGGCACAGTTTGAAAAGGAAAAAGAAACAACAGGCTCCGTTTCTATGGGTTTTTCTTTTTGTTTTAGATATCCCTGGGGGTCATGTCGTGCCGCTGCAGCTGATTCCCACTGACATCGAGCCACGGGAGCAGTACAAGCGAAAGGGGGGCGGTGCTGGTAGCTGAAGAGCACAATGATAGTACATGAGTCCAAATTTAAACATCCTTAGTGGTGGACTTTCCAACAAAACATCTTATCGAGCAACTTTGCTCCTCTACTCCCACATTAGCCTCCTCCTGCAATTAAAACTGTGCTTTAATAAGCACCTAGCTAAGCCCACCTCGGTGCACATTTTAGGAATGAAAATGTACATCTGGTTTCTCTCAACAGCATGTGCAGCTTAATCCTCCAGTTCCAATCATGTAATTTCACTTATTAAACTCTATAAATTGGTTTGAGAAATTAGCATTTGACATTTAATGCTGTGTGTGTGTGTCGGGGGGGCTGGATAACTTCATTAGCTTGGGAAGGGGTGGCAGAGGAACCACAGGAAATAATTCACATGTCGGTGATCTTACAGCCTGGATTTCAAGTGACACAAGGTTATATCCTCTATAAGTTAGTGGTGTCCAATAGAAGCTGTGAGGTTTTAATTTAATAGATGTACCAGTCAGCCAGTTTTAAAACATTACATTTCAAGGATTTGTCCGGCCATCATAATTTTACTTTACAAGAGTGCAAGAGTTATTACTGTCAACACTAAAGGAAAGTTGATGCAGTAAATTGTAAATTCAACAGCAACTACATGGAGAACTAAGTGTTTAAGCGTTGAAATAAGTGTTCGGGGATAATAAGCCAGTGTGTTTGCTCTGCAACAAGTGCACTGCGCTCCCAAAGGATTACAACCTGCGGCGGCACTTTTCCCGGGTAGAGGCGTTACTGAGTACAAGACACAAGCCTACGACATAACGCAGGAAAATATAACAACAAATCAGCACTGTCAAACAAGTAATAATTTAAATCCGCAACCATGCGTCATTGAGTGAGAGTTATGTTAGATTGTTAGTAACTCATGTTTTAGCTGGTCACAGTGGATCAAACTTTAGGTTTAGGCAAAAAAAAAAAGCATGTTGTTTGAGGTTATAGAAACATCAGCATTACCAGCATCAGCATTACCCCCCCACCAAGCCCCCCGGAGCCGAGAGAACTGGTCAGACTACAGGAGGTAACTAGAGTTGTCAGAGAATCATTAAGCTTGTCTCTTAGACGCAAGGTGTGTTCCTGAGATAAGCACTTGTCCTTTTGTTAAACTCTCTGTGGGTATTTTATTGACTTGCATCCTTAATTGAGGTCTGAGAGCATTTTCTAGTCAAGTATCTTTTCATCTTTATGGATTTTGGGAGTCTAAAGGAGAAGTCTGGGAGTCTTCATGCTGATGTAGGTTATCAAACATAATTTGATAAGAAACTAGAAATGTTTGACAATTACGTGCTTATTACTCCTAAATACATTATTAACTTTAATTTGAAAGTCTAGACTCCGCACCATCTGCTTAGAATACTCTTGCCCTTGGAAAAATGCTGTCAGTGACCCCTGATTCAGACTTTCAGATGTTGCCTAATTTATTCCATTATATTACTGAAAACAAGAACAACTAAGGTGAATTATTGCTTTTCATCTATTTTTTTTTCATTCAGGGTTCATTTTCAATTTCAACATCACACACCTACAGAATGTTTTCATGCTCTATCCTTGTTAGGAAAAACTCCCACCTGCACACACAGACACACAGCAGTGACGCTGCATTACCACACAGAGACTAACAGGCAACATGCTAGTCTGTCACGCTGCACAGACCGGTGGAAAGTAGAGAGGGCCGAAGCCATCGGGAGCAGCTGGGCTTCATTGCCACTTAAGCACTGTATTAACCTTTGCAAAGATGTCCGTATATAATAGCTGTTGCCGTGTGCTGCACACAAGCTTTTATCTCAGACAAGGCGCTCCTGCTAAATGCCACCAGTAATGAAGCGGCTCTCCGTCTGTACTTTTGCTCTCTGTAATGGACAGTAAATGTCCCTCTAGAGTGTTTGTATGCGTGTGCAGACCGTGAACCACCACGTGTGAAGTAGGTTTATATGTTTATAAGCTGCAGGGGGCCCTATGAACACCTTTGGTAATGTCCTTCACTGGATGGATTCGGTACAGTGGGGCAAAGTAACAACAATTACCTCCCAAATAAAAACAGACAAAAACCTGCTATTGCTGGTGGTTTTGGAGGGGTGGAGGGGGGATCTATACATCCCCAGACGGAACCCTAATGCCTGGTGATCCCTTCAATGTACTTGAATCAAGGTAAAGTGGATTACCATGGAATTTGTCTAAACATTTATTGCATCTGAAGGATTAAATGTAATAACTTTTGGCGAGCCCTGCCTTTCACGCTCTGCTGCGAGTTCTGTTTAATCTTTAGTGTTTGCATCAGCCTTATACCCGCAGGTTTTGGAGGCAGGTGCATCGATTTGGTTCTCGGGACTCGCCTCAGCAAGCCAACTCACCGGATACAACTCGGTCGTTATTGATTCTCCGAAACTCTAAAACAAGAATGCAGTCGCTGTTTATGTTCACTCTTCTGAACTCAGTTAGCGTTAGCTGGGCGGGTGGATGGTTGAATGAAAGTCATTCATAAATAAATAATTCGTCGTTAGGATCAAGTTAAAGAGAAAAAATTAATGCGGGAAGACAAGCATGTAAGCTACGTTAGAAGAAATGGAAATAAATGCGAGACATCAATTGCTTATAGAACAAAAAAATAACTTAATCTGGGGAAAAACTGATTGCATCTTCAGATTCAGGCTTGAATGTGTTTTCTCAGCGTTGGCGTCACCACTCAGCCATGGTAGATGCCGCCCGAGATGAACATACACTGAATGCATTTTTTATGATTACAGCTGCATCGAGCATGCAGAACAACCGAAGAGGTTGCGATGTTTCACTGCAAAATCAAAGGCCTGTGATTCGGTAGTGATTCTGCAACGGTGATCACGGATGTATTTACAGGGAACCGATTTGAAACAGAAAAACAAATACATAGATTAGAAGTCAGAACAGCCTTTCCTTAACATTAAAACTTATTAAAGATGACACATTATATGGCTAGATGTTGTGTCACATGTTTACATGCACGCCATGGACCCATGGAAGCTGATTGGGGTAATTTTCACACTTAATAGTGCAGGGGGTTGACTACGGGTTAAATTGCATCTTTTTTTTTTTACATTTTTGTTTGGTTTACTGAGTTTTTAACACTGCCAATTGTCAAACGGACCAAACCTCCTGGAACATTTGCCTCGGTCGTCTAGTGGACAGAACAGGGTGAAGCGGAGCCACCTGAGCAGGACACAGAACCGGTGGAGCAACACCACATTTACGCAGTCCTGGGGTTTCCACCTTTACTTCGATGTCAGCAAAATTAACCTTAATGTGACATTGATCAGCTGTGCGAGTGAATCCCAACACCACCATTCACTCACTAGATGACTTAAACACTTCTTTTGTAAGTGGCCACAAGCATCATCTGACCATATTTCAATCAGAGCCTTCACCTCCTCAGTGCTCCGCGTACGTACATATCATGCTGACCTTTCATACCTCGAGTGAACCGCACTAGGGTTCACTTGAAGACAAAACCAAGGTCTCCCTTTTCAGACAGACTGTGTGAGAAAACATACCAGGGTTTGTACAAAGCAGACCAAACAGTTCTGGTATAAATGTCACCCTATTAGTGCTTGGTGATGTCGTTATCAACCGTCAACCGTTGTTCAGTTTCACCAGTCAGCCAGTGCAGAGGAGAAAACAGATTTGCCCCACTGGGGCTGATCCAGATCAGGATGCAGGATCATTTAACTGGTTTGGCTCGTGAATGTCACTGCTGAGGAAATGACACAAGGCATGTGAATAACTTTGAATGATTAATATTCATGATAACTTGTAGAGGAAAAGTAACAGACCAAATACCAATGTAACTCTGTAGCAGCATTTTCAACACATGCAGAGATATCTCACTCTGAAACGTGTTACAGAAACAACCTTTAATAAAACTTTGTGATGACTCTTTTCATGCAGAAAAAAAAAAGCCCTCCAATGGTCCAGCAGTGCAGTAAGTGATTACACTTCTGGCATCACTGTGTCCTTCCATCACCCTGCTTCCCTCGCTGAGTATACGGTTACAGATGGAGTTTGGAAGCAGAGGAATGTGGCAGATGCGAGAGTTCACTCGCGGTTCAGATCAGGAAGACAGGAATCACGAAGAGGCCACAGTCTGCTCCACCTGCCAGGCCAGGCAGTCCACATGGACTCAACTCTTCCTCCTGGCTTCTCCGAGGTCAAAGCTTCACAGTCGGTCAGAGCTGCAGCATTAACTGTCACCTCCTCTCTTTGTAAAAAGTAATTGTACTTCCCACTAAGTAGTGCATTTCAAAAAACATTGCTTTCATTTTCATTCACTGTAACTAGATGTCTGATATTCCTGTGTCAAGTACAGATTTGCCCAGACGACTCGGCGGCCTGAACGTGGTGAAATCTGACGGGTAAAGACACGTTTAGCGTCTTTCGTTCAGTCTCAGCAGCTTCTATCGAGGTGAGGAAGGCAGCACGGTACCTCTGCTGCAGCAGTGGAGCAGCTCTCCGACCAGCCTCACCACGGCGCCGTGGCAGGGGGGCAGCTCACAGCTGGGAAAGTGTGTGACAGCCTTTTTCTTGTGGCGTTGCTGGTAAAAATGAAGACAAACCAATGTTGGGTTGGGGGGGGGGCATAAAGCTGATTTTCTCCCTACTGCCTGGCTGTCCATGATTCCTGTCCTGTGGCCGTGAAGGGGAGGCCAGCTGGCCAGAGACCTCAACAATAAACAAACACAACATTGTCTGATTCGAACAAACAAACCGCAGTTCCCCCAGAGCCAACCTCCCC
>KV751334.1:25706323-25730316 GCA_001698575.1 Mola mola
CCTGTTGGTGGTGGTGGGTTTTTTTGCTTGCCGGGCCGGATATTGATAAAGCTGGAACGGGATTTGCACTGTATAATGTGGCTATCGCTCTGCGCCGCTGTGAATATAGATATCCAACCTCCGGCTTTGACGCGCAGGGTGACAGAGGTTCATGTGCAAACAGAGAAGCGGCAGGAAGTGTGCGACTCACTAATCGCTACTCTCATGCACATGTGTACTGTTTGCCATTCACACTCACGCATACAACAGAGAGCACCTAAAGACTGTTTTATTTGAGCCGTCCGGACACTTAATCCCAGTATGTGTCTTGTGCTCCAGTTCAACCAGCAGTAATGAGCCGGAGCCCGCTGTGCGTGAGCGCTTCCAGCGGTGAGGTCGGTACCGGAAACCGTGCCGAGTCACCTGGCACAGCTCAGCACATTGCCACCTCACTGTGGCCAGCGTTTGCCTGGTGAGAGGCCCGCTTTCCCGCGCTCCTCCTGCGCCTCATTGAGTGAGTAGAAACACACACGCGCAGCCTAAAAGAGCATTGATTTCACCGCTGGAGATGATGGAGCAGTAAATAAATATAATTCCTGAATAAAGTTGCATTTTCACCCGGAACACCAGCGAATGTGCTGTGGGCCTAATGTTCCGTATTAGTGCATCCTTTATCATAAAGTCTCTGAATGCAAATACTGCAGTCAACAGGTTTAAAACGGAAGCATTAAGCAATGCAAGATTAACTTTCAGAGTGATCCAGCTTGGCATGCTATTCAGAAATCACTAGATGTGACGGCTGAGCTTTAGAAGCATGTTCTGCGTAGATGTTATTTGGGACGTTTAATACAGTTCAAACAGCCTGGAAAATCGTGCTTTTAATGAGCGCTGTTCACTGTCTAATTCTGTTTTACATGGAAATGTACCTAATGGCTCTTCAAACCTTCAACCATACAGCACCGTGAAAAACCAGCACCAACTTCTACATCATCCTTTAGGAACAAGCTGCAGCTAATCTGGTCGTTCAGAAGCTAAAGTTGAGCCTTTATTTTAAAACGACTCTGCTGCCAGAAATGTCCTGTGTGGATCCATATACAGGCATGAAAACAGATGAGAGAGCGCGACATAAATTCAAAGTAAACAACTGAAAAAGAGGCGTGGAAGGTCCGTGCTGAGTGGAGGGTCACATGTATGACTTTCACCCAGAAAAATGTCCCATCAATCATCAGTCATACTTCTACATATTTGAGTGCCGTGTCATAATATGTGAATTCAGTCCGATAATTTGGGGATTGAATTGAATACATTTCAAAATGGGCATTAACTGTCTCCAGCGTCAGTGCAGAGCCAAACGGGACGAGGCTCTTTGCTCCCTGGCGACCAACCACAGTGGAAGAACAGACAGAAAGTCAAGCCTTTGCTCAACGGAAAGCCCTCTGGGTGCTGAAATCTGTACTCCCATTGATATGTTCCCAGAGGGTTTAAAACTGACATTACATACATACACCCTTACATACGCCTGAGTTTCTGTGTCAGACTCACATCTTACAGTTGCCAGGCTACTAGCAGTAGTCATGTTGCTAATGCCAGCTTTGCACCATGGTGCCACCAATTACACCACTTAGAAGCACTGCAGGGAGGAAAGTTGTCTATAAAAATTAAATCGGAGGAAGAGTTTGGGGATTCGATAACCCTAAATGTCTATGCTAAATTTCATGGCCTCCCACGTTGGCTGCCAAAGCATTTCACTCAGGCCTAAATCTGCCATGAAACTACAACATCTAACATGCAATAACAAGAGAAAGCAGTGTTTATTAAGAGAGAGCAGATAAAGTGTACGTCTCAGGTCAGCCCCCTGTCAGCAGTAATGACTAATCTTCTCATCCATCATCTTCCGGGAGCGCCGCTGTTGTCAGTGACGGTCAGGGAACCAGCAGGCGTTCTGGTTTCATCTGCCTTTTCTAACCTCAACACTGACGTGCCCTCTGTGCATCACATTCATAATGCTGCTCTAATGTCCTATAATGACAAACACATAGATGTAATGTAGCGCAGCCGTGGCCTTGGACCGAATAAATATTTAATAACGTATTACACTTAATGGCTGACTGGCTGCTCACTGACGAGCTACTGCAATGCATGGCATAACGAGCTGTTAGCCCAGATCCCCCCGCTTACTTCTTCTTTGCTCTGATCACTCACGACTAAGACCATTACATTATGCATGAAACGGTGCGATGAGAAGCTGCAAATTGCTCCAAAACAGACATGTTGCTTTACTAATGGCTGGAATAATGACGCTTAATGGTGTCCGTGCGAGCTGCGGTCACTCTTTAACGGGTGGCGCTAAATGTAATAACAGAGTTATAAAAATGAATGAAAAATATATAATTACATAAAATGATCTTGGTTCTAATTCCGTGCAGAAAATGTCTGATCCAAAAATATATTTGTTCCACAGACCAGGCCCACTTTAGAGGAGGAGTTCTTTAAAAATATTCAGCCCTGAACTTTAATTGTCCTCATTATTTTCCTTTCTTTGTGACAAATTTGCCACTTTCCCTTCACAAATAAGCTATAAGCCACACAGGGAGTGAAATTGAGCTTTATTTTTAAATGGTTGTACTATGGCTGACTGTTATTATCTTCTCTTGGCGGGATGATTTGAGTCCAGTGCCTCAATATTATTGCACAAAATGACGAGTAAGTGTTTCATGGAACATGCCAATCCAAACAGAATATGTAAGATATTAAGATATTTTGATCCAGTCTGTATAAAGGTACTGGGTGAAGAAGCCTTTGTAGTTGGATTAAATGTGGTATTTTCCTCTTCCTCTTTGAAGTAAATAAAGCAATAAAATAAATGATGACATTAGCTCAAAACTATTGAAAGCAGGTGTTCAGTAGTCTGGAAAATATATTTATTAACTGTCTTCTGATACACTTTGAAGTTTCAGAAACAAACTTCTTGAATACACTCAGTCACCTCCTGGCAGCCGGCAGATTAAATGACTGAGATATAAAGTGTGACTAGAAGCACTCAGAGGGCTCTTTCACCCAGTCCCCTTAAATGTACATTCCTGGATCCCAAACTAGATTTAATGGGTTCCTTCTTAAAACCACCAAGTTTGGGCTAAATGCATCCAGCTTCTGTGCAAACCAACAGATGGGCAGAAACAAAACCTCCCTGGTGGAGGAAGTGAAGTCTCTCTGTTGGTCAGGTGGCCTTATTTTTTAAAGCTGATCAGTTTGTGTGTGAGTAAGTGCTCACAAATATAAGAAAAGAAATCCCAGATTGCAAACTTCTTCCAAGGCTGAGAAAACCAGTTCAACCAGTGTGATAAGAAGGCTCCTAGTGTGATATTGAAATTCTTTGAGACTAAGAACATGTCTAGGCTTTGGATTTTTGTCCATCTATGAGTAGTTCTGCAGTTATTCACAATTATGAACCTCATCATAATTTCCCCGTACATTAAGAATAATGGGCGTGGTTCAACATTTCATACTCATGAGGTTTAAACATTTCTGAAGTTCTGAGGCGAAACATCAAAAAGTGCACACAAATAATCCTAATGTTAAAGAATCCTCTGAAACAGTCACCTTCAAAATTCAGTGGGAATTAAGTTGGACCTCCCTCTTTCACGCTAATCTGTCCAGTCATTTTGCATATTTCTGCAAAAATAAATAAATAAATAAATAAATAAACTCAATCAAACAATCACTCATAGACAGTAAAACCTCCTTGGCTGAGGTGATAATGTATTCATTCAATTAAAAATGCTTAAGAACGCTGAGGAAGAATTACAAAATACTTGTTTACTTCATTAAAGCCACATTAAAGGGGAAAAAAAAAATCATTCTTTGACCCATAAGGTTGTAATCTCTGTCATCGGGAAACAATGTTGATGCTAAACGGCAAAAACAGACAGGGGGACAAACAAATGCAGGTAAAAGCACCCAGGACTGCTCTCAGGACATGCAGACGTGAGTGCGGTATCACTTTTATCATCTAATTCTCAGCAAGAAAGGCATCCTTTGACCACGATAATGGCATCACAACAAGCTGGCGGAATAGCTGAGACCTACCGAGCCTGCCAGACTCCTTGAGGTGTCGGAGATCACAGAGGTAGTTTGAAACCCTCAGTGACTCGTTGTCACATTGACTGGAGAAGAGGCAGGGATAAGGAGCATCATGCAGGGACATATTCTAACAGCAATCTTACTCACGCAGGAGGGAAATTGCTATCGTGGTACACTGAACCGAGCCTCCCAGTGGAGCTCATGCTGAGCGGGCTGGAGAGCAGAGGCCTTTTTCCCGGGCCCTGATTCCCACTGAAGGCTTCTGGTTACACGCAGTACTCACTCTGCAAAGACTGTGCCCATTTTGAATTTGGGGTTTACCAAACACCAACTGCAGTGTCTACTGGGAGGGATACATACAGTAGGCACATGTGTTGGTTGGTTATGTGGGGACAAGTTGCTGCTCCCATTGGACTGTAATCCCTGTTTAAAACGCTTGAAAAAAAAATCACAGATTGGTTAAAAAGCACAGTGTTTGGTAGTGCTGCAGACCACAGTGTGCTTAGTGTAAATGATGTAAGTACTTTGTCAATATCAGGATCAGATTTTCTAGTCCACCATGTTTAATAATAGTTTATTCGTAGGAAATTCACTAATGGAACCATGACACTCTTCATTAAAACAGCTGATTCGACAGACGTCACATTGATGTAGGTTTTATTTTCTTGTTTATTTTCGGCGTTTATTTGCACCATACGAGCTGAAATTTTCACAACAACAAGAGAGGAAGTATATTTTACTTTAGTTTAGGCAAATATGAGGAACAATTTTCTACACAATATGAAACCCAAATGAAGCCGTTCGGGTTATCACAGCTCAGTGGGACCAATAATGTGGGTCCCACACTGGTACCTTCTATCTGGTACCTTGTCAGTATGTGTTAGAGGTCAGCAGACAGGATCAGTCGATCCAGGACCAGGAGGAGCTCCAGAATGATCCAGCGGCTCCTTTAGCCAGACAGCCAACTGTTCTTAGCGGTGCTTTAATGGATGACATTGTCCCAGTTTTGTGAATGTGTTTTACTGCTGCAGAAAACGGTCTGCTCTTTGATAAATTGTCAAGGAACAGGTACACTTAGTGGTTGATAAGTGCACGGACAACTCATGGAGGGTGAAGGCAACTTTCTTTAACAGGGATCGTAGCAATCTGTTCTCATTTTAGCTCATTCGTAATTGACATCTTGTCTGCATTTTCTTCCCTGTGACACAAGGCCTACCTTACTTTGGTTGGGTTAAGGAACTAAACATCAGTGACATTCAGATGGCTTACTTTTGCTTTCAAACAGGCCCTTAAATGACTTTTTTCTGAGAATATCTATATACTGTATAGAGGAACAGTATTCAGTTTATGGAAATGACATAGTTGAACAAACAGAGTTAGAGCTACATATGGTAGCTGAAACATTTATTACCTTATTTCAGCTATTATATGTATTTTGACTTCGACTTCATCATCGCTGATGACCCAACACGGTGTAAAAGATTCTCTATTGACTAAATATCAGTGGCTGCAGATCCATGCACACAGATTTCCTGATTGAAGATTCCGGGTCAGCTGTCTACATGGGATGGAATTTCGTACGCTCTGGTGTTTATATGCGCCGACACATTCAATCAGAAAACCAGTGTGACATGTGACATCGAGCAGATGCTTCCGCTGCTCGACTGCTCCCTGTCCCGAAGATGGACACTTCATATAACGGGAGGCTAGTGGGATCTATGAGATTTAGCCGCGAATTTGGTCCTCGTCAGAGATTTCCTGCAGCTTTCAAAGTTTGTTTAAATAAATGATTTCCTACTTTTTAGGCATTCAGTTCTTTAACAGTTTCTGAGTCCTGCCTCAGAACATTGATTAAACCTTTAAAAACTCTCTTCTGCTTTGCGAAATTTCTTTTTTTCTCATTTTTTTGAATGAAAAAATTTCTTTGCGGCTTTCAAATGGTTTGGATGTAATGAGATTTCCTCCACCTCTCCGTAACTGACTTAAATTCCTTTCGTTTGCACCTTTTGTTCTCTGACGGAAGGGTTTACGTGGCATACTTATCCCTTTTTGGCTTTAACACAGATTTTAAAGAGAATATTGGACTCCATGTAAACGTACCTGATGTTGGTAAATGGTTTAAAGGATAACAAATAATAAATTGTTTACTAACACTTTGTGTTTTAACAGACAAAGCAAAAACTGGTAAACAGGGAGTTCAAGACACCCAGTTAATGCAAACATATATAACATTCTATCCTTGTATGATTCTACTACACAGGGGGTTTAAAATTCAAGCTGGCACTGCATCTGTCTCTGTGTTGATGCCTGTCGTTGACACATTAATACTGAAGCCGGGCACGGACACATATCACCGACATTTGGGAGATTATATGTAAAGAAACCTGAAGCAAATCAGCGAGCAGCGAAGTTTTACCCCTCTGACTGATGCTGAGTTTGGCCATAGGAAAACAGAGAGGAAGTCTCCATGGTTACTGCGGCTGCTGTCATCTTCAATCCTGTGACCTTTTACACACTGCGGATCAATAACAGAGCGGTTTAGTCTCCTAGGTAAACAAGGGAAGAGGAAGACGGCTGACAGGAGTAATTGCTGACATTTCTCAGGCAGATTTCTTACGCGGTCAGTGAAGCTCTTCAGAATGTGGCGGAGACTTGCTGAGGAAGCTGGGAGCACATCTTTGCTTCATCTGTCCGCTCTGAAATCTCACCCAGGAGCGCATCTCCGGTACTGTGCAAATTGGACAAAGAGTGTTAAAAACGAGTAACGCAACTTTAATCCGCTGTCAGCTGTGGCGGAGCATCTTAACCTAAGCACAGAATTAGCTGTATTTTCTGCAAAACACAGTGTGCAGTGTCTGAGAAAGCAAGAAATCCATCTTCAAATGTAAGGGAGATTATAAATGTAGCTATAGTAGCCTTCTTTATTACACTAAAAGACTTTAGATGGAGCTGCAGCTTATTGGAAGTCCTCTCACGGGCTGTCTCAGAGCAAGCGAGACAAACCCTTGGCAAAAGAGCAAGCGTTGCCTTGGTGATGCTCAGTTTGAAGTTGTGAACTCCTAATTTGTTTCCCATCCGGGGCTGCAAAAATAAGCCTCTTCAAGCTCTGTGAATGAAGTTGCTCTGGTGCAGAGGCTTTGAAGAGAGGAGGGATGACGCCAAGAGAGGTAGAAGGTGAGAAAGGAGGCGGTTGTGTGTCTCCTTCACTCTGCAGCACATTGTTGCTTTTAGCTATCGGAGAGCTGAGGAGCGTCTGGTTTTCTGAGCTGTAACGCTAAGAGCACAATGAGTCGTGATCTCTTAGGCTTCAATTTGGCAAAAAGAAATGAGGCGTAAAGATTGTGAAAACATTTAATCGTCGGCTCGCCGGCTTTGATCTTCTTTGGGTTGCAGATGAAAAGGTAAAGGCCTAATTATGGTCTCAGGAAAGATTCGGCAAAGGACATGAAGATGTAAACTAAATATCTCAGTAATCCGATTAATCCATTTAATAGTTTTGAAAAGCACAAAGGTGAACCTCACGGTGGTACCAGAGGAACAGTCAGGCAATCAAAAACTGTAACGGCGACAGTCTGGACCCAAGTGATGGACTGAAACAGATATTGTTCTCCCTCCACTGGAGCCCTGCGACGGACTACTTTCCTAATCCCACTGCAGCCTGTTTGTTGATTAGCAACCGCTTCGACCATGTGTGTGTCTTCTCCCATTCTGCTACAACAATACGGTACTTTGCTGGACAGACTCAGAATCCACAGACTCTGGGACTCATGGATGTTTTATGCATTCTAAATGAACTGTTGTTATCATGTTGTTGTGTTCTGTACAAGTGACATCTGTTGCACGTCTGTCCGTCCTAGGAAGAAGGATCCCTCCTCTGTGGCTCTTCCTGAGGTTTCTTATTTTCCCTGTTTAGGGTTTTTTAAGTTTTTCCTCACCCGGTTCGAGGGTCTGAGGGCAGAGGATGTCACATCTGTACAGTTTGTCAAAGCCCAGTGAGATAATGTGTAAATTGTGATTTCGGGCTATACAAATAAAATTTGATTTGATTTGATTTGGTTTGACAGTATTAACAGAGATGGACATCAGTATTAATGTTCTTTCGCAAAACAGTCATAGTGTAATAAGTTGAATAAAGCAGGACACAGAACAACTGGAGACTTCCGGAGGGCTTCATTTTTGCAATTTAAGAATGAACCAAAACACAACTGGTGTGACTGTGGGAGAGCAGGCAGGTAGGGCAGACAGCTGGCCGAGTGGCAGATGAATAATCCTGAAATAATCTGGTTTAATGGTGCAGGAAGCTGAAGAGGAGGTAACAAAAGGCAGGTAAAAAAAAACAGGTCCAAAATACATAGTGTGTGTTCCCCAAGGTAGGAGAGTAAACAACCTGGCAGAGATGGACTGAGGAAACAGCTTTTTAAACCGCATGAGGTGATTGAAGATGAGTTAAGGTGCACCAGCCAGCCAGGAACCAGAACAGGACTCTCAGTCAAACCAGATGACGCACAAACAGCAACACAGAGCGAGCAAGAGAGACATAAGTCTGAGTGGGAGAACGGAGGTCTGATAAGGAAATAAAATAAAGGGCATAGCAGAGGGCGTTTCAACAATAACGTTGATTTAGCAAAAAGTACTAAACACGCCAAAAAGTTTCAAAGTCCGTCTATATCTAATGGAAAAGTCAGAGTCGCTGCTGTCGCAAGACATAAATAAGAATGAAATCCAAAATATCCGGGACGTTATCTTGCGTTGGTGATGTCGTTTGTGAGTCTGCATGCTGCCAAGCAGACAGCGGAGCCTTAGCATCAAATTCCTATAAACCCACCTGCCAAAACATGGTGTTTTTATGGCATCAAATAACTAACATTAGTGATCAAAATACTGCACACAGTGGACAGAACAGCAACAAAGTGTGCGTCCAGCTCCCAGCAGAGTCACACTTATTCTTAATGACACCAAGTGCCATTCTCAGTCCTGACATTTCTTCTTCTGTACACTGTATTACTGCCGTTCTCTGCTATAATGGACTCCAAAATTAAGTGCTAACATGACTGTATTGCCATGGCAACTGGTATTACATGTTTGAGCTGCCTTCCTTCTTTCAAATCTATATGTATATTTCTCCCTCCAAACGAATGTATTTGCAAATTTGCCCTGTGCAGTAAACCAGCATGCAGGCATGCAAACCGTAAGTCATTCATGCTCAGAAGCAACAAGCACAGGGCGAGTCCTCCGAGCCAACAAACACACACACACACACACTGAGAAGAAAAAGGGTATAAGAGCAAAGGTGTGTTTATTGAAGAAAGCAGGGCCTCATGGCTGGAAGAGTGTTTAATGCCTTATTTCAATTTCAGCCTTGAGACACGGTGGGGAGCCGGAAACCTGGCAGAACAAGAGGAGCAGAGCGCTGCGCTGGAGTGGGAGGGTCGGGACGTTGTAACGTTCAGCTCCTAAGCCCTTCTCAGCAGGGGGGGGGGGCGTAGAACGGCTACCGTTGCTCTGAAGCCTGGCCTAAATGCTCACATAATTAGTGCTGGAGTTTACAGAAAGGTCAAGTGACCGAAGGGCCGCTGCAATGACAATAATTCAAACTAAATAACATAATTCTTAACCAAGTAATTTACAGTATTATCAGTCATCCAACACCCCCTTTAATCCACCATAGTGTGATGGTTAGACCTTCTGAAAACACAGTCTCATGTCTTTGTCTGTGGAAAGAAGTCTTGTGTCATCCTCAACATTTAGTTCCAGTAGTCAACTGAATGTTTTCAACATACCTGGCACATCCAAACCTTCTGCTTTGGTTTCCGGTGCTTTTGGTTGCCATAGAAACATTTTTATCACGGATAATAACCAGCAGGGTTGGGACCATATGCTTTTCTCCTGGTCCGATTGTATCATCGTACTAGTGTCGCAGCTCCATTTTTTTTTTTTTTTTTTTTTTTTTTTGCAATTCTGATGTATTGGGATTATTGATTATTTTCTTAAGTAAAAAAACAACAGCTCTAAAGACAATTTATGTTGCCAAAAACAACCCACAACGCGTCAGTCAGTCAGTCGGTCTTTGTCATTTATTGAAGCTGCATACAAAAGTCGAACACAACATGAACACTAGGACGTTTGTTTTTAAGTAAACAGGCCCTGCAGTAAGCAAGTAAGAACATAAATAGGAATAAATAAGGGCAACCCACTCAGCTCTGCCCATCTTATCTCTGACTTCTGACCTCAGCCGCTTCTACACTTGAGGAACAGCTGAGAAAAATGTCTTTGATAGAATAACGTACCAAAGCTCCGAACTGTAAACCTTGTGATGTTGAATATGTGTTTGTGTTGTCACCATCAGCTCTAGCTTAAAAATATAGAGGAAAATCGGGATTTGGTGAAGAAAAATGATTTTCAAAATGGGGGACTGGGGGGGAAAAATAATCAATCCAAAAATCTCACAATGGAAAAAACCTAAAGATGTCATATTGAACAATTTACTTATACAAATACTACTTGAATAAAATTTTTGAAGTATCTGATAGCAAACGGTTCCATCCGGTAAAGGAACTTTCTGTCAATAATCTGTCGGCTGCTTCCAGTGGAAATCCTGTTTTGAATCCTATGAACATGTCAGTAAAGTGCTCCAAAGTGCTCCTGCGATACCACTTCAATAACCCCAGTTGTATATTTTCAGAGAATAGCTTCTATAGGTTCAACATTCCTTCATGATGCTCAGCCCTTTTGTCCACAATAAAATGCCAGCTACATAAACTCATTCACCTACAAACATTTGGTGTAAAATAATGAGGAAATTTAAGTTGGCCTCTTACATACAATGGCCACATTTTTAAATTAAGGGGGGGGGAAAACCGGATGTGGTCCGTTTTAAACATGTAGAAATGTAAAGTCTTGTGCAGCCCAGCAGGACGCCTCTGTGTGGGCATCTACAAATGAATAGCGTTGGTCTAAGTGCTGCACTCTCAAAGAGCCGATGTGCTGTGAAATCTTGTTTGTTCTCTGCTCTCTCCTGCCCAAGAACCCACGTCCCCGCTGTGCGTTTCCTCTCCTAGTCCGTATCCCCTCCTCCTCCATCCTCTCCCTCTCAGGTCATCTGTCCCCTGTCTCTCCAGCTAAAAGTGTTTTGGGCTGGAAACGAAACAGGCAGCATCTCTGCGGGGGGTGTTGAAATCTGTCCAGCTTCCTCCATCTGTCTCCTCCCTGCTTCCACCTTCTCCTCCCTCCAGTCATCCACAAGTTGCGCGGCGCGCTAAGATGTTAATCCGCCGACGGGATTCTGCATGCAACATTGATGGGACCCCCCACCGGGAACAGAGGAGCGCAGCGTTGGCTTCCACTTCACTTCACAGTTGAGGTTCAAGCGCATTGTTGTATCTGAGTGGATATTAGATGAACTCCTTCAGGCACGTTGACACCTTCTAATCACAGTGCATGTTGCGTGTTCAACCATCTGAAGCGTCATCTGTAGCCATTCATATTACATGAAGGCTGTTACATTGCAGTGAAAAATAAAACCTCGTTATTATTAACATTTACAACCGACACTTTATCTTCTGTTCCATAAATTATACTTTTTGACAGAAACCAGTGTGGACACAATGCACGAAAAGACGGTAGATTAGTGTCACATCAATAAAAGCCGGTTAAACTTCCTGCAAAGACGTGCCGGAATGCCAAACAAAAGAGTTTTGAGCAGGTGGGAAAACAGAGAAGAGGTGCTGAAAAACAGGTTTATTCTGCTCAGTTGCAATAAGGCGAGAAATGTACAGTATCTTGGAAAAATTCTACTGTGTCGGAATCAAGGGGGCATTGTTTGTGCAATGGTTTCACTGTGCGGTCGCTAGCACCTCACTGACAAAAGTTTATTCTGTGCACGTAAGAAAACACCAAGACACAAACGTGTTCGATATTCAGCATCAAAAGGGCTTTGGGATTTCTGTCATGGCAGAGAAAAACATCTAATAAGTTCCAAAAGCACAGAATTCAAACCTACAACTGCACGCCACTAAAATATAACACTCTAGCAGGCTACATTATTTTATATCAGCCCTTCCGAGGTGCGTCCTGTCTTTGATCATATACATATATGTATGTTTCTGTCATTAGAAAGGTGGTTTGAATATCTTTTTAATCAGGATTCCGCTGCTCTGATGACCTACTTTCATATTATTCTAGGACATGTACGGGATGTGCTTCAGATCAGGAGAGTGTGAGACTGTTCTCTAAATTTAGAGCTTAGACACTCGGGTATCACATTACATGCGAGTTCCTTATACAAGCAAATTAAAGAAAAAACAAACATGTATAAATAGACAAAATAAAGTCTTTGCCTCCAGAGAGCCACAGGAAAGTACAGTGCAATGTGTGTAAAATAAACATTTGTGGTGACCTTTTTTTACTGACAGAACCTGTTATATGCAGGACAGGTGGGGGCGCTGACTCTGAACCCAGGCGTTAGCAAAGATTAGCCAACTTCAACAAAATTACAATCCTGCTTACTCATTGTGTTGATCACAATGTTTGGGTCTCTGCTCACTGCAGCCATTTTGACTGGTTACTGATACCATTACTGATACAGGCACAGTTTCAAACCTGGGGTTAGGTTCATTTGGCGCAGAGCAAAGTAAAAATGTCGTTTCTGTTCATCCTGACACACTCACAAAGAGGAATAAACATAACTACTTACATTACCTTCACTTTGGATATCTTGGTGTGATCAAGCCACTCCCTCTCCCACATTCTGATGCTGGGGCGGTTTGTCTAATCCTCAATGGTCCCATTTTTCACGTGTCGATACAGCGTTATGTTATCTTCTGCATTTTCCCATGACATCGCTGTTAGTACGTCTTTGACCTCCTCCCCCTTGGTGCACTGCGACATGTAGAAACCCCTTTATGAATAACACCAGTGGGTCCCATCCCAGCCAGACAGCCAGACATCTGACTCTCACACATCTGTAATGCTACAACAAAGAAAAAATAATGTGATGCGCATTCAAAATCACAAAGTTTCTGTGCTGCAATGACATGATATCTGCCGACATACGGGCGCAGACTACAGAGGGA
Source organism: Mola mola (assembly GCA_001698575.1). Lineage (NCBI taxonomy): Eukaryota > Metazoa > Chordata > Actinopteri > Tetraodontiformes > Molidae > Mola > Mola mola. Next base: position 25,719,454 of record KV751334.1, read on the forward strand.
CACTCATTTGTCCTCCCTTTCTGAGATGCAATTAAACACAACTAATAAACATTTATTTAAGATCTGGAAAATTTCTGGCTGCAAGCAGTGGCAGATGAATATCTGTTCTTTCATTAATTAAAAACACAAACAAAGATTGCTAAAGTAGGTCAAGTCTCGACCATTGTCACGCACGTACAACCACGAATTCCAGCAAGGTAGACACGCCCACACTCTGCTTTGATATAGCTGCTCCGTTGTGGCTAACGGATGCTGAAACAAAAGACCTTGTTTAATCCTGAATGAACAAAGCATGAATTTATCAGCACGAGCAGTAAGGACGACTTCCATGTTGTCTTCCCATTTTGTTGTTGCAACAGGGAAGTAAGTATCCATGGAAAATGTGCCATTAACAAACATGCTAGCACAGACATACACAAAGGTAACAGACAAGCCGCAGGTGCCTCTTCACTGAAAACATTTTTCAGAGAAGCGACATCGTTTCAAGATGAAAACATCTCTGCAGAAGAGTATTTAAGGTACATCATGCAGTCAATCACCAGTTGCAGACTGTGGAGTAATAGTTGACTGAGATATCTTCAGTAATTCATCTATTGCCAAAGGGATGACGTGTTGAAAAACAAAAGCTCCCTACTCAGTCCAGACACATCAAAGAAAAAGATCCGCCGATACATCAAACCAAGGTATAGCTAAGTGTTTCTCCATTGTCCTGAGATATTTTCACTTTGAGGAGGGCGTACAACATGCTTGTTAGACACTGACAAGTGTTTATGTGAAACTGAATTGCACTCATTAAAATAGTGAGGTGTAGTTCCAGCCTTCCTTTCCAGAACTGTTCTGTGTTGCTGATATTCTGGCTGGACCTGATAACACAAGGTACCTCCTCTTGGCTCTTATGGAAATGACCGTCCTGGCTGCAACTCACACTGTTGTGTTTGTATAGTTCATGCAGACCAACACACACACCCCAAAACAATATTTCCTTGGCCGAGGTAATAACAGTACAATAACTGAAATAAACCTTTGAACTTGTAAGTTTTGTTTGAAGGAAGGTTCTGGAAAGTTAATTTACGCATTAAAACAGCTTGTGCTTTTGTCATAATGCCCTCGTCTGCTTTGCGAGATGAGCCGTCATGTTGCAACCTTTGGTTCTTCAGCGCCTTTTGACATGGAGCTGATAGCCAATCATCTTTAGCTTTGCCATTCAATGATTTTATGGTGCACGGCTGATGGCTGATGCTTGGCTAAATAAGACTCTTCTATACCTTTTGTACCCTGACTGGGCTTGGAAAAGAAAATGGTTTAAATAGAAATTTGTATGTGAGTGTAAGTGTGAAATCTTTACAGTCAAATGTTTTGGGTTTTTTTTTTTAATTTGATGATCACAACAAATTAGAGGCTGTATGTAAGATTAGTTATGTGATCAGAGATATTCAGCATTCAAATGAATACACTTACCTTGAGTGTTAAAATTTGGGATTATGTTTAATGACTGCTTTTGTTTGATGCTCATGTAATATATTTATTGGGTCTATTTGTTTGTGTCATGTTATTGTAAATGAGTTGGAGATTGTGGTTAGCCGAATATGCTTTTTTTTTAAAACTAAGTAAACTGTGCACATCCCTATCGTGAAATAAATGTACATAATAATATACTAACCGGAAAAGCTTCACAGACACCAAAGAATGCAAAGTAAGTTGATAGTATTTATTAACTTATTTTTAATTACAAAACATCCGAATTTATCTGAAGGTCAAGCTAACCTTGATGTCTAAAACTGAATAGCTGACATTAGCGGGACACTTTTTGCACCCTCAGTGTGACTGAGAAACTCTAATTTATATGCACAAGCAGTCTGGGCAGGGACATATGATGGCCTTCGAAGTTTACATCCTCATTCAAATGGGTGGGAGTTCGTATCAAAACTGCTATCATCACAAAAGCTTTTGTAATTTCTCTTTAAGCTGTTGTTTTAATTGTTAGGTTTGGTTTCTTCTTTTAGTTTCATCAATGTTACTTTTCGGTTAAGATTTATGGACGATTCTCTAACATTCAAGCCACTTATTTAAAGAGAAAAATCTTTATTTGTTCAGAGGATGAGGAGGGTCTTCTTTTTGTTTTACCGGATATGTGCAAATCAAGAGGTAAACCGTTGATCCACTGACTTTGTATTGTTGTCAATTGCAATTGAGTAAATAAAATTGAGCAAACTTTCTCTTTTGTCAGGATTAGTATTAGTAACTTGCATTACAAAGCCAATACTGACAACTAGTGGCGAAAGAAAAAGGGCGTACCCCTTCAGGTGAGTTTTCCCTGTTTTATGGGAGTGAGTGTGTGTGTGTGTGTGTGTTGCGGGGGGGGGGGGCACTTCAATTTAATTACACAAAATAAATAAAACTAAATAAACTTGGCCTGGATGTGGACTGAACATGGGTCATGATGTTTCAGCACGGGCCTCAATAACAAGATGTTCTTTCACAGGTTAATCTTACATAGCTCTAATAGTCGCTGGTTGATCACTGGCAACCAGCTAGGAGCAAGATACCTCTCAAGCTCAAACTTTATTTTTTTTTTTTTATTCGTACAAGTGATGATTCAGCGGAAGGAAGAAAAATACATTACTCCACTGTAATTGACCAGGAGCTGTCTTTGAACTCACATGTAAAACTGATTTCAGGGACGGCCTTCTTTCACCTCCGTAACATTGCTAAAATTCGTCACATCCTGTCTCAACAAGATGGAGAAAAACTACTTCATGCATTTGTTACTTCCAGGCTGGATTACTACAATTCTTCAGACTCTTCAGTTTATCTAGAATGCAGCAGCGCATGTACTGACTAGAACTAATATCAGAGACGATATTAAATCCAGAATAGAATTTAAAATCCTTGTTCTCACCTACAAAGCTATTCATGGTCAGTCACCATCTTATCTTGAACAGCTCATAGTACCCTATCACCCATCCAGAAGATTACGCTCCCAGGATGCAGGGTTATTGGTGATCCCAAGAATCTCCAAAAGTAGAATGGGAGGCAGAGCTTTCAGCTATCAAGCTCCTCTCCTGTGGAACCATCTTCCAGTCTTGGTACGGGAGGCAGACACACTCTCTGATTTTAAGAGTGGGCTTAAAACCTTCCTTTTTGATAAAGCTTATAGTTAAGGCTGGACTATCTAGCCCTTAGTTATGCTGCTATAGGCTTAGGTTGCAGGAGGAACACTCCATGATTCACTGAGCTCTCTTCTCTCCCCCCGCTGACTCCGACTCTTTCTTTCTCCTGTAAATGTCCATATCCTTACAATAACTTTACTTCTTCCCCGGAGTCATTGTGCTTTATCATTCTGCAGGTTTTTCTAGTTCGCGGTGGGAGCTGCTGCTGTGGTCCTGCCTGATGCCCCCTGGCCACATTAGGACAAGAGATCCTGTGACTTGGATCCTAGGCTGGATTGCCCAGACCAGCCCATGAATAACAATGACGTCTGGACCAACATACTATACCCACATTTATCTGTATTTATAGACTCATATGAACTCAAACATTCTTAGTTATCTGTTATTGTCATGTTGTTGTGTTCTGTACAAGTGACATTTATTGCACGTCTGTCCGTCCTAGGAAGAAGGATCCCTCTTCTGTGGTTCTTCCTGAGGTTTCTTATTTTCCCTGTTTAGGGTTTTTTTTTTAAGTTTTTCATCACCCGGTTCGAGGGTCTGAGGTCTGAGGCCTGAGGATGTCACATCTGTGCAGTTTGTCAAAGCCCAGTGAGATAATGTGTAAATCGTGATTTTGGGCTGTACAAATTTGATTTGATTTGATTTGATTTGTAATTAGCCAAGCACGACGGTGATCAACACATGAGGCTTCACGCCCGAGAAACAAATTGATTCATGGAACCCTCATTGCATTTAATTCACACAACATCACATAAAAGCCCACATCTGAATTAGTGCCCCTCCATCATCAATAACTAAACTAAACTCTAACTAACTCTAACTCTAACTAAACTCTGTACATCTAAACAAATCTGCTGCCAACAGACATAAAGTCTGAATTTAAAGTTTGAGAGGCTAACGTGGGTGATACGGAGTGCCAGAGAAAAAGATAAGAGTTGAAAAAGAAGTGTCAAAAGTGGGAAAGCAGCTTTCTGGGGTTCGTGAGGGCCAGCAATAATCATGTTCAACCACGTATAAGCAATGATTGACCAAATTATATTCTGAACCTCAATATTGAATATTATCATCTCCTGAAAATAAAAATTAAAAAATGCTATTTTATATGTCATTGTTTAAAAGTTCTTTATGTCCTGTAATAATAAATAAGATACACATCTTAATAAAGAACATGGGGTGGGGTGGGGGCAAACTTTACTGTCATTTATAAGACAGGAAGATATTGTTCATGTACTTCCTTCCTTTCTCTTGTATTTTCTAGACCTTGAACAGGTACAGACTTTTAAAAAGTAATTGTCCTGAATGGAGATGTTTTGGGGGGTTTTTTATAGCAAATTAAGTCATTTCATGGTGGGTTGTGACATTAAAACACATCATCCAGCATTTTACTGCTGTAAGCTTATGGGAAAACGCGTGTCATGTGATGTTATAATTGGATGATTAGGCCATCAAGTCAAATTGGCTCCGACGCTTGATACTGTTCCTGCGTGTGTGTGTGATGACAGGCAGAACCCATACCATCAGCTTGAAAAGAGGGAGAGGAGCAAGTGTCTGCTGTTCCCTCAGTGTTTTTCTCTTTTCATTTAGCATTTTTAACAAGGCGCCCGACGGCTCTGTGGTCTGTCGAGCCATTTGGCTCGTCGGACCACGGGGGATCTCCCGCCTGATGGCCAGTCTGGGTCTGAAAATCACACCAGTGTGCAACAACGCAAACTTCACGGCAGACTTGCTTAAAAGTTGGACGATGACAAAACAGGAAAGCGCCGGCTGCAGTCTTATGCCCAAAATGCTTTTATCCATGATGAAAACGTGCTGGCTTGGTCCATTAAATTTTTTCATACCATGCAAGGAAGGAGTCTTTCTATTAGCCTCAGTGTAAACTATCCAGTTACACCAATTTTACATTAATTTCATCAAAGTCACTGCCAAAGTACATACAGTTAGGCATTAATAAACATACATTTAGTCATTAGTCGATGAAAGAGGGTCATGTTTTACAGCAGGCAGTGAAAGAACAGAAGCGCACGTTTACTTGATGCCAGCCATCTGTTTGCAGAGTACTGTAACAGTAAAACAAACACACAAACGCTGATCTGTCAGACATATAAGACAAAAAACTGCAACCACACACAAACGCAGTGCTAGTCAAGGATATCCTTACACAAATAATGCAACTGTGAAAGGGGCCTGCATATAACAACTCTGATAACCTCATTCCAAAACTTCTACAGCAGACTCATGACAGCATAGCAGCTAACTCTTTTCCAAATAATGTTCCCTCCTGTGCAGCACTTTCTCTTACGTACACATTATCCTCGTATTTTTGGGAAACCGTTGTCAGTAGGCCTGGTTACCATCTGGTGGGAGCTGGCCGCAGGTTCAGTGTGTGTCTCTGACATATTCCTCGGCCTTTCATTGCATTAACAGCAGAAATGAGCCACCGCTCGAACGTGTGTCTCATTTGGTCACATTTCAGCTGCTTTGCTGCTCGAGGCTGCTGCTATGTTCACCCGTATGGATGCTCCGGCCCTGGTAATGCCTTACATTACAACCTAAATGTTGTTATGTCACTTTGTTACTGCTAATAGTGATATATTAATGTAACGCCCAAACACTGGGGCCAGTCATTTTGAACTTTTGTTCAGAAACCGTTTTGGACAAACTCAAAAAAACGCGAAACCAACCCAAATTATCCGACAGGGACGTACGTATTAGCACCAAGTGCTCCATCCAGAAGTTTCTGGGAACTCTCCGGTCCGTAAAGCTGCTGCTAGCATAAAATGTGGTCCACTGGAAGGACCACATCCAAAACATTGGAGCAAACTGAGCACAAAGACAGAGGAAGGTCAAAGCAGACTTTCAACAATACTTTTCAAATATGAACTAATTCAAGGGCCCAGCACAGCTGTCAGACTGGGGGATTAGTCGAGGAATCAAGTGTCGAGGTAGATGCATCTCTTCAACTAGCTCAGCAGCTGAAAATGATGGCAGCACGAATTTCCTCCTCTGATGCACCATTTCTTTTGTAACAAAGTGGAAGAGACGCCGTCCCAAAAGTTATCACAAAGGATTTATTTTTTAAATCGCTGCCTCCTTCCTCAGTCTAAATGACTGCGGTTTTGAAATGACCTAACGTCCCCTGTGGCATATTTATTGTGACACATGTGGCAGAACTTTGAAGTTTTTAATCTTTTTTAATCTGACAAATCCAAAGTTCACACAAATCAAATCATACTTAATCATTTCTGCATCATTCAGCTATGAAGTGCAAGATTATGTTTCATCGTAGGTAATTTAGACAAGAACCAATGTATCATTGGATAAACAGCTGCAGTCAGACACCCTATATCCTAAACTTGTTGAGGCCTTTATTACAGCGACACAGCATTTTATTTGGTCATTTTCTTGCTGTATTTTTGACTTTGACTACATGAGATAAAACCAAATGACCAAAGAGGAAAAGAAGGAGTGAGAGATCATCGACCTCACCCCCACCTCCGCCTTTTCACAGTGAGCGCCATCTCCAAACGAGCTCGTACAGTGACCTTTGTGAAAACCAGGTTTCTCGAAACTGACATGATGTTCATTGCCTCCGCCATGGAGTTAACACTTGTACTTCAAACCAATCAGACACCAGCCGAGTGGAGCGGTGGTTCATAGAAACAAAAAGAATATCTGAACGATGGAGTTGTGGTGCAGAAAACAACAGAGCTCAGTCTGTTTCAGGCGGGTGTCTGCTCGCTGCCTCGTTGAGCTAACGCTGCTCTGCACTGCAGGAGACATTCACAGCCTAGCAGGGACTTCTCTCATTGACTTACTACCATGTTCGTCTGCTTTATCACAAATTAGCCATTATTTCAGCTAAAGGGGCAGATGCATTAATGTTTATTACTTTATTATTGTATGTTACTCTCCTAGTTTCAGCTGTCACTTCAGTGACAACGAGGTAAAGTATTTCACGAACAGACTGTATATTATAAAAGACGTTTTATTTGGTGCGACGTTGACACGGTGCTGCCATCTTTATTTATGTTTATGTTGTTCAGCTTTTCAGGTAGTTTCTTGTTTGGGTCCCTTTAGATTTCCGTCTGTTGATTTAAAAATACCAAATACCCCCCAAAAAAACCCCAAATAATTCCAAATAATGCAATGCATTGCAGCTGTATCCTTGAAGCATTTAAATGGAATTTGTTTTACTGCTGTAAATATAACTCTATATATATAAAAAACACAAGTCAGCAGATGCTTAAACAGCCGAATCCAGCACAAGGACACAGACTCCATGAACCTGAGGCCACTGAGTTAATATGTTCTGAGCCACTCTGACCATCAGCTGCCAACCTCTATTCTGCCACAACTTCTGTTCTCGTCACAAATGGCCATTCACTTCAATATATACTGTAGTGATGCTTTGGTAAAAAAAAAAAAAATATCTACAATGTTCAGTATATTTAGTAAGTTATTTGTAAAATCCTTTGCAACCGTGGTCAAACAATGTGAGCAATAAGCAGGACGTTTAAGGCTCTCTCTCTCACTTTTTGTCATGGCCCAAACGATGGCGAAATCCCCGTCTGATCCCTCAAACCGCCACCTCCATGAAATGTGGCAGTTTAGCTCTCGCCTGAAATTCAAATGAAGATTAACCCGAAGTCCGAACAGAGCAGCTTGAGCAAGAAGCTCCTGTGATTCAGTGACTCACCAGAGAGGCAGGAGGAGGAGGAGGAGGAGGAGGAGGAGGAGGAGCAGATACTGCCACTGCAACATTACATGATGCTTCGGGTAAAGCTTCAGGTGGCTGTGAAATGATCCTACAGTATTGGATCTACGTACACATCAGCTCCGTAAATGTCCATCAGTGACCTGTCCTGTGTTGTCTTCAGGGAACCAAATCTGCATTGATAAACAATGCGTCAACGATGACGCCACCACGAGGTTATCAAATATTTGTAACAGAGATATGCAGCCGAGGCAGAACAGTCCACTGATTAACAATGAACTTTTACTTTAATGACAGCAGCACACGGGAACAATAACCATCTGATATAAATGGCCCCATCTGTTTCTGCAGTGTGTTCTTTAAAACCACTTTTTTTCTGACATTGGCCGATACTGTTATTGCAATAAATGCAGCTTTCATGGCCTTTTCGCTGTCATACAGTTCTTGAAGTCTCTGGTAGCCTGAGGCGTTTTGGATGATTGAAGCCCCCCAGTCCTCAATTATTATTGCACTTGGACCACAGGATCTTCCCCCGGGAGCCAGGAACCTTTTGAAGAACTCCGGCCGTTTTGTTCACAGGAACAAAGGTCTAAGTTTAGTTCCAGGGTGACTGATCTAGCCCCAGAGAAGTCCCTGCTCAGGACGACTCTCCAAAGGTTCAGGAACGGTGAGGATGGGGCCTGCAGTGCTGAACACTTTCCGATTTCGAGCATTTGAATGCGATTGATTTCACTCGCCGCGTTTAAAAGTCTGCAGCTGCAGGGTCAGCGTGCTCTGAGACTGCTTTTCTTTCTTTCGTTAGATCAAGTTGGAATCAGAGAGGAAAGCTCACGACAGATGGACTGAAGATGCAAATATGATATCCATCAGGACTTGGAGACAGACAGAGTCTGTCTATGCAAAGATATTGGCAGTCAAACACCTGATTTTGCATATTGCTCAACAAACTTTTGGAACTGATGGAAATGCAGACAACAGAGGGCCACAAGAACCCCTTTATTTCCTTAAATTTCTAGTTTTCTCAAACGTATGTGTTTGCAGTACCCCGTTATTTCTCGCAACGTGTTTAACAGTGTCACATGTGGTGGTGCCTTTGTCAACACAGTCTGAGCAGTCTGGATCAATATGCGAACTGGTGACGATATTTGAAATAATATCAAAACTTTTATCTTTTTACATTCCGTTGATCCTGTTTAGTTAATTACCTAAATGGAAATGGAAATTAAGGTGTGACATAATTATTTTCAACTTTTCTTCTACTTTTCATTAATGCACATTCACAAGCATTTTGAAAGAAAAATGGTTAAAGTGGCCCAATAAAAAAAATAAAAAGAAGAGGTTGCACAAAACGATGGCATTCAATGTTGAGGAATTACCTCCACCTCCATTTCCAGGGGCTCAAAAGTATTTGGACAAACTAACATAATTGTAAACATGACTAATTATATGAGAGAAGAACACCTTAAGCTTGAACCCTCATCTCTTTGTCTTTCTCTGTGCCTTTAACACACACACACACACACACACACACACACACACACACAGTGTTTCCCGGTGGTACAGGCGCAGAATTCCACTCCATTAAGTGTCAGTGGAAATGTCAGGCCTGGCAGATATTTAAAACACAAACACAAACACACCCAAGGCACAGATAGAGTCCATCTAGCACACAGACGCCGACATAAACACAAGCACACAGTAGATGGACAGGACATCGTATTTTACGCACTGCTTATGTCGAAAGCCGGAGCACACTGAGCTTAAAACAATTAAATCTATTGGTTGAACCTGAAACCACTTCAACAAGGACCAATTAGAGTATGTTCTTATAGTGTGTGTGAATGCAACTACTGTCCAGTTGGCGCGATTTAATTGGTTTAGCTGCCAGCGTGTGAGTGTGCTACGGAAGTAACAGGAGCACACTCACACAGCAGTTAATTACATATCCAAAGTGTGTCACTGCTAACCACTCTGTCTTTATCGGCACGGAGTCACTTAGGCTGAGGCCAGCGGGGTCGGCTGCTGTTTCAGCTAACACAGCAGCTCGGCGGCCTCGCTCTGATGGGAGCGGCGCACACACACTTGCGGGGACACAGGCATGCACACTACACACATGCCAACGCATGAAGGTTAAGACATTTGTATTGCAGTTTTTTTAAAATGATGTGAGCCTCAAATGCCACGTTTTTTGGGGGTTTTTTTGGGGTTTTTTTTCCTAATAGGAGTCACTCTGGCCCAGTCTCCCAGAAAAACAGCCACCACAGCACAAGAGGGATGAGAGCAGGTTTCACCGTAGGTCAGGGTACGTCTGTCCGACTGGAGTTTCAGTGATATTAAAAAAAAAAAAGATAAATCAGTGCAGAGAAGATCGCAGTCTTGTGTTTATTCTCACTAGAGCAAAACTTAATTCCCTAAGATATGGAGGACCACAAGTGTCATGGGAGTAATAATACTAAAGGAATTAATAGCCAATTCTACGATAAGAATGAAAATTAAGCTACATGTTTGTCATTTGATTATTTTATCCATGAATTACCAGATTGCATTGCAAACTGTATTTTAAAGGGAAGCAAAAAGACAAATGGAACATGATTGCGTCAATATATGTTTAAATTACAAAGGGAATTTACAAATCACTTTTCCACACGGTTCCTGAATACAGCATTTCAACGCACATTCATGAATTAACCATTAAATACTGAAATGTGTGTTTTTGAAATGTGAAATTTTAAAAGAGACATAAAATACAGGATTCACAAATGGAATTAACAAGAAGGAGTGTAATTTCTTTTTCCATTTGCAGGCTGCTTTTCTTATGCTATCAGTTACGATATGGTTCTGATTAGCTGCCACCTGGCAGCTCATACGAAGGTGTGGCCCATCCTCGTCTCCCCTGGCCATTGAGCTGTATGCACAGTCATGCGCAGGCATATAAAGCCATCTGAATCTGCACAGCACAGCATATTTTAACTGTGTCCG
>KV751334.1:25730368-25763708 GCA_001698575.1 Mola mola
CACCATACCAAAAGACTACAAAAGCCACTGTCCATGTGTTGTGCTAATTTAGCAGTGTCAACCCCGACGTGCCATTGGATGGTCCGGTAATGGCGTTCCACACGCCTGACAGTTGCTGGAGTCTGATTGGAGCGGCGTGGTGAGGGGAAAACCAATCACAACTAATTAAAAGGAGCGAGAACTTAAAAAGCCTGCCAGCAGATTCAGTGGAGCAGCTGCTCTTTCTTTCACATTAACAAGAGGGCTCTTCAAAAACTGAGAGCTGAAAATTTGTTAAAACAAATATGGAAAAAAAGCAGCACTAGCTAGTCAAAGTACAACAGCAGAAAAGACAAAAACACAGTGAAACAGCGCCCCCAAACGTAATTTGTCCGTACATATGTACAGATCTATGTGAGTGCAATAGAATCAGTTTTTACAATCAAACTCTGATCCAAATCTCCTAAAGCGCACAACAAACGAAAAATGCCTCCTAAACAAGGTAACACAGATAATATCTACCTACAGAAAGCTACCAGGTGACAGTCAATCAGAGACATCATCTGTGTACAGGCTAATCAAGAGTGGGCCCAAAAGGGACCCTTGCCGGACACCAGTTGAAGATTTACTGAATGCTGAGTAATGGTGATCTACCATCGCACAGTGAATTCTGTCTGCCAAGTCAGAGTGTATAAATTTAAGTGCATTAGGGGAGAAGTTAAAACCCGAAGACTTTATACGTAATGACATTGTGATTAACAGTATCAAACACTTTCTGTAGATCAAATCATTTGGCTCCAACAACACCACTCTTGTCGATTCTAGATTTTACATTTTTTCATGAAGTATCAGTTTGATGTTTCTGTGGAGTGTTTGGCCCTAAATTTAAAGGGCGTAGCGTGTCGAGATAAGGGGCCAATATAAAGATGGAGCACAAGCTGCTCAGATACCCATTTCTCTGCAATATTTGAAATTACAGGCGATATACTAATGGGCCTCTAATTACAAACAGGTTTTAAAATAGGCCTGCCTGCAGCGGACTTCCATACCGCAGGAAATAGTCCCCGAGAAATTGATAAATTAACAACTTGGCAAATGGGTGATGATCTGAATCACTTTCATTTCTCAATACTGTTAATAGAGAATCAGAGTCAATAATGTAGTTGTTGAAGGCTTCAGCCAATCTACACGTCCAGTTCTGCCTGCTTTCCTGTCTCGTGGTCGCGGTGGCGTAACATTGTACTGCCTCCTGCGTCACCTATAATTTTTATGAAGAAGTCTGCCTTTGCCTCTCTCGATTCCTTCATTACCTTGTTTCTTAGCCTCGTAAATGTATGTGTATCATGTTCCAATTTAGACTTAAGAGCAGATGTTGACGCATAGTCACGTTGTTTCATTAATCTCCCTACATCAACCGAGGGCGTTCTGTTCTTCTGCCTTTTATGGGCTTTAATTTTCTAGTGAATTCATCCATTATATTCTTTATTGAGGTTAGTGATATTTTGCTGTCTGCCCCTGCATGCTCCCCAGACAATAGTTCCCTCGTGACAACGTTTGGAGCCAGACTGGGCACTGTAGTGACCCGGCAGCAGAGCAGCGATATCACGAACACTTGAACATATTTACTGCAATATGAAAAACAGCAGAAACCATCTTTTGGGGAAAAAAAATTTGAGTAGCACCGTTTTTGAGGTCCTACCTGATAACATTAAGGGGGTTTATGACATATACTGCAGCCCACCACCAGAGGGCGAATGACATGCTAGTTCTTCTCATATAAACTATAACTAGCTTTACGTAACTCTGCTTTTGGTGACATTTTATTCTCTATTTCATCTGTTTCCACCTTCTCTTCATCATTTTTTGCTTTCGTCTTTCTTTGACTACAGTCTCTGCGTTCCCTCGGTGGCAATGTTGCCTCCCTAACTCGAAGGTCAGAGGGGCGGCAGGTCCTCAGTCTTGCCTGCACTGTGGTAGGAAAATAGGAAGACACACGTTGTGCTGGTGTTATCTTAACGGGCAGCAGGATTTATTCTTCCTATTTGCGTGAACGTCCTATTTTCTACCACAAAGCGCCATGCGCCCTCTAGCGGCCCGGATGCGCCACAACAGCGCCACGAAGCGCAATGACCCCCCGATGACCAAGCCAAAGCAACGAAACTAAAAAAAAAACAATAGGGGTGTCCATTTGTCCAATCCAATCTACACTGCTACATTTTCAACCCTTCACAGCAACATGCGGTGATGAGATGCCTCAGCTGACTCCCATTATTTTCCAACATCAGCTACTCGATAATGTCCTCCCCCCCACCCTAGAGACGCCAGCGGCAGCGAAGCATCCCCTGCGGCTCACGTTGGTCTAACTGGGAGTCGGTCTAAGACACTGGTCTGTGGAAGGCAAAGTTAATGATTTCACTATTTCACAATCAGACAGACCATCTTCAGTTTGGTCTCAGATCACGTCTGGAGACTCTCAGTCTCCCGCCGTCGCTGTCAGTCTGTACCCTGTGAGGTACATTTACGGCCTGTGAGAGGCACATTAGACGGCAGCAGATTGCCGGTCGTGGATCGCAGTTTGTGTCCCGCTCGTCACTTAACAGCTTCCATCCAGAGGTGTCAAAGTGTGACTCATCCTCAGTCGGCTGAGTTTTCAGGAAGGACAAACGAAACAGCTCCGGTCACATCATGACCGTGGTGCTCTGCAGAGAGAAGCACGGCCTCTTTCAGTGCAAGTCAGAGTTTAATAAAAGAAATAAAATAAAGCGGGCGTGTGAAACAGACACAGCCGTGGTGAACGCAGCGATAATAGCTATTTTCACTACAGCCTTACGGGGGGCTTTCACCGTAAGTCGGTGCTGTGAGCCAAGACGGGACGGTGAAGGTGTTGGAGTTTTGCTGGGTGCATCCCGACGCTGAAGGTCGACGGCCTGAACCTGACACCCAAAGCCTTCCTTTTAGCATCACGGGCAGGGGTGCAAAGATGATGTCAGCCACGGACATTCGGTTAGGGTCACACACAAAAACAACAAGGTGAGGCAATGGTTGGTGACGTTATCGGGCGTGTGATTGGATATTCATCAGCGGTGCTTTCCAGCAGCGTGGATGGCTTCCGCGCCGCACGGTGAGCCGATCAGCGTCTGATGCAGCAGGAGGGAGCTCGTGTCTGTCAGAACGGGGCCTGACTGTGCTCATTCACAGTGACACATGAATGAAGTCCCGTCGGCCCCGGTCACCACGACGCCGTCAGCGCTGACGAGGAGACGAGCAGCAGATCTCACTGTTGTTTTGGCGAGCTCCTCCCCTCATCCTGTAAATACAGCCCTCACAGTTTCGAGTGCTCTAAATGTGCAACTGACAGAAGCTCCCACCTGCCGGAGGTAAAAACACAGGGTCAGAGGTCAGAGCCGCTCGGCTCTGTGATTGTCCGAGCACGTTCCTCGTTCGAGACGGTGAGATTATAAATATGAGCGAAGAAATGAAAGGACGGAGCAGTTCTTTGTTACAAGAGTTCACATGAAGTGCGTTCCTTAAATAGGTCTCCCATTTAATCTCTGCAGAACATGCTGTTCCCCATTTTAGGAGCAGGAAAGAGACTAAGAGACGTTGTTAAGAGTCAAAACACCAGTGTGGCTAAGCTACTTTTACTGTTTCACTGATCGGCTGAAAAAAACATGCCTCTTCAAGTATTAAAATGCAGTAAATCCATTCATTATAAGGTCTCATTTTCCACATGGCAGCGAGCGGCCGTGGCTAAACGCCTCAAAGAATCATCCCGTTTGTCCTAATCAAGGCTTGTTTTGTTTTCTGTTTTTTTTTTTTTTTTTTTTTCCAAAACTTGCTTTGATAACTGTGTCGGTTCCAGACGGGGCTTTTAATTTTCTCCCTGCTACAAGCAGAGCCAGAATCAACAGCAGCGCAGGAACACCGGGACACTCGCCCAGCGACCGCGATAATCCCTCTGCTGTGATTAGCCGTGTCCGCTGTGTGTCTTAGCTCCAATATTATCACGGTCAGAGCGCAGCTGCTCCGATTCTTCCTTCTCAGCCGGATCAGACCGAGAGGAAGTGTTACGACCGCCTGATATTTCTGTGCCGAGTAAACAAACGCCATTACATTAGCACGTTTTTTTTAACATGCCATGCCATTAGCCTCAGCCGGATCAGACCGAGAGGAAGTGTTACGATCGCCGCAAAAATATCAGGACCGCCTGATATTTCTGTGCCGAGTAAACAAACACCATTACATTAGCACGTTTTTTTTAACATGCCATGCCATTAGACGTTAAGGCCAGTTAAAGTTATTGCAATAAGACACTTTATGGGCAGTTTAACCTACGACCCAGCATCACATGTTATATAGAATCTGAAAAGTAACACTTGACTGTCAGACAAATGCAGCGGAGTACAAAGCATTTTAATACTGAATATCGTGAGATAACTGTGAGAAAAGTAACGTCAAAGTGCAGTGCGGGCACGACGCAATGAATCGGTAGAAGCTTTGCCATCGCGAGAAGTAGGTAAGTTGATACACCGTATAAATGCATTTCACACAGTTAAGGTCTCTGAGAGGCTTGTATCAGTCATTCGTGCTAAAGCTTTAGCTTCAGCAAAAAAGCGGATTTGTGATTTGCCTTCCAAAGGCCTTCTGAAAGGGACCAATTCCTGTCAGAAAGCTCTATAAAGAGAGAGCCGCCCACATCTCTGTCTGATTGGTTGATGGAAGTCATTCTAATGGCAGAACGGACTGTGAGCACAGATTAGGACCTTCGGGATGGCCAACCTGATACCACCAAAGGAAGGGATTTTCACAGGACATTTGCTTCCAGCATCCTGGCAGGGAAATGAGGTTTTTTTCTGTCGGGACAAGTCAGGAGAAAGAAACTGTTCGGAGCTGTGTCTGCCTCAGCACAACGCTCCAATTTCCGTGGTGAACATATTAAGACAGCAGGTCAAATTAAGCATCAAACATTTGATTCATGACTATGTGGATCTGCATCTACTGGAAGTTGTGACGAATATCCCCCCTTCTGCTATGAAGACGCCGTTTCCCTGTTTCATCACTCAAAAATGGAGATGGAGCCAAGTCAACGTTTTACAACTGCTGGCTTTAACAGGCAATACTGCATTTTCAGTACGAGCTCTCGCCCTCATCCCACACCAGCCCCGTAAAACATTTTATTTCTGCCAAAACATGATCTTTTTAATGAGCTCACAGTCGTCAATTACCAGCTCCCCTCCCACGCTACGGAAGCAAGTGTCTTCCCACATTTTAGCAGAGATTCGAGTCATTTTCCTCACATTTTAACAGATGGGGGAAGTTTAACTACATATTCTTCTGCTTCAGAGGACAAAGAACAGAATCACTTGAGGATATTAAAAGTTTACATAGTTTACAAATTTAAAGCATGAAATCTGCCACTTTTTCTTGTTGTTGTTTGGATCCCTTCGCTGCCTCAGCACAAACTAAACTGAGGCTGATTTAGATCAGTTGCCAGCGCCTCCTCGGTGCGTCTAAAACCCCCAGAGACGTCCCCAATCTGCTTGTTATCCTTCATTGTGACACTAACGCGGCTGCAGAGCAGCTCCTCGCTTTCAAAAAAATAATTGAATAAGGAAATTGATTTTCAGTCGTTTAAAATTCCACCAAAGTGCTGTTAAGTCTGTCTCGACTATTTGCGCCTTAGTGATCATGTGACGCTGTCACCCGGAGGCGTCTGCCAGTTTGCAGGCCACTAAATGGGGGCGTTTAACGCTGCAGGAGTCACACCCCACGCATAAATAGCAAACAAGAGAATGACCCCTTTGTTGGCACCTCTCCAATCCTTCAGCACACACGTGTGCACGTGCGTTGCCGCCTTCCTGCGACCACTGTTGGTTTTAATGTGCTTTTAATTTCCTGTGAAGTGACTGGAGTCCTCAGTGACCGGAGCGCCATAATTGGCTGCCTGTGTGAACATCAGTCAGCCTAACGAGAGCCAGGGAGCTTCTGCTGCTGCTGCACGCACATGTGCAAGTTATTCCAGCCTGGCTTCTCTTTTCTCTCTCCACACACACAAAGTGACATTAGCCAAGCTGGTGCTGGACTCAGACTGGAAGCTGTGCACCTGTTGGGCCGGCGGAGGAATACAACCGGTGCGATGAGCGACGGCCTGCGTCCGAGCACAGACACCAAATGTGTTTCTTCAACACCACAACCAGGTACTGCGGTTAGAAACCCATCTACATTTGGGTTTATTGAGAGGCGGATCCCCGTCAGGTTCTGAGTCAGCCAAAGCGTCTTGGTCGCCCCCTGGTGGCCAGCTCCAGTACAGGTCATAAGCTCTCTTTATCTCGACAGGATTTGGGCCAACCTAAACCTCAGAACTCCTGGTTCCTGGTTGTTTGAGCTAGTTATTACCGCACTGATGGATGTGCGTTTCAAATTTAGAAATTCACTTTACTGCCCCCCTCAGGAGCATGTTTCAGATGACCCAGATGGTCCAAAGGCACCAATGGTGAGTCTCATGAAATCCTGCAGGAAACACTGTACAGGGGGAGATAGAGTACCTCAATCCGACAGCATATCCAAGAAAACACATACAACACCTCATTCAAATTCATTTTGTCATATATAGGATTTATTTACAATTTCTATTTACAGAGTTTTTCCTGTCATAATCTTCTCTGTACACATTTTTAAAGTCAGGAATAATTTCTCCTGTCACCCACACACTAGTATTATTAGATTCTTCTCAGTACTTAACAGGCAAAAGACAGGGGAGGGTTTTTGAGTTTTGGTTTTCACATCGGTTTGTTTTCATGTCTGGAGAAGATGAGTGAGAAAAAAAAATGTGAGAAATGAAAACAGCTCAAAAAGTTACCTTGGGAGAGTCTGACGATGCTCCTGAGAAGTTCGTCTGTGTTTGTGAAAAAGGGCTCCAGCCACATATCGCCTGGGCTTTCATAACCATGGCGACGTGTGTGCGCGTGTGCTGACAGACAGCAGGTCAGAGGCAGGCCGAACTTTACAATGAATGTTTTGTTATTAAAGGTCTGGGTAGGTGGCTGCATCTTGTTCAAGGGGAATTATTGTTTTTGACATTGGGACAAAAATGGAGAAACTCTAATGATTTTCAAAGAGGGCGGGATCATATTTGCTTGAGAATTACTCACTCTCTCAGGTTTCAGTAAGTGTCCACGTCAACACTACGTTCAGTATGAATGTGTGCAGTAAGGCAACATGACGTCTTGACTTGTAGTCAGGTTTCATGTCATGACTGAGACATCAGATGATTGTTCGCGAATGCCCGCCCCCAAACACTCCATTTTAGTAACATCTAATTTTTTTCACCCATTTGTAGCTGAAAACCATCTGATTTGCTGTCTGTAATGACAACAGTTGCTGAGACCTCATCCAAGTGCAGCTTGCTGGCCTACATTAGTCTTTGAAAACCCAGTCCATGGAATTACTCGGAACTGGAAATGCTGAGAGAGCTCAGCCTTTACTCCAAATGTTCCCAGTGGCCACTTCTGGTACTGCAGCTAAAAAAAAACCCCATGGTTCAGACAGCATTTTTGCCCACAGACCAACATCTGTCTGCGATAGGACACCTCCAGCGGTGAACAAGGTCCATTCTGAGTCTTATCACAAATTTTTGATCCATGGAGGTTTTATTTTTGTAAAACGTGACTCTAGCCGAGAAAAGGGTTGACGTCCAAACCTTGAACGTCATCGGCGTAAACTTAATTGGCGAATGCACAAGGTCAGCAATTCTCACTCGACTTAACAATGTTTGCATTTTTTTAAATAAATCTATGTGAAATTTTGCTAAAAAAAACCCCCCAAAAAACAGTGTGAGATTAGATTTTGCTTGGCCGACTAGTTAAAATGCTTGTTTGCATTTGTACATGGTTTGTTTTTTTAACTGAACGTTACAAGAGAGAACAGAGTGTACAAACATGTGAAGTACCGGGGGGTCAGTCTCATGTGAAAAAAACAAAACTTGCTGTTCAGGGGAGAGCTTCAGCGAACAATCAAATGTCAAGAATTAACAAATCATTCACCAAAACTAGATGTGTCTTCTCACAGCAAATCCTAAACGAACTACTCTACTAGTATTAACAGAAATCTAAAACCCTTCAAGTTCATCTGCCGTCAAAAACAGACCAATGTCATCTCATGTCTTGAGAGTCAGGCACAACGTAATAGGCTTTTCATGTAAACATCATAAAAAAAAATAAAAACAGAAATGGGAAAAGACAAATCTTTAAAATGCTGATTGAAAGAATATATCCTCTACAAAAAAAAGAGAGAGAAAAAGGCTATAGACTTTGAAATTAAGTGCAGTCTTTCCTTGTCAGACAGCATGGGAGATGAGGAGCTTCTGAAACCGGAGCAGTTTGCGGGGAAAGAGGGGAGAGAAAAAAAAAAAAAAATCCTAGCGTGAGATCAAAGAGTGACAGCTCTCACAGAAAAAGAGCTGAAACTACCGAAAGAAATGCAACCCCCGACCCTCTGGCCTCCACACCTACGCACACCGTCTTTGTGGGCTGCAGTGACAATAATGGATCCTGGCGGAGTTGCGACAGGAGACTCAAAACGTTAACAGCCTCGTGTTATGTCATGAATGTCTGACTACCCCTCTCGCAGCGTCACACCAATATGGTGCTTCCAACTTCCCATGTGCTCCGGCAGAACAGAGCCATGTGTCCAACGGAGACGGAGTCATGCGCATGAAACCTGCTGTTTTTGTTCATTTCTATGCAGCTCGCTACGTGCAAACATATTTTACAGAATCAGGTGAGTTTCTCTGTTAAATCTGTCAGATCAGAGTTCTGCTCAGTGTCACTGCTCCAGTCACGGAAGGATTCTGTTCATAAACCATTACATTGTCATTTATAGCAAAGTAATCCTGGTCAATAATATAAATTAATATCTCTGCACTGGATAAAACTGGCAATTTTGCTATTTTAAAATGAAGACTAGCGTAGAAGTTTGTTGGTTAATCCTGCAGCAGCCCGTGCTGGTAGCATATGATTCAATAAGGAGAATCAATAACGCTCAAACGTGTTGTTGTTAAAGGTGCAACCCTTCCTTTCATATTTAGAGGCATTGGAAATGCAGTGTGAGGGAAGGACAGCTGAGCTCAACACAGACTCCTTCTGCTGAAAAGGAGGCCCGAACAGACTGAGGGAGAGAAAACAAAGAAGCAATCGAAGAACATGTTCTAAGGCAAAACTGTTCCTTTGGATTTTTACTTCAAAAGTAAACCCCTGTGAAGAAGTAAAAAATCTTCTGCAAATGTCAAATTTAGCGCTCTCGGTTTATTTCGACCTCCACAATGATTTGTCAGTGAGTGTACAAATGAGAAAGAAAGCATCCGTGCTGTAATCTGTGCCAGGACTTTTAGCTAGCGTCGCGTGTGTAAATGTGTCTTCTGAGGTAGTCCTCCATTCAAGATATTTCTTGCTGCCAACTGCAGCCTCTTAACGCCTGTTTGTCTTACACTCTGTAACTTCACACACCGATCTGGAGTGGTGGTTTGTGGACGGAGGAAGATGTACTGCCCCTCACATCTCTCTCTTTCTAAAAAGTCGTGTTGCGTCTCCAGGAAAAATAACTGCTTCGCTCCTGTCATGAAGCAGGAGAGAAAAGAAAAACAGGAAAAGTCACGTTCCTTCCAGTTGTGCTATGACCAGGGA
This sequence comes from Mola mola, assembly GCA_001698575.1. NCBI lineage: Eukaryota > Metazoa > Chordata > Actinopteri > Tetraodontiformes > Molidae > Mola > Mola mola. Next base: position 25,740,028 of record KV751334.1, read on the forward strand.
ACATGTTGCACAGTGCCCTTTCATCATCTTTCTTCGTCTATGCAAAAAGGAGAAAAGGTCCCATTTTTGCCTCAGGGAACAAGCCACAATGTATTGCCATGCTATTGGAAAATATAAATAAGCAGAACAGAAGATTTTTCTGAGCATGACTGAGCCCCTGAAGCAGTGCCGGGCAAAATCCGCCCCCAGGCTGTACTTTTTACCTCCACCGAAATCTGCGGTCTTTGGACCGAAGGAGGGTATGTTTCAGAGCTGATCAGAGAAAAATAATAATAAAAAAGGCTCAACATCAACAAGATAGAATGCTACACTGCACGTCCTCTCAGTCATTGGTTGATTCAAATCTCACAGTAGCTGAAAGGCCCATTGGGCAATATGGGAAAGGGAGGCTAAGAAAAGGGGGAGGTCCTTCCTCGTCACGAAAGAGGCATCTACGATCAGCTGACGACCGCGGGTCAGAAAAGGAAGCAGGAGGACAGTGGCGGCAGACGGCCACGCCTATCATCTCTTGTAGTGGTTGGGCGCGTCAGCAAAGGCAAACTTCAACCTGTAGGCTTCAGCCAGCAGCACGCTTACTTCCTCGTTGCCCCAGTGCATTGTGGGAAGGTTCTGCAGCAGGATCATCAGACCCTGTTGGGATGAGAAAGGAAAGAACAGTTTAGTTCGAGGGGTTAAGTTTTCTGATAAGTTTGTTCTTAATTAGTTATGCAATGCTATACAAAAGGAGCGAAACATCATGACTGACAGCTGAGCTCTGATTGGGTAGGAGGGGAATGGGCGGGAACTTCATATTGTGTCTCTGCTTCCCAGGTACTACTGCAGACTCTGGCTCCAGATTTGTACAACAGGAGGAAGTGACGATGTGTGGTCCGTCTTTATTTAAGTTAAGTTATTTAAGTTAATGCTACAGATCCACAGACTGAGTCAGCTGTTCACACCTGAACACTATAGAGCTGGCGATGGATAGTTGATTATTAACTTAACTCAAGTTCAAATATTTCACCCTAACTTCTACAAAAAAATGGATAAATGATGACAATAAATGGTTAAAATGTTAAAGTTTACATAATTACATTTACATGTTTAAACTGGTCGAGTAGATGACATGAACAGATACAAGTCAGCTAACGGTTTTAGACAAAGTTGTGAAATAGCTAATTGGACAAAATCCCGTAGCTTGCTTTATGAAAGGAAGAAAGAGTTGAAAATATAACAAGTGAATGATGAATAAACCCTCCGAGTGGTGTCCCTGAAATTTCAAAGTCAATTCAAAAGAACACATTTAATACATTACAAGTGGTGCTGAAGATAACAGACTTTAGTTCATTTGACAGGACTGTCGAGGTAGATTTTAGCTACAAATAAAGAACATGTTAACACTGGAACACTGCACACCTCTGAAGGACATAAAAGCATCCAACTACAGCCTAAAATAGAGCATGTGGGATTCCACAAAATATAGTGTGGTGTCCGGTAGCGAAAAGCAGGGGTGGCCGGAGTGGAACGTTGTTGGTTGAGTATTGATCAAGCGTAAACTGACCACATCGATCCCCACGGGTTTTTGAACCACCAGTTTTGACAAGCCTCAAGAAATGCTTTGTTGGAAGTTACGTATTTTGAGGAGAGGGGCAGATCTGACTGAGAAACTCTGGACATGCATGCAAGGCTTCTAGTGCTGTACTATGCATTAGCATTAGCTCTATTAGCTAAATTTAATGAAGAATGACACTTAAAACCAAGGTGGAACATGGCTATCTTTGTGCACACAGGCACTCTGAAACCCTTCTGGCTCTTCAGCTGTTTATGAACAGTCGATTTCCAGCAAAACATCTACTACCAAATTTCACTGGCTGTCTACCTCTGTGACCACATATAAAACTGGTTGTGGTCTGTCCCTCACTTGATTGAAGGGTCACGACTTCCTAATGAACATGTGCCAACGCCCCACAGATGATGTGAGGTCGGGGAGGGTTCCATCACTGGACCTTCCCCGAGCCCAGCTTTCGCGCGGGCAGCCCTGTGTACAGGTGTCTGCTACAGACTCTCGCTGTGTGTTTAGGTGACAGAGATGTTATTAACTACGTCAAAGTGGTTTAATAACAGCTGCGAGAGAAGATGTGAAAAACGATAAAAGAGCCAGGTGTGAGGATGTGAGGAAAAGAAAATCAGGAAAGAGAATGAAGTGCCAGGTCCGATTCAGTAGGGCTGGAGCCTATCCCCACATTCCTGTTCTGTACATTGAGACAGAAAACAGCAACACACGACTCCACACTCACAGGTTCAATCTCACCCACTAACGCTGCCCTTTCAGAGGGGAATGAGACTGGTTAGCAGTGAGACAGAATGATTGTGTGTGTCTCCGCATGCTACAGATCAGCGTCCCGAGAGCTTTCATTCTCGACGCTGAAATACTTTGGTTTACAGCCAATTGTGGTGCTGATTATCACATGGAAGGGCAAATCACGATGTATCTTCTAAGGTCTACACTCATCTGACTCCTGGGCAATTAAAGCTGTCAGAGAGGATGTGACCAAAAAAGCATTTTCACATCAGTTTGAATGGGATTGTAAGCAGTTGTGTGGCTAAATCATTATGCACCTCTCATCTTTGAAAAACTGCTGGGAGGGTCAAACTATACAAATTTTAGGTGGGTGTACTCAATACAGATGGGAACTTGTATTACTTTCCCTCCTAAATATTATGTTTAAGGTGTTAGGGTCCATTATTTTTATTATTTTTCTTCCTCATCAGTAAATGAGCATATGGGACGACCCGGATGACTTTTCAACAAAAAGCATTTGCAAGTGATGGCCGACAACGACAAGTTTTCTTCAACTAATGAAGCTCAAAGCTGCCATCGTAGCCGTAAGTTACAGCTTAGATTCCTGCCGAGTTTCACATCAGTCTTCTGTACAAAAAACCCGCTGAGTCTAACTTCTGATGTAGGCCCACGTTTTAAAAGTTTGTTGTTTTTCTTATTGTAACTTAAAGGTAACTGGCAGTTATTTTGTTGACTGAGTGTCATGACCCTTGGGCCAGAGAAACGTGTTTAAAAACACAGAGTATTTAAAGGGTATTTAAAAAAGAATTCACAGGCAAGAGGGTGAGGAATGCTAAAAATGCTAACAAATTCAGCCTCCGTTGTCAGCGAACATAAAATGAGACTCCGTTCATGATCAGATTTCCACCCTAAAACGCTGCGCTGCATCAGAGTCTTCAAAACCCAGCTGCCTGTGAGTTTGGTAGTTTAGAAAAAAATTGAATAGATGCTCCTTTGAGAAGAAGACCTGGACCTTGACTTTGAAATGATGACCTGACGACATCCCCACTGGTTCAGAAAGACGCACTCCTCTGAAGTATTTCCACTTTGAGCAATGGAGAGAGAGAGAGATGGTGAGCAGCAGAAAGAGAGCAGGCAGCCTGATCAGAATTCAGCTTGCCTCCCTCTCATCTATATTCAACTGATCATCACTATCAGCTCTCCCCTTTCATCACTCACCTTTCTCTGCTATGCACACACACACACACACACACACACACACACACACATTAGCGATCCAGCGATGGTGCTCACCGCTAGAGGACTTTGTCTGTGCATGAGTTGGTTCATGTGTTGTAAACGTGTACGTGTGTGTGTGTGTGTGTGTGTGTGTGTGTGTGTTGAAATGAAGCAGTTTGAACAGATATTCTGCTGAACTTCTGTCAGGCATACTGAGCCAAATACCAATCCCCAATAAACGTGTATTTCATTAAATAGAAGAGAGATGGTGCAAAGAGAAAATGAAGTATTCAAGGAGAAGTATCTAGTTAAATCAAATGAACTTCATCTTTAGTTTACTGTTCATGTGTGTTTATGAGAATGTATGTGTATAGTATGTATTCTGTGCATCACCCTCGTGGTTCTGGATGCCTGAGGCTAGACACCATGTACCTCCCACACTGCACTTCCTTGCCCCAGGCTGTTCAGGAGAAGAAAAGCTGCCCTATGGAATAACAACACTGTACCCTGCCAAGCATGCCACGCAGTGTGATTATTACAAGAATAGAGAAGTGCTTGACAAAAGAGTCTCCTTACTGTGCTTTAAAATGGATTTTAAACTTTTGACATTAGTGCATAGATTTAACTGATCCAGGTATCTAAGATGCTACTAATGTTGCTTTGAAACAGACTTTTAACAGAAAGGATTAGAAATACACCTGACAACAACAGTAATGTAACCAACTGAAAGAACTGTTGAATTATTCATTTGTTTTACTATATATAGGATACACACTAACAGGGTAATATACTGTATGGAGTGCCGAGGTTAAAGAGCTACTAAAGAAGTCTGGTCATTCAGCATTATATTTGTACTTTAAAGAGACAGCTACTACTTGCTTGCCCAGTGAGAAAGCAGTGAGTATGTGACAGCTGCTAAAGAATGAGCAGTTTTTAAAATAAGGTTGTCGCGGTAGATTCAAAAATTAATTACTAAAATATTAACAAGCCGATCGCGGAGGATAGAATGCTATGCACCTGACACCATTTCACTTCAAATTCAGGCAGAAACAATAGTAAATGTAGTGGGGACTAGGTAGTTTGACCTCACTAGCCACTGTGGGAGCATTCAGGCTTTCTGCCAAAGAAAAAGAACTGAATCAGCAACATTAGACACAGTATGTAAAATCTGTGCAAATAAATACCTGTAAACCAAGGAAACGAGGTGTCACCTAGCAAGACATCATCCAGCTAACAAAGCTAAGATGGCCAAGAAGAGCAGCTCGTGCTGATTTAACTATAGACTACAGGGTAAACAGCAGTGAACAAGTTGAGCTGGCCTGAGTTTAATTGTTTGGTCTTGATTTACACTTGGCAGTGACAAACACAATGCTTTAAGAGCTACGCAGCCAAGACATGAGTCTGTGATATGCCAGGATGGGTGTGTTCTCTCAGTGGTGACAAAAGCCCCAATGGAGCTTCAATTCCTGTAGCACGGGCTCATAACAGGGAGCTATAAAATGTTATATTAATGACCTAATCGCAATAACATTGCATATAACTTTATCGAGCCACCAAAAATCCCAGTTAATAACATATGGCTCTTCAATATATTTCATTATGGAGATATAAGAATATATATCGTGTGAGATTTTGGATGTTGTTACATCTTAATATGGCATAACTGCTGTCTGTTCCAGGTTTTAAAGGCTGCATTGCAATAAAATTATGTAATATCCTGAACTCATCCAAGTGTTTAACCTCTTCTAATATTTTCCTCCCATCATTGCAGTCATTAAAACCCCATTACTGATGATAACTTATCAAAAATATCATTGTGGTAATATTTTTTCAAAGTACCAATAGTCATCTCTAGAAATACACCGATTTTCACCCCTGGTGGCTGGATTCATTCCTATAATATTGTTACAGTATCAATATCAATATGAGTAAAAATATTAATGATATTTGATTTTATTGCCCCTTTCTCACATGTATGTCGTACTTTAAGTGCTTCTGAGAAGAATTCACACCATGTATAAAAATATGACCCTAAAAAGATAAAAGAAAAATCTGAAGAAATACGATTTATTAAACAATATACTCCAGTTGACTTTAAAGTGAAACCATAATGCAGGTTTAATACAGGAAAAACCCCCCACCCCCAAAAAAAAACAAAAAACAAAAAACAAACACTTGTGTGCGGTGGGAAACCTGCTCTCCGTCTTCGGAGCTGATTGAACCAACAAATCAAAGCTGTACTTATAGTCTGCCAGCAGGATCACACCAAACGATCAGAATAGTGATTCTATCATCCATCATATTACACCAAAAACTTCCATACAACTGGTTTGATTAACATAACTAACTTTCATAATTAGTACTGCTGCAATTCAACTCAAATATCATATTTTTCGTTGCAGTTTTCAAGCTTTTACTTTGACTCCAACATCATATGCTAAGTCCTAATTAAAATATGAAAATATCTGTAGAAACTTTAGTTTCTTATACCTTATTGTCCCAGCTTCATGTTACTAGATTGTTGTGGGGCTTGGTCTTTGGGCACAGAAAACTACAACAAAACAGCTTACATCCAGATGTTTGAAAGGTCCTCCAGGGAGCATATTTTGGCCTCGATAGAGACTTAAATGAATACATGGTGGGAAGAAAATGTAACATGTGGGACTATACCTTTATAAATTAATAACAGTCACTAATTACTATGTAACAGGAGAAGGACCAACCGCTGTCTAATCAAGTGCTCCCTCGGGTGTTACAGCCAACCAGCAACACACCCAAACAAATGGCGCATACATGAGCTTGCTCCGGCACAAAAGTACACACCCAGTGTGACTGAGGAGCTTCATTAAGAACATATTTCTGCATAGTAACCATCTGTTGGCTATCACTTTTGTTGGGCTAATGACTTTAATACGGTTTAATTGCATACATCTCCCTTTCAGAGAAGAAAGCTGCACTCACTTCACTGAGAGGCCACAAGTGTTTGTGTGTGTGTGTGTGTGTTTGCATAGAATCTATGAATTGAAATTCAGTGTATGTTTAGCATGTGTCTGGGACTGTGTGTACATAATTAGAATAGAGAGTGAAATGTCACGTGAGGAATTTCTGGGGATGGATCCAGAAAGAATTCAGTGCTACAGCAAATTAAAGAAAAGATAAGGCAGAAAATGTGCATGTACTTTAGGAGTGTGTGGTGTTTGTGTGTGTGTGTGTGTGTGTGTGTATATGTGTTTGGTTGGGTATTCAGGCATGAACATCTATTTATCCCACAGTACTAACAAACACATTGATTCACCGTTAATGTATACAGTAGACCACAAAAAAGGCAATTAGCTCTCCATCTCCTACGCTTGGCAAAGTTTAGTGGTTAACTGCTATTGATACAGGAGCAGAAAGTAGACTGTCGATAGAGTCAGTGCTAAGGCTCTTTTTTTCAACAAAGAAACAGAATGGTTGCACAAGGCCACTGTCAAGTGCAATCTTGCTGTGTGTATTGTTATTGTTTTTACCTCCATATGGCTGGGTTGAGCTGATTTAAGACTATCATCATCATCTACACATGCAAGTAAAACAAAAACATCACATTTTACAGATATTTTTTAACAGGCAGGAAGGCTTAGAGTCATATCTGTGAGCAGAGTGTAGGATAAACTGTTGTAAGTCGGAGATGGCTGTTTGTTAACACAGCTGACGTCTCAAATGCAGTCGGAAAAAATTACTGTTTCAAATATTAGTTCAGCTTCTGCTACATTCTTTGCACGCAGCAACACACACAAGCATACAAGCACAGATAAAACACACAATTAAAGCCCACTCTTCCTGTGAAGCGTGTACTCTATTTGCAATGAGATGGTGCTAAGTGAAGTGAGCACAATAAGCACCAAAATCCACGATGTCTTCCCTGTGCTGACAAGTACTGCACCAAGCGATGAATGCCGTGGAGAAATTAATGGTTGGGGTGACAGGTGTTGATGTGCACTAACGTGCTTACTGACACACGCACGTGTCTCAAAATGGCAATCATCTGCAGAAACTGTGGAGATTTTTCAACACATTATTCCACCAACGGCCTCCTTTAACCAACACATTTACATGAGCTCAAACCAAAAAAATCATATTGTTCCTGGTGGTTGTAATGGTGTTTTGCAGCACCCTGAGGTGTAATGGGCTCAGGCACTGCTCTATCGGGGCCATTAGCCTTCTGTAGTTAGTATAATTACATAAAATAGACACTCTGACAAACAGTGGGTGCTAATGTAGGAGTGGGGCACTGTAGCATGTGGAGGTAAGAGCTGACACACGATGGCACAGCAAAATTGTTCAACCAAAAAGTTTGGCAAGTGAAAATTTCAACAGATTAATACAGTGTTAACACTGTTGCATGGATGGCACACGTTTGCAGGAGACGCTAAACTAAGCCACAATACAAGACATAATCCCACTACGTGCTGCCTTAAAACAGCCTTACTTCTTAAAATTTATATATAGTATTTTCATCTTTACATATATTTACAGTTATGCATGCCCTGTCCAACAACAAAATATATTCATTTTTTGCTCAGTGATTATACAATGACAATCCTAACAAGCCTTATTGTGTACAGAGAGTTGCAAATCACGAGACAACAGAAAATAACCTGGGATCATGTTTCAACAGTGCTTTTGCATCACAAATCCTTGCAGGCTACAAGAGATTTCAAAGGTGGCCAGGTTTTAATTTTAGGTATTGCATTTTAAATATATTCCATGTTCTTGTTAAAATTAAACATGTTTATTCACCAGAGAAGAGGACAATAACCATGACCTCTAAGGAAAGCCCCTAACTGTATTTCAATCCAGGGACTCATCATTTCCTTTTGATTGATTTATTTTAATCAGGCCTGATGTCATTGAAAGAAACCAAAAAAGGAATAACAGTTAATAACAAAACCTGTGCTGTAATTATGAATAAAAAAACAATGTTGCTTTCAGAGAGCCAAATTTACAATACAGTGGTTCTTATTATAATTTATGGTTAACTGTTACAAAAATTCCCTCCTTTCAGGAGACCATACCAGGAGACTGTCCTGGACTTACAATGGCGTCTGTCACTTATTTCCAGTGTTTTGACTTGCCCTATGACATTGTATTGTAAAGCCTTTCCAAGGCTCTAGCATCCAAAGTCAACACCAAAGTCGTTTTTTTTTTTTTAAAAAGAGATGTACTGTGTTAAGTTTAGATGCCAAAAGAGGAAAAACAGGGCTTAATTTGAAAAATGCAGGAAATTTTCTTTAAGAGACTTTTCTGCCGTAAGTAACAGTTGATTTTTGCAAGGATACTGAAGTTTAAAATACAGTACCACACTGCAATGAGAAAACATTTTCTACTGTACTAATTCACCATTGCAGTGAACTGTGCTGAGTGAATAAAAAGACAGACCCATATTCACATCTCGCCTGTTTTTTGTGTAGGAAATGCCAACAGCTCCCAGCACAGAGGTTTCCTTTCTGTACTAGGGGCAATGAGGGAGGTTTAAGCCTTTTTTTCCCCCACCAATGCAAAAGTTAAATCATAGCATCTGAATTTATTTATCAGTGAAACCTTAACCTGACATTCAACAAAGATGCTCAGAAACCACAAACCAAGCGGCTTTGTGTAAACTTGTTTTCGGTTCCATTTAGTGCAATATATTGTACAATTACCTATAGCACTGTACAGTTTGCATGGAAAGGATGTTGCTTCTGTTTTGGAAGGAAGATTTCAAAGATTTATAACCCCTCTCTTAAATCCTGCATGAACAAATAACTAAATAAATGTTTCCGTGTGGAGTTTGCATGTTCTCCCTGTGTCTGCGTGGGTTTTCTCCGGGTACTCCGGCTTCCTCCCACATTCCAAAAACATGCAAATCTGGGGGTAGGTTAATTGGTCACTCTAAATTGCCCGTAGGTGTGAATGTGAGTGTGGATGGTTGTTTGTCTCTATATGTCAGCCCTGCGATGAACTGGCGACTCATCCAGGGTGTACCCCGCCTTCGCCCCAAGATGCTGAGATAGGCTCCAGCCCCCCCCCCGCGACCCCTAACGGGATAAGTGGTAGAAAATGAATGAATGAATGAATGCAAAATGAGTGTTTCATAGACCCTAAGTGTCTCCACTCTCCCAAGATGCACTCACAGCATGATGGGAGAAAGCACAATTAGTAATGAAATATGATGACATATACTATTTAAATACAGATATGGTTTACAGTTCTTAGTTTTCATTTGCCTTAAGCATTTAGTGTTAGAGCTGGCAACAATAATTCTTTGTTCTTTTAACTCTTTGTAAAGTCAGAAAAAATAAAAACAGATTTAGTCACTAGAAGTCATTGCAATTTTACACATATTTAATTACTGAAGTAGCAGTATAGCATTGAGACGCATGACAGCGGTACTGATTAGCTCATCTAAGTGTGCACAAAAAGGATGATAAGTAGATTTTCCAAAGTGCCGTGCCTTTCCTAATAATTATTTGAGAAAAAAATAAAAAGACAGAAACTGAGCTAAGGCAATAGTTTCAGTTTTTGCTGACTTGGGATTTGAGAAAACCGAAAAGAAAAAAGAAAAGACAAGAGATAAATCTCAATTCTCTAATTTCCCATTCAAGCATTTCACATGTGCTAACTGTACAGTAAATCACAACCAGGCCAAGATTTGATAAACCAAACTAATTCATTAAAGTCCTGCTATGTCCTTTTATGAAATAAATATTTAAAAAGAGGTGTGGGATGCTAGTACAACCTTAAGTAATTTAAATACTGTGGGAGTGTGAATAAGATTAAAGCCTGAGAGAATGATGACAGATTGGTTGAAAGCTTTCAGTACGCATGAAACCACAAGCGTGGATGTCAGTGTTGGAGTTACGATTGGGATAGTCCAACTTCTACCGACAGCTCAAAGAAACAGATTTTCTAATGGCTTCATTTTGAACTATAAAAATGTTTTCAATGTGAACAAGACGTTTTCTTTGCTTTCCACAGTTCATGCTCAGAGCTAGCAGATTTCAGAATGGACCAATTCTGTAACAGTCAATGCCGCCTCAATGACAAGTTCATAACCTTTTGAAAAACCGCCAAAAGCAATATGCACTATACCAGTTGTCTGTGCTTTCGATGTGTATCGAAGCATTTACAGTGATCTTTCACTCTGCTCGAGTGGTTTTACTTGTCAGCATACACAACTCAAAATTCAAAAGCAGTCACTATTTATTTACCATTTGCACAAGCTGCCCAAAAAAGTCTGGCTAACATGCAAAATGACCTGAAGCATGTGTGAATCATACTATGCCGACTACATCTCCAAGATTTTTAATAAGATGCTCTCTAATATATAATTAAACGCTACAAAAGAGAAATAATGCCTTAACAGTATACCTCCATTAGCCAATGCAAGTTCAGAGAGCTTAGCACCCACCCTCATCAAGAGTTCACAATCCAAGAAAAAAACCCACCATCAGAAACTGTGAGTGCAATTAAATTTAAAATTCTTTTTTTATGTCTCAGCCCATTCCACAGAAGAAAAAAACAAAACAAAAAAAAAAACCTTTCTTCTCTTTATAAAAATCTATTTCTGCCTCTCCTTCTCCTGCTGCTGGAGTGTGTTTATTCTTTGGGGGGGGGGGTTTATGAACTGACAGAGCAACTCAAGTTACTCTGTTATCTTAGGGCAAAAAAGCCATAAAATCTGACTCTCACTCTATTTTCTTGTCTACTGTGTATGAACGTCAGTCAGTGATGATGCTGGTAATGACACTCAGACAGCGTCCTACACATGATGGTTTTGAGCTGATAAATGCTTTAAGGAGGCACCTGGTAATGTTAAACATGTGTTTGCAAACATCAATCATCATAGCAGCAACAAATAATATACATCAGTGGTTGAGAGCATATTTTAGCATATGAACACACACACACACACACATACACACACATTTCATGTCTACTCAATGCCAACATGACTGATCACTACAGACTTTCCAAGGCGCTTTGGTCATCAAAATCATATAGCACAATAACTCAGAGTACAAGTTAGCTTAAAAGTGAACTTTCGTTGTCAGTGATGGAGAGCATGAAGGTGGGAGGAGAGCAGTGGAAGACTGATGCCACAGAATAAAAGGCAAGACGGGGCTGGGGGTGGGGGGCACTACATAATTACTTCCACCATATTAAATATGTTTTCCTCTCATTTCTTCCTCTCTTCTCCTTTTGTTTGGGCTCAAATAGATTCATACGCCACATCAGGCACAGCACTCAATCAATGGGGTGATTATTAAAAGTTCTTTAGCAGGGGTGGGCTTGTCACACTTTCAACAATATTGACGGCAATGCCATTCATCAGAGAAGGTGTAAAGCCCTTAGAGGGCCTGCTCGATACAAGTCAAGTTTGAGAGGAAAGTTAAAGGGGAAGAAATGAGGGCCTCTTGTCAAGATAAAAAAGAAAAAATGGTAAAATTAATCAGAGGAAGGACCCAGCTCGATAGTTGAAATTGCAGGGTGCTGATGTTGACCCAACATAAAGGAACAAACATGCACATGACAATGGTCAGTTTTTCTATGGGGTTTCATGTTAGAAAAGAAACATATTACAAAAAATTATGAAAACATAAATGTGCAAACTGAATTTATTGGAATAAATTCAGAAACAACAGAGGACCTTGATTTCCAAATGAAACAATAAAGACTTTCATCTGAAAAGGGAACTCTGGACCCCTAAGTAACAGTCCAGTTCTTTTTCTCCTTAGCCAAGGTAAGATGATTCTGATGTCTGCAGGTCAGGAGCAGCTTGATATTAGAAATGGGACAGTAGTAGTCCCTTTGCTGAAGTCATCTGTGCATGGTCGCTCTTGATGCAATGACTGCAGCCTGTCAAGATCTCCAAAGTTCCTGAATCAGACTTTCTTGACAATCTGGACAAAGCTTTGGGCACCCCTACTAAGATCACAATTTTCACACCACATGTGTATTTTTTCAGTAAACAGAGGAAATTGTGTTCTGGTTCTTCTAGTATTAGTTTGGAAGCAGGAACATTTAAAATTTTGCCTCAGGAAGGACAAAAGTGACAGGAACACCAGCCAACTGTCTCATAAGACCAATTATAACTGAGGGCAGAAAATGCTCAAGAAACACAGAGAGCTCGTTTTTTCTTTCATTCTCGTGGCCAAGTTTTTAACTCTACCCATTTTTCAGAAGGATCCCTTTTCCAAGGGCTCTCCCAGACAGTTCTCTCAGTGTGTTGAACAGCAAACCCTGCTGTGTCAGTCAAGTGTCAGTTAGATTTGAGCAGCTGTTGTTGATTGGCTAATTTAAACTAAAGTTACTCTCCTCTGATTGGTGGATTGCTAACAGAACTGATTTCCCTACTGAACACATTTAACCCATCAGCTGTTTTAGATGACAATCACAAATTAATGTTGCATTTGTCCATGTGTCTGTGTTTCTGTCATTGAGTGAGTGAGTGAGCGACACACACACACACACACAGACACACAGACACACTGAAAGTAACAGCAGCTTTCGTAAGGTTAATGTCAGCTAAGTGAAGATAATGTGCGCTAAATAAAGCAAATATGAGCCTCTTGAAGCTAACGGTAATGACTGAAGCTAAGGTCAGCTAACTCAAAGCAACAGCAGCTACCTGATGTAAATGGCAAATATCTGAAGTTAGTAAAAACTAGAAGAAAGCTAATGGGGGCTCATTCAAACTAAGGACAGCTAACTCAAGCTACATGCAACTAATTCAAGCTAACGGTAGCTAACTAAATATAATTACATAAATGAAGAAAATAAGAGCTAACTGAAGCTAATGAGTGCTAACTCAAGCTAATAACTGGAGCTAATGAGAGAAAATCACAGCTCAGGGATTGGGTCTAAGGACCTCGGCCAGACATCAGGCACACATTCAAAATTTCTTGCAAAGAATGGTCTATGCGTTATTTTTGCACATGCCATGTCAGATTTACCAAGTTGAATTCACAACAAAAAAAAACAAAACAAAATGACAGCCTAGCTCATCAAACAACCTATAGCTAAAAAGCAATTTTAAATTGAAATTGGAAGTAATTTTTTTTTTTTAGACCAGAATTTAAGGTTCGCATCTAAACAACAACATAAACATTTAACCTAAACAGAGTTTTTGTTTCCCAGTCATGGTGATTGAAACAGTGCTGACATTTCCAGAATGTGCCAGTTCCTCTGGAGTGGCCTCCTATCCTTTAGTGCCAAGGCAGTGTAACCCCAGGCATTCTCCACACATAACTGATCTGAGAACAGATGCTGACATTTAGCAAGGTCCACATGTTTATTCACACATCATTGATTAAAGTGAAAACAAAACTTGGTCTCCCTTATCACTCTTTCACTCACTTTCCTTTGTAACTACAGTGCTACTGTGTGCCTGTATGAAAAAAGTAGTGACTGAGTTTCCATTTACTCAGATATAATAGCTTACTAATGAAATCTCAGGGACACGCTATACGACAGCCACAAAATCCACACTGACAAATGCTCCTGGTTTTAACTCTAAATGGCCAAACAAATATATATGTCCCTGCCAGTCTGCAGATTAATGTAAGTGCTGCTTGACCTCATGCTGTGAAAAAATAAATTGCGTAGAATTTTTTTTTTCCCCCCAATGTAAATGTAAAATAATTAGCAACAGACAGTAAACATAAAAGCATCACATAAGTGTCATCATATTCTCCATCCTGTTCCTCCAATCCCATATGCTCAAGCAGACAATAAAACTCCAACTTGTATATGAAAAAAACAATCAAATAACAAGAAAATGAAATGTAGAAAATGTCTCGAAATATACACGCACAGTACTGTTTTTCCTAAAGTTTAATTTTTTAACAGTTAACATGCTGATATCTGCACCAGGAACAGCTTCAAATTTGGAGATTCCGTTTTTTGTTCCAAAATAGAAGTATACATAACATTAGCCATTAAAATAAATCTGAGGCTGATTGAGAAAATAGAGCAGAATTATTTTGGAGGGAATATAAAACTATTAAAGAGTCATAAGAAAACATAGAGTCTTAAACATCAATAGCGTAGTTCCCACACAAACTGCACACACGGCTGTTTTTTTAATAACGTTTAATTAAGTGCTTTGTTTGTATGCAATAAGAATCTTAATTGTTATGATGCAAGAGTAGGCAACATATATTAAATGAAAATAGATTAAAAAACAAGAGGGTAGATGAGACCTTATTTATTTTATGTAAAGATAATTGCCAATAGAGGTTGTATTTATTAGTAGCAATGCAGACATAAAGAATGTGATTTTCAGTCTGGAAGAAGGTAATGGCTTGGCAATGTAGAATTTGTGCTTTCACTGCCAACTTTAAAGCATGTGAGCTAAAGTTGTATTATGTATGCTGAAATATGTATGAAAAATGTACACCTATTGTACTTTCTTCAACACATTTAGAAACAAACAATTACTGTATCTACAGATACAGTATGTCTCTGCTCAAGCACAAGAAAAGATTGTGACAGTATGTTAAACAAGGTCTATTTATGCTGTCGTGCACCACATGGACTCATGCTTTATCAAGCTGTCATCAAGTTCCTTTCATACATGCCAACTTTGCATTTGTGTTAAAACATGACGTGAATACGGCGACCAAGAGAACTCAGCCCACTGCAACTTAAGAAAGCACATGGAAATAGATAAAACACTAGCAAATTAAACATCCGTTTGACAACACTCGTAACACAACCAAATAGAAAAAGCACTGCATGTACAATGGCTGAATATAAAGTGATGAACACGTCAGACACCTATGTATTACTAAAATGTAATTTTTCTTTATTCTAATATTTTAATGTCTGATAACAATCAGATATCTGTTTTTGTGTTTCCAATCTTGATGAAGATGGTTCATAATTTCCATGTATTTTGTTGAGTTGTGTTTGATCTCTCTCAGCCTTTTTAGA
The DNA here is from genome assembly GCA_001698575.1 of Mola mola. Taxonomy (NCBI): domain Eukaryota; kingdom Metazoa; phylum Chordata; class Actinopteri; order Tetraodontiformes; family Molidae; genus Mola; species Mola mola. Next base: position 25,755,482 of record KV751334.1, read on the forward strand.
AGAACCCAATACACTGGAAATTGTGGATTATTACTAAGTTTTAAAATATAGCTAAAAAACTTGGTTACATTCTGCCTCAGGACTTTAATTTGGTTTTAATTAAATGTGAGGTATAGCTTCCAAATAAAGCAGCCTCACATTTGGAGGCATAGCAGGGTTTTTGTTTTTTTTAAAGTCATTTAATGGCATTTCTGAAGTGTCCCTCTGAAAGTACAGACTAATGGGAAATGGCGCTGACTGTGCTAGCCCTTCTAAAAACAGCACAGCGGCAGCACATCTCCCAGTTCCTTCATTTTCTGTTTTTTTTTTTTGATGTGTCTGAAATGTGACAGGTGGGTATGAATTGTTGCAACTGTTGCATGTTTACACAGTTGTGTATACAAGCATATGGCTTGGAGTGACAGAATAAATGTGTGTGAGTGTGTGTGTCTGTGTGTATTATCCATGGAGTCCAGGCCTGCAGTTAGCAGTAGTGTGCTAGCTGAGGTGGAACAGTGGAAGGCAGATTGCTTGGGGAATGCCACAATTCTCCCCTGCCTTTCATTTACCAGCTTAACCAATCCAATCCCACAACCAGGACAGGAGATTCACAGTTACTACATTTGCCAACAATGCATCAATTATCCTTTTAAATTACTTTCTAGCGGCGTTTTTTAATTAAATGTATTAAAGTCAATCAATCATTTGTGTTCCCTTTCCTGGCCAAGTATGTAACTCTCCAGCAGTTTGTCATACACTGCTGCACCTCACATTTTATATTCAAGACAATTAGCTCAAACTTTTATACAGCAGGTGTCTACACTGACTGCAAAGAGTAGGCAGATTCAGAGACTTATGGCTACTGAGTAATAACTTCAAAAAGAAAAACTTGCTTGTCTCCTGCATTTGCATTTGAGAGTTGGAAACTAGATCTTGTCAGTCTACTACCACCACAGCTTTGGGAAATGCTAAAATCTGTGACAAAGTACATATATTAAGAGAGATTACATGAGATTTCTAAGGGCACTTTGGTGACTAACTATCATTAAAACTAACAAATTCAGTAAAATAATGGGTTGGAAACTTGCCGAGAAGTGTGTGGTGTTTGGACCTGGACCTTTCAAGCAGGTCTGGTGTAGTGCACATACCAACTTTTTTCTTTAAAAATTTTAAGAACTGTTACTTTAAAGCCTTCTTAAATCAGACAAGCATCACATTACATGGTGGGTTTTTTTTGGGTTTTTTTGCCAATAGAACATTCATTATAGTCTTTCTTTGGAATAACAACACTAAAATTCTACAGTGGGGCTTCAAGTTAAATCTAAATGTCTTCATGCCATCTGGCTCACAAGGACAACACTGTGATGTTTAGCAGACAATACTTGTCATGTTCTTAGCTTAGCGTGAGCATGCCAAAATATGGTAATTAGCATTAAACACCAAATGCAGCAGAGACAGGTGGAAATATCATCAGTTTTGGAGGTAATACACCAGAGTGCTGTAGAAATTTTGGACAGGATGATGGCATGAGATGAAAGCTGATAATCAATGTTTTAATGTCTGTACAACATTTTAAAACACTGATCCAGATATTTAACTCAAAAACACCTCATATAATGGACATAAACCTAACGGATTTTACAGGATAAGTGAGAGGATAATCAAAGTCAACATAATTAATAATCTGGGAACCATAAATATCTGAATGAAATTGTGCCAATGTATCTATCAATACATGTTGTGATATTTCGCAGTTAAAGTGAAAACTGATACCAGTAAAAGACATTTTGGAGGATCGTGACAATCAGTAGGCATATCATCTGGACAAAATGAATGTCTTTGTAAATCTCCTCCATCCCATAGCTATTTACCTATTTCAGTCTTCAGTGGTGACCTGTCGACCAAACACACACTGCCTGGAGGCCCCCTACTCATGACGTCAACAACAAAAGAACTGCTGAGACGGGGCAGCAGAGAAATATACAGTGGTAAAACCAGAGCAGCTGGGGATTGGTAACAGAGAGAGAAATATAAGGAAAGACAGAAGGAGAAAAAGTGAGACATGAGAAGCGAGGTGCCATGAGGGTTCTTGGGTAAAGCATGAGGAGATAAGAGCTGTTCAATAGGCCCTTAAGAACGTGGCAGGCCAACGTTTGAACTCTTAGGCTCAGTGGATCAGAGGCAGAAATCTCTTAGAATTAAACCACTAAAGCTGAGAGAGGGGATTTTTTTTTTCCTCACTGTCAATCTGTTATAAAAAGTACTTTGGGAATCCTATTTGGTTGATTCATTGATGGAAATTAACACACAATTCTATCATTATTTGCAAGGATATTTTTATTTAGTATGAAGAACAGTTTGGTTTCTCTGAATGCAAAATTCATAATAACATTTACATATATGCAGGAAATCTGTATTTCATAAAGTACAGACAACAGATTTTTCATGAAAAAATAAAGAAATATGCTATGAGTGTTCATTTTACGTACAATTGAGTAAAATGCCAAGATTACATTTGGCTGTGTTACGTATATGTTTGTGGAAGAGTCCACACTCCTGACAGACAATAGAGGCAAAGAGTGTGACTCAGTGTGAGTATCAGTGTGACTGTTATACTAATGGAATTACTGAAATTAGGAGTGCCTTTACCCTGAATTTATAAGGACAATAGGGACAGACTACAACCCTCATTTCTTGGACCACTGTGTAAAAATTTAAAATTAAAAAAAAAAACCCTCCCAGCACTCAGGGGGAATTTGTGAACTACTACTGCAGAAAACTTTGAACTTTCTCTGACGTTTGTGCATGAGTACATGTTGGAGAAAGTCAAAAACTTGTTTTTCAATTTCTTATTTTCCATTCTGTCATGTTTTTCTGTTGCAGGAGAGAAAGTTAAAACCTAAAAAAATTAAAAACTAAAACAGATTATCTACAGCCAGGCTGGGCTGTTCAAAGTGAACATTTGATGCTTAGTGGGCACACTGTGGTCCACCATGCAAGTCTTTTATGTTAGGACACTGGATGAGTCAAGACAATGCATTAAAAAGTCACTGAGATATTTAACAAAAAGACCAGAATATAATTGTCAAAATTGTGCAAAAAAGGATCTTAAGGATCTTAAACAAAGTCTAAAGGATCAAGATGTCAGCAGGATTCATCCTCTTGAGACAGTGAACATGTGATGAGACATTTCCACGCAGAGAGGCTACAACAGCAGATATTAAAGGAGTCTGATAGTGTTCAGTCAAAAGTCTTTCTAATTCTGGTCATGTAAAACCAAAGAGCAGACCTTGCCATTTCAAAGTTGATGTTTATGAGCTCCCTTAATTTATTATGATTTTGCCTCTTGGTTCTTGTTAAATTGCACAGCCTCTTAGCATGCCTGCCTAATCTTGTTAGATTTCATTTTTTTAATAGAAGAGCAGACAAACTTCAAATACATATAGTTTAGCAAGGCTGTTCTGCTTGCAAGGCTGAACGCGCTGCAGAAATCCATTTACAAAACCTATAACATCTAAAGTTCAATCTGAAATGGAATCCAACAAAAAATAGCAATCTTACTTCAGCTTAAACTTAAATGAGAAGGAAAAGGGGAAAGGGGATTGAGGAGAGGAGGGTAAGACGAGCATGAAAGTAAGAACAGATGAGTCAGTTGATGTTTCTGCTTCAAACTCAGACAGCCTCCAGTGTCTCACTCAGTGGGTGAATCAGCTTCAATGAACTGACCTCCATCCAAAACTCAGGTTCTTTAGAACTCTAACCCTCTGACTGACAATGCTCCTGAAGAGTTCTTTTGATTTATTAAAAGGTGAACTGACATAAAGGACGGTGTGATGCCCTTGTACTTGTCGTAATTGTATTGACATTGTCCCTTTTTTTCTCCAGTGTAACCATCAGAGAAGAGCTTCAGTGAAACTTGTAATATGTGAAGCACCTATGTTGTGCTGAGAATTATTTCCCATTCGAATGAGGAATCGTGTAACTCTGCAGTGACTGTAATATATAAAACCTAGTACAAGGGCAACAGTGACAACGACTGTTGATGTGATTCGTTCATTCATTACACTTATTAACAAGTGCCACTCCTTAAAAGGTGGCTGGTAGGGGAAGATCTATTTCATTTAAATCAGCAAAGTAAAAATATTTTTAACATTCTGTAGAGACATTATCAGCAAAGACCATATTATACATAGTTATCTCTTATGTTTCCTACATCTCTCTGTGAGAGAGGATCAAAGATGACCAATCAGTCTTGCCACCATAGCTACCCTACAACAAATAACATATACATCTGAAATATCTGATCATTTAGGAAGATCATCTTACAACACGAATGCTTCTATGACCTACGTCAACAAACCAACAACAACAACTGCACATTGTGACACTGCATGTTGACTTGCCTTGTTGCCTATGATTCACTAGGTACCTCATTGCACAGTATACAGGAATGTCTTACGCAATCTTATTAGGTCCATGTAACACAGTTTGGCTTGCAATAAAATTATAAGATTGCAATATTTTAGGAGGCACAAAAACAGGGGTAAACTGCAGCTAATACACAGTCACTTTTTTAATAATCAGTGATGTTGCTCAGAATAAAATTAGCATTATGGAATATCGGTATGAGTTAACACAAAAGGGGACCACATAGAGCTGGGCAGTATGGCCTCAGAATATTATGATTTTACATATCAAACATATCAAAATATTTCTCCTCAACAGCTATATATAAATGCTAGGACTGGGCAACAAAATCAAAAATCAATACAGCCATAATTATGTTAAAATGAGTACTGGCAGTAATATTACCAAAATTAGATCTTTAATAAATAAATAGTCAGTAATGTTGATTTAATGACAGAACTGTGGCAAATGTTAGAATAGATTAAACACTGATGAGTCCAGAAAATGACTAATTTTACTCAATTTTACTGTAATGCAACCTTCAAAACCAGTAAAAGACAATATTTGTCTTATCAAGATAAAATGTATAATGATTTATATTCTCATGTCAAGATGATACACTGTATACTGCCCTGCTCTAGTGCCACTTCATAAAATTAATTTTAATATTATATTTACCACCTCACTTCCTCTTCTTTTCCTCTAATCCTCCTAACAATGGAGATGCCTGGCACACACACCTCTACAGTCTGCATGGCAAGCAGGGTAGTAAGTGAAAATATGAGGTGGGGAAAAGAAAATGCTTGGAACTATATATGTGTAAATGGGGAAGCTTGTGAGGATATAAAGATAACGCAGATGAGCACACAGTGCACAGACATGGAGGAAGAGCACAACAAAGGCAAACTGCAGGCTGAGGTTTGTATGATAATGACCAGCTCGACACACTTTAACTAATGTGTGGTCTGAGTTTAAGATCAACCGTGGCTGACCCATATCAGTGCAACACAGTCCTCTACTTCTACTACTTCCCTCTTTAAAAAAGAAAGGTTTATACTGCCGAGTTAAATAAAGCGTCGGACGTGACAAGACTATACACAGCAGAGGAAACAACATATAAAGTGAAACAATGATGAAGTAAGAAAAAATGAAAATACGGAGAAGAAAACTGTGTAATTTTCAGAAAAACATGTAAGCAGATGTATGTGTAACCCTGTATGTGACTGTGTTGCTGCTGTTGAGAGGTCAGTTCCCCCAGTAAGCTGGAAACCAAAGTCACCTTATGGCAGCTGTCTACTCATACACAAACGACTTTTTGAACCTCACAGATAATGACCAGGGAGGTAATAGAGAAGGATGTAGGCCATGAACATCCCTACATGTGCAGTCTGGTGTTCAGATGTTTTTTTGCACATGACTGGGACCATCTGAGCTCAAATTACCTTCATATTATGCTATGTACAGTGTTTCAGAATCACTGTGACCAGCTGGAGAGGAAAATGGTGAATTTATGTGTGTCCTTGTGTATCCGTGTGCAGGAAGCTACACAGCGCCCCCTGTGTCTCGTGCACACATTACCTGAAAATCCCTCTCCTCTAGAATTTCTTTCCTCCACCTCACCAGGAAGGCGGCACACACGTACAGGTGGAAATGGGAGAAGCCCTCTGGTTCAGCCTAGATAGCAAGAGATAGCGAGAGATAGAGAGAGATAGAGAGAGAGAGAGAGAGAGAGAGAGAGAGCAGACACTGATTTATGACAAGTTTAACATTTCATAGCCATAAAACAAAATACATCTCCATCACTGCCATGTTAAATTGTTCAAACAGAGGTTTAAGGATTTAAGGAAATCATGTCAGTACATTCAAAATACCTCAAATCTTCGTTTCAAGAAAGATTTAGAAGCAGTATTACACAGTGCAATACAGAGGCAGAAGGGAATTCTAAAACCTTTTTCTGTCACCATGCAGCGCGACAGAGACGAAGAAAGCTACAAATCCTCTCTTCTTTGCACAGCTCTTTTAATTTCAGGCCCTCGTTAGGATTGGCAGGTAACTTTTTAAACAAAGGATGATGTGTTCGTGTTTCTGTCCTTTTAGTGGGAGTATATGCCCCCATGATGATGGTATACAGTATCCTATACACAACTTAATATGTGAGCTTCTCTAGAGGTTTAGCTTTATGTTCACATGCAATGTGGAATTGCATGATTTAGTGTATATGCATGACTTACCACACAGGAAAAAAAACATGTAAAAACTTGCACTGTTTAGTGAGGGCATCAATTCTTGTTTTCTTATGTACCGTATATTTCAAACTAAATGGTGAACTTAAAAGAAACTAATTTTTTTTACTAACCAGGCGACATTTACAGTTTTGGTAAACAGCTTCATTTCATCAAAGTGCAGCCCTTTCACAGAGTTGAATGTGTGGAGACAAAGATGAGGTTGGACTATTACTGATCCTCTCTAATAGTTATATATTTGCTACTTTTGGAGTCATTGGCATTGGACCTATGAGTCAAATAGATATGTGGACATCTCATCCCAGCTCTTCAGTCATCAATGTTGCAGAAGGTTGACATCCATGGCTGAACCGGTAGTGTTTTCTTTTGAGTCTTGGGCCTTACGCACACAAGTTCCGTTAGTTAAGTGACTGCACCAAGCAGTGGTGACATTTGGTTATGTTCAGGCACACGAACAATATGGTAAGTGTTTAGGGAATGAGGAGAGTCACACACACACAACTGCTCTTTTATTATACACTGTACCCTGCGGAGCGCAAAGCCAGACATATGTTTCAGGAATTTGGACATGGTTATCACATTTTATCACACCTTTACAGGATTCCAATTAGAGGCTGCAGAATTACTCATTTCCACTTAGTCTGAATCACAAATTGCAAGCAATGCTCTCTAACCACGATACTCCTTTGTGTACAGCAGTGAGAAATAACTCTGCAGGAATAAACAAAGTGCTTTTACTGCTGTGATAATTGGATTTCCCTCTAGGATAAAAGGAAACATATACAGATGAATGTTGGATGAAAAGATTAAATTCAGACATAGTGCCAAAATTGTTATGAAATCGTCAAAAAAACACATCTCGTTTACTACATTGTTTAGGACAGATTGGTCTTGCATATGCCTATTTCTATGTTTGTCGTTAGGCCTCTTCTTACTTTACCTCCCACTTACTTAAGCAAAATCTCAAAATTTTTTGGTTGCTTTGTTTGTATGCGAGTAAGAGAAAGTGAGTACAATGGGGAAAAATGGCGAGGCAGACGTAGAAAAGGAAACAAGAGACGGGTGCTTGTGAACAGCGGAGCATAGCGTGATGTGAGTTGTAAACTGGCACATGATTGGCGTGTTGCAGCTTCAATCCAAACAACTGAAGCAAGCAAACAAATGGTATCGTGTATAGACACACACAATGATGAGTGTGTGTATGAACGGCATACAGGAGCACAATGTTTAACAGTCCCCCACAGATTTGTGCGGCTTTAATTTCCTTTGTTCCATCAATTTGTGCGTGCGTGTGAGTTGGTGGTTGAGAGTCTTTGGGAATGGTTATGTTTAAAATTCAATTTATTTCTCTTACTCACATTCTCCCTCTTTTTCCCCCCACATAGTCCCTGCATTCATCCACTGCTCTTGCGATCCGTTGCCTCCTGCAGCCTATCATTTACTCTTCTCTCCATTTTGGGGGGAATATTTCACAAATCAAGAAGTGATTTATCTCTACCAATAAAAACTTCAGTAAACAAGAAATCTTGATATTTTGATTGGTCACTTTCATTATTTCCATGGCACTCTCAGCATTACCTTGACATTTAGTGCTACTA
>KV751334.1:25763720-25798209 GCA_001698575.1 Mola mola
TGTGGTATACTGTATTTGACTTGCTTTGTTAAAGTGCAATCTAAAACACAAATTAAATTCTGTAACCTCTGACAATTTTGTATGCAATGCATACATACACTACATTACCCCTTTCTTACATGCACAATCAAAATGTACATATATTTGTCATTATTTGAACACACTTCTAAATAAGTCTTTACTTGACTGATTGTTAAGATCTTTACACAGATCAAAATAATATTTCAAGCTTATTAATGCTGGTGCAATAAAATACTGAATCAATTAGTGGAGACGGTCATAATTTGAACATTTTGATCATTTACAATAAACATGATTTTGTTAGTTCAACACTACAGGCATAGTTTGTCTCTAACTTCTGAATTGGAAAATGTGCAAATTAGCTACCTTTCATTAGTTTTTCATTCTTTGAAGAATATCTTTGGGTTTGAGACTGTTCAAGCAAATCAAGCAATGTAAAAATGTTATTTGAGGATGCATTTTCCACACAAAAAAGAAAAGCAAAGAACTGATTAGGGTTGTATTGTCCTGGTTTAAGAGGCTGCATTACAGTAAAATTATGCAATTTTCTGAACTAATCAGGGTATTCTACCTGTTCTAATATTTGTTACCCACTTTAGTCATAAAAAAATCATCAGTATTGTGGATTTTAATCAAGACTTTATCACAAATGTTGTACCAATAGTCATCCCTACAACACTGTTGCAGTATCAAAAACTGAGTATATTTTCAAAAATAATGAGATCATTTCGATTTTGTTGCTCAGACCTAAAAATAATGAAGAGGCACTGAATAAAAAAAAAACAACCTTGTAATATACTGTGTATTAAAAATGTGATATTTCAAAGCCATACCCTCCCAGTCTTAAAATAGATTAAGCAATAAGAGAAATAACTGCATGTTTGAGGCCTATTAAATGTCAAAAACCCTTGTGGAAAAGGTATGCATTAGCATGTACTCGGGGGGGGGAAACCATTCCGGAAACATGTTAAATTGTTAGTTTCAGAGCAAATTTTACTAGTATCAAGTCAGTTTAGCATAACACTATGAAGACTATGAACAATTTTAACAAATAAAAGAAAACATGCTCAACAGAAAGATTTCAAGGTGCTGGAAGGTAAGTTTCTAACCTTGGAGTGAGTCAGCGTAGCCATTCCCCACTCATTCCAATGTTTATTCTAAAGTAAGGTAACTGACCTACAGCTCCAGAACCATATTTTACATTTAGACATCAATGAAACATCAGCACCTTATCATCATCATCAGTGGTGTCAATCTTCTTGTCACCAATCTCTTGGCAAAAAAAACATATAATGTAAAATTCAATGTATACAAATATTTAAATTTTCCCACCAAAAACAAGAATGTTAAAATTAAAAGATGTTCCTTTTTGAAACTTAGAAATCTTGGTCTAAATCTCTATCACCTGTTTGTGTCTCAGACACCTTTTATCCTCTCCAATCACTGCTGCTGCTTTCAGCTCATGGCTTTGCCATCATTATGATTTGCACAATAAACTCTGTCATGTGAGTCAAGGTGACACTGTCAAACTTGTCTCTACCTCCTCTCCCCTCCATTGTTATGCTTGTTCTTCCACCCCACTTTTGTCAGTGCAGCCATATTGGCTGAGACAGGCAATACTGACTGACAAGCGCCACTGATTAAGGATCGAAAAAAGCGTGGCGTGGAATGGAGCAGAGAATGGGGGACTAGGGTACGGTCAACAGGGAGAGATGGGGAAAAATATAGGGGTAGAAGTTGGGAGGCTTAAGGTAAACAGAAGAGGAAACGGAAAGGTAGAACATGGACTAGAATGAGAGACAGTGTCTTTAAAGTGCTGTGCTGACTGTCTGACTAGTCTCATCCCGCAAAAACAAACCAGCTTGATGTTGGACTAACTTGATACCTTGAGGAGCCAACTCCAGGCAAGGTGAAACGGGAGTGGTGGGGAATGTTGCAAGTTCATAAATGAGCAAATTTAATGTAATGCAAAACTACACAGACAGAATACGATGTGGTGCCGATGTCTGATTGACAGTTGTAAGGCTTTTTTCATGGCATGAGAAGGAACGTGTCTGAGACAGTAAAGTGGATTGCTGACATTACCTGCTACAAACTGCACTAAACCTTTGAAAATCCATCCTGAAGAGCTCTGATAGTGTAAGTGGTGTAGTGAGTGGCTGAGGAATATGTTTAATGCTACAAAGAGGACTGAGGCCAATGAAGACAAGAGGTAGATTGAATTTACTTAAATGTGGGTGGAAGGAGCTTACAAAAAGGGGAAAATACACCAAAATTTACATTGTAAATTAACTTCTGTACATATGTGCTCATTCCCAATGTGGTGTCTTGCTTTAGGCTACTTTTTCAAATTGCCAAACACTGAGGTTAATAAAATGGAGGGAAAAAAAAAATCCCACAAAATATAATGAAAACAGAACTCCCACCTTGATTGAGTCCATTTCAGATTCCCACTGCATTTGTTCAGCCTTGCTTTATGTTAAGGATGAATTTGAAACAAAAGCTTTCACAGATTTCCATTATTTCAGAGTGAGTGCATAAATACTGTAAATCAGAATCAGAGTGTGTACATGGGGAGTTGAAGGAAAATTATTCTGTGATGAGAAAATTAGAGACATTACAAAACAAACCAATACATTTAATATGTCATAAAATCTACCTTGATGAAATGTTTGCTATGTCAGGGAGATAGCTGGAAGATTTTTTTTTTTTTTTGGGAAATGTGCACGTTTATTGACATAGTATGTGTATGTTCAGGGTCTACAGAGACCTTTCCTCCTGTTTGGAATGGCCACAAGGTCAAAGATGAATGTAATTACGAGGAAGGGGACTTTTTTTATTCATATTCGAGAGTGAATACAAGTCTTGTAAAGTTTAATAATTAACATTGGCAAATAGCTAAAATATATGCATGTCTAAAGCATTTACAAAACTAATTTCTCTTGGCTTTACTCTGTATGCTTTTGATTAAACAACGGCATCAATGAAACTCAAGCTCAATGACAGCATTTGTTTCGCTGAAAAGAAAAACAGCCGTTCATCCTATCATTCATCTCTACTGTGACAACAATGGAAGGAAGAGTGAATGGAACATGTAGCTCCTTGAGGCCATGAACCACTTTAATTTCAGAGGCTGTGCAAATGATACTGATAGTTTTAAAATATGAGAGATGAGGTACTCAGGAAAAACAATTTGTACTGCACAAAGGAACTTTAGCAGAACTTCTGCTGCATCCAGTGCTGCAGACTGCTTTGCATATATACCTGTAAATATATAAATTTCGTCAGCCTTCATCCCTTAATCTTTAGTCTTCAGTCAAAAGGAGTATTGTCTAATCCATTTCCTTTGTTGCCTCCCACTTCATTTCAGTTGTTCTGATACATATAGTTCAAATTAAAACATGAAATTATTCGTTATGAAAGGACATAAATGATAGAAAGAGAAATAGATCATACTACATGTTTCACAGTGTAAATTGCACCCACATACATGATCAAGTTTAATGAAATTTAGAAAAAAATTAAAATTATGACACATTAGAGCACAGCTAAATAGGAAGCAACAATTAGATCATTTCGCCCAGTGACTTCCGGCCTCACTGTCTGGCCACTCCAAAAGTTCACAAGATAGAAGAAGATTCTATTATAAATACTCAAATATAATACTACAGGACTAAATGCTAAATAACTAATAATAAACACTAAATTCAGCCATCCGTGTGGAATGGGACCATATTTCGCAACCTGAAAATGTCATGGTATCCCTTTAACAGCCATGCTAATTCAGCCACACAGAGCTACTTGCTAATTTCATGCTCCACATAACAGGGATAATTTGGTCCCCGTCTGTATTCTGCTCTGTCTGCCTGTCTGTCTCTCCGCCTGCCGGGGAGGCAAGGTGTGTGAGTCTATGCATGTGTGGGTGAGTTAGTACTACACTCTACATCAATGCTCAGTGTTTTATTTATTTATTTATTTAGTTAATTATTTTTAGGACAATTGGACTGAAGGAGAGAAAATGGGAGAAAAAAAAAAGACAAGAGAAAATAGGCAGAAAATCAGAAAGAGTTGATGACAGAAATATGGAGGAAGCAATGTCTTGTGTTGGATCAGGCTACTGAACAGATGGCCACACCACGGAGAGAAGACCACAACGCAGACGTTAAAACACTCGGGTTAAAAACTACCCTGGAAAACACACGCATGCACACACAGACTCAGTGGCAAAGGTCTTTGCATTTTCAGCATTCATAGGAGACCAAGACACATTTTGTCATCCAGACATTTAGGACGTCTTTCATGTTCTGCTCTGAATCATTGAAGTGCTTAGAAGGACACTCGTCGAAAGGCTGCTTCAACTCGATTTACAAATCCAGTTTCTTTAGATGACATGAATCAAACTCAACTAAACTCAAATTCATCATGTCCCAGAATTCATCTTGTTTTTGCTATCCACACACTGAAACCATTGAGCAATGTGTTAGCATAGTTGCTAGCTTCTGAATAATTTATAGCCATTTACAACAGTGGTGCAAATTAAATTAGTTATACTGTAGGTAACAACATCATCAGCCTACTGTGCATCCAAAGAAAAGTTTAAACAGAAAAAGGAGATTCAATAAGATGGGAAAACAGAATCCATTATCCTACTTAATGCTGACAAGCCAGTTTATGTTATTTGTAGCAGGGCAGTGCCTGTGCTAAAAGAATACAATTCATGGCAGCACTTTGACACCAAACACAATGCTGAGTCAATAAATCTAAGAATTAAAAATCCTGTGTTCTTAACAGAAGGTGTTATGTGAAAGCTATGAGGCAGTGTAAACAGCTTCACTATGGGTAAACACATCACAAAAGAGTTTTACAGAGTGCGCATTTTTATGTAGTGCGGAGTGAAGGTGCTAGCAGGAGATATATGACACTGTTAAGAATGGTACAAACATCATTGACATATTAAAGCCACTCCTTTTTGAGTATAGAAAGCTGAGGTATCCATTAATGATTAGCTCCTGGATGTAACAGTGAACCACAGGACAACAAAAAGGGAGGGACATTATGTGGTAGAGAAGTCTAAAAATGAAGTTAAGTAGAATTAAAGTTAGTAGAATCACATGATATGGTATGACAACAAGTATGTCTACTAGATCATCTCATTTGAGTATGTCAATTTGCATCACATGCATCAGTGCGTTGTCAACAATCATGGTTCCTGGAGAACAACCTGCTAGGAAACCTGTATGCTAGCTGTATGTTTGCTTTGATAAACATCTTTAAAGAGTAAGTGGGATGCAGAAGAACACAGGGCAAGGCCAAAGAGAGTTCAGAGGAAAGATTTACAAGGAGGAATGTGGAAGAATTACTTTAAGACAGGCAAAATGGGGTTAGCAGGCTAAATATATAATGGACGTTATTTACTTATGTCCCACTTAATTTCCTTTAGTGGCATAAGCCTGTTGTCTTGCAGAGTTACATATTTGGCTTTGGAGTCAACTCACCATTTCTGTTTCCTTTCTTGTAACTATAAACTATTAGCAAATTTTGGTGTGCGTTGATGACGGGCACACATTGTTTGCCGGACAAGCTAAGGGCTTTACTTGTAGTTATGTGGTGTCCTGGTCGTTTGAGGACAAGTGGAAATGATTTCCCTCGGGGAATTTCCTTGGTGTTATCCGTTTTGCAATGTTTGGCATTATTTTCTCTTTTTGCTGTATCCAAGCTTAAGCTTAAACATAAACAGGTTCTTATATTCTTGATAAAGGAAAAGGCCAATGCTTTCTTTCCTACAGGAAACTCGTCTGTCCAGCGAGGAACACAAAAAAACTTGTCAGGGATTTGGTCTTGCAGTTCTCTTTTTTTTTTTTTAAGTTTTACAAGAAATAAAAGAAGACAACAATACTTTTTATATTCAAAGACAAACACAATGACCCTGATATCTATTATTCCATGGAAGGCTCTACGGCCAGGAACTTACACTGTTAAATATAAATGAATCAAATGAACAATGTCTGAAATATATGAGAGATGATCACCGTATTTAGCAAATACAATGTAATGGTTATGATAGTCATTGGTGATTTTGACTCTTCTATGGTGAATATTTCATAGAAATCTTCACGCAGTGTTCAGCACCAACACATTAAAGCCTTTAAAGGAAGCCTCTAACAAGGCAGGTCTTTCTGATGTTTGCAGAAAGGTAAACCCCACAGTAAATGATTATACCTTTTACCAGACACTAAACAAACTCTCAGCTGGACTCTTCCTTTCTACGCCAGGAGAATCTTAATTCTGTGAATAATTGTATTATGAGTCACATTTTTTATTTTAGATAACTCACCAGTTTATCTATAACTATCCCTTTCTCAGGAGGCACACAAAACCAAATACTGAAGATGGAACTCTTCACTTCTCACAATGGGATGCAGCTAAAGCTGTCATTAGAGAACAGCTGATGGCTTACATATCTACAAGAACAATGGCCATGAATGAACAAATTGAACAACTTAAAATAGAGCGTGTTAATTTGGAGCAGTCAGTCTCTCAAGCAGTCACACACAGAAGAAAATATGAACCAGTTAAAGCCTGTTAGAAACAAAACTCAATCTTATAATCTTATTGACTATACAATTAAGTGTATACACAATGCAAGAGGTCAATTAAAGTATGACATACAATTAAATCTTCTTTCCTTGATTTTATAAACAGTTGTCAACATCAGAAAATCATCTTTACCATCAATCTCAGAAAAGTATAAGAAATGGCTCCTGTGTACTGTAGAGAACGTGTTGAGAGCAATTATGTTGTTACCTTTTGGCAAATCTTTTGGCCTAGACGGATAAAATGGTAGAATGTTACGGTGCCTTCTGACGCAAAACACTGCCCTGTTTTATGCCCATGTCGACAGATTTCCGAGAAAATTGAATCTTTCCGGACTCCATGAAGACAGTTACAATATCACTGATACAAAAAACAAAGACATCAAAGAGTGTACCTCGTTTCATTCAATTTCCTTGCTCCCAGTTGATTTTGAGATAATATCTAAATTAGTTGCGCACAGACTAGAAATTTTAATGTCCCAGCTAATTGATTCAGATCAGTCTGGTTTCATAAAAGCACAATATGCCTCAGACAATATACAGAGGCTGCTGAATGTGATTCACAACTCCAACCTATACAATGAAGCACCATTAGTACTCTTGATGCAGAGAAAGCCTTTGATAGGGTTGAGTGGTTATATCTATTTTCTGTGCTTAAGAAGTTTAATGTCAGAGACAGGTGTATATGGTGGATCAAATCTATATATACCAACCCATGAGCTCAAATCTGTGTGAATGGCTAGTTTTCTGAAAAGTTTGCTCTTTAGTTAGGGTGTAAACAGGCGTACGCTCTATCCCTGATCCTTTTTAACTTGGTGATTGTACCCCTTGCAGAAGCAATGTGGCATAACAGCGAGGTCACTGGAATTGTTATTTGAAAAACAGACAACACGGTTTTGTTATATGCTGACAATATCGTATTTTGTACCTGTATCTCATAAAAAAAAAAAAAAATGGAAGAATATCAGGCTATAAAATATCCTATTAATTAATATAATATTATCCTATTAAACTCAGAAATCTCTACTGAACTGTAGGTGACATCATTTACTTGAGGTAAAAGTAGTGTCAAATATCTGCCCAGGATAGCCTTTAAATTCTTAACCAAATCTAATTGATTTACTATCTAACTTATTTACTTAAACTTTTCTGTCTTATCATTTATGTACATTTTCTTCTTCTGTGGTATTTTTCATTGACTCTGCTGTCCTCACAATTGTCCTGTTTTATTCCAATACTCTCACTTTGTTGTTAACGTTTAAAACTAATAAAGAAGCTACTGAGAGACAAAAGAAAAGCAAAATGAAAACTTGGGAACAGACAAAATAGCATTGTGCCTGGCTGTCAGTTTTACTGGAAGGTACAAGAGTAGGGGCCTAATATTCCTCCCAGAATCAGACAGGAGGTTAGGGACTGTTGCACAGCCTAGCAAAAAAGTGTATGTGCATGGTTGTGTGTTGTCTGAACAGGTGCGTTGGGACTAAGATCCAAATGACAATGTAAAATATTAAATATTTAGAGGATGGATTACAAGTACGTAGGTTGCTGTCAAGTCACGAAAAAGCACTATTTAATCATTTATGTCTTGTTTCTGTTTTAGACTTGAAGTGGACGGTGTAGCAAGCCGTTTGCTTACAAGTACTTTGTTAACTAATAAAGAATCTATGTAATTATACTATATCATCCCACATTGTAATTCTTAGCTCCAATGATATTAAAAGTCTCTGGATGGCTAGGACCCCATCCAAACAAACGTGTCAGACAGCGTGTTAAGAGTGCGACTGACTGAGAGGTCTGCACTATCTACCATTACATTCAGAAACATAAATACACCTGCAAGACATTTGACTCAACACCAAATGCCTGCTGGCTGAGAAAAGAAAAGAAAAACCTAATTTGGAGAACACTAGGGGTAGTTGTGGTTATTCAGTATCAGAACCTACTCAGAAAGTGGGTTCGTGAAAACAAAGTGCTGCTGTTGGATCACATTGTCCCCCTTGAGCAGGGTTTCTTTGGCTTCCTAATGATTGATATCCATGTAAGTCATGTGAGTATTTATTCATCCAAACTATGGTTTTGTGGAAATCTGAAGAATAAGCATTTCAGCTGCATACACCAATGTGGCTTTGTTTTAAGTTTGTGAATTTTTCCACTTTCATTTTTTCACAATTCTTTGTCCTTTTTCTCTAAATAACATGTACCCGACATGATCATCACTTTCTTTTACTTTTAGCCTTCTGTTTTTTCAACACTTACCCATACTACCGCTCATCAACTAACTCTTCTTCTTAACTGCAACCAAATTCACCAAATGTGGATACTGACATTTGACAAAGGGTCATCATTTACATGGTCATGTTTCTGTAAATGGAAAGCAACTACACTGCACAAAATGACACAGTAGCTATGTTCACATGGACGCAAATATTCACAATAAAGGGCTATTTGGGTAAAATTACACTCACTGCGCACATGTGTGCCCTACGCCAACGTGACGTGACGTGACAACAGCACAAAACTTGGAGGGACGTTCATGTCCTCCCGCTCTCTCCTCCTGTAACGCAGGAGCATTATGCATTGCTGAGCCCGTAGCTTGATCACGGAGAACAGTAGAAACGAGAGTAGGGCTTTCAGGACCTGACGCAGGGCCATTCTTTAAGAGTGCCGAGTTTAATTTGCAGGGAAAAGCGCAAAACTGCAAAGTGTAGCCACATCGGCATTTGTTTTACAGCACAGGCGGAAGTATAATTTCTTCATCTGTGGTAATTTTAGGGAAATTAGACAAATCTGCGCATGTCAAAATGCTGTTATTCTGGTTAAAACCCAGTAAATGTATATGCACGTCATGATCGGATTATTTGATCTAGCGTCCATATAAACAGCGGATTCAGAATTTCATATCCCTAAAATTTCTAATCTGATTAAGAAATTTTGCACATGTAAACATAGCTAGTGACTCTTGAATTGTTTGAAATTAGGATTCTTTAGGGATTGGACAAAAGAAGCAACTCAAAGATTTCACTTTGGGCTCTCTAACCTTGTGATGAGCATTCATATATTTATATAGCCCAAAGCATTCAGCATGAACATCATCGGATGATTAACTAAAAGATTAATTAAAAGAAAAAAAACAAAACATTAATGGCGGCCCAATCAAAAGACGTCAATATCAGCAGATATTATATATTTTCAAAACAATCAACCATGGTTAACAGTCCAACAAATTAAGTCTCCATTCAAATTCATGCTCCTTCTGTCCATTGTTCTCATCTAATAAAATACTGCAATCACATATATTACACTCATAATCTCCCCTTCAACTGGCAAATCCATTATATGTACTCTAACCTAACCCCGACCTATCCACACAATCTGACACACACACACACACACACACACACACACACAAATAAACAGATAGGGTAAGGATAGATATGCTACTTTACAGAACAGTACAGAATTTTTGCAATCACACATACACAAAAAAGGGTGCAGAAACAATAGCCAGCTACCCAGTGACTGTAGTTTAACATTTCAGTGTGGTTACGCTCCAAACAAGGTCAGCTAAACTTTATCATGAGTCTTTACACAATGAAAAATCACACAGAGAGGATTGATTTATTGTATTACTATATAGGAATGTTGTCTTGTAATGTAATATTAACTGCTGTAAGTCCACAGATAAATATATTTTATTTGGAAAGGGCCCATAACCTCAAAACTGAACTTTAGAATAAAACTAAAGAAGAATTTGGTACTCAACAACAGGAATACTAGCACTGGTAGCAGTTTTAATTTCAGTAGTTACTTCCCTGCTATTAGTTATTTTGGATGGCAATGTATGACTGCCTGTTGTAGCATCACATTTTATTTTTTATAACTATACTGGATGGGACATTTATGGCATACATGATTATTGGAGTGATGTGGTGTGTGTCTCATCCAGTATATATTACAATTTCAAGCTTGGCTAACTCTTAACAAATTCAGTCATCCTGTTAAATCAATAACTGAAGTGTAAATATGACTCTTGTAATTGACATGTGGCCAAACTCTATCTGTGCGTACCTGGTAGGTGTCCCACAGTCTGATCGTGCAGCGTAGCGGCAGCTCCCTCATCAAGAGGTTGTTCATCCAGCGGAAGGCAAACTGAAGGTACTCCACCTCATAGTGATGCATGTGGCGGTGCACAGACTCTGCCAAAAATAATGTTCACCATTAAAAACAAAACAACGACAGCATCCCACATAGATTAACTTTCCACAAATCTTTGTAATTCCTTTAAGATCATGATATAGTAACAGTGACAGCAGCAATTTTGTGCATAGACAGATTTTTTTCATAATTCTTTTCTCTGTTATTAACTACTGCAGTCAGTGTCACAACCATCCCACACACAACCTCGTCTTCATAATAGAGATGTAATTACAGAGCTATCAGGATTGTCGGAGGAAAGCTACATGCCAAACCGAGAGGAGAAATGAGAGCATAGTTAAATAAAGCTCCAAAGCAATTGCATGTCAGTGCAGTGAAAAAGGAGCAAGTAATACTGTAGGTCATTAGCATCCAGAGGTATGGGCCATATCACATGCAGAGTTCTTTTGTAGTATTCTTTGATATTATTGCCTGACTAGGAGCAGATTAATCTAACTTTGTCAATTTATCATACAGTTAACCTTTGTTTTTGTTGAGGAAATAAAGGATGATATTCATTCACTCTGCAATGATTTTAATCCTATACAATGAACATATGTGTGTGCATGCGCGTGTGATATTTTCCCCCCTCGTCTTTAGTAATAAGACAAGTTAAAAATAACACAAAGATATCTCGGCACAAAAACTGTTCATTTATATCCGGTAATTTAAAACCTTAAACAGACATGGTGTTCCTGTGTGACTATTACATTCTTCTTTGCATTTGACATTGAACATCAAAACATCAAAAATGTTTTTTCTGACAGAGAATTGGTAAACAGTTATCATTGACACGATATAATATACATATTTCTTTTTGCTATTTTCCTGGAGGCATGTTTGTCAATCTTTCTTCTTCATTATTCATTAACCCAAATCCTGTTTGCTCCCACTAACTTTTTAAAATACTTCACAAATATAAACACACGGTACATCTAAAAATATTCTAAAAAAGCAAAATAATTAGTTTTTGGCAAATAATGTGTTTGTTTGGATGGATTTTTCTCAGCAGATGAAAACAAACAAGGTGTAATTGTATATATTCCTGGCAGTGGAGTATGTGTATATGGAGCTGACTTAAATAAAGAGCAACCAAATCTTCACGTCTCAGCACAGTTGTTTTTCTTCGATAAATCACAGGTGAAAACACAAGAAACAGCTGAATAAAATCAGTAATGAAAAAAGACATTTTTACTCATTTTCATTGTTGGGCTCGACATTCCAAACACAAATATTAGCATATTAAACATCTGAATCTCTCTCACTACACCCATAAAATACAGTATGCTTAGTTTTCTCCTCCTATGACAATGTTCTCACTTGCAACAAGCCACACAGAAAGAGGACCATATGCCTCATGGGTCAGTCTCATTATGGTGTCAACATGGAGTTCAAACGTCAGTGGCAGTGTCATATGGCAGGGTGGCAGGAACGCCAGCTAAAAAGAGGAGCTGATGAAAAGCAGCAATTAATATCTTTCATGCCTTCATTCCTTTCTGTGCTTGATAAATGTTTGTTTTATTGTTCTTTACATAACAAAAGATTAAAAATACCCCTCAGTATTCAGCAGCACACAATTTCATAGTCATCAAACCCATGACACTTATTCTCTCTCACACAATCGCACACGCACATTTCATAATAGAGATGTAATTAAAGAGCTGTCAGAGAATCTTTGAGGAAAGTCAGTTAGGGAAGAACTAAAGCATCCTTTCTCTCACACTGTGTTCTTAATCAGAGCCAACTGACAAGCACACACACACACACCCAAATACAGCTTTAATAAATGTTTAACTGGTGAGACATTACATAAAATATTTCCAGCTAAGGAAATACATACATTTTCGGTCTAAAATACATGCAAGCAAATGTATAGATAATGCTTTTCATTCATTGCTCTTACATGCATGTTTAACAATTACGTGCACACTTCACCATATGAGCAGGATGTGAGGTAAACACCAAGCGATTATTTCACACTCTGCGGTTTAATTATCACACGCTCCTGTAAAAGCATAAATAAGGCGAGCCCATTAATGGTGAATACATCACAGTGACAGATCTCAGCTCACTGCCAAACAGTGAGGAAGAGAGCGGAACCACTTCAGACAATGTCAAATTACGCTCATGAACTTGCTCAGCCTAAAATTAGCAACTTCACCAAGGCGTACGATGGGGGAGTGGCAGATGGGACAGTCAGTGTAGCGAGAAGGGAGGGGGGAAGCTTAAATATAATAAATTAAAGAACAACAAGAAAACCTGAGGCGCTAAATCTTGTGACTTTTTAACCATGGGCGGCTATCCAGCTGGCACAGTGTTTGGCATGCTGGGTAGCATAGTCAACGGGGACCAAGCAGGTTGAGGATGACATCGCTCATAGACGCTGATTGACGGATGAGTTCTGTCATACTTTTTCCTGCTGGATAAAGTTTAAGACAGAGGCCATGATGCAAGCTTGTCCGCGCTCCACGGTGGATGATAGCCCACGGCTGGTAAAGTGCACGTGGACAGCAGGTGGCCAGAGGTCATACAGTGACTGGTGAGCGCTCCCAGGTTTCTGCTGACACGGTGAATTCTGTCTGACTTCATGCTCTCCTTGGCACAAAACGTAATTACAGTTACACAGATTCTTTTTTTTTTTTTTTTTTACAGTCAGGTTTTTTTCTCTGCTTCTGCTGACGACTGTTTTTTTTTTAAACCTTTTATTATTTCACTTTCAGTCATGCAGCTAACAGATATGCTTTATTTTGAGTCTTTGTCATAAGCTTTTTCTTTCCCTGACAGCTATTCAAACTATCCTCATCTAACTATCCCTAGCTTTCTATGCTCGCTCAGCACATGTGCAGTTCACAATGTAACAAAGGCAGGTTTACCACCACCAGACAAAGGTTCCCAGACATCAAACAGAGGTAAACAAGAGCAGGTATCTCATTTCTACCCCAGAAACTGAAAATTTTGCAATTTGTAATATTATTGAATATTTATAGCATATTCAGTAAGTTGTTTGGGAATGGGGGGTTGTACTTTTCATTTCAACATTACTGTACAAAATTCTCCACTTTATTTACCTACAAATTACTTGTTTTCTTTTCGTCATATAGACCTGGTCTCCGACTGCACACGACAGCTTTATAAACCCCGAGCCCCCACCCCAAAAAAAAAACTCCACTTCCCTCCACTATTCTCACTGTCAAGTGAGTGAGTTGTAAACGCCAGAGCAGGTTCTAGGATTCAGCTGACAAGGTGAATTCCAGTCTCTGTGTTAGTCTATTTAAATAAGAGTACTACGTGTCAGGTACATTGTATATTTTCAATTGCGTGGGTGTTGCTTTTGTAATCTTATAATTTTAACATTTGTCTGAATGTTTTTATTTTTTTGTTTTGTACTGTTTAAAATCTAGGACTTGCTTGAAACACTAGTAAGTAATCTTTTTGAAAAAAAAAAACATACACTATGTTAAAAAAGAGCACAGAGCATGAAAATCAATAGGGTTGAGGTTATGCAGGACTGTGTGGAAAGACAGGAAAAGTTGACGTAAGAGATCTTTGACTAGGATAAACCCCCGCAGAGAAGGCCCAAGCCTCAACTAAATATTATCATTATTATTATTTTAATGAATATTTACAAAAAATGTCAGTATATGAAAATATTTATATCATATTAAAAAATGCTTGTACATTGCAAGTCAGGAAAAAAAAACCCAAAAAAACAACTAAGTTTAACAAATATAAGTTTAAGAGAAAAAATATTATGAAAATGCATAGCCAATTCAAAAAGCTGCTGCTGCTCCTGGAACGCAAAATATTGTAGAATTGACAGCACTCTTTTCTGCCTTTCATTATGTAATACGCTCTCATAATCACCATCTACCAGCCTTTTTACACAGTTCAGGCTCAGATCGTGCGCTACCAGTGTGTCGTCTCATTTACATACATAAATTCACCTTTGGGCAATTTGCATGTTGATTAACTTGTGCTAATGCACTTGCATGCAACAAATACACAGTAAGAGATAAGGGAGAGATAAAGACATCAGAGGAACAGACATGCAGACAAACTGGCTTGTCTTTTGAGGAGCTACACATGCTAGTGTCAAGCAAGGCTAATGGGAGTTAGCGTCACTTATTACAAGTAGTAATTAAAGGGAGGGGAAGTCTGAGGGAGGGGCTAGCAGTTAGAGATGGAAATAAAGACATTTCAAAGCCTTCCAACATGGTCACCTTCTGTTTCCATCTAAGATATCAAAGTAAATATATTAAAAGCTTTAATATACAAATCCTTTTGTTTTATTAGTCCCTTAACATTAGTTCTGCCTGCCTGCAGACAACTTGATGTACATGGTGGGAACGTGCACCAGTTAATAATTTACATTTTTCTATATTATTAATGTTTTAAAAGCTCAGGTCCCTTTAGGTAACATACAGTACATCCTTTTGTCCTCTTTACTTCAAAAAAATCAATCTCAAAAATCAAAGTCTATCTTTTGCAGATATTTAGCAACATTTAAAAATTTGGTGTAAAGCAAAGCCTGTTAACATTTAGCTGTTGTTTTCTTT
Organism: Mola mola; assembly: GCA_001698575.1. NCBI lineage: Eukaryota > Metazoa > Chordata > Actinopteri > Tetraodontiformes > Molidae > Mola > Mola mola. The sequence goes on from KV751334.1 coordinate 25,779,085, forward strand.
TTTTTTAATTAGTATGAATAATTTAACATGAATTTCACTGTGAAGTAGATGTTCAAGCCAAATGGTTTAATAAGATGACAGATGTAAAAAAAGTTATTTTTTTAATCCAATGTATTAAAATAATCATTAGCTGCAGCCCTACATTTTACACAACGTGCCAACGTTATTGGAGCTGGTTTTATGTTAAAGGATTAGCCTGCCTAGACTCTCTTTCCTTTATCTCCACCATGTGTTCCGTAGGAGGAGCTAAATTATGTTACTTCAAAGAAGCAGCGAGAAGGTGACAGAGAAGGTTGTGTGAGACAGATAGATCAGCAATGTCCTCTCCCTCCTGACCCAGTGCTGCCAACAATAATGCAATAAAACACTGAGCTAAGGTCAAAAATGGTGCAAAAACTCCCACTTTTGGCAATCAAAAACTTTTGATTTTCTGCAATCCTGTTCTCCCACTGTCTCAAATACCCCATCAACTACTAACCTACTAAGTGATACAAGGATGAAGAAAAATACCAGAGTCCTCGCAGCAACTCCAGATGTAGTTTCTTGTAACTTTTTTAAGGGTGACAAGAGCTTGCTCTAATACGGAAAAACACATTTGTTCCTTTTGCAACAGGTTTTGTGGAAAAAGATTACTGATTACTAAGAGATTAGTGCAGGTAATCGAATGGACTGGAACATTTGTTAACATTAACATTTACACATAGAAAAAAACAATAAAAATTCTCATAAAAAAGGATTATACAAGTTATGATTTCTATCAGGACTGTTAGTTAAGGAGAGATAGGTAAGACAGACGGGAACCATCCTGCATGCAACTGCAAAACACTCTGGGTAACCCTGCATCTGTTAAGTGTTGATAGGTAATTTTAAAAGAGATGATGAGAGGCAATTGTTCCAAAAACAGATTCACTGTCAAGGGCGAAATACAATCCTGTAGCACAAGCTAAAAGCTATCTGTGATCTCATTAGAGGGGCAATGTCAAGCTACACAGAGATATAAAATGGCTCTGACCCAACTATGATGACAGGGCACTTGTGGTGTAAGATAAAGTAAAGGTGTCGACTTGTTTTTTATGTCCCTGGGTCAGGCGGAGGTTTGGAACAGAGAAGGATTTTAGTTTTCTTTCCTTTTTCATTACTATTTGTTGAGTTTTTTTTTTTTAAACTGATAAAAAGAGACTCACAATTACACACTTACAAACTTTGAGATTTTCATTGTCTTTTTCCAGATAAACAGCAAACACATACACTCTGGCACAGTTTGTATTGCCAAGATTATTCTTACAATCACAACAAAACACACACAGGTGCTCTCCCTCTATCTAAATGCAGCAGGTGCATCCCCCATCTCTCTGACTAACATAGCAGATGACGGGAAAGTCGGACAGCAGCAAGGTTAGCACAAGACATGACCCCTGTACAAAGCCTTGCTTTGATAACACCTTGTTCTTCACCAAGCAATATGAGCTGCTAAAAACTCCAAACACATTTAAGACACAAACCATTTAGACAAATGATAGAAGAGTGACACAGAAGAAATTGCTAGTTAATGCTTGTGAACAACATGTAGCAGGTATGCGAGAAATCTCACTGTGCTTTGTTTGAGTGAACTTGACACTCAAACAACTTGACACTCACTTTGTGCTAATAATCACCAGTATGTGCACATTTCCCATTTATTGAATGAGGATTAGTGAGACATGATGGAAGTGTTGTGCCATTACAAAGCAACGCAGAGTGGAATATTAAATGTGTGACAACACTTTTCCTGTTGGAAATTTGGGTGGAATACAAGACCTTAAACTATCGAGGAAACTGTGATTGTTGAGAAGTCAAAGCTGAGGAACCACATCCTCAATTAAGGCTACATATTAAGTGATGTGACTTTTTCCATTTCAGAGCGCCACTGCTTTTATCAGAAATGAACCCCATGCAATTGCACCTGGCTTTTAAATGGATCGGGAGAAAGATGATACACAGATTTAACTCGTATTACAACTAAATCATTCTTATAATCAAAGGACTACATACAACCCTGTGCCTTGAGCCTTTCCTTGCACCAAGATCATGAACCATCTCAGTTGAAAAAAGGATATGCACATGCCCTAAATATACTTGCACCGTAGGCTTTAAAATGCAATACATCGTTTAAGATGTGGCCTTAGGTAAACTGCAGTATAGGGCTGGACCACATATGGCAAATTTGCAAAACTGTAGCTAATTTGTGACACATGCCAGTATTAGTGTCTTTCATGAGAATTCCAGAGTGTGCAAATGTTGAACTGCAATTAGTTTGGTCATAGTAATACTTGTATATAAAGTGCACCTGACGGCTGGATGGGTGACTTACCATCAATCCTGCTGACTAACTCCTCCAGAGCCTTGACCTTCCTCTGGATGCCTGGCTGAGCAAATGTATAATTGTCCTGAGGAGAATAAAAATAAACAAGGTCAATATGGAACAAAACTCCATCTTTAGCGGTGAAAAAAATAGATACATAGTTATAATTATGTTTTAATACTTCGTACAATAGGCTTCATAAGAACTAAAAGCAACAACTTGAATTTCAAATATGAGAATTGTAAACAGACTCTGTAATGACCACAGAACAAAAAGTGCAAAATAAAGGAAAAAACATAATAATTGTAATTTCTTATAAAACTTGTGCAGTTGACGCCTTATTGTGAAAACCTGTTTTGTTTCACCTTGACGTTTGGAAGCCATTTGGCCTGAGAGTCACACTTGCAAGGTTGAATTTTCAGATTGTCGCTCTGAGGACATTTCAGAAAAGTGGACTATATCCCATTCTAGATTCTTGCCAGGGCCCATTTCTCACCTCACACAAAACCCTGACCATCTTTAAAAAACAGTTAATACAGAAAATAGGCTGCTGAAATCTGCCGATATGATGGCTTTAGGGGCATAAATGAGCTGTGAATATGCTCTGACCTCAGATTTGGTGTGAAATGGTGGATACTCAGATATTCCTACAGCGATAACAGCTCTTTGCTGATGGCCAAGGTTTAATTTCACTACTGTCTGTTTCAAGTAGTCACTGTGCCTCATGTCAAATTAATATTGCAAGCTGTTCAAAATTAGATGTCAGGCACGCATTTTTGCTTTTCTTTATGTTGAGATTTTCTGTGTGAGAGCACAGATTGTTAAGAGGGTCAAGCACGGGTTGTTACACGTGGTATTTTGACAGTGTTAAATGTAGAATTACCAAGACTATGAATGGCTTTTAGTTTTATAATCTATCAAAAATTACAGACAAGCAAAAAGACCCAGGTGGTCACATACATTGTTGAATCTCATTTCCGGGTCATCATATACCAATACCATGGATTTCACACGTCATTGGGATTGTGGACCGCACAGGTGTAACCAGATCAAAAATCAGTATTGGAACAGTCAGGAGAAATATTCAGTCTTACAGATTGCTCCTTAGAGACCAGCAAAGAATATCTTGAAGAATATCTTGACTTCTCAAGCAAGAGGAGGTGATTATATGATGAGTGACACTTTGTAGTCCAAATAAAAAGACAGAAGGACCAATAGAGATTGCATAACTGTAAAGCAATCAACCCTTTGTACTGGAGTAGTACCTCTGTGAAAATACTAGTCGATGTATCCAACAGTGAGTCATCTCACTCATGCTACTCAGGCAACTGGGGTTCCTTATCAAATGACCTAAACACTTTTCCTCCCAGACCACTTTATGATCATTTTAAATGTCATCCTCAAACATGAACATGTTTTATCTGAGACAAATTACAGTAAGTTTGAATGCTATATTAAAAAATTGTTCAGTGTAAAGTGATTTTGTAAATAAATAAGTATTGAGCAAGTCTGTGCTGAATTTCCAAAGCAAGATTTCCGTTTTAACAAAACAATAACATAAAATACAAAAATAAATACAGAATGATTAATGCTGGATATTTTAGGACTGCTGTGGTTATAAAGACAAAAAAATGACCTGGGATATAATCACAGGAGTGGGCAGCATTAAGTTGGTTGACCACGCAGAATACGATACAAGTGAGAGCAGCACATAAGCGTTTTCTGTGTACATGTACATCGAAACACACACACAATGAAGATTAAGTTTCCTTGAGGGGTCATTTCAGTGTTGCTGGAGAACAGCTGATGTGGCAATGTCTCCAACAGATGGATAGATGGAAATCAAATATGAGAAGGAGAAAGAGAGGCGATAAAGCAAGTAAGGAATGGGAGGAGGTCGTCCTTCAGAAACTAGGCTTGAGTACATCAGCAGCTGGTAAGGTAGAAACCACACACTACATTTTTCCAAAATTCTTCAATGTCAAAAGTGTCTTTGCAACCTCTCTTTCCTATCTTATCTGATGCCTCGATCCTTTATGTAATTTTTGTTTTTGTTTCCACCAATCCTTTTCCTCGCCTACCGACAGGGCCGCGTGTTAAAACATAAATGTGCAGAACATTTTTGTTGTGGACACCCGGAATGCCTGATGTGGGGATCCAATTAAAAAGATAAAGAAAGAAGAAAAGATTACTGATGCCTTTGTATTTGTCAGCTGATAACAAGACATTGCACCACATTACAAACAGTGATATATATGATATGCCTGAAAAATCCATTCTCAGTCAGACTGTAATATCATATCATCTTCACTAATAATCATGACAAACCCAGACAGCTTATTTAGGCAATATTGTCCATGGTCTCTAAACTTTTACTGTTTATTTTTCCCTGCAGGACAATATACACAAAATATAATGGGTAAATGTGCACCCAACCGAGAGAGTATTAAGCTTACCAATCTCGTTGAGACAAGTTATGATATGCTCTAACTTCACAACTTAAAAAGGAAGAATATTGGCGAGGACTGTGTGTATAGGATAATCTAATTTTTTTAAAAAGAACAGATTTGGCGTCTCAATCTCAAAACACAGCTGTGAAACAAAATACAGCCAGCACCTGAAACTCCCTCCTAACTGACCCTTACCAGCCTTTTCACAAATTCATTATCCATTTCCCATCATGCTCTGTTCTTTATTTATTTTTTAAAATACTTGCAGATTGTTTCCATTTCCTGATTTGAGCTTCTATGATTCTCATTCTTCCTCCCACTCCAGTGTCAATGCAGTTAGGTGCGAGGCAAGTGTGAGGGCCAGTACAGGTAATTACATTTACATTGTTGAAGCCACAGGCTGACAATCAACTGGCCCTCTCCTTTCTGTTCATCTGTTTCAAAATCACCTTCTACCATATATATAGCTCAATACCAACTATTCCATTTCTGTCGATAGGCTGAACTCTAATGTGTTTTTCTAACTGTGTCTCTCTTTCTTTCCCGGTTTTCTTTCTCCTTGTATTTACTTTATTTTTGCATTATAAAAATAAACTCCATTTTTGAAGCATTCACGATTGAGGATGACAAAAATAAAATACAATAAATGCTTATTTTTTGAAGTCCACCAATATTTATTTTTTGAAGAAATTAATTACTGAAACTGTTCGTTTCCACTTTTCCATTGCTTTATTCTGTTACTTCTAATATTCAGCGAAAGGCCAGGCTGCCAAAATGGGCTTTACTCCCTTTGAAATGAAAAGATGACACTACAAAAACAGAAATCTCATTAATTTAGAGATTTATCCACTTTTTTTTTTTTTCTTAAATGGCACCATGACTGTACATTTTTGAACAGTCCCTCTCAAATTTAACTGGTTTTTAAAATTTCTCTCAATCCAAACCATTTCCATTTTATCTATAATCTCTATTCTTTCCATTTCTTTGACATCCCCCCGCTCCTCTCATTTCTGCCCTCATCAGTGTCTTACTGTTTTCCTCTCCCATCCTTTGTTTTTAATTTCCTTGTCTATTTTCATCATTTTGGTGGTGCTAATGAGTCCAGACTGCCATTATGTCTGTCTGCTTGGTTTGGTTCCCTGGTGTTTCACTTTGCTCCATGCCGTACTGCGTCTTATTGTGTGGCTGTTTCTTGTTTAGGTAGAATTCTTTTCCTTATGGAGACATATTTAGGCGAGTGAAGGATAATAAGAATTTTTTCTTTATCCTCACCCCTTCCTCTTTTTATGCATTTGCATTTGCAATATTTCCTAATTTTATCTGTTTGTTGCCTTTTTCCCTCCATAGTTCCTCTCCCTTTCTCACACTCTCACTCTCTCACCTCCTTTTTGCCATTGAACCGTTTTCTATTCTCTCCCTTTTTATGCCTTTCCCTCTTCCATTCACTTCCTCCCTTTGTCAAAACTAATATTTTGGATCTTTGATCAGCCAAGGTAACAGGAGGAAATCAACTCTCACGTCCTCATTGTTCATACATTCTCTTCTTTCCCCACCATCTGTCCATCCCCCACATCTGACCCAGCAAGAAAGTGCAACTGCCCTGGCTCATTCACATTAACAAACAGACACGGACCATACAAAGCTTATCTTTCTCTCTCTTTTTCTCTTCTCTCTTCTTCAGTCAACTGAATCAATAGTGCCTCTTCACCTTGTGGTCCATTCTATTTAAGACAACAATGGCTTTGCGCTGGACTAAAATTGCCTCCTATTGTGGCATTGGATGTCTATCAGTGAGTTAGACAGAACCGGCACAACAATGCTGTGATGGTATGTGTGAAAGAGAGACATAAGGGCAGAAAAGAGAGAGGGAGAGATGACAGGTCAAGATAAAGGGAAGACAATAAATTGAAGGACAAGGGGATGATCTGTCATTCTCTGGTACGTGGATGTGTGCGAGGGACAGAGAGTGATTATAAGAGACACGCTCAGATAAGATGTGTACAAATGTGTAGACCATTAGATTTGGCCAGTTGTCATTCTTTTGCTATCATTTGCGGTTGTGTGGACATCTAAGGTCTCTAGTCTGGGGGCAGTCCAGGTTTAATGGCAGCTTTTGAAGGTGGGTAGTCTGAAAGTTTGTCACACAGCATCAATTATGAAGATGATGGTAAGAATCAACTTCTTTTTTGTTGTGCTGATCAAAACCATGTAGCACTGTACTCTGGTCTTTTAATGTTTGGGCAACATGCTAATTTCTAGGAAGGTATGATGTTCACCAATGTTCCTTGAGTTAGATTGGCATGTTAGTATTCCATAAGGAACAGTAATCTATGCTGGGAATGATAGACATTCGTAAGAGTATTTGGTCATGGGAAAAAATTCTAAGTTCTAATTGATGAGGGAGTTAGAAAAACCAGAGGGGATCTCAGACAAAAACAAGAATCGGTTTGCGAAGCACATCAGTATTTTACAATATCAATGGAAATCTAAATAGTTGCTGATAGATTAAAAAAAATACTGAACAACAACAAAAAAACAAAACAAAAAACTTCACATCTTCACATGAGAAGCCCACATATCTGTCATTAATACCCCTGTTCCTACATTATTTATTTGCGAACATAATTACGAATTTTATACAATAACGGATGACATTTTGCTAGTCTTATGTTGTCTGGTCTCCATCTATTTATATAAATATGCTTGTGATACAAAACAATTACACTCCTGTCTGGTACATATTATATTATATGCTTAAAAATGTAATAAAATTAACACAATATTCCTGCCTATTCACAAAATTCATAGCAACATCTGACAGCTGACATTTCACCAAGCATCACATATTCTGGTGGGATCATCAAACCAGTTGTGTTGTTGCACAAAGGAAACCAAAATAAAAAGCATATTTTCTCCAATACAGTGACTGTCTTTACTTAACTGCAACTGCTCTCAAACAATTTACTTATTGCAAATCTCTGAGCTGGGCTTCAAGTGCCATATTTATTCCAGAGCAGACCTCTACTGATTATTTAGAACAGCTTGTTAGTTTTAACACAAGAAAATAAATGTAACTGTTAAGGATCCTTGCCCTTTGAGTCTGCCTTTGTGGATAAAATACTGAATATAAATAATCCTGTCTGTCCTTACAACACCCATAATGTGACCAATACAAATTGTCTCTCTGCTAACAAGGTTTTCATATAAGTAAACACTCTTCTTTATGCTTTTATTCTTTCACTGAATAAATGTCTCCAACTACCTTAACCCCGTCCCCGAATAGCTGTTACTGGCTACATCTCCGCTGACCTGCATGAAAGCTAGATTAGCTTGCATGACGCTGTATAAATGAAAAACAGAAGAAGAGGTTAAAGGATATGGCTGAGAAATCCATTTAAAAAGGGGACTGGGGTCTTAAAGTTGAACCTGTTCTTGTACTGTACAGTGTCTACATTCACATAAGCACCAATAAGGTTTAGAAGACAGGGTGTACAAACAAGTATACCAATATATTTTCATGCATCACATGCCAGCTGGCAGATCACTCCTCCTGTGTGTGTGGGTGCTGGATTGAGTGACAGCCCAAGGTGACAGTGGGGAACCCTTCGGGAAACCAGAACAGGACATGGCGTATGGTTTAGTCTGGCTGCCGTCTGGTAGAATTTGGGTCTTGGACCCCTGTTCCCACTCAAGCTATACCTCAAGTCTGAGTGGTGCCGTGGAAACAGATGGTTGCCTTGACAATGAGTAAGCACATCTGATTGGCTTGTTTGGAAAGAGGGGGGCTGGAGACAGCACAGCATCGAACAGGGACAAAAGGAGCTGCTAATCATTTACATGTGTTCTTTGTTTATTTTACATAAATTTCATGCTGTTTACTTATTTTGTTGATGACTGCAGAGAGTGATGGCATCCAAGGTAGTGTTATTTGAAGATGTGGCCAAATATATACAATTAGGTCAATGACCTAACAATGGACAATGACAGAGTTTTTTGGGTTTTTTTTTTATCATTTTGCCTCTCTACACCACTACAATGTATTTGAAATAAAACAATCAAAATGTTATCATACTGCAGACTCTCAACTTTAATTGAAGAGGTTTGATGAAAAATATGGCATTTACCAGTTAGGAATTATCCCCATTTTATGTGAGTACATCCATTTTCAGGGGCTCAATAGTAATTGGACAACTGATTGAAAAGCAGTGTCGTGGCCAGTTATGGTCCGTTCCCTCATTACTTGAAGTCAAATGAAACAGATAAAAGGTTTGTGTCTGATTTCGGATGTTAAATTGGCATTTGACAGCTGTTTGATTATGTTTGTGTAGGTTCTCAGAAATCCAGGTTGAGGTAGCAGTAAGTGCCTTAGTTAAAGGCACCTGGACTTCTTTTTGGTTTTAAAGACCTGTCATCCGAAAGGCTTCTTCAGCTCTGAGGAAGTTCTCCAGAATACTCTGGAGAAGTTATGTGTGTCATTGTCAAAGTCTTAAATCAAGAGACTTCTTCATGACTATAAATACAGAGGGTTTACAACAAGGTGCAAACCAAATTAGAGAACAGGAAGGCCAGATTAGACTGCCAGAAAACACCTTCAATTGCACCAGAAGGGAAAAAAAGGATTGAAACTCAGCCAATATTATTCATGCTAGGTTATCAGTTAAACCTTTTTAGTGAGAAATTTGTTGAAAATAAGAGACCAGTTATCCTTCCTATGGCTATAAATAAGAATAACTTCACACCTCAAACTATGTGTCTGATGATAAATAAATAGCGCGTGTTGTATCGTGCCACAGACTGTTACTTTAAACCGGGGCAATCAAATCAAAACAGGTTGAGAGGCATTTTCATGTCTGACCCTCATGAGTAAAGACTAGTGCTGAAATATAATAAGTTCAGATCCCAGGGCATAAATGTCATTTTTTTAAAGTTAAGTCCTGGACTGGAAAAAAAAAACATTTAAGAGACCTGGCTATAAAAGGCCTATCTGCAAAATTAACATAAAAGGTAGGTTTTCATCTCCTGGCTTTAAAATTGAGAGCCCTCAGGGGTGAGCTTCCAGAATAATGGACTCTTCTAAACTTTTGGAATTAATTTCCCTCTCTAGACATGGAAGGTAAGACACTGACACACTGGCTAAACATGGACAGCAGAGCTTTAACATACTGAGTGCAGCAGATGTGAGCTCTGTCAGCTGGATATACCAGGGAAATATAGAGGAACCCTCTTTCACAAATATTTCCCAGTAAATTACTGGAAAAATCTTTCAGATACCAATAGGGATTTTCAATTTTCACACATGCAGCAACCTTTAGGATTATTTCCATTGTGTGCATTTTCACCCATGTCATGGCAATTCCTGAATGCCAATCACTATAAAACAGTGCTGCTATTGAAGGAAGATGACTGGATATATGTAAATGTGATGGAACATCTTTTATTATTTTCAGGAACATGGAGGGCCACAAGTTGTTTTTGTCAAGTGCTCTTTTGTTATGTATTTAATATATAACTTGTGTGTAAGACAAGCCATATTTTTCCATGACAGTAGTTGTTAATTTAAATATGCCATCAGTGGAATTATGTGATTGTTTGACTTACTTCACATAAAAGCGTCGTCTGCCACATGGACGCACCCCTTTATAATATATTATATTTTCAATTGGCAGACTAGATTTCCCAAAATATTGGTTTCTGCTTCACACATGACCCCTGCAGGAAATGTTTCAGGGATAGACTGCACCACTAAAAATGTTAAATTACTAATGCTTTCACCAATTATTCTATTGTTATTAATACACTATGATGTGTGTTCATAGGCATATTTAAATAAACAACCCAATAATGGGCAGACATGACATTTCCATTGAGCTCATAAATTGGTTGATATGGAACCGTTTTAATGAGTTAAATTACTAAAGTTAGCCGGAGGCGCTGTCAAATTTAGTTCAAGACTAATTGGCTGCTGGTGAGACGGGCGTAACACTTTGGTCAACTTAACAGAGTTTTCTCACATGAAATGCATATGTGTGGGGAACTGGATATATGAGAAGAGATATATGGAAATACAACTTGCTTTCTGTAGAATGAAAATAAAATAACCTTATTGTCTACCTATCTTGTGTCTCACCCTTTATTTTATGTACGGCTGGTAACATTCAGCCTACTTGCTAGGGAATGATGATGGTTTATGTCACAGGTTGAAGGTATGGTTCATGCTGTGGATTACATGGTTGGATCTTTATAAACAACAAAAACACCAGACTATTTGAACATGACTAATGTGCCACTTTGCAGTCTGCTAGCTCAGCCATTGTAGTCATGTTTTGACCGTTTCAATACTGGATGTGGTCAATATATGCTGCTTGTTTGATGTGCAAATGGGTGGTATGCTGTTATCTTGTTGATGCTGGTTGTAAACACAGAAACACACACATCGCTTTACTAATTTAACCCTTAAACCTTGTCCCTTTATCCCTTAAGCAAAGGGGGATGTTAGATAACAGCTTTAGATACATCAATTAGACATTCACAAAGTCAACAGCCATATTTCAGACAACCTGCATCTATCTGAATCTAAAGAAAACATATCAAGGACAAAATAAAACAATATACTGATGATGTATGTAGTCTAAGTCATTTTGATTTTGCTACATTTTAAATACCTGAGATCAAATGTTATCTTCAACCTACGGTTTAAGTCTGCTTCTATGGAGGAGGGGGCTTGCAGTGTTGCCAATTAGATAAGCAGCATGTCATTAGAGATGCTGCTTAAGTAAATTAAAACCGGAAATAGAGAGTGTGATGTGGCCGGCAAATAGTAAAAACACAGCTAAAGGCCAATTAACTGTATTTAAACAAAAGAAAAATAATTTCCACAGGTTATTACAGGGAAACAACACTAGTTGTGGTTCATGGATAGCTAGAAAAAGTGCAGTCCCATACCTGGAGTAGTTTTAAAACTTCACATTTCTGAGTCTGCATTGTGATGCAATTAAACTGTTTTAAATAATTTACACAAATTGGTGTAAAAGAAGTGAACATCATTGAACCAGTTCCAGAGGAAATATTGGATTTATAAGGTGCTTAAAAAGCAGTCAGCAAATGTAATTGCACCAAGAGACTCTCTTCACCTGCGAACCCCTACCATCGGGCCCTCAGTTAAGTGAAATAGTGCATAGTGGATGTGAGAGGGTTTGAGACAAGGTCAGAGCAAAGATCACCAACTAATTACAGTGCTGAGGCACTCAGCCTCAGTCAGATTACTTAGAAAGCATTAAGGGGGAAACATGGGCTTCCCTGGTGCATTGCACATAATTAGTTTGGAGCCAAGGTCACAAACAAACACAAACACAGGGACAAACAATACTCATCCAGAGACAAAAGAATACACAAAGACACACACGCTTTTCTTCCTCTGCTCTCAAATTCTGCATTCTCTCTGTCTTGCTCTCTAAGGGGCAACAAGGCACAGCGTCTATTAATTTCCTAAATGAACAGCCTAACCAATTGATACTTATTTAGGGACGTTCACATTTTTTGCACAACACATCCTCCTTACTCTTAATTAACTATAGAGAAGGGGCCTCGGAGTTTGAGGCTATTTTTTTTTAATGTGTAAACGTTAATAGAAATTGTCTCTTAAAGCATTCGCCTCTTTCATCACTGCCCACTAAAAGTTAACAAGATATACGGTGTTTCTTTAGCCCCTAAAACACTAATTTCCAGATAACAATAAGCATATTGCCTAATTAAAACTTGCTTCTCTTAAGAGTCCATTTAGATTAGGGGTCACAGTCCCAACTGCGCAGAAGCTATTTAGCTGTAACAGTCACAAACAAACTGACTTCTGCTGTTAACAGTGGGTTAAAATATCCTAAAATGTTTGATGAAGGTTTTTCACATTTTGTGAGAGCGCCAAAAAGCATAAAGAGCATTATATGATCAACTAATAAATTCATTTAAACTTTAATATGGCAAACACATTTTAGGATGTATTAGCAGTAAATAAGGGGCAAACCTTCCAACAGCCCAAACAGGCTTGGTTGTAATTGACAGATGGTTCAAAAATGACCCTGGCGAATGAGGTTGATTGAGAAGGCTGGTGGGCAAAACATTTTGGGTGGAAATGTTGAATCAAAATGAAATTTGGTGCCATTGTCAGTATGCAATTATCCGGTCTCCAGAAACTCGGTCTGGCTTTACAATTTGCTAGACAATCAAATTTTCTCAGACACCAACAGAGAGGGTGTTTCATACATAATGCTAACACTGTTAGAGAGGTCCTATAGGCTTTACAACAGAAAGGACACTATCAGTGAGGACTAAACACTGTAAAAGCATTGTCCCTAAAAGTAACTTTTGGTTCTAAAGGTAGGTTAAAGGCCTGAAAACATATTTTATCATATTTTGATTGAAGGCATTTTCCTTGAACACCATGACACACTACTCGGAATAAAGTAAGTCTATTACAAAATATGTAAAACTTGTACTTCTTTTGTATGTATACTTCTTTTACAATGTATGTCTATTGTACATATACATAGATGGACAACATAAAAGCTCGCCAAAAGTGAGGTCAAAGCATAATGACTGCCATCTGGTGGTGGGCTGCAGTACAGGTCCTGAATAACTCCTCAATTATATCAAGTAGGTGTTGGGCTAAACTTAAAAAAAAAAAAAATTCACATTTCAGTATTGATTTTTCTGATGTGTTTGGTTTTAATTTGTTATTTGATGCTATAAAAAGGGCTATAAAAAGGGTGAAACATCGTGACGTGCAAATTGTGGTGCTGTATTGTCCATCCATACATCACTGGTTAACAGCAGAAAGCCTTATGGGGGCGTTCTGATCATGAGTTTTTTATGAGACAACCTAACTCTTTTTTGCACACGCACGTATACACATGCTTACCTGGATACCGTCCAGCAGTTTGCTCATGCACCAGAAGCTGTCAGCTTCAATGTTCCTCAGTGCCTCTTCCTGGAGACTGGACACGTCAAAGTTTTCCACTTCCTCCTCTGGAGAAGAGAAAGGAGATTGGTGAGAGAGAGATTAAAAATAAGTCGTGTACACACAGTAAGACAGGTGGGAGAAAATTGGAGATAAAGTTAAAAAAAAGCGGAAGAAGACAGAGAGAAAAAAAGGTACAGAGACTGATTTAGTGTCTACAGATACAGTAGAGGGCTCTGTATACTGTAAAAACAGTAAAAAAAAACAGTGTTTCAGCTGTTTTCAGTGAATACTTTAAACATATGGAAAATGTCACTGGCTCCACACATACATTTCACTTTCTAATGAAAAAAGAAAAAAAAAGGTTCAACGTTCATTTCATCTTGAATTTGCATAAATAAAGTTCAAAGTCATGTTGCTCAAAGTTTCCTGATGAGAGCTGATCACATACACAGCACCAGGTATAGATGTGAATGCAGCCAAGATGCATGGAGGACGCATTCAACGGCTAACCTACAGATAGCTATATTCTTTCAGCAGCCTGAATGTGATGTGCAACATTGACAGAAGTAAACTAAACCCTCAACCACAGGGGATTACATGCTTTTTTTTCCTGCTGTAATGCAAAGCTGTGCTGTTTGACATATACATGCTAATATACGTAATTGGAAAACGTAATTGTGATCACACTATGTTTTAACATTGAACTAGTAAAAGCAATAATCCCAGGTTATTTCAATATTGTGCACTTTTTAGAGATGCAGAGGGGAGAAAATAAAAATTTTCAAACACTTAAGGAAATTTCTAAATCATCATCTTATCATCTTAGTAATTTGTTTAGCATCTGTTTGAACACGGTTTCAACTGATTTCACCATTTAGACTTAATTTCTTCAAAGAACACATTTTTTATAGTATATGTAACTGAAACACTACAAATATAGTAAACAGCAACCAATACAGGCTGCTTCTCCTATTTTGGGTGAAATATTCAGGACATCCTTTAAAAATAAATCACTCAGTTATGTGAGTTGTTGCACTTGGAGGAACACTACACATTTTGTGAAACAAAGTGTAGGACAAATTCAATGTTAGTTGGGCCAGGAAGTGACGTTCAATAACAAGGAGACACAAGGAGACTGGTGTGAATTATCGGGACACTAACTTCAATAAATGCCTTCAAAATGTCAAATGTAATCTTTAACCATATTTTTACTATTTTTCTATGATTTCATACTTAGCTTAGTTGGTTTTGTTTTACATATAGTTTCATTTGCATTTGACTCTCAAAAGTGCCATTTTAAAACTGCTACAAAAACAACCGTAAGGAGTGCAGGGATAAAATGAAATAAGCTAGACAGTATGTAAATAAAAGCTGCAGAATTAGGTCTGCACATATCTGAGAAGACTGCAAAAAGAAACAATTTAAAAGCAGCAAACATACATCGTTCCCAGCCATCCCCTGCTGGTGACTTCAACTAAGGGTGTCATCAGATGTCATTAACGGCAGCAGTGTGTGACGGACTGCAGGGGCTTTGACGGGCTTCAGACAAGCCACTGACAGCCAGGGGAGAGGAGATGGGACGAGACTGATTAACAGTGATCCAGAGTGCAGAGGAAAAAAAGGGGAGAGTGGTGGCAGCCGGAGAGGGATGGAGGGAAAGTAGTGTGTAAATGCTCGGCTGTGTTGTGTGTGTGGTGATAGTGTTGACACTCTGTTGAGTTTGGTGGATGTTTTTGTATGAGTTTGTACTTGCAGACAGATATGTACAAGGGGACCTGGCAGCTCTGCTTGGTATCCTGGCAACCCCAGAGGAATTTTGTCAAGGTTGTAATGAGTATGCTCATTTTGACTAACAGACAGGCAGACAGGAAGCTGGCAGTGGGCCACAACTATGAAACCATTAACTACTAGGCTGTATGACTGTGTGTGTGTGTGTGTGTGTGTGTTCATGAATTGTGGTAAGCATAGCTATTTTACTTTCTTCCATCGAGACCTTTCATCCTATCGCACCCGGACCGATCAAGGTGTCCAGACAGCAAAAAAATCTAATTTTGTTCACATGGCGACCAGATTTTTAATACCAGATATTGAGGCGGTCAGCGGCTGAGATGTAATGAGATGTCAGTATAGTCTGTTCTGACCCAAAATGCAAAATGCAACACAGCTTGAGGCCACAAACAGAAGTTATTAGTACAAACATACAGATGTAATCTTATAAAGTCCAATTTTGGAGTAAGATCCAAAAAAAGACTTTAGCTTGCGGTGAGAAGCAAAAAACATTTTTCAAGATGAAAAGGTCATCCATCTGGTTAGAGTTAGAGACAGCTCATGGGAAAAAAACTCAGGATATTTATCCTAAGATGGCACAAACCAAAGTCAAATACAATCAAATAAAAGCCAAATGTGGGGTTGCAGCAACTGTTATACCAGTACCCAGACAAAAGAGGCCACTGTCTGACTCCTCAGAATTCAGTTTTTAATTTAATGGCTTCTCTTTAATGCTGCGGAAGACAAAGAAAAACTCTTGAATAAAGCCCTCCCTGTGGGAAGTCGCAGCCTGTGGCACCAGAAACTGCATTAAATTTGTGGAAGATTAAATTAATTAAAAAGAGTCTGAGTGACAATTTGTTTAGTGTTGGTGCTGATTAACAAAGTGGTGAGAGTGCAACTTCTCCAGCGTATCCCGAAGACTCTGATCAGTCTTTGTTGTGGGATAAAGCCTTTGCTGTCGAGCTGATTTTCAAACTAGGACCTTGACTCAGGAGCAGATTAGACGTCCATGAATCCAGTGTTTGTGTAGGATTGGCACATGGCCTTCACAATAACAGAGACACATGAAGAAGAGGATGAGAAGCCATGTATTGGAAACGCCTGCACTCAGGAAACAGTGGCCCCAGTGAGACTAGCAGAACTGATGCTAACGCCAATAACTGGTTTTACATGGATGAATACTTAAGAACACCTTCAGGTTATTAGTCATTTTAACGGCCAGGTAGTACAACAATGTTCTTTCTGCTCATTGCTCGAAGCATTAAATAATCAAAACTTTGAATATCTTACAATTTAACAAATTGGAGCTAGGCTAGGATTAGTTTTCATGAACTTTTGTATTTTGATAACCTGATTAACAAAAAAAAAAAAAGAGAAAAATGAGGCACCTTTAAGACTTACTGAATGCTTCAACAGACCCTTCCTTTAAAAAAAAGAAACTCCTAATTACTTCACTAGATCTATGCCTCAGAAGAAGAAAGTCTCTTGGTGATTACTTTGGGATCACTACTTCCACACTAGCTGACAATACATGTCTGGGACATGATCCATGTCTCAGAGATGTTTCACATATAAGAACCTGTGGAATTTCTGGAAGTCCAAGCTTCAGTGAGCCTCACATCACAGAATGAAAGTCTCAGCGGCTTTAGGTCTGTGGGAGATGCATCTCCAAAAATAAAATTTGCCAAATTATTTTCTCAGGTTGTTCAGAGGGAAGGCAAGCGGGTCGGGTTTACACAAACTCATTGTGGTACAGGAAAAGAATGAGTTTGAAATATCCAACTGCCGGAGATGTGCAAACTCTCATGTCTGTATACAAACAGAGATGCACAGGCCTCTGAAGACAGACAGTTTGTAATCAAATTGGCAGAACAGCACAGTGCACACAGACTACAGACTCTTAAGGCACAGCCAAGGAGCATAGTACGTGTGCACACACGCAACTGAAGCACAAAGTCACATTGATTACAGAGCAGCAATTGTTTGCTTTACACTGTGAATATATGTGAATTATCCCATGATGTTTTGAAGGAAAAATATCTCCAAATATTTTATTGACATTTTCATATCTTTTCTCTTTTAGTGCTACCTTGGCTCTCGGAGCCGTCTTCCCTTCTTCCTTAAATCCCTTCATACTGGCTGCACAGCCAGTTTCCTGCCAGCCCCCAGGGTTTATCTCCTGTTTTTCCTGGCGCAGGGGGCAACTTGTCCAGAGAGACCAACTGCTTGGTTGCTGCCAGCTGTGAGCACCTGGCACAGCCTGGCATGCTGAAACGGGTTACACCTCCGGAGACTGAGTGCAGGCGCCTACATACACAAACATAGTCATGCCAGTGCTGCCATCTGCCCCATACAACTATGGGCAACAAGGTAATGTGTTGTAAGATGATAAACGAGCTAGCCTGATGTAATCGAAAAGTGTCTTTGATCCGAGCCCAGAGTACATCATTGCTGACAGAGACTGGCATTAAAAAAAATAGTCTAGTTTGGCAGCATGTTGTGGGTGAGATTTCTTACAAGCAAACTTATGTTGCAGGCCACCAGAGAGAGAAAGAAAGAGAAAGTTATTGTTTCTAACAAGATTTCACCACCCAAAGCTCACAGGATCACATGAAGTGGGACAGCCATCATTTATAATTTACACCAGTGGTTGAGTTTAAAGCTAAAGGACCTAATGACAAATGACCCAAACATGTCATAATCCAGTTTCCACCTTGAGAATCACACCCAAATGACACAGCCAAAGGCTCAACATTAAAATGAGACACAAATTAGCTGCTGGTGAGTCATGAAATACTTTCACTTCCTGGCACCTCTGAAGAAAAAACTTCTACCTCCATCTCAACTCTCACTCAGGATTCTGATAAAAATTAAAAAAAAATGTGTTTCCCCCCCACTGCGGCACATTAGTGTGATAACACTGTTGGTAATGATGGCTGAACATTTCCAGAGAGGTGGCGCTTATACTGTTGGATAATTAGGAAGTGAGTATACGTGTTACTGACAATTAAAGCACGCACACACAGACTTATACACACAAATGTAAATGATCACAAGAGAAGAGAGTGCTTTGAGAATAAAGATGTGTTGGACCTGAGACAGAGGAAGTGATGGTAACAGTGGGCGTGAGAGATAACAGGTGTGAGCGGAGGTGAAATGGGATAATTGTTTTAGTTTCCTACATTTTAGGGAATAATCTTTGCTTTCTCTTGAAACAAACCATTTGATTTTCATGAAAGGAGCTTATCTCCTTTCTAGTTTCCAAAAAAGCAGCCAGCGTCTTCATTTCATAGTTCTTAGAAGTTACAAGATTTTCCCTTAAAGCACACCAATAAGCTTACTAACTAAAAGTGCTGAACTTTAGCCTCACTAGTGATAAGAAACGCCGCAAGCCAAAAGGTCTACACCATCACTCCAACAATGTTCTCATCTGCACCACAAGCCATGTGTCCACACATCAAGCAGCAGGCCTCTCAGCTGCTGGCAAGATAATGTTAAGTCCTTGACATGAAATGGAATACAGCTATTAATACCATATCTGCCTATGTACAGACACATAATGATCAGGTTGCCCCGAGCTAAGTGTTTAATGTAGAGTAAGGCCACTGCAT
>KV751334.1:25798221-25830420 GCA_001698575.1 Mola mola
TACTGTTGCTACTACTGCCAATATTTTTTCATTCACACACTCCATGTCGCCGCCCCCCCATGGAATCTTTAAACTGCACATGTGTGCAGATATTCCAGTTTGTAGTGATTCACTTGTTTTGTGTGTTCCTCTATAGTGCCTGGTTACCATAGTGGCCAAAAAAAGCTAAGTTGCATTTCAGCTATGTTTTACACTCTTAATACCCGCCCCCCATTATATTTCTTCCTATAGGCTGCCTATTGCTACATTGAGAGAAACTGTTTTTGTTTTTTTAAATCACATTAGATGTGCAATCCAATCAAGGCACAGTAAATGGGCCTCCCTAATGCACAGGACACATGTGGGAGCTGAAGGAAAGTTTCCCAAGATCTAAGTGAAGCATCAGCCCATTAAGTCATTAGTGTTTGTAATCTGTAGGCTTAGTTAAGAGGGGGAAAAAATAAAACCTCAAGGGAAACAGCAATACCAGACATTACAAATGGCAGCATAAACATGCTGCCAGTCAACAAGCAGAATAGTAACAGACATATAATCTTGTGCGTACAATGGCTCCAAACCCACTGGGAGGGATATTGTTTCACTGTGTTATCGTATCTAAATTATGGACATCCATGTGAGTGTTTGAGCCTGTACATGAATGCATGTGCACAAAGCTGTGACGCAACCCAAAACAGCACACACCATTGTCCCAGCAGCACAGTAAGGAGACTCTTTCAATTGCTTCCAATTGCATCAGGTCAAGCAAAAAAGGGTCTCGCTGATGACAGAAGAATAAAACTTTTTTTTTTTAAACCCTGAATCAAACAGCTGACAAGAGAGAACAAGGAATAGATTCGGAGAGATCTGAAGCTTCTCGGTGAGGACAGGTTCAATTTATGGCTTTTTATAGTGAAGTAATTAACTTAATCTAAAAATATTCAATAACCCCTGTGATTATTCACAGAAGATAAATCACTTTTTGACAGAACTATTTCTCTGGATCATTTCAGAGCTCTATTGCTTTTTATCAGAAGCGAGAGAATTTCTGCGTAATTCGGGGAAATAAGATCAGGTCGGATGCAGATGAAAGCATAGCTATTGATTTTCAGCTTTTACGTATCCTCTTGTCCTGTTGTCAGACACTGATGATGCTCTTTGTGAATTCAGCAGTCACTTCCACACTGCAGGCCAAAACATGTTAGGTTCAAAATACACAATTAAAAACAGCAATAAACAGGGCGCAATCCCTTTACAAATGGTTATCACATGGCTTGAGGAGATTGTCTACTAAATGCTAAATTGACTGAATTGACTAAATATAATTTCTACATTTGTGTGTCCTGTTCTCACATATTTTGATTTCAGGAAACAATTCCATGGCCAATGAAATACAGTTCTTTTAAATGGTTTAAAGATTTCTCCAGAAGGGTTTTAATATTCACCAATTTCAATGGCGTATAGTGCGGATTAATTTAAGTCTGTCAAACAAAAGCAACATGCTGAAACAACTTAAAAGAAAACAGATGAGACAGGACTGGACAGCTAAACTGAGACCTGCACATGCTGAAAAATAAAAATAAAAACAAGAATTATTTGCGGCTGCAGTTGTATGCCTCCACAATGAAGTTGTAGTGTATTTTCATGTCTGTACAGAATCAAATAAAATAGGTAGTTATTGACAAAGAGTTTGGTCACATGGTAAAACAACTACCAGAAAATCAATATCAACAAAATCAAAGAGTTAACGAATCAATAAAGCTTTAAATTCTAAATTCTAAAGATTCATTGTACCATGGAATATCTATACAACTATACCACTTAAATTTCGGCATAACGGGCACATGAATTCTTACCTAAAAATTTGCTTTATGGGTCCAAGTGAGCTTGACCTTTGATTGGTGACCACTGAAATCAAATCAGTTCATCCTTGAGAACAAGTTAATGTTTTTGCCAAATTTGAAGAATTTAGGTCATGTGGTCATGTTCCTGAGATATCACAAAATGATACAAAATGATATCGATACTGTAGATGAACAGTAAGCCAGAAATCATAATGTCTCCAGCCATGGCTGGATTGAAGGTATTAAAAACAGAATATAAAACAACCAAGGTAAGTGAAATATGTAAATACTAAAAGTTACTATACTGGTACTTTATTTCCATGGTGGTCATACCTTAAAAAAATGGTAACAGCCAAAGACTGCTGTGTAAAAACTGCCATGGAGAATAACAAAGTATAAATTACCATGTTAAATACATTTATATAAAATTTTTTCACATGAATGTGCTTTTTAATTCATTCATATAAAGGTTTGAGACTTTATTTTAAAACATTTGAAAAGCTGTATTATGTTTATGCTAAGCTTTAGTTTGCAAATTCAGCAATTTATGTGCAACCTGTTGTAAATTACCAAATCTAATATCAATATATAATTATTGCCATAATATAGCATGTTCCATACTGAAATAGATTCTTTTATTGTAAGAGTAAAGTAAGTATGCCAAGTATCGTGTGTGTTTTTAGAACCTAGTTGTTGTTTTGAAACACAACAGTAATTGAAATCCCTTGCTTTTGTCATGTATGCATTTCCATCCACCTATTCGCATGTGCTTTTTCAATTTGCATATTAAGTCACAATTCGTCACATTTTCTTTCGTTCCATTTTGCCAGACAATTGGATGAAAAACTGCACACAAATACCCCCTAAAAATATTAGACGGGTATAACCTGATGGCAAAGGGACACATTTTTTTAACTATAAAATTAGCAGATACATTCATCAAGTGACCTACCTATGTAGGTAAATGCTTAAGTTACTTAAAAAATATTTTTTTTGTGGGGAAACAGAGCAAAACATACATCTAACAACAGGTGAAAACCATTATTAGATGCACTCTTTAACAACTACATATTATGAAATATGCATAATGAATACAATCCATTTTCTTGTTAACAAGATTTTTAAGTGACCTTAAAAATGAGAGTGGCTACCCAGGGGGGCGTCACAGAACCAAACTGTTAAATGTGCATTGAATATGAGATATGAGAATATGAACTGTGACCTCTTTCTGAAGAAAAGAAGTAGAAAATGAATGTAAAGTACCAAGCATCTGAAAGAGAAGAGCACATATCAGGGGAATGAAACAGAGACATTTATACAGAAGAGGAGGCCGAGGGTCAAAACCATACAGCTGATTCAATTTCTGCCAGTCCAAATGCTATTACTTAACATCAGAAACACAGGGATTGTGTTTTAGACCAAAGAGAGGAGTGCAGAGCTCAAGCAGTCAGGAGATAGATAAAGACGGCAGCGTCGAAGAAAATTGAAGAACAAATCTCAAACTGTCGGGCGGCAAATAATGCAGATACCGACTCAATAATCTCAAAGAATGATCAAAGCGGGATAAATCTGAGAAAGCAAAAGCCGCTAAGGAACAAAGTAGAAAAGACAGTTTTCCTGCTGGATGTCAGCAGCTGTGCTCGGGCAATCACTAAGCAGCTCATTAGAGCTAATAACAGCCGTTAATCAGAGGGAGACAGAGGAATAGAAAGCTCAGTCCACGGTGGCCAGGGCTTGGGAAGAAAGCAGCCGATACGAGTTAAACGTCCACTGACCAAGATCCACACCGCAGATTGCTCAATCTATAGATGGACAAACAGGCAGATGGGATGGAAAGATGAGAAAGAGAAACAACTAGGAATAAATAAGATACACTAAGAAGAAATATGTAAAATGAAAACGCAGTGACTAAACCAACGCTTTCACAATTAAAACCCTTACTTGTTGAATCATTTTAAATATGAAGCAGCAATACCTGGATTTAGTTATATTAGCAGCGTATTACCGTCAGAAAAAATTACATGGCAGCTACCATCTGTTAGAGTTTAACTACCACAACATTAGAACCACTGACAAGTAAATAATAATACTAATGTTGTTACAATGCAATTTTCTACACTGTATACTTCGACATGTACTATACGGCCCTTTATGGTGGCATTAAGAAAGACCAATACAGTATCATGCAGGTGGTGTTAATGTTGTGGCTGATAACATCAACAATAACAGCGAATCCTACGTTACTTATAACGCCCATTGGATTGTTTCGTTAACCACACACATCAAGCAAACCACTATAATGAATGTTCAGCACTGTCATCCGATGCAAATGAAACACAAATGAGCTTGGCGTATAGCACAGCATGACACAGAACACTGCTACAGCTAAAGAGCTGAGCCATTACACCAACAACAGATCACAGAGGACATGTGAGGGAAAATAAAGAGAACGGGTCTTAAATTACTGCAGAAACTACAGCAAATTGTTGCGTAGAGAAAGATACACTGCCAGCCATAAAGCAGAATTCAGGTACAATATTAAAATGACATTTTAGTTTAAGACATCTTAATAGACAGAATTTCTGATGTCACGCAGTTTAAGTTTCTGCTTCCATCAAGCCTGATGAGACTCAGCTACTTTTTTTTTTTTTTTTATCAGCTTTGAGATGTGTACTGTGCATGTCTGGGTAATAGCAGACCCCACCAGTCTGTGGCCTGTGCCTGTGCTGCAGGCATTTCATCACAGCTCACTGACAGTACTGACAGTATCTTCCAAGCTTTGTCCCTGGGTTCTCCAACGAGTCAGTTAATCTGCAGCATTACACCTACCCCCCCACCACGTACTCACATATTCACAGTGACAATGTGGAGGGTGTGTGGGTGTGTACACGTGGCCCCTGCCGCACCTCTCATAAAGAGCCCTCTTTGTTCTAAGGCATTGTACAGGCTAAGTGTAAATCTGTATAGTAATATACAGTATGTTCTTTACTACTCTACTTGTGGTTCATGAGCAACATTTAGGTTGTCTGTCACAGCCACCCACATGTCAGGTTCTAACTTTAAAGCCACTTGCCTTCCATTTTAATTTTCAGCAAAGCATACCAGTCATTTTACAGTATAATATGTGAAATGGAACATACATAAAGACCAATAGTGACAAATAATCCATCCATCTACCAATTCCTACCGCTTGTGGTATGCGGGGTGTGTGGGGGTCTATTCAAGCATCATGGGGTGAAGGCAGGGTACACTCTGGACAAGTTGCCAGTTTAGTCAGAGAGAATCCATACAAATAATCCAAACAACATTATTAGTGTCAGTAGTAAAAAAAGGTTACAAACATTTCTACAAACTTCAGGCACACGACCATTAAAAGACAACACACTGCAGCATAGTGGTGTATAGAGAGATTTAAAATGAAAAGACTGTAAAGGTCAAGCAAAGGATACCCATTTGTAATTGAATGCCTTGTGAAATAGCCAATACATTTTCCTTTTTTTATACCAAAGAAGGATGAAGTTTAGATTATTTATGGCATTATAACTTAAAATTATATGTTTTAAACTACATATGTAACTTTTTCTCTGCCAAGAGGCTTGTTCTCCAATTTAGGCCCCTGCAACCCCATCCCAGTCAGGGTGTAATGCAACTGCAACCTCTTAACCGGACACCGTCCGGTCCACATTTAGCCCTGCTTTTTACAGCATTTCAGCTAATAAGGCGCCGATACCTTATCAACAACTTATAACTTGCCATTTAACACAAAAGTGGCGTAGGTCAAGCTAGCAAAATTCTTAAGTTTTTTTTTGCCTTCATGTGACACTGAGAAGGTTTTACAGGACTGACTGGAGCTCCACCTCAAATGCTCTATTCAAATCCTTTCCATGATTACACAACTAATGCAAACACAGGAAGGTGATAAATCCTACTGTAACCTAATGCATCACCTTAGGTGAGAGTGTTAAATGCGAAAATGTGACCTAGACTGAATGTAACTCATTCCATGAGAGCTGGGTTATGTGTTTTCAACTCACTGGCGTAAAACATCCCTTACTCAAAAGATATGAATATGAGCAGCTTAGTGGTTTTTATCTTACAGCATATTTTGACGCACTGACATGCAGAATTCTATAGAAAAAGCATATTTTACTGTCAGTGTCTTGTCTTGTTGCTGTTAGCCTTTGAATGATAGTCCTGTATGTTTTAGCCTATTTGTTAGGTATTTAAGATTACAAATACACTATATACAGTATATACATGGATAGTACTGCTTTCACACAGCGGTAAACACCCTTATTACAGACCAAACTGTTGAATTCTTCATGAAATCCTAGCAACAAAGGAGCTGTTGCTAGCCACTTTCTGTCTACTCTGACAAGTACAGCTTCACAGTGAAAAATGGTGATCAGTTACCTCTGGTGGGAGGGAAGACTGGCAAGCTCAGCCTCTTCCTGACAGCATGGGGGAACGTTCTAAGTCTGCCATTCTACTCTTTTTGAAAACTTGTATTCTTTCTTTTATTTGTCCCTCTATGTAACTCCCCATGTCCTCAGTATTTCTTACTTTTAAGCCCACCAGGAGACACTGTGGTTGCTGCTATATTCAGCTATTTTGCCTGTCTTCATTCCAGCTGCGATTCTGGTTCACACACGGTAATCAAACCCTCCCCTCTCTTAATCTTGTTACCTTTACAATGTCCCATCTGTTTCCCTGTCTCTCAAACTTGTTCCCTTGTTCTCATCTTTCTTCAGAGGGGATCCATACTGGCATGCAGATTACTTTATGGATCCACAGGATGATCAATGGCTGCTCCACATTAAAGAGGACTGGTTTGGCTCCTTGGCCCGTCATGGCCCATCTTGGCCTTAATTAGAAGACTTCTATTGTCAGCTAATGGGAGAGGAGCTACACCGTGAAAGACTGTGAGAAGACAAAAAAGAAGGTAATTCCTCACAGTTGGAGAACAAGAACTATAGTCTCCCCAAATCAATTTCTCCTTTGACACAAGTGAGGCCTGCTAGATTGCCCCGACAGTCCAGGCCGATACAAAACAACTTTAGTGGTATTTACTCTTCCATGAACATCAGAACAGTATATCAATAATCTACAAATTGAAAAATTTCAATTAGGATTAACAGTCAGAGTGTTAATGAAAGTTGGTGTCAGAAAGAAAAGGGAAGAGTGCTGTGAGATGGCAATCACTCAGCATTGCGTCATCAAAAGGTAAATCGAGTGTATGGAGCCTGGTTGTGACTCAGAAAAAGAGGCTGGAGAGACATGAACGCAGAGACGGATAAGAATACAGGAACAAAAGAAAGACAAAGAAACAAACACAGGGACATCTTGTGGGCAGCAGAGTGTGGGTGTGATTCTCTATTCTTTTTCCCTAACATAGGCTACCGGAGAGGCAGCCGATACCATCCAGGAGAGGGATAAATATTAGAATAAATCAGAATAAATTAAATAAGAGCTTCAAAGACAAACAAGCAGACATAGAAAGATGGGAATATAAACAGAATGGCCAGGAAATGAGTGATGTTGCTAAGTATGCACTTTGTGTCTGATGCATTTAATGGGAAGCTGCTCTGAATGGGCGAAGAAAATCCTAATTTCAGTTCACCAAGGGATACAACCTCTTCCAGGACAATACAGATCCGTCTATACTCTTTTTTACATACTTTATATGTAATGTGAAAAAGCTTGCGAAAGTGGCAAACTTACTGCAATTTACAGTCTTTCAGTTGACTGTTTTAATTTTATGTTCCTTAAAATTAATTGATTAGGTTCACATTCAACACTCATCATCAGCGCTGTCAGACAAAAAAAGATTCAAAGGATAGAGGTGAAAAGAGAGGGAGCCCCCAAAAAATAGAAAAACGTAAAAGGCAAGAGAAGAAAAGCGATAGCCAGAGAGAGCAAGAGAGCATTGCAGCATCTGAGAATATATCTCATCTCCCTTCTACTGCACAAAGGGGAAGATTTAGGCCCATGAAATAGCCAAACCTCTCTCTCTCTCTCTCTCTCTCTCTGCAGAAAACAAGTACAGCAGAGAACAACGATAACACAACGTATGAACCTATCATGTAAGATGCCAGCCGGGCACGTTGGAAGGTTTGTTGGCTGTGTATGTTGTTCAAGGCTCATCAGCACATGGAGATGCAGGAGAACAAAGCATGGGGTGATGCCTTGATCTGACAGGAGCTAGATTCACCCAGGAAGAAAACCAAAAAGGACAAACAGATGTAGGAGGGGGAGAAAATAACAAGGTAACACAAGAAACAATGAAACAAGACAGGGGAGGGCATGATTTTAAAGGAAAATAATATTTTTTAAAAATGAAGGAAAAAGAGAAGCTAAATAAAGAAAAAAATGTGTTACAAAATTTTTGTTTAATTACCTTAAGTTTTCAATCAATCTTATGTTAGAAATTATACTAGTTTGACAGCTTCTAACATTCACCTAGCTACAATTAATGAAGTTTAATACAACCTCTCCGCAACAAATGCCACCCAGAGGAAAGCTGTAATAAAATGTAAATTGTTTTCAGTGGTGCTGATTTCGCTTTATGGTCATTGTGGAGGCTGCACTGTTGTTTTCAGCAATGTTGCATTATATTGCATTGTACAAAAAGCAGTTTAAAAAAAGTAGAAGTTAAAATAAAGCAGATAAAATGCCTAAAAACAACACCCATTTGCACTAAGTAAAGTGCCTTGTCCCAAAAGAAGTCGAGAGTAGTACAGGAGTCAGAGAGGCCAAACTTCTTGCGTGCTCCCCACCACTTAACTGGTGGATCCTAATTGTAAGTCTGTGACTGCAGTTGGTCTGATGTGTGCGAAGTAGTCCACAGAGCTTTGTGGTTTCCACTTAGTTGCTCTATTGTGAATAGCTTCAAAGAAACTTTGAAAGACCAAAGACACAGAAAGAAAGCCAACAAACATGGTGTGTAAGTCGGACGTATACATAATCTCAAAAAAAACATTGAGCGTGCAGATATGGCAATATCATGTAAAGCTGTAGTGGCTATAGGCTTATCACAACAGCAGGGGTCCGCGCTCCCATCACTCCGATTTTATAGGACAAAGGACCTTAAAGTTCTGAGGGTTGGTTTACCAAAAGTAGCCAAATGGAGGACTCCCTAACAAAAAAACAATGAAAACTAAAGTAAAGTAAGCCAAGTACCATTAATGTCAAATGTGCAAAATGTCAAAGGTCCAAATCCAGCTGTGGACCTTCATTAAAGGTATCATGTCTTTCCCCCTCCCACCCCCCTTCTCTAGTTAACAAAAGTAACAAAAATATTAGGTTTAAATTTTTACAAACAAATTATATTTATACTGTTAATAAAATGCACAGCCCTCCATGATTTTTCTTATCGCACACAAGATCAGGGAGATATCACTTACCAATGTACTCAAAGACGTAGACAACAAAGAATGGCGTGACCAGGTCATTGATGCCTTGCACGTAGCCACTGGCAGGGTGGCGGATGGCCCAGATAAACAGGATCCGCTCAAAAATCTTACTCACAAACATACACACAAAGACACATAGTCAAAAGAATCTCAAGACAAAGCACATTTCATTATGCAAATAAATGAATAAAAATATCTGACTTAAAATGATGTGACACGAAAAGCAAGAAGCTAAAAAGGAGGATCTAATCTAAAGTATATATATAAACCTGTGGCAATGAAAAAAATGCAATAATAATCAACTGAATTGGAACACCGATGCTTCTGCAAAACCTCTATCTTTACCGACACTTTATGTAGGTTTTTTTTTTTTTCCTGATAACAAATTATTCCCCCCAAACATTAAGGCTGATTGGAAATACAAGTTAGACCCATAAAAACAATACATTTGATACAGAGTGAGTGAAGTGCATTAGGAATCATAACAATTTGAGGCATGCCAAGGTAGTGAAGAGAAAAGCAGCTGAATCTCAATCAGTCATGCATGCTGTGGGAGTCTGGCACAGATGTGGATATCGATCTTTTAAAATGGCGCTAATCTGGTTTAAACTGTGATATTTCTAGAGCCATCGTCACCTATTAGCTGATCGCACACACAGAGCCTATGGGGCATATTAACCTGGGATTTTTTGGCTAGGTTAGAAAAAGATTAAGGTCTTTTGTAGATTTTTAAATCACCAGGGACAATATAGAGCAATGTTTTGCAAGCAGGTCCTTCTCATTTATATTCCTCTGGCTGTTCCAGTGGTTGATGATAATGCAGAAAGATGTGTAGCAATGCCCTAACAAACACAAGCAAGAAAAGGCCCACGGAGAGGAAACAGGAAGAAAAAAAAAAAAATTCCAAGACCTTAACAAAAATGAAAAGCTTTGTATAGGAAATGCATTCACAGGATTTGCTAAGCCTCCAAAATACATTTCTGTAAAAAAAAAAACAAACACTGCATGGTGGATAAAAATTGTTTTGTTAGGAAAAAAAAAAAAAAAAATTCCCCTTTATTATCAAAGATTCTCATAACTCCATCAAATGCGTTAGGTTTCATCACCCATGATTTTGTCTGTATGTATGTACAATTCTTAGCAGGATAACAGAAAAACTACTGGATTGATTTTCCTGAAAATTTTACCAGTGTGCGGTCAAAAACTGGCAATACATTTTTGAAGGTATCAGTATCAGAATTTAGATCTAGATTATCCCTTAAATGATTAAGAGATAGGGCACTTTTTGATGTTTTGGCTTCTAACTTCAGAAATCTACCATTTGTCGATATACCTTATATTATTATCAAATTCAAAATGCTGCCATCATGGAAACTAACTTCAGAACTGCTGCATATAACATTAAAACAGTATAAACACAATTGTAAATCTTACACATATATCTTAAGGGCCAAGAAATTTAAATATCACAATAACTTTGGAATGGAGGTTAAGATTTAAGATCACCGCTAAATCTGTTGTGAAAGGAAACACACAAATGCTATAAAAGCTGGCGGGGGGGGGGGGGGTCTTCCAAATTCCAAATTAAAGAACACACAAGTGGATTTTCAACAAAATGGAAAATCAATCCACAAAGGAGATGAAGAATGTCTTTTCCTGTCTCTCTGTCTGAGAATGTTTCTCTCTGCTGCCTTTTTATTTTTGCACACAAAAAGATTTCACTTTGAACTTTCTCTGCTTTGGTGTTGTCCTCCTCCCTCTTCTATTCTTTATTCACTTATTTTGTCTCTTGCCCCTCTTGAGTCTATCTCTTCCCCCATCCCTCCTCTCTCCCTGATTTTCAATATTTTTTTGCAAGGCAAACACTTCCATCTTTGTTACGGGTGGTTGTTTAATGCTGTCAGCCACAGTGAATTAGAGGAGGCTTGATGTTCAGTTTGTTTTCTCTGGTGTGCAAATGGATTCCCCACAAAAACTACTCTCTCTCACACACACACACCTTGCTGTACCACACCCATCAGGCACTTTCTTGTGTTTGGGGGAGATGTCATGTTACTGTCACTTTCTAAATAACCTCATAGCTCATTGTTTTATGGGGGGGGGGGACAAGTCTATGGCAATGTCATTTTTTAAAAAAAATCTCTTAGAGCAAACCCTCTCATTTTTATTTAAAGTAATTCAATCATTGTTAAGACAGTTGGAGATATTGGAAAGATTGAAATCTCTCTCTCTTTCCCCCTACACTTTCTCCTCGACTCTCCTTTACCTGCCTCCACACATCACACCTCCTCTTCCCATATCAAAGCCCCCTCTATCATACAGGGAGAGGTGCTGCTGCTAGCAGGGGGAGTAGGTAATGGGACTTTCTTTTCTTGCAACCTCAAAAGCTGACATAAATAAGTCACACTGGCACCTACACACAAAACCACTTAGCGTAAAACTAAGCACGTATACACTACTCAGCCCACACCTGTCTTACCATGGGCACCTTGTTGAGCCTGTATTTGTAAAACAGATACACAGGTGCAGAGAAACTTCACACTTCAGACACCAACCAAACAACACAACACCGCCCTCAGGTTTAAACTGAGGCGACTCACTTCTGAAAAGACAGAGAACTGAATTCTTGCAACTAAGCTCACATTAATATTTCTTTCTGAGATCTTAATAACTAAAGTAGAGAGATCAGAGAGCACAGACCTCCACCAACATTGAACATGAATGTGCACTATTTGTGAAATAACAAACCAAAATGTTGAAATTGGTCCCGTCTCACACTGGTGAAGAATCCTTTTAGTAATTCCTAGATCCCGATGCTGATCCAGGTCACCAAAAAAACCATCATTACAAAACCGCTAATGACTTTTTTAGTTATCCAAACACTTAGCAGAGGTAATCGGTCAAATACTCCAAGGGCCACAGTAATATGCTGGTTGCAGCTTATTAAATGTAAAGATTTGCTGCTTTTCTGTGATTTATAATATCAAATCCTTCGATTTGATCCTTCGATGTCGGCTCTTCCTTTCATTGTGAAGCAGAATTCACCAAGCATTGGATTCTTCAACCACTAATAGGGAACATGAGCTGGGATTAAACCGACATGAGGTTAGTTAGAAGAGATTTTTATTTCCACTTTTTTGGGGGGGAATTTATAAACCAAACATTTGACTAAATATTAATATGTTCAATAATTGAAAATGAAAATAATCATTAGCTCTAGCCGGTATCAGAAGGACTCTTGAGCCTTTGACATACAAAGTGGGAAAACAAGACACGTTGCCAATGTTAAAAGATCATGGGATAAATCAAGTATTCATTAACAACATGAAATTGTGGTGTAAGCATCATTTAAATGCTTGAAATAAATAATAAAGACAGTCTGTATGTGCAATCACTTAAATTAATAAACGCTCCTCTGTCGGTATCTAATTACAATCCGGAGACTGAAGTGAATTCTTTCCATGTTGGGAACCTGTAAACTGCTGATTATCAGCATCTTTCAAAGACTGCATTGTTCTGCAAAACAAGAAGAACTCAAACACTTCGATACCACTTACAAAATCACTGCAAGAGTGCTTCAGTATCGCTTCCTCCCTCTGAAGTGGAGCATGCTGACTGCCTTCCATCTCCACTAAATGTTTCTGAACCCCAAAAGGGGGTGGGGGAGTGAATGAAAAGAAGTGGAGGTGATTTTTAGATGGTGCTTCAGCCCACATAACCATATGTATGTATGTATGTATCTATGTATCTATCTATCTATCTCTTTCTCTTCACTGGTGGTTTTTATTTTGCACACGACAAAAAGGGGCGGGCTGGTGTGTGGGTGTTGATGAGAGGGAGAGAGTGAGGGACTCTGACAGAGGGGAAGAGGAGGAAAAGGGAAAATGTCTTGTCTGATATCATTTCACGACGTATGCTTCAGGTTGCAGCCTCAAGTTGTATCCCCAGCAAGAAAGGGGCCATGGGAGATGGCTCTGCCTCCGGCACTGCGTATGATTCATTGTGTATGAATAAATACACTTGTACAAGTATATGAGTCTGCACTGATAAATGTATATCACATCATTTTGTTCATCCGTTAATGAATGTACAGAAGCCAGCTTGAATGTGTTTTTCTTTAAGGAATGTGAGCAGTATGTGTGGTTGTGTACACACGTACTGCTGTCCATGAGCTCTGGCCTCCTCATTAGCCTGCACCTCATTATGGGATTTTTCTATGGGGGTTCTCTGCTCTCTGTTTCTCAGGCCAGCGGTTCTATGCAAGACAGGGACCTCCCGAAGGCTCTGTTATGATAATATAAACTTACTTCCATCTAAATGAAAGTCGTCAAGGTACTATCTGTGTTAATGTGGTTTGGGAAGCTGCACTTGTAGTCCTTCACATCTGCTGAGCCAATCAAAGCACAAGTTGATTGTATCGCATTTACATTTAAAGCATTTAAGTACCATTGTTACCCAAAGCAACTTATAGTGAAATAATTGTGAATGTGCATGTTTAATATGCTGTGTTTTATTTATTTATATATTTAACGTGCCCAGTCTACCACTGAAAGCCACTGTTGAGGGTTAAAGATAATTAGATTTTAGACCCACAAAAAAAAAAAAAAAAAACGCACCCATGTAATAAGAAAAGCTAAAACAGAATAAAGACATATAGAGTCTATATATATAGAGTGCTAACCATGCAGTACGGGTATGTGTATCTCGTTACATGCATCATTTTTTGTTTGTAACTTATTGTGAGGCTGTTTAATTTTGTGCTCCTGTGTGTGTGCACACCTGATGCCAGAACATGCAGTGTGCCGAAATGAGGGTTTTCCCCCACTTCAAACTCGGGGGGAGACAAAGCTGCGGCAAAAATTCAATAAATTGTCGAATATGAATGTTTTCTATGCCACATTTCCTTTGATTCTGAATTTTCCTTCAGCAAACTTTTATGAATTTTCAAATTTTGACTTGAGCCCAAGCAGGCTTTATTTCTCAAGATGCCTTACAGAATCAGTCCCCACCTATGATGCTATGCCCCAATATGTGGCCAAAAGCAGAGGGGAAAACCCTGCTAGGTGAGATAGTGTGTGCAGCTGGACAGGGGTCTCACCTCTTGGACAGAAGCTTGTTGAAAGAGAGGAATAAGAGGATTAGTTCTTGGTATGTCAATGTGAATCTGCAGAGAGACAGAGAGAAACAAACACTGAAGCAACGGGCAGGTTAGCATAGATCTCTCCAAAACAGAGAGGGACAGAGTCAGACTGACGGAGAGTAAAAGTTAGTGGATTGGTATCCTTGGTTGAAGGCGGACGGGAGGGCGTCGGTGGTCTGAAATGGCTAGAACAGGTGGTCTTGAATACAAGTATGAACGCTGTGATGTCTCAACGGGCCTTGGCGTCTAAAGTGTGCTTTGGACCACCATTTACACCATTTCAGAGTGTCTGCCCCGCAGATCAGCAACACGACAGGCAGGCAGATTCGTCAGAAAAGAGCCAGACAGATGCAGGACAGCTGCGGGAGCTGAGCCAGCTGAAACAGACCGGATGGGCAGACTGTCTGTGAGACAGTGTTCACAGTCCTCTCTGCTCTGTCCACCTTACCTCTGTCACCTTTGGCTTGGAGCTGAGCCAGCTGAAACAGTCTAGACCGGATGGGCAGACTGTCTGTGAGACAGTGTTCACTGTCCTCTCTGCTCTGTCCACCTTACCTCTGTCACCTTTGGCTGCAGCACCAAAGACTCAGGACTCATCCTAGGAATGTCTATGTGGATCTGACAGTAATATGGGAGAGAAACAGGTTAAATACACATACACGCGGACATTTACACTCAATAATGTAGAAGTCCCCTTCATGCATTTGCAGTCAACATTTAAACCTGCTGTTTAATTTCGCAGGATGGAGGCACATTCAGATTTGAAGGAAAATTCTAGTATTTTTACTTTTGGGCTATCTTCTCATGGCTGATCTATCCAAAGTAGATACTACAGCCGAAGCGATATGTTGGTTTGACCAACATTATCATATTGGTCTATCACATATACTGTATATCTGTATTGGCTTATGTATCATTAACATCTGCCAATATCAAAAAATTTGGTTTAAAGAACACACGGCAGAAAAAGACAGGATAATTTATATTACATTTCCACTGGGGGGTTACTGTTTCCCAGTACTGCTGTCATTTAAGTCAGTAAAAGTTTATTGTTTATCTGTAAAATATTCTTCTCCATGGCATATCTTTGTGATAAATGTTTAATAACCTCATTTGAGGGATAATTGTGGAAAATCTGTGTATTGGTCAATATCGGTAGTCAGAACTTTTTTACTTGATATCGGTATACAAACAGCTACAATTACCAGGATCATATCTGTGTGGACAGAGGGTTGCAAGGGATCACTTCGAAACATCTGAATGAAAAATGTTCTGTTTATTTCCAGCATTAGAGACAAAGCGTGTTGCTTTATGCAAAACAAAAATATTACAACGACCACCATTATGAGAAACCAGGTGGAAAACTTAAATTATTATTATTTGTTTGAATCCAGTTAATTCAAACAAACTGCCTCATCGTTATATGTTGGTATTGAGCCAAATTACGCTAAGTAAAATAAATCTGTCATGCTTCTACTGCTGATTCCACTGGGAATTACCAACAACCTGCAACTTCCAACGGCTTCTGTTTTTAATTGATATGGTTGAGAAGCAACTACCTCTATATAATTCTAGATAGCTGGTGCCATTAGATCAGAGAAACTAGCAATGCAACCTCCAAAAAATAAAGAAGGCATCAAAAAAGACAAAGTGTAAAAAGTGTAAACAGATGGAAAATGCAAAGGCTTTAGATGGATTGCCAGGATTGCTCTGTTACTGCTAGATGTGTAAGTATGCAAATACTTGCTAAAACTTTACACTTGAAAGCCCCATTATATAACGTTGAGGCTCTACTATTGCAAAAGTAAGTATTTCTGAAGTGTGTCTGCCCCCTTGTGGTCAAAAATTATTTAAAGCAGCTGTAAAGACAGACTTCAGTGAGTTGTTTCGATTGTAGAGTTGAAGTGACAGACCATTATTGATATTTTCTGATAGGTTAAAAATGGAACAAGCTAAATTCCCCCCCCCCGGGACTTCTACAATGGCTACAGTCATATACTTGCACACACACACACAAGCTGTCTAGGCAAGTTACGAACAACATAAACAAATACATGAAAGAGACAGATGGAAACACACAAGAAGAGACTAACTATGGAGACATATGGAGATATTTAAACTTGCTGATATACCTTCCGATGTATTGCATGCAAATACATATACCTAGGTATGTATGTGCGTGTTCAATTTGAGTCAAAACAACATATGGTCAAACACGCATAATCGCACAGGAAAAGAAAAACATGACACTGGCTCCGCCAACACAAATAGTGTTGGAAAAAGCAGACTTTGGCAGAAATAACGGCTTCAAGGAGTGATCCAAACAATCATCAAAATAAAGTATGCCAGTTTTCTGGCACAGTGCGGGGAAGATCAATGGGAAATTGGACAGGATATGAAAAATGTGTGTTTTTGTTATTGACAGCACACTTTGATGTTTCTTATCGGAATTCATTGAAATGAATGGAAAGTAGTCGAGTAGCAGAGTGTTAGAATGAAAGCGTGTGGAGGAAGACGACAGAAAAACAGGGAGAGAGTAAACCCAGATATTATTTTCATAGAAAAGTGTTTCTTCAAGCAGCTCTATGAAGTCTCTCCATGTCAGCACAGGCAGACGTATAGACAACAGTTCAATGAGTGCACGAATGAGATGAAGGAAGGGACAAATAAAGAAAGCATGGGCCTGTTTCCACTAATCCTGACACAAACACAGATATAGTCTCTCACACATGCACACAAAAACATAAAAAGTCTTGTGTCCTGGATGGGAATATATTAGTAACACCTATTGAAGTTCATCTTTCATTCCGTCCTTCAAGTCTAAGGAATCAGGCAGTTGGTACAAAAAATATGATGGCTGCAGAAGAAATGATTAAACACCCAACACGCATGTGTGTATATCTGAGTATATACCTGTCTGTATGTGTCCTGATGGTGTTCATCATTGCGGGAGTCGTAATATTGCTGGATGAAGGCAAAGTATTCTTGTCTCTTCCTCTTTAGGACGCTGTCCCTCCTTTCTGCATTAGCTGGAAGGTAACCCTAAGAGTTTGTAAAAAAAAAAAAAATTAAGACACAAGAAAGACAGAATGTTGTTATTTTTGGACTTGTTTTTGCATCATGTCAAACAATATAAAGACACGTATTCTTTATGCTCTTCTCTGTTCTTAAGTAAAAAACCATACATCCCATGACGCTAAACTTTTATTTTAGTCAAAAAATTTTATTTCAGTAACAAAAAACTTACGACTGTTAAACACATGAAATTAAACAAACTGTTTTACTTGTTACACTTTTTTTTTTTTTTAATAAATATTTATCATTATGCTGAAAATGTAAATTTGCCTGAAATAAGTATGTGTGGATTTACCTAAAATTAGCTATGCTAAGCCTTACGATGTTATACTGATACAGGTTCATTGAGTATATTGTGGGAGTAGACTTCAAACTAATGCCCCTGCTTATTTACAACACATATGCTTGTGGCTTTCACCTGGGACTCATTCATTTCAACTTGGTAAATATTCAGTAAAACTGTCTTGTCAAAATATTAAACTGTATGGCATTTTATTATTCTCCTGTCTCTTTTAAATGTCTTCCAGTATATACTTTTTAAATAGGCCTTTATGTCTAAACTCTTGTTCAAAAACCTGGACTGGCTTGAGGTTGTTCGGAAAGTTCAATCGCAAACCAAAACTGCACCAGCTGGGATTCCATAGTCTCTAAATGACACACATCACTTTGCTAAGAAAACTTTCTGCTGCTTGACCAAAAATGCTTTACGCCCTGCGGAAGGCTACCTACACCAATGTATGTGTATCCTCCTTGTGCGGGCCAGGCTTATGCAATGAGGGGAAAGAAAATGCCAAACTGAACCATAAACCTTCACTCTATTAAAGCCAAGAGCTGGGACCAGGGGCTCTAAAATATATATCAAGTTCAAATTTTAAAAACAGGACTCAAAAATGATGGCTTGCAGTGAAAACGTCTCCCTGCTGTTGAACTTTTGAGTTGTTGTTTTAGATTTTTTCATGTGAACATGTTGACATAAGACAACAAGGGTTACAATGTATTTAATCTGTTTTAATAATATGGAAAGACTCTGCAATTAACACTCTTCTGGGCCTTACAAACCTATGTGGGACGGTGAGGAAAAGAGCATCTGATTGTTTCATTCAACCAAAGCATTGCAGGATTACTAATGGGCAGCTAAAAAAAAAAATCATGAAGCATTCTAAACTGAAAACTTATCAATGGTGACAGAAGGCATTTATTAATGTTTTCATCATTATGGTTTTAATACAATGCAGTTTAAAGCCAGCGTTTGAATCAAGCGTGAGAAATCTAAAGAAGCAACTCCATTCTCTCTCTCTCTCCTCCCCATTTCTGCTTTGTTGCCCCTCCCTCCTTTATACAATCGTAGAGCCCTTGAATAGAGTTCAATGACAGTCGTTTGACATGTTTTTTTATTGATTTTGGGTCTTTGCTATTCATGCAGTTTTTGATAATACTGGAAGAGAAACTTTTCCTGCTGGAATATTCATCACTGTATCAGGCTTTCATCATCATCGGGGATGCATGTGCATCTAACTTTGTAGAGTAACCAATAAGAAAACCCTCTCTCTGAAATGACCCATGATTGGCTAAAAAGTACCATCCCGGGGCAAATTTTAAAGCTTGAATACAGAGCTTAGAGGCCATGCAGAAGTCTAATCTTTTTCAGACAACCTGGATTACAATATTCTCAAAGGTTATTATATATTTTTTTTCCCCAATGACGCAAAAATTAAATCACATAACCCAGCTTTAAAGCTGATTTTTAGAGTTCATATATCCAGACATCCAATGAAAGAAAGCTTTCATCCTGTCCCAAGATACAGCAATCTTTAAAATGACAAAGGACAGCTAAAGGACCTCAAAAAGTTTGAAGAGGTCAGCTGAGAATGCTAACCGGCTGAATCAGTTTCAAGATTCTAAGGTTGACAGCCCAAGGTGAGTATAGATGGATGGAGACATAAAAGTACTTGTTTTTAGTATATTTCTTCTGCTTTTTATTAAAAGGAATTGCAGCCTAAACACAAAACCTATTTCAATAAAATGGCACTCGGTTTTGCTAAGCACATTTTCCAACATATTGACAAACTCATTCAAAGAAAGAAAAAAGTTTTCATGCAGTCAAATGCACTTGTTTTTAGTCTGACTGAACAAGACTAAAGTCATTTCTGCGCATTCTTTGATTCTTTGAGACTAGATACTCTAACTTGCTTTATAAAATCTTAGCAAATGAAATTTGCTGATTTTAAGTAATATTTCTTTTTGTTTGCTTTTATTGCTTGTTTTGCAGAGGTGTTTGCAATGTAAATCATATAATGAGAAAAACGAGATGTGGCCAAAAACTGCAAAGGTCAATCTCAAGCTCTTTTACATGTAATCGGGGGGCTCAAGTCTTCTACATTTTTCCATTACTTTAAATTAACCAGAGCATATTTCTAAGAACGCATGTGACTACTATTCAGTTACACAGTCAAACTGTACAATAAGTTTTTGTGTGTGTGTGTGTGTGTGTGTGTGTGTGTGTGTGTGTGTGTGTGTGTGATCTAGGTGTACCTTTTGCTGTTTTTACACAGAACATCCGCTCTATACCTGCATCCTTTATACCTTTATACCCCTCCTCAAAAGAGGCGAGACTAACTTGTAACACAACAGCGTCAGCCTTTAGTATGACGTACTAGTCAAGCGGCAGAAAACGACCTCATCAAAACAAAGAAAAAAACCCCCAAAAAACAGCAATGGCTAGTGGGGTTGGCGCATTCATGTAGACAAACAAGCAGTTGTCTGAGCAGTACCGTTGCATGGAGGGTGAAACACAAGTCAAATAAAAACCTTTTAGAGTGGCATGCTCACTTATACTGTAAACAAAATGAAAGGTTGAGGAAAAAGTCAATCCAACACTGCGCCTGCATTCGCCTCGCGCCCCCAGCTCTCACCAGCCAACAGTAGACTGGCCTCCTGACCCCAAAAATGTGAGGGTACGGAGAAACTTTCCTGGAATGACTCTGGGAAAAACATGGGCTATTTAAGACTGAAAACTTAATTAAGCTATGTTTAAGTCTACATTTTCCATCCTGCACCAGGGTGGAAAACATGGCTGCACATGGTTACACAAGACTCAAAATAGGCTGACGCACGTCGCTCTCCTGTTCATGGAGATTTTTGGGACAATATGGACATTAATGCCCTGATGACGCCCTTCATCATCACCAGCACAGAGAGAAAGACCAAACTTGCAGTTCGTTGATACTTTCAGATGGTGAGACATGTATTTAATGCTTCTGCTGCAGCAGAGCGTACATGCTGCATCTTAACTGGTCATTCTGTTAAGTCAAGTTTTAACTTCTCACATTTTTGGTTGGCACTGTGCAAGTTGCCAACCTGTAATGTCGCACATTTGTGCTTTTTTGGTCCCTGTAAAGTGCTTTGCGTCGTGAATTGCATATTTAAAGACAAAGAAAGTGTAGTTTCTAGGTGGTCTCTCATAATGTGTGTTGTTAAGTATCAATATGCACACTCGTCATTGATTTTGGAAGGAGGATATCAAAGTTGTTATAAATAGGCACTTCTACTCACATTATTTATGTAGAGATCTGCAAAATTTCCACGTTTTGTACACACATTATTATTATTCACAAACTCAGCGCACTAGCAGTGCAGTGACTTTGCCTTATGAGTGGCATATTAGTGTTTGTGTTTTACTGCAGATTTTTTGCTTTATTATAAGAATGGCATTCATGTGCTTTTGCTGGTTTGTTCTCTATACACACACACACACACACACACACACATCTCGTTCTGGCTTCTTTTGGCATGCTGGGCCGGCTCATTACTACAATGCCAAGCTACTAGTTGCTAAGGAGACCTTGGGGAGAGGGAGGGTTCCTGTTGCCATGGCAGCAAGCCTGCATCCTGCCAACTGTCTTCCCCCATGAGACATGACCATCGTAGACAGAGAGAGAAAAGAGACAGGGAGGAAAAGTGAGGGCAGAACTGAGTGAGGAGAAAAAAGCTGTTGTGGTACAGTGCAAACAGAGGGGCGGCCTGATAGTGAGTGAACTGGTTTTTGTGCTTGTGTGTCATCCTAACGGCCCAGCCCTGAACCGGCCAGCCGGCTTACCAATTTACACAGAAACCAGTTCAACTCTGATACGACCTCTGGAGAGGCCACCAGAGCCACCTAGGTGACTTTTACACAGACGTCGAGGCGGGGAAAAGGCACACAAAAGGCGCCTTGAAAAGGCAGTGTATAAAATGTTTTTGTTACAACTCTGCTGTCTGTTGTTTTTGGAGGTTTTGGTTTTTGCACACACATTAGGAGATATAAACTTATTTCACACTAAAGGCAGTCTCACCCCAATGCATAGAATAGTCATTCAAGCAATTTTAAATTCCCTTCAACTTCCGGTTTCAGTTACTAACCTGCATAAATAAATGTTGTAAATCCACTCACAATCACAAATCAGGCCAGGCACCAACTGAGCCTTTTTCCAGTCAAAAGGTCTTTCTGACACAAAACACACACACTAACACAAACCGCAACAGGCCAGCTATAAAACACAGGGCTTCAGTGTTATGTGCACTCTGCCAAATAAGGGAGAGGAGAGCATGTGTGTGCTGAAGGTTAATGGACTGCTTAGTGGAGGTCAATCACACTGCAGCTGCAGCATTGCTCCAAAGGACAGGACCACAGAAACGCAAACAGGGGAGCTAAAGATTATAAAGTGGAGACAAACTGTGTCATGCACTCCACTGTGATTTTATTTATTCTTAATGTTATGTGCTTTTTTTAAATGTTATTAATACCATAAAACTGTGCTAAATAATTTGTAGTTTTTGATATCGTTAGGCATGTTTTCAGAGTAATTTGTTGAAAGGGAATGTATGAAGACAGAAAAAACTTTTTCTTTTTTTACACCTCAAAGTAAAGTGCTTTAAGTGCCCAAGATCTGAATGTACTTATGCTGAAATGTAAATGAGAAATTTTTAATATCATATGTCTCTGGTGGTTTCAAACTGTGAGTGGTGCGGGAAGGAAAAAAAACAGACATTGGCGACTGAAAGTGAAGCAAGACCTGGAAGTTGTTCACAGTATAAGCAACACTGTGCTTCCTCCAGACTCCATTAATCAGTCTACATAAAGTTCATCTCTTCATTCTTCCATGCATCAATCCTCCACCTCTCTAATGGATCCACCACAGCACTAAACACTCTCTAAAAAATGCTAAATTGGCTTGGGGAATCCATTTGGGGACTTTAAATGAATTTTCCTTTTTCCAAGTAAGTCTTCACATTGTAAAATTATTCATATTCCCCAAAATATACTGGAAGCAGCTTGGAAACAATTTTCACACTATGGGCAAAAGTTGAGCAAACACAACTTCACTTCTTTTTAAAAAGCTGTGGTCAGGCTCGTGACCTTGAATGTCCATTTTCACTCTTCCATCTGGTGATCTGAGTTTTGCCACATGATTTGAGTTTGGAAACATCCACATGAAATTCAACAGTTTGAAATTCAACTGCCTTTAACTATTAAAACTTTGCAAGATAAAATGGAGCATGATTCTTC
Organism: Mola mola; assembly: GCA_001698575.1. NCBI lineage: Eukaryota > Metazoa > Chordata > Actinopteri > Tetraodontiformes > Molidae > Mola > Mola mola. The sequence goes on from KV751334.1 coordinate 25,821,214, forward strand.
AACTGCATGACTCATTTTGTACTTCTAATTTATTCAGAAATATTTCCAGGGCTGAATATGTGGTTTTTCTAACTGAATGAACTTTAGGAGCCAAGTAAGAGGCACATTCATCCAATCAATTGTAAAAGGATTTGTGTTGGAAACCCCTGTATACATAGATTATTAGCTATTATAACCCTAAAGTTACATGCCCTGATATTCATTTGTTCATTTAAAAAATTAATTTGAAATGATTTCTCTGACATCTATTAAACTGCACTATATATTCCACTATGGTGACATGATAACATGATCATGTTGATGGCATGAAAAATATAAATGTTATTTATGCCAATGCATAACTGGAAGCTCACTGATACACTGATCCAACATTAATTTCTTATGTTTTTTGACAAACAGTATTCACTGCGACTACAGATTTGTAAATCAATACTTGCACAGAAGTTTTACAATTAACCTTTATTTCAATCTCAATGTAAACCAAATAGATTTTAAGGTGTAAGATGAATTCAAATTTATAAATCCTTCAATATACCTCATCACATATTTTTATTTTTTAATCTTCAGTTTGATAATTTTTTAAAATGTCACGTTTACATGGAATATTCATATGGCTGCATCATTATATCAGATCATTTATGTAGCCATTTTTCTGATTGATTACTTCATCTGTGTCTGGAATCAACATCTCTGCTAACTCAGTAGTTCATCAGATAATAGCTGCCGAATCATTTTCTTAATGATTATTTTAATCATCAAATAATCTGGCAATTATTTTTACAATTACATGATAAATATTTAGTCTATATTTTCAAAAATCATATTGAAAGATGCTCATCACATCACACACAGAGGCCAAAGTGACATCTTCAAATTACTTCATTACTCCAACAAATAGTTAAAACCCCAGACACTTTTCAGTCCCTGTCAGAAATGACAAAAGCAGAAAACCCTGATTTTAGAAGCTGTAACTACCAAACATTTAACATCTTGCTCAAAATAAGATTGAAATAATTATTTTTTAATAACAAATTAGTTTGATTTATTTTCTATAGATCAACTCATCAATTAAATGTTGCTGCTCTAGGAGATGTGGCACCTGCAAAGACAGCAGAGAATGAACAGAAACCTAAATATGATGTTACCACAGTAACTTTGCAGAAGGATTCTCAGTTAAGTTTCATGGAAATGACATTCCTCACTTACTGTACAATACTCCAGTGGTACTATAAAATTCAAATGAAACTGTTTCTGCACAGTAAATAGTGGTGGTGCTGGTTTTACTCATTTTTACTATTAACTCATCTTCTGTAGTTGGAGAAGGTCAAATCCGCAAAGCAAATCCTTGAACGATTTGTCAATAATCCTTTACATTTGGCTGTTCAGGCACAAAGGCCAGAAAAGTAATCTATTCCAAAGAGAAATTGAATTTCTCGTCAAAAGTTAATCTTCCAGTGGGGCTGACATCAAAATAGTGTCTCTGTTCATCTCGTTTCTCCACAGCCTAATAAATGCATCATCTCTAACTTCTGTTTAAGACATATTATTATGATCGAGTTGTTTCTGAAAATTAAAAGCTAATTAACAGGCTATATTTATGTCTCTCAATTTCATGTCAAAATGACAGAGAAGGAAAAAGTCTACTACAACCTGCCAGGATGTGTTTACAAAAAAACCAATTGTTCTCATCTTTGACGCCACTATTGAGAGGTGACAGCAAGAAGGTTGCTTCTCATCTACAGTCAATCTGGACAGTTCTTAGACTGAGTACAGGCTTGCTTCATGAAGATAAAAAAAATCCCCCTTTTTTTTTAAAATTACCAGGGAATATAATTATATCTACTGCTGTAAGGCATGATTTAAACATAATAAACTCTAAATCTTTTCCTGGTTTAACTGCTTACTGATCCATCTCATATAACCCTTTGGCTTTATCAATATTTCCACAGCCAGTTAGTTTTCTCTTCTTCAACTACTTCACATTTAACAGCCACTCTCCATTAGCAAATGTACATATTACCACAGACTGACATTCTTCCACAAAGCTGAAAAGCCATTTAATTTCTCCTTTCTCCTGCAGGCTCAGACATAAAGTGCTCTTTAAGAAAAAAATGAAATACGATGGTATTATTTCTGAAATAATGAGAAGTTCAACCGGATGTGTTTCTGAGGCCTGGAGCAACCTGTGGAGGCTATTACTCAAATATTGAACAGAGGTAGAGGGAACTATCTAGTAAGGCTCTCTTCCTCTCAACCTGGTTTTTGTCTCTCTCTCTCTCTTGAATAGTTTTAATTTACACACTGGCTAATAGCAGCTGAGACAGTTATGTCAGACTTCTGTGACATGGTGGTAAACGCAGGCTGTTGGGCAAACATTAACAATATCAGGGCTCACAGGGGAAACTTGTTTCTCATCTTTGTCAAGTAAAGAAGAGTGTAGCTTAAGCATGCCTGCTGGAGGGGAGAGAAAAATTAAATTAAATAAGTCAGTCCACGCTGGTGAGCAGGGGAAGGGCACAAGGGACACCACTGGAGTGAAGTTTTATTAGGTTCCTCTGCCAAGTTTATGGAATACAGCATGGGCTATGTGAGTTTGAAAAGTCAGAATGCGTGTCCATGCCAGACAGAGAATAGATTTTTTTTTTTTTAAGGTTGATCCCTCCTATCTATTTCTCTCCTGGATCATAACAAAGACAGGACAGAGAAGGCAGTCAAGTGTTATGATACTTCAGAAGATAGGAGTGCTTCTGACACTGTGCCCACGTTTTGCTTTAATCCGCACCTTGGACTTAACCCTGGGATAATTCACACTGCATAAGGCTGTGAGATTTAGACATCTATTGAAAACCCTCCATGGTGGGGCTGAGATAAGGATATGGATATGGATCTTAGACTTGCATAGTAAGAACACTCTGTAATTATGTATCAAAATCATTACACTTCATCATACACCATTTTAAACACCATGAATGTTTCAAAGAAACAGAGCAATAGCTTGTGGTCACGATGTATGATTTGGGGTGACCAAATCAAACACAAAAAACTGTTGTCTGAGCAGAGGAAAGAGAGTGACCCTCTTCAGAAGCTACTCTGGTCCCGACTACTGCTCCAAACACCATTTGCAAAGACCTGTCGCTTCCCAAAAACAACAAATCGGAGTGTCACAAGGATGTCAATCACTTCTCATGAGCAAGCAGCAAGCAACCCTCAACCCCTCAGTAACCTCAGTGACACTGGCAGGAGCACTGCAAACTCTCCTCACTATATATATATATATACACACACACACAACATACATAAGCATATATTTACACACACGTAGAATATGTAGAATCACATACACATTAAGAGCAGTCTAAAGATAAACGAACCATTAATGAGGTATATCTATGGTACATGAACTCAAAGTCCAAGGCGCACATGCATACACAAAAACACATACAACCATATTAGGTCTTCTGGTGCACCATCCATCCCTAGTGATGGGTTGCCTACACTGCAGTACAGTGCACTACAGTCCTCGCAGGACTAGTGTACCAAGAAAACCAGCTAGGAATGGTTAAAAGCCCCGTTAGTAACCTCCCACCTCAAAAAAACCCAAAAAAACATACTAACAGGCATATGCACGGACACACACACACACACACACCTTTTAATGACATCTTTTGTGTGGGACATTAACTATTGTGCAGTAATTAATGGAAGAGTCACTGTGTTCAAAAAGCCAGTTTTCTCTCTGCAGACTAAAACCTGAACACCACAATAATGGCTTAACGAGTAAACACAACACACATCTCATGAATAAATTATTTGAGCCTCACTATTAATTTTCTCCATTGAAGTCCGGGAAAAAAAGGAAAGCAAGACTGTTACCAGTCTTCATAAATCAAAAAGGGAGGGAACATGAATGTGCACTTGATGAATCTGTTCTCACTTGCAGGTTTAAGTATGAACTTACACAAATTTGTCATGCTCGTGACTAATTCAAGAGTATTTAATGTTTCAGTGTCTCTTATTGTGCAGTGTATATTTAAACCAATGTGTCAGTGTTTATAGTGTGTGTGTCACTTACAGAAAGGAGCTTCCATGTTATCGGTCTGACCTGTCTTGGGATTCCAGACCAGCTGAGTTTCCGTAGCTCCTCTGCGGAAAGAGAGAGAGAGCATATTAGGTCCACTGCTGAGAATTTTTACTAAAGATTGATCTCCTTCTAGAGCTCGACCAACTGACAAATAATGTCAGCTAATGTGACTTCAAAAAGATATATCCATACTATTAAAACAAACGCTCAAATATTGATAATGACAAACGGAGTTGCAGCATTATGAGGAGGATGGCTATTTTACTCAAAAGAGTTAACAATTTGTTTACCTCTTTCTTATTTAGGTTATGACAGCAAGTCATCTTTTAGTTTCAAAAGCAATTCAAAATTCAAATCTAATGGTCATTATATGGTAAAGATTATAGGGAACTTTCAGCTGCTGAATTGTGATTATTGGCAATGACTCCACCTCTTTGAATTAAGACCATACATACTGGTCAATCTACTCATCCATAATTGGGGCATCACCGAGGTCAAAGTTAATCTTAAATTATTTTTTCATAGCAATTATTACAGATAATATGGTAAATGTAGCTGTTAAAGTCTTCCTGTGCGGCTTACAAAGGGTAAAAGCGAGCCTGAGTAGTTAAATGGTATATATGGTTATAATTAAACAGCTAATAACCTTACATATTGCTTGATTTAAGCCATCTGTTTGATAATATTTAATTGATACATATTTCCTTTTAGAAACAACTAATTTTCTATACATATTTTTGATTCTTCTCAAAGGGACTGTAAAATAACCACAACCACCAAAAGGCCACTATATAACAATGGAGAAAATTTCAGACTTTTATTCTCAAATATTGATATTGGCATTATGGATAAGTTAAGCAAATTAGTTTAGTTCCCTTCCTGTGTATTCTGACCACAACAGTGTAAAATTTTTGACTGAGAAAATACTTCATTTGCATTCAGCCATGACACATGCCAACCCAAAGACTATCTTCACACCCATGGATACTTATAAACAGACTTGCTGCTGTAAAAGGAATCATTTAAATTAATGACCAAATTCATCCCAATAGGAATAATTTTCACAACATTTCCGGACTTTTGGACATCATTTAATCAACCGACAACTAACCAATCAACCATGTCCTCACCACCCCAGCTTCCATTTCTGTCTCCCTTTTCCTTCATCGAAATAATCTGATGGGTTGGAAGTGGATTATTAACTACACTTTGCCCCAGCTGGGTGGGAGAGCCAGGAAGCTATATCATGGAATAAATCTGATAGGGAGGTGCATATTGAAGTTTTATATTGGCAGAGAGTAGTTCCCTTTGGACTCATGAAGACCCAGAAAATGTATCTTAATGCTAGGTGCTACACATTACACTCACCCAGATATCCCTTTATGACACAAACAAACAACAACAAGATGGGTGGGTGGGTGCAGGTATCATCAATGACTTGAAAGAAAATGTTCTGTCTTAGGAAAATTTGCAACCTAAGTCTTCCATGTCACCTATTTTTTATTGAATAAGACCTACGTCGACTACAAGAAATGTGCAAGATTTAATTTCCCTTGAAAAAAGCGGTAATGTTCATAAATAGGGTTAAAGGTATTGAAAGTGACATCACAGTTCTACCCAATTCTATCTAATGTAATCCAATTGGACCACACTGATCTACGACATAATTAGTCAAGTCACACAAGTTTGTTTAATTAACAGGCTTTGAATAATTGAGTAAAACTGTATGTTTTTCAGTTGTATTACTTAAGAATTATGTTCTTGGATGAGTTCTAAGGAACATTAAATCATCCATTATTCATAGGTAGCTCTCCCTTTTCTTGGACCATGCAAGTCTGCAAAGCCCCAATTAGTATTCAACAAGACAAGTTGCCAAAGCCAAACTGTAGCAAACATTAAAACGCAATTGAAGTCTCTTCACTTGTAACTGCAATGCCACCTGCGTTCAAAGAGTGAGTAAAAAACAAACATATTTAATGAACAAGCCAAATTCTTCCTCAACTCTTATTTAAGGCACCAGTTGAAGATTGATACGCCCATTCACAGAGTGAACGATATTGATTAGAGGTACAAAAAGACTCTGCATTGCCTGCTCTTCAAGGCAAATGCAAATGCAGAGCCAGTGACTGATAGCAGAATAACGATCCACTGGTTAAATTGAGTAAAACACATTAGAGGTTGTTCATATGATGGTAGGACCGATTTCTTCGCTACACTCCCTGTGCATCCTCCACTTAAAATTTGCCTTGTACCTTGTTTCTTGGGACTGTAAGTGTATAGAAATTCAATACAACAAAGTGTAAAGCACTTGGAGTCAGAGCTCCACAGCACAAAAGGATTTTGATTACCCCATGGTTTCTGTGCCAAGCTGAAAAAGAAAAATTAAAAATAAATATAATATACTTAGAACTACAAGTGGAAGATAATTTTGTCAGTGTATGCATATTGCTACCAATTACTGGTGTGCACAGACAGCTCTTGTGAATGGCTAACACTGTGTTTAGAAATAGCTGCATATAGCTATATCCAATATGACAGTTTCCTGGCCAGTATATACTCAGCCTGTTTGCAGGTGGGGAGAACTAGTGCATATTTAAATACAAATATATAAAGCCTTTGGTGTCTCAAGAATGAACTGTGTGATACTACTGGTGTCAGCATCAGTCAGGATTGAAGTCTAAAACAAAGAAAATTTAAAAAATTATAAATACAAAATCTGAAGGAGTATTATCAGATTTGTTTACCCAGCCCCTGTGATTGAGGCTTGCATTGAAGGCACAAAGTTTTCTGTCTTTTTTTTTTTTTTAGGATAATATCATTGGTTCTATTGCATAAAATGTTGTTATTCTTTAAACTATCCAATGAAATAACAACAATATGGGAGCTACATGCCTACCTGGCAGTGAACTCCTAACAAATAATTTAGTTTATTGCTAGTTTTCAAATTTGTTGGGGAAACCTACTCAATATTACTATAAATTGAAATCATTGAGAGTCGCGCCATGCTACATTAGGGTGCATCCGGTTCTGCATACTCATAAGGTTTGCTTCAGCACTTGTTTACTGATCACCACTGAAGTGTATCAAACATGCAGAATTTGTTTTATTTCCAAATCTTTAAATCACTGAACTTAAATGCTTCAATTACTGCTATAAAAAGTTTTACATCTTCATATGCAGTAGCTCATTATGAGGGGACATGATTTGGAAAATAGGAGCTGGTGGGTCAAGTATGAACCAGTTCACCTCCTGGGTCCTGCCGATATCTTTTTGAGCAAGGACCTCAGTGACATCACTGCATGTGTTTACATCATATTAGTGAGTATTGTTGGCCTGTGAGTGTAACATATAACTTTGTGAAAATGTTTGTCTTTCCCTCTGGGGTTTTATACTACCCTCTTCTGATTGAAAACATTTAGCCTCTGTAATGACCCTTTTACAGAAGTAGAGTAGGACAGCTGCAGTGAAGTTATGCAGAATCAATTTCCAACAAAGTCCAAGTATTTAAGGGTGAACTCCTTATCTTATGTGCACCTCTACATTTATTACACTACTTACAGCTAGTCAATGGTGTCTTCCTCCTAGCTTGCACCCTTTGAACCTTCATTTGGACTGTCAGACAAAGAAATGAGACTATGAATCTTGTGGGCTCTGGCTTAATTAAACTATGTTATATTTCCTCCACCATGCATTAATCTCACCATGGGGGTTTTAGAGAGAAGGGGTAAAAGGACATGTGGCACAAGTTAGCTAATGGTCTTTAGATCTGGATGCTGCAGTGAACTCCAGAAATACTGTCCCAGCTCCAGTCAGCAGGGAAGGCTTGTGCGCACTCAAAGGTTGTATATTCTGATGTTTGTGTGCAATTATATGCAAGTGTGTGGCAAGGGGCAAATATTTACTTGGCACCATGTGGCCAACAGAACAAGCAGATGTGCCCGCTAGACCCATACATCACATGCAGAAAACTGCAGACACAGCCTCTACTCTTGGTTTCCAAACATTCTCCAGCAGCGAGCCAGACCACTGCAGAATCCAAATTAAACGTGCCCAATCTGAGCTTGACTATTAGATTACTGATGAACTGCAATGGTACAATTACTGAAGGTTTAATGGTAAATTGTAGTTTGACAGATTTTCTGGTTAGCTATTTGGTTGCATAATCTTAGAGTTCTAAGCATTTTAATCAATCCTGGACTAAAACATTGCTTTCAAAATATGCATTAGGAAACATCCCATCTATAACCCATTTTTATCGAATACACTCTGAAATGTGTCTATTCCTCTTACACATACAGCTCTAATTCTTAGAAATAAGAAATAAAACTCGATTTCCCAGGACAGGCAGAGTTAGAGCGGGTGACATGAACATAGTTAACGTACGCGCCAAATTGAGGATGTCATTTCATTAGAGAGCGGACAGCTCATCTCACAGAAAACAGATCTAACCCAAGGGCATCTCTTGTGCATTATGAATGAGACAGCCAAGCCCAAGCTCCACTGGAGTAAATTAAAGGCATTTCATGATATTTTGGAAATTAATCTGTCGTTTTTGCTCAACAAGCACTTGTCACAATATGGGGAAAAAAAGTTTCTGCAACTGTCCCAGAGGCGACAAGGGACTAGCTGTCCCCATCAGTATCAGTGAACAAAGTTAACAATGCAAACAAGCCTCTGTAAGTTGGCAAATTTGTCGCTCCCCTCTACACAAGGTAATCTGTGCAACTATAAAAAACATTAAATAAAATTGTGAGGACATTCTCCTAAGAATTCACTACAGAAACAATGCAGAGGAAACTCATTAAAGCAAAAACTCCATTTAGAGACAATTCAACCCACATGCAATAATTTCAAAGGACACATTTAGAAGTGCTACCGGGAGTAGGCTAAAGTAAAAATTCCCTTTTGGGGTATATTTATATATATGCCTTGGAATTAATGCAATCAATGATGCGGGTTTTTATCATGCTGGCAGGCACAGACCTCAGGGATATTGGTCTGGAGAGACACCCTGGAGGGAGCTGTATTTCTCTGGCATAAAAAACACCTGTAACATCAGCTCTGTGCAACTCAAGGGCAACTGCTGCTCTGTGTGCCTACTGTATCCCATTATGTATGAACTTACA
>KV751334.1:25830541-25851257 GCA_001698575.1 Mola mola
CACAGGGGGTGATTAGGACACCATGTACCTTCTGCTACACACCTACAACAGCTGCTTTGATGCAGGACCCATCAAGGTAATGAGTATTCAGTGACTCTTGAGTGCAAAATGTAACAACTTATTTGTATTGCATTAAAACTCAGTTAACCACCAGGGACAACCAAAAGTATTATGCAACTGTAGCTTTACAGTCATTTCAAAGCTAGTGAAAGTGTTATCCAATGAACACAATGTGGAATTTCCCAGTGCAGTCACTCATGTGACTTTGCCAACAGTAGTTCCCTGTGAAGCAGCTGAGGTTGGATGCTTTGTGAAAGATCTCCTTAATTGTACTTGCTTAGAGAATTGTCCTCGCCTCTATGGCACAAATTATTGCACTTATGCTGTGTGGGGAAAGGAACCACTTATGTATTGTTTTTGTATTTTACATTTGTGCTTTACTAAAAGGCAAAGGACAGTGTTACAGGAGTGAGAAAATAGGCTTTTATAAACATTATCTCTCATAAGCCCCAAATAATCGGGTTATAAACATGACTAAACAGAAGAAGTGAGTCAAGGAGTGATATGGACAATGATTTTGGATGCCTTCAACTATGATTGCAATCTAAAGTGGTGAGAATACCCAGCCATCATTATATATGACAGACATACATTATATGACGTGGCTTATATACAAACATTTCAGAACAAGCAACGTTTTTCATTGAAACAAATCAATTAACTATTACAATACTAATTTCATTGATTAATGATTGCAGGATTTTGCATGACCATGGACAAAATAATGTCATTATTATGTAAGTACCCATGCTGCTGTACTGCTAAATTTTCATGGGAGTGTTGTTTTTTTTTTAATTCTAATGATGACAAACTAATCATTCCTTAAATTTGAAAGAAAAGAAAAGTAAATAAACAACAGCAGCATCATTTTTTTTCAGGAAAAAAATTGTGAAGTACTAGTGTTGTAAGGAACAGAGGATAGCCTGGACACATCAGTAGCTTGTTGCACAAGCTACAGTATGTGTAATTCTATCTTAAGATAGAAAGTTCACACTTATACAAAACATTCAATGTAGTAATTAAAACACTGAAGCTCTGTCTGTGTCTGAAACATAAGCTTCACCTTAGCTACGTTCAAAACAAAACAACGATTAGGAAAATTACATTTTTACTTCCTGTAGGCAATTAAATAAAACCATTCTTCTTAATACAGTGCTTATTAAAGTATCCCAAACATTTGTGACTGGGAAAAATGGCTAAAAAATTCCGTTAAATACCCCTAATAAAGAAACTGCAAAAACAAGGTACATGAAATAGTTGTCTGATATGGTGATATCTAAATTCACAACCTTATATACAAACTCGGCTATGTTTGAACACTTCATAGCTAGTACAACAGGCTACGGGATATGGTTGGCTCTATGGATTCATTAATCTAATTGTGATTACAAAAGACAAGCGCCAACACTAGAATCATTCGAGCTTAGATAAAGTACTGTTTGCTTCCTGAGTGGATTTAAAAAAAAAGTGGAATTTAAGTGGCCGAGTGAGGGCCCTGACTATAAAAGAACAACCAATAAACGGCAGTTGTGCTGGGAAACAAAATCAACTACATTAAATATTAGAGTGCGTGTATATAGATGTGTATGCGAGAGTGTGTACCTTTACTTCTTCCATGTCTACCTGTCTAGTTGCTTGTCAGTCAGCCTACCTGCCTGTGTGCATGGTTTGTGTGAAGGCAAGTAAAAAGAACTGAAGACAGCAAGAAGCGAAGAAGTGCTGTCAGTCAGTGCTGGCTGAGCAGGGAGCTGATGGGAGCAGGGGGGAAGACGCTTGGCAGGCCGGAGCCATGCACTATTCAGGCATCATTCAGATGGAGCGCAACCACTGGGGCAAAACACCACAAAGTCCTGCAACACACAAACCTGAATACCACACACATCTACCGAAAATGAGGATTTTATTTTGGAACAGTGCTATCTCAGCCACCCAAAACTCAAGACTGTGGCAATTGCATTTCTGATTGAAGTAACACAACAATTAGTAATTTTACATTGTTATTTTTAACTAAATGTAATGCTTTAAAGTGAAATTAGACAACCTCTTCCATGTGGTGTTGTTAGTGGCCTGGTCACAAACAACATTAGCAACATGGTGACTGCAAGTTGATGCCTAATATAGGTCAGAAGCAAAAGTACCTGCTAATTTCCCAACTGGACATACAAACTCTAAATGCAGAACGCCGGATAGTATTGATAGTTAGGCTGGTCTTACTAATCTAGTCCACATTTTAAAGTTGGGGAAAACGTTGTATCATTCTACATCATCTTTCCTTTTAACTGGGTTCTTTTTCATTTTCAGAGAATACTTTCCACAGTTATCCAATTTGTTCCAACATTACCTTGGCATAGTGAACAATGTTAGGACCTGGTTTTTCCCGGAGTATGAATATAATATGTTTACAGTATATGGAACATTCCACAGATTAATTGGGTTCATTCATAACAGTGAATGTACTAAGATTGGGTAAAATCAGTTGTTTGTTTGTGGTTTTTTTGCTTTTGGGGTTGTTGTTTTTTTTTACAGTGTTTTAATTTATACTTAACACAGCGTTCTACTTATAAGGAATAGCCCCCTTTAAATCCACAGTACCCGAAGGGTCAACAACACTCAAGTGCTAGACACAGGTACACAGCCCAGGGGTTGTGTGACTTGCTCAACAGGAAAAAGCCAATGTTAGATGTCCGTAGATTATAATATCTCAGGCTTGAACCATGGATGCTCACTCAGATTTAGATCTGTGTTATTGAGAGGCAACACTGACAATTTAAGCTCATTGTCTAGTCCCTTTGGCAGTTCAGTAACAGATTTTGTTGGTTTGCAGCATGCATGTTTCCTCTGGGAACCCAATGTCAATGGGGTGTGCTGGTGCTATGGAAGGTATACTCGGTCTTCAAGGGTGTTTGGCTCAGATGGCTTGTTTCAAGACATGCACATGAATGCCAGGATCAAGAGTTTTACAGCAGAACTTTGCAGTGTAATGAGGTTATCAGTATATTCTCTTCAACTGTCAGCGGTGTTAATGTTATCACTGATGAGTGTATTGTTGGATGAATCAGCAGTGTTATAAAAAAGAACTGTTAATAACATTAGGCTTGAAAGGTTCAGTGTGTGAAATGTTGATGTGCTTTAGGTTGTTGGATGGCCTGACCTACCAAACCAAAGCATCAGTATTTGATGACTTAAGAAACCATAGAATATGTATGTGTAGGCATTAAATTAACACCATCAAGGAAAGGAAAGAAAGTCAATCACTTAGACAAGTAATTAACAGAAACAAAAATCTTGGCTATATCAAGTAAGGTACCATTCCGTAATAACTGAACATAGATAATGATTGTCAATATGAAGATGAAACTTTTAGCAATGGCCACCATATCTTCCACTTCATATTAAAGTGGAGAAGAGGTGTGAAGTCCTGGGCTGAAGTGTAATTACTCAAGCTTCTCTCAGAAAAGAAAGGATGAAAAATTCACATGGCAGACCTGTGTGACCACAGTGTAACTTATGAATAAATTAAATCAGACAATCTGGGAGACTTCTGACATAGGAGACAGCTGGTGGTTGGACCAACCTCATTAAGTCAGGTGTTTTGAAGATGTAGTAGTTGGAAGCACACATGAACAACCGTGCACCCAGGTATATACTTACCACTAACTGCTATTATGGTTACTATGGAAGAAACACACGGGGGGGAATTTCCAAGCAGAAGGGGAAATAGGAAAATGCTTTGACTTCAAGCTCTATCTTTCTCAACATATCCACTTTCTAAAAGTAGGGCACTTTCAGAGAAAACATTATAATGACATATCAAATAAAAGAAATCCTTCAGTGAAAATTCACACTGTGAACACAAGTGTTGTCAATTTTTCCGATTTACCTATGTAGACAGTCTTATGCTGCATTATCTCTTTTTCTATGCTTCCCAAACCTGACACACACACCACTGAAATTGTCACACATGGACAGTGGTTTCAAACAAAGCATTAAGACTGAGTTAAATTGAATCACATCGCCACTTCCAACTGGACCACAGCTATTAACTTTGCAAACAGTGCTGATAGTAAGCGTAAGTAGGCTGATAGTAAGTATAGAGCGAGCAACTCTGGAGCAACGTAGCAGGCCTCTGACAGTTGCTGCAGTGAGGGTGATGGTAATTTGGAGAAGTAGTGTTGTGGAGGAGGTGTAACAAAGAGCTGCAGCACCCCCAACAGAGGGTAGAGACACACAGACAAGAAGCAATGATCTGTCTTGATAGCAGTTATTTGTTGTAATTTATAGATTAGTTTTGGTTTTATATTGGTATAAATATAAGTATATTATTTTGTGTCATTTATGATAGAAAAATATTCAGTGTGTGCTTGTGAAAATGAGTTGGAGTACATGTGGTAAATGACCCCACAAAAAGCAACCATGGAGTAAGAAAAAAGAAGACAAATTGACAAAAAAGGGAAGGAACTGATTAAAAGCGAGAAGTAAAAGACAGAGTAGGGATACACGGCCTGGAAAGCGAAGCGAAGAAAAGACCATTACCATAACAACAGCAGTATTTCTGCCATCTAGCAATAACCACTTTATGTCAGATGCTAGCGCTCAGTATTAAAATCAATTAAAAGGAAAATAAGATTTGCACAAAGTCTGTAAAAATGTGGTTCTTTGACTTAGAGACTATGGGAGGTGTTGTTGATGCCATAGTTGGTATATGACCAGTGACCATCAGCTTACAGCCATTATATAAATATAAATCAATGGATCAGAGGTCTTCAAAACCAAAAAGAAGTCCAGATGCCTTCAACTGAAGCACTTAAGAATACCTCAACCTGGATGACAGAGAACTTACATAAACATACAGTAAATCAACTTGTATTTATACACGGTGCCTTTCAAGTCAATTGTTTTTTCAAAGTACTTCCATTTGGTATTGTATTTCACCGATTTACACACTTACGAGAAACTGGTGGCAGAGACTACCATCTAAATTTCCACCTGCTTCTTAGCCATTAACACATACACCCACACACCCATGGCTATGCCTTCGGGGAAATTCAGGGTTCAGTATTTTGTCCGAGGACACGTATAGACAACATCAAAGTAGCAATGCTAACAATAGCATAATGAACAAGCAACTGCTATTAAAGTTTGGAAAGACAAGTAGTATATGTTATTACACTAGATTAATAAAATCTTATTCTAAATGTGACCTGTTTGTCAACCTGCAGCAAAGGGATTTTTAGCATGAATTATGAGTGACTTATCCATGCTGTGTCAATCAGGAAGCTGGAATAATATCTATGTGTAAAAAACATAGACATGCATCATGGCAATTTCAAGGAAAAGACTAACAACATTGCATTTGGTAAGACACAAAGTATTCTTTCGACATCTTTTACAATATTTTTATGAAATCAGTACAGATCTGGTTTGGGTGTCCTGACTAGGTCTGGATCCAGCATTTCTGAAATTTGTATGATCCCAAAGTCAGATATAATAGGCACATCTGGGTTGGTGGTCAGTACTATCAATAAATCTTGCAAAAAACCTATAGTTTGTATTGGAATCAGGACTTGTTTTATAACATCTATCGTCTGTCCTAAAATACAGAATGACCAGAGTAACTCCTTGTTCTGGGATTTAAGTGGTACATAAGCTGTAGTTGCCATGGGGTCAGGGTTTAACCAATCATCCCTACAAGCCTCAGGGGGATATTTCTGAACCATCAGTAAGTAATAACCTGAAGTGAAGGGGTTTTTTGGTTGGCTGTTTGTTTTGCTGGAACATTTAAATTCCCATGTTACTCAAAATAAATTATATAATTTAAAACATGACAAGGTTTGGCTTTAGAAGAACTCAGCTGTTATCTTGCCAATTTGTTTGCTAATTTATTCAAATCTAGTGTATCAAAGTGTGAGGTGTTTGATCTAGAGTAATAAATAATTGTTCTACATTGGGTTATAATGAGTTTTTTGTTAAATTAAAGAAGGGTCTCATAAATATGTTTTTTTTTCCCTTTCCTCAGTTTCCCAGCTATAAAAAAAAAATAAAAAAAATTAATTCATTATATAATGTTAAATGAGATCAACCCAACATTCATCATGTTGCATAAACACATGTACACAGGGCATCACCTCTGACATGACCTTATGCTTAACAGACCAATATCTCAAGGCTCAGTGGAGAGAGAGGAAAGAGAGGGGGATAAAAATGTTAATGCAGAGTAGATTGTAATGGAAATTAGGCAGATTAAACACGATCAAGAAACAGAAAATACTGACGCCTGTGTGTGTGTGTGTGTGTGTGTGTGTGTGTTTTTTTGTGTGTGTGTGTTTTAAAGGCATCCGTTTGTCTACCATGGTTCTAATGCAAAGTCTACTTAGTTATTATTTAGTGCATCAATCAAAAAACAAACAAATAAATAAATAAATCCTCCATACTTGGCACGGTCAAAAAAAAAAAACACACTCATTGACTCTGGAGAGTGGCAGCCCTGACCTGTTGGGGGCTTTCCCTAAAAACTGCCTCTGAAATTAATTACACTACTCAAGAGAGGAACCAACCAATGGATCATCTGCCACCCCTTTCCCTCCACCCCAAGGACAGTCAGTCGAGCTTCTCTTTTACAGTCTTCCCCTCTGACAGTGTCCACTAACATGTGTGTGAATTAGTATCAGGGGAAATGTGTCACAGATTGCATGCTAGGACAGTGGCCTGAGCTTTATGCATACAGGGTTTAGTCTTTGTTGTCACTTCCGCTTAACTGAAAACTACAGAAGCTGCTAATGTGTTAATGATTAAATAATTGTGACAAAACAATCATATCAGTAATACAGAGCAGAAGATGTCTAAAAATGGCTCATATCTAGGAGCATACAATATTAGTTGCTTTTGACCCTAAAATGTTGTGCTATATTCCTTCAGATGGTGGTAATTTCATATTTTTCTTTTTAGTATTTTTATCTGTCTAATTTTTTGCTGCGGCAATGACCCAATTTCCCCATGGGGATCATTAAAGTTTCATTTTATCTTATCTGCCCCTATCTCTCTACCCCAACTATCACCCGTCATCACTCCTCTCCCAATACTTTACTTAATTATGTTCTGTGAATGAAGTTCATCTTTCATGCTGCCAGCAGCCAGCAGCGTTGCTCGCCCGTTCTGGGCTATCTAATCATGGCGCTGAGACTAACCTAAATTTAGACAGCCGGCTTGTGATGCCTGGCAGGCCCTAATGGGAGCTGACATCTCAAGACACTCTGCTGATGTACAGGATACACTCTGCCCGAGACGGCCAACCACCGTTGACTAACGCTGACGACTTGTGAATCAGTTTGTTTAGTTGAAAAAGTTTTCAAGGAGTGAAGTATAGAGGTGAAGCACTGTGTTGCTGACTAAGGCCATTCAAAGTTAATGAAGGCCAGCATTTACATTTCAGGACCTTAGCCAATGCCAAGTGTGTGCATCCTAAAGTAACCTACATGTAGCAAGGAAAGCACCAAGGGGAACATACATAGTTGTATTTAAATTGTAAAACTGTAAGCTATATTTGGTTGGCAGAATATGATATAATTGGAAATTCAAATTATCAATAACAGTTTAACAAATGTACTCAGGAATATATGTTAAGCATTCATGGGCAGTTTGATGTTTTATGCAAATAAGATATATATTAACATATATTCCAGCAAGAAATGTGAAGGGAGAAAGTGAATCGGTTAAATTGTTCATCCACCAGAAAATACAGCCAAGTTAATTGTTCAATTATAGAAACCTTATTGATAAAATGAAGTTAATATGAATTTTAAGAGAAAATCCTGCACAGTATTCTATCTTTTCCTAGGATTATGATCTTCTGGACTGAGGTCTCAGGTGTTAATCCTGGGATTTGTTGGAGCAACTCTCCCGGCTTGGGGGTTACAGCCCCGAGTGCTCCTATCACCACTGGTACCACTGATGCCTTTACTCCCCACATCCTTTCCAGCTCCTCTTTCAGCCCTTGGTATTTCTCGAGCTTCTTGTGTTCCTTCTTCCTGTAGTTGCTATCACTTGGGATTGCGACCTGCCTACATGCCTTACGTAGGTATGTGGCTGTTGCTGACTTCCTTGCAGCCTCTTCATGATTTCCATTTGCCTGGGGATCCCAAGGTATTTGCAGCTGTCCTGAACATCGGCTATGTTGCCTTCTGGTAGTTCAACCACGTAAGTTGTGATCATCTTGGCTTGGTGCTGTCCAGCTCTTCATCCTTGAGACTCTTTCTTGGATGTCAGCCACTGGCCCTCTGTCAAGTCCACCAACCACTGAGCATTGGTGTTTTGTGATGCCTCTTCCAAGGTTCATCCTGTGACACTGTACCAAAAGGGGGAGGTTTGTTACCCTCCTACTGAGAGTAAATTTTGGATAGTTCAGTGGTGAACATCCTGTTTATTCTCTGGGCCTCCTTGTCTCTAGTGTACCTCTTCTTCTTCTACCTTTGTTCAGCAGTCTCCATCATCCTCAGTTAAGGACAACTTGCTGTACTACCTCGGTACTTGGTGGTCTTGCCCTTCTCCAGCTCTGACAGTTGGCTTACCTCTCTCGATGTTGCCTTGATCTTAGCCTCCAACCGTCTTCTCCATGGAGACTACTGCCCCGTATGGCTCACATTCAATTTGTAGCCAAGCACCTCTTGGATTACTGTTGCTGTTGCATATATCAGCTTCTTGGACTGGGTGATGGTCACACTAGGAAAGTTTGTAGTGCCACATTCACATTGTCTAGGGTATTCTGCCACTAAGCCTTGGTAACCATTTCTACGGGTTCCAGGTATACATGTCAACCATTGTCTTCCTTCTCAGGTCACCTGCCCTTGTGCTATTGTCTTCCGGGCTTCTTACTGGGGTTTGGAACCCAATCTCTGAGTGTGGGGAGGATGGTGAAATTCCCCCACTGACCTGTCTTCCTGGCTCCCCCTTGCTGTAGCATTGTTGTACTTCATTGATCTCTAATTGTGAAAGTAATTGTTGAATGCGAACATTGGAACACTGAATTCCGAGCTGTTTCTTCGTTAGCTTGGATTTAGGGTTTGCAAAGCATCCATAGGTCCCACATCCGTTGCAGGGGATACATGCAATGAATGTTGGACCTATGGATGCTCATCTGGGACCGGGGTTGCTCATATAGTAGCACTCTATTAATCCCACATTGTCATTCCTGCACTTGTCATTAGGTTCCCCTGGTTCCTCAACCTTGTTGACCTTGTTGACCCGAGTGACTTACAAGCCGGTATGGCTTTCTCAATCACGATTGCACTCATCTCCGAGGTATGGCCGGTCGCATTAAGGACCTTGCCAAAGGGCCCAGAGCGATTCTTGCCGCATACATGCTGTATGCTGTAGACTGATTTATAATTATATCCGTATCTGCTTAAAATCTGAGTTTATCCTGAAAATGTCTCAAAATGAAGACTCTCCAGTAACGGTATTATGCATTCTGAAACACTGCATGTACATACGATGGGGGAAGTGTTGAGCTTGCATTTACAGCAAATAACAGGAACGGTAGACCAGAAAACTTGAGGTTCATATGGAAATATGATAAGGTATACTTAGAAAAGAGGAGAGATCTGAATAAAAAGCTTGTTTCTAATAGCCTGTCTCAAATGCATGCCGGGTAGCCTCTTCAGTTATGGTAAAATAAGACTAATATTACCAATGAACAAAGGAGGACACAGTATTTTAACTGTGTCATTTCTGCACTCAAATATTTCACATTCCTTTTGCATTTAGCACAATTAGTGCATTCACAAATAGCACATTCTTTTGCTAAGCTTAGCACTTTTTGAATTTAGCTTCATGCTCCCTCTGTTTCAATAATGCAACAAAAAATAAAAGGAAAAAAAAGGAGAACAGATGTACATCCCTTATATTTACACACAGAACAGATCCGAAGTCAAAAGGGCACTAAACAAAGATTTTACCCAGAGTTTAGCTGTGGAACAGTGCCAATATTTTATAGGAGTCATTCTCACAACCGACAGGTCATGTAAAAATCCCTTCACAGTGGAGCCTCTTTTCACCATTTTTCTATTGATGCAATTTAACGGCCAACACAAAATTTCTCTGTCATCGGAGTTCAGGGATTTGAGTTAAAGCAGGACACCACAAACAAAACCCTGGTGTGACAAGGCTGCTACAGATTGTGATGGAGTTTTAGAATAAAAATGTTGTTAGTTCCAGGGATAAAAACTTTAAATGCTTGTACTTTAAAACCTATGCAATCATTTTTCGTATTCATTTACAGCTCTTCTAACAATGACAGTAGGCATTTTATCAAACATCATCATCGTCCCATTTCATCTCTTTGCAAGTACCAAATTTTCAGTGGCTGCATCTTAAGATTCAAAATATACTTTCATAAAGTCATTCAATAGCCACCTCAATTTTCTAAATTTACTGGTAGTACATGCCAAAAGCTGGTATTAGAGGACACAAAGTCAACCATTAAGAGGGGGTCTACAAGGTTCCATGGGCATTGGGATGGCAGTGATAGCAAACAGTCTCTGGGGTTGGATAAACAATAAAGGCCTGTCGTTTGGTTAGAACAAAGGCCTCTCACTTGCTTTTGGTCTTGGTGGTATTTTTTTCCTCTCGTAATCTGCATGTCCGGATGGCTGGATGATTTACCCCTTGTAACGTCGTTAAAAGCACAGCACAGCTGACAGGGTAAGCAAAGTAAGAGTTAAAAGCCAAACAGAGAGAGAAAATAAAGAAGAGACGGAGCTGGGAGAGTGAAAAAAAGCCCAACTAAATGGAAGATGAGAAATGTAGAGAGGCACGAGCCAAATGGAGACAAGTGGACTTTGCGAGATCACACATAGTAACACACACTGACAGGTAAGTGGAGAGTTTCTGAAAGAGCATGTCTTACCCAGATCTGTGTTGGGCCCAGCCAACAACTGTTTGAACTTATCCAGACGGGACGCCTCCCTCTCCGTCATGGCCGGGGTGCCAGATGTGTTCTGGTCAGCCATGCGAGCCACGAGCGGGATGACAGGTGGCCTGTGGGGGAGAGACCGTTGTCTGTGGAGGGCTGCACGCTCACCTGCTGCATCTGTTGAGAGGATAAAGAGGCAAAACAGGACAAAGGGTTACATTAGTACACACACGTAAAAGTTAAGTTTTTAAGAAAATGCAGCACAAGGTCAAGCTATGTTGAAGGTCCCTAATTTTTAGCTAACCTGATAAGAACTTCCTAAAATTCCTGTAAAAAGTGCAATGCTGGGGACCTGTTTCAAGTTATCGAGCTAACCCCAAACTTTGTTCTTCTTAAATCCACTGAATGCAAAGTTCTATTCTAAAATGTAACTAAATAAAATGTATAAAATGTTAATCCTGAGGGGGAGATGGAAGCGTGTACCCAATTTCATGGCAAAAAACCCTCCAACTTCGGTGCAGGCATTTAATTTAAACCACACGCCTTGCTATGACTGTAGTCTGCAGTTGTATGGTCCAACAGATTACATCTGAGAAAGATCTGCCATGGCAGAGTTTAGATGATAATGGACTTTGCTGCAAAGTGACTGTTCCACTATTAATGAAAACCACAGGGGTAAAAATGCACTGAAGTCAAAACACCATGAAGAATGTACGTAACTAACTCAGTCTAGAGGTAACAGTGCACATTTGTTGTTTTTCGCCCGTGCATGATAAAAGTTTTGTTTCTGTACTTTTCTGATGTACTGAAAATGTTTTTTTAATATAAAGCTTCAGAAAATAATAATGCGGAAAGAAAAAGAGTTTGAGTGAGTGTAAAAACTAACAACTATTGATTTAAATCATTAAGTAAACAAACTTGTTTAAAAGGTCAAAAATCTGGGAAGTGAATAACATTTTGATAGTAACACTTATTTTTTCTTTGAAGATTTAGACTACTTCTCTTTGTTCCTTGGCAATAAAATGTGTTCTCTTTAATGGATATACTTTTCTTATACAACAAAACAGGTTTAATTCCTTAGACTGTACAAAATATCAAAAATAAATTTTAAAAAAAATTCTCTTTCTCCCATCACTCAACTCTGACATCATACATCAGTTCAATAAAATTAATTTAATAACAAATAAAACAAATTCACAATGTAATCGTTAATTGACAATAAATCATTATATTTGGCTCCAAGCCACCAATAAAATACAAAATTGGAGGAAGACCAGTTGCTCAGGGTCAGCCTCTCAATTAGCCTCACTAGTCAGATCAGTAGCTGGCTCCATCAAAGGTAAAGCCTCTGCCAACTTGTCATTAGTAATAATTTTTTCTTTTCCATCGTCCCTTGTGACCTTTTGTCCTTCTGTTATACTGAACATTAAAACCTTTATAAAGATGCCTGTGAGCACTGCCAACATTTCACAGAGCAATCGCACACCATGACACCTTAACTGCACGGAGACTCACACAAACACTCAATTCCAATTAAGAGATCTGGAATGCAGCCTACTTTAATATTCTTTTCAGTTTTTACAGGTGCAAATAAAAAGTTACAAAGCTGCTCTCAACTGTTTTATTTGCACTTTCAAAAATTAAAAAAGATTAAAGCTGGCAGAGGCTTTTTTTTCTATTACAGTGAAACCTTTTGGGTAATTTTAACAATGAGCCATTCTATATTGTATCTAATATTTTTTTAAGGCCTATAAAAGAGAAAGCCAAGCTAGAAGAAAGTAACCATTTTCATTTGTCATTCACAATATATTGCTTTAATTATTTCAACAATGAAAAAAAAAAAAATACATACATGGAAGTAACACAAATAGAGAGTACTTCCTCTTAATATCCATTTCAGACAATTAAAGTAGCAGTCGCAGAGTGCTTATTTCCGCAAGAGAAATCAAAGGACACTAGAGGCTATGGGTGCTTTTGTGTGTCCCTCTCTCTCTCTCTGTCTCTCTTCATGGCATTTGGATGATCACTTCAGAGTATAAGTGAGTATGTATGTCCGTGAAGGTTCTCAGTCATCCAGGTCATCTTGAAAGGCTTCTTCAGTTCTTCAGAGAACTGAAGAAGCCTTTCAGATGAGAGGCGAAACGTCTTCAAACAAGATAAGAAGTCCAGTTGCTTCCTACTAAACACTCCGAGATCAAGTGAGTATGTAGTGCACATTAAAAGAGCCTTGGCATTACCAAAGAAAGACATGTTGTGTGCCATTGTCTTAATTAGAAAGTTAGAGAGGAGGAGAGAAGGAGGGGGGGACTGTAAGTATTTGTGTTCTCTTGTCAGAGTTACTTATAGGGTGACTGGATGTGTTAAGATACAGGATATATAGGCTTCACTGTATTCACAATATACTTTCTAGAGGATCAGACGCTGTCGTCTTGCATGTACATGACACGACGCAGCTTGCAAACTTGTGCATTCTCTCCTCTGAGTAGATGAGAGAAATTGCCTGAAGGCATCGGCCTTGGAACATATGTTATCTTCAGCAACAGAGAGAGCGGCAGACACACAGGCAGATGACCTGGAAGCCAGGAAAAACGTCTTTCTCCACGTCTGCTGCTTTAAAAGTCTTTTCTGTTTGTGCTTAACAAGGAAGAGGATAAAACTATTGAAAAACAGATTTGGTATTGCTATAAGCACTGTGTGCCTCGTAGTGGAAAATCTTTATACAAAAAGTGACATTTGGAGGAAACAACAACCGGAGCCATGACACAGAGCATTTGTTGTGTACAACATGGAAAAAACAAGATGCTATGCTGGCACAAATCCAAACTGAAGAGCAGGAGTGGCAGCAAAGGAGTGTTTTTCTACTGTCATCTGAATTTTAGGGTATAAGAGAGAGCAAGAAGACAGAAAATGAGAGGAACTGACAGAAATTGAAGCCTCTGAGATTACTATGAAGGACCGGTCTTTACTGTTGCAGATTGCCTCTCTTGCTTTGTTTGTATTTTGATTATGGGAGAGAAAGCACCACAGCAGGCTGACAGAACTACGCATAAACATTTATAAAAAGGTATCACTTGTAACACTTCCTACTATTTCTGAACAAAAACCAGAGTGTGACTGGCATGAGGGCTTCACCTTTTCATGTTTGGAAATTGTTAATGCTGAGCCCTGTACACTGTCTAAATTATGCAAGCTGAGCATGTCCAATCAAAGCACAACACTGGCAGTCTATCAGTAACACTGCTCTCATCTTTCAGATATTTTTATTTGGTTCTACTCAAAATGTATAGTATTCAAATGTGGCAACTAAAAGCAGCTGCAAGAAATTTTTACACAAAAAATTGTGTAAATTGTGAATGTGAAAATGTGAAATATTTGACCACCAACCTGTGAGTGTCTTAATTTATTCTGTTTAGGACAAATCATTGAGTTGATATGGAAACATCTGATATGTATACAGGATACATTAGTCAAACAAACCCTGTTTACAGCTGCACCAATATAAATG
This sequence comes from Mola mola, assembly GCA_001698575.1. NCBI lineage: Eukaryota > Metazoa > Chordata > Actinopteri > Tetraodontiformes > Molidae > Mola > Mola mola. Next base: position 25,845,013 of record KV751334.1, read on the forward strand.
TAACGAAAACACACAAACAGAACAGAAACACAAGCATATTTAAATACAGATTCAGCTTAGATAACAAAGATTTCAGTGTGCCTTTAAAAGTTTTCCATGGCGCTGAAAGTAAAAGTTGTAGTATGAAACTAAACAATGTTGTTCACTAACCTTTAGGTGACCCAACTGGGGCTTCACTGTTGGACTTCACGAGGCGGCCATCAACATAAGGGCTGCTCTGGGAGGCAAACGACACCTCTGGGCTGGTGGCGTCTCCCGCTCTGTCCTCCTCCTCTTCCTCCTCCTGCTCATTGTCCTCTGCCACCTCGTCCTGTGCGTCCTCTTCTCTCTGTTCCAGCTCTGTTGCTTCGTCCTGCCTCTGTCTCTCCTGCTGTTTGCTGTGATTCTCAATCACCTGTTCAGTTGACAGAAAAAACTTCTTAAACATCATTTGCGTATTACAAACGATGTGTGTTGTGTTACTGGGCCCTCTGAGGCCTATACTAGAAAGCAGGTTCATACCTACAATATATTACTGTTATCCGGCTTCACAAACCCTGACATTGCAATAATACTAAACAGTCACACAAAGCTGGTTATTAGTTTGATACTTGATAAGTCATCCAGGACTTCCCAAAGCATCAATAAGTATGTTCACATGGAAGAGGCAGCGTTTGCTGCATATGACCAATCACAAATAGGAAATGTCTGCTGGCAGCAATGGAAACTATGTTAAGAAACAAATAAAAGGAGGTTAAACATGTAACCAAAGGTAAAAGTAAGTAAGTGGCAGTTGCCAAATGCAAGGTGGGCAACCAGCAAAAAGAATAAATAAATAAATTCACAGTGTGAATTAATAATTGAAAACTTGAAGTTTAAAATATCACTGCCCATTCATTAAGGATACAACATTACATTTGTTATGTACCATATACATTGAATTATTTATTTGTTAGATGTAACCTATTATTTGAAACATAATTTGCTCCGCAGCAGGAAATCTGTGTCGCAACAGGCAGGAATGGTAGTGGTAAAAAATAAACCAGCTTTGTAACAATGGAAAAACCAAGAATTAACCCTTAAATTACCTCGCTAACCAGAAATACTCTTTCATAGTACAGGCCACGTAAACTGGCTAACTCTGGCCCTCTTCATTCTGTTTCTCTCACCTTGTGTCTGTTCAATGACTTATTTTATCTGCAGGACGTTTAATAAAGTCATCGAAAAAAAACATGACATGCATTTAGATTTTTTCATCCACAATTCACACGTGTGGTTGTTTACCTTATTTGCCGTCTCCATGACCACTTCAATATTGAGGTTCTGTGCAGCCATGGCCAGCAACTCGTCATCATCATCCCCAACATCCCATGCATCACTTGTGATGCTCTCAAATTCCTGGAAGGTGGTGGCCTTCTTTGGCTTGCCAGGAGTGGCTGGAGGAGGCCTATTACCTGCTTTAATCAGACTGCAGGAGAAAGATATTAGGGAACAAAAAACAATAGGAAAAAAAATAAGCAAGGGAGGGAAAGATTGAAGAAATTGAGAGAAAGTTTGATGTAGTTATTTGTGAGGCAGAAAAAGGGAAAACAGAAGTGGCAAACAGGCAGGAGGTGAGACAGATTGAAAAGGGAAATAAAGTAAATAATGACAGCGAGTATAAGAAGAGGGGAGCAAAGACATTTAAAAAAAGCATTAAGTCAGGGGAAAAAGAGACAGAAAACACAACATTTGGCCTGAATATATTCACAGAAATATCCTCATTTAACAAACTGATACTTTGAAAGAGGTAACAGAGGACTCTGATAATGAAACACATTTGTGTAAGTCACCAACTTGACATAGATATAGACTCCTTATATTTAACACTTGAATAGAACGTCTTGACAGTATACAGACTAAAAGACAAAATATCACTGAGTTGCTGTCTCTCTGCTGTAAGGACACGTTTTCATTCAGCGAAAATTCAATTAAACTCAACCTTTGCCATTTTATCAAGCAATGCAAGACAAGAATGTGCTCCAATTTCTTATAAAGATTACCATATTAAAGAAAAAGACTTTTCCAAAGAACCTCACTTCCATCATAGCTTTGAGGCTCAGTAAAAACACTGACAAAAAACAAGAAAATTAAATTCAACCCTCTGTGGAAATCTAAATTATTCAATAGGGGTATATAGAAATATATATATTACTGAATAATAGGCTAATTTTTTTGTTTTTTTCTACTGGGATGCATATGTCTGTGTGTGTGTGTGTGTGTGTGTGTGTGTGTGTGTGTGTGAATAAAATAGAAAGTTATAGTACAAAAAAATTTATAAAAAAAACGAAAAACAAACACTAAGCAGATTAATTCCCACACTGTTACCCAACACAGACCTGTATGACTATCCTAATGTCCTGAAACATTAGCATGGTTTCAGAGTGTCTGTTCTCCATAAAGCTATCCACCCAGCCAATTTATCCCACGTTTAGAGCCGTTTAGCGCAAACAAAAACTCACAGGAACGGTCACGCCAACCCCACTATATATTTATGTTTACATAAATGAACATGTTGCATTTATAGCTGCGTGACAGCCCATGATGTCACAGCTGGTATCTGACCTCAGCTGAGATAGCAAAACAAACACTTCTACATCACAGCCAGGGATGATCAATCTGTGCAACAACAGTTTTCAGCCTTCTCTCAGTTGGGAGTTTTGTGCTGCTCTGCTGCTAATGTGTCTTCAGCCCAATAATCTCCTTCCGCTGGCCCTCATGCCAAATTGAGATGGGAGATATGAACGTCAGGGAACTAGTTGATCAGGTCCTGACTGACTGTCGACTTCAGTTTGGGTTTCGTGTAAGCAACATTAGCGACAGGAGCACCAGCACGGAAACGGAAATTAGCATAAGCAGCTAGAACACTTTTAGAAACTCATCCAACAAGATAACAACATTTACCAGCAGCGACAGAGTGCTTTTAACTTACTTTGCGTGAAGGAGCGGGTCGAATGGTGGATGCTGTGCGCCGTAAACATGCTGAATACTGAGAAAGAGAAGAAGACAGAATGAAAATGAATGAGTTAGTTCATACGTGGCTGTCAAGCTATCCCTGCTAGCTCATCACCCAAGCAATACCTATTAATATGTCATTACTGCGACTAGGTGTGATGGAAGAGACTTTGGCTAGCAGAAACATTAAAGCTACTCCGTCATGTAAAACGTTGTCTGTATGGAGAGTTGCAACTTTCTCACTACTGTGAGGGTGAATTGCTTCCCTGTTAGCCGCGGTTAGCAAGGTAGCTCTTAGCCTGCCACCAACATAAAGCTGTAAGCTGTGCCCGTGAAGCTAATTCATCACAGAAACTGTCATGTCCTAAAAGCTGAAACTCGTACACCTGTTGCAACGCGTCGGGGCCGCAACTGAAAGCGAAAGCTGCGTATGTAGCTCAGCAGTGAAGCGTCAGCTCAGAGGCTAGCGGCGCTAGGCTATCCTGACACGGGCGAACACGTCACTCACCTGCCAGGAACCTTCGCTGCGTTTCTTTTCCAGAACTGTTTTTTACTTCCGTCAGTAGACATTTTCCCTCCGCGACCCGAGAACTCCCGAACACCAGCACACCAACGCTGTCGTTGTGTTTAAAACGTGCAATTTGGGTTCATTTACACCAGGTCCCCGCCTCCAAAACTCAGAAAGCTGCCATGTTGATACTGCTTCATCGGCGAGCAACCGCTGCGCTGATTGGCTGAGCCGACACTTCCTTGTTTGTAGCCAATCACAAGTGAGATCCCCTGCTAGGTGGCACGGGAAGCTGCTGACGTAATGGACGGCTGGCTTTTTGCGACGTTAGCAGAAACACGCGTGTCAATCAAAAGAGCGACCATCAGCATCAGGACCACTGACGAGAAGGGAAGATGTTTACCGTTTTTTATTACCATTTCCATCATCGTTTAAGTATATAAAGTTTTCTAAGCTGGTTCACACACAGGCTATTTTTTTACAGACCCAGTGCACTGTCAAAGCATGCCTATATGAAATCAATATGGCTTATTTTATTAGAAAAAAATAATTTAGAAATAAGTAGGTTAGTTACAAAACCACTTTTGGTGTTGTATTTGAGGGCAGATGTTATGACTCATTAAACAAGGGTTAACAGCGGTTTATGTAAATCCTTACTTGGCTAAACAAATTCTCACAAATTTTAACAGATGTTCTGTGTCGCTCTAAAAGAACAAATGTATAACTGATTTCCAAACAGCAACAACAGTAGACTGCTTTTTTGTGGAACAAAATGACATATTTTGACATAAATCTGCTCTGACATACATTTTATATTATTTAGCTGAGATATACCTTTTTATTATTTATTTTTTTCATAAGTTGATTAGACAGTTGAGCATCATCCACCGTTCAAAGTGTGGCTCCATACACTTTATTTGAAAGTAATCAAATGACACACAACACTTCTTTATAGTTCAAAATATGTTTTGGGCTGCAAGAAAACAAAGACAAAATCTTATTGACAGGGAGTTTATTTTGACAATATATTTTCTAATTTTGTTTTATCTTTATAATCTGAAACGGGGAAAAAGAAAGATAGAATTCAATCTTCCTATCCTACAATCAGTGCAACCCCCTGTTGGAAAAATGCAGAGGTAGACATTTTGTGTAGGGCAAACCCCACTTAAAGTTTGGTCATGATTTTTGTTTATGTGGCCATAATTCTTGTCACTGTCACAGGTTACGCAAGGTTATTGAACTCTGTAGGGAAGCAGCTAATCGCTGTGAGTGATGAAAGCGTGTGCAGCATGTGTTTATGCTGATGCTGTTTGTTCCACAGGACTGACGCAGACAGAATGAAAGGCGAGAACTCTCTCTCTCTCTCTCTCTTTCTCTCTCTCTCTCTCTCACCTTGTCTGGCTAATATGTTCATCATATGTGCTGTAGAAAAAGAGGAAAAGTTGTGAAAGTTTCATTAAAACAAAAGACTTTGTCATTTTCTTTTTGATGTAGCTACATATGCATGAAATAACCCTGTCGGATACCACAGTGAAACTTTCACTCATTGCAATGTTTGCCATGATAGACATCCAAGACTACATGTTTAATAAAGTCAGCATCTAAATAAAAAGAACAGACGCATCACTCACTGCTTGTCTCAGTAAATGAACTCCAATACATTTGTGAGCGTTGTTAATGAGCAGCATTAATAATAGTGTTTAATGAATAATTATGACTTAATGAAAGTGGTAGTTGATTCACTTGTGTACTGTTTAGTGTTTTTGTTTATAAAACTTAAACCAAGTATTTTAATTGATACAAATAGTTGGAATCCGAACAATTTTAAACATCAACAGGTTTAATTTTTTAGCAATTAATTGAAGTTAAATGATATTGTTCATCAACAGTTCATGGAGAGAGAACAAAAAAAAGCTTCTTGTCAAACAAACCAAGGAGATTACTGTTCATGTAGAAATATGAGGCAAAGACACACATGTACTCCAGTTTGCATCAGCGGAGCTGAGGGGGAGCAGGTGAACAGTTTTAGGTTCTTGGAACTCAGCATCACAGAGAACCTGGCATATATGTAAATGCATATCCACACAGAGACAGTATTTCTCAAGTCAATAACTGAAATGACTGCATCCTGACTGCAAACAGTACAACATTATGGGGTGTGCAAAGGACAAGGACAGGTTGTACCTTTTTATTTTCAGCTCACCTTAAATGTCATTATACTCTCTTAGAACAGAGCACAACAAAACGCTTATATGCTGGTCTGAGACACAAAAAACAGCAATAACAGTGCAAAACAATGTAGAAGTGTTGTAGAGTGTATTTACAAGTCTCAGGTAACTTGATAAAAGTATGATACAGTAATCCAAAATGACAGAGTGCAGTTTGAAAACTCCCTTAACTGCCCCTACAAATCAGTGCTTTAACGTGATCAAGTTGTCTCTCATTATCTAAAAAATAATGTATTCCCTTGTTTATATTTAAGAAATAATTCGATAACATACAATGCTTTATTGTGGGAAAATCTGTTTTACACTCAATGCTGCGCATTGAATACGTTGAATACATATCTACAAAACAACACCAGTAAAAAAATAATTCACAAAGCTGTCAATGCACAGTAATGCACATAACATTGCACATACCACCCACTGCACAGAAATCACAGGAAAAAAAACTTATTTAACTGTTGCACAACTGTAATCCCTAAAGCAAAAAGCAGCATTGTTTAAAAGTTTGACAGAGAATTTGACAGTTGTTTTATTAA
>KV751334.1:25851957-25870157 GCA_001698575.1 Mola mola
TGAAGCAGCTGTTTCATCCCCTCTGCTCTTATCAGGAGACCGTGCAGGTGCTGAGGGAGACACTGTGAGATCATGTAGCCGCTCCGTTTTTTCACCAAGCCAACACTGGCCCGCAAAATCACTCACCCCTCCATTGACCGATTCATCAACAGAGGGTGAGAGAGTTTATCCATAAGAGTTTGACAAAAGGAGACGGGCTCTTATGAAAACAAGGGGTTTGGGGAAAACTTAACACAGGTTCAAATGTGTTTAGTTTTGTTGATTACTGGACTTTTTGAGATGGGATTCCATTCGTATATCCACACCGTGGGGGGGGGGTTCTGAATCTGGTTGGACCTTTAGGCTAGCTCAATAATGCTTGTTTAGACTGAGGGGCAGGCCTCTAAGATAATATGAAATATGGTAGATTCATTAGTCTTGACATTTAATGTTGATTGTCATGAAAATGACATTGTGTTGTTCAAATGCAAAATAGGTTAAAGTTTAGGTATGTAGTTTATTTTTGGCATCACTGGGCAAAAACTCAATAATATCCTTTGAGTATAATGTAATTCAAGTGGACAGAAATAAGATTAGACTTCTGCACCTCCTCTACTGTCTTTATTCAGGCTTTACTATAATCTACCCATTGCTCTGGTCAAATCCCGAGTCATCTCAGAGAGAGGGTTTTCCTGGCTTTTCTACAAAGGTATATGTACATGCACATCCCATAGACGGTGAAAGGTCAATACAAGGCCAGGAAAAGTTTATCTTCCAGCATTATCATTGACTGCACACATGGCAAATAGCCAAAAGGAAGGAAGGCCGACATGTCAGAACAACTCTCCATGGGCTCTGCAAGTTTCTACGTGGGTGGGGCAAACAGGGAGGGGAATGGAGCAGACTTATTTCCTTATGAGTCTCATGCCTCATTCCTAGAAGTTACAAGCCTTAGCTTTAATACAGTCGGACAAATGTCTGTTGAGTACATCAGTTTCGGAAACATATCTCTCTCTGCGGATTAAAAAAAACTCCATAACCACCTTAAACTTTGGACTTATACCTTACGTTGAACTAGCTAAAACATTTTTCGTAATTGGAGTCCTTCCGATTCCGATACTGCCAAATATACCGGTAACGGAAATGGCGAGTACTGACTCGATGGACTGTCAGATACCAGTAAACTCATCCAGCCACCTGCTACTCCGGAACAGTCAATTCTTCTTCGCCGCGCTAAAAGCCGACAGCCTACAACTAGCAACTGCACCTTAAGATCAGAGAAGTAGAGCTGACAACATGTTGGTAATTTGAGGTCATTTGAAGTTGCGTCACGTCAAAGAGTGTGATGACTTCACCGACACAAGAAGGGGGGAGGGACAATGAACATGCAATTACTGTATCATATCAAGCGGAGTGGTTGCAGCTGGCTCTACGCCATACAAGTTTAAACCTGGCCATTCACTTTCCTCAATGTGGCTACATCAATATGCCCCCCGGTGAGCAGTGTGACAAGAGCAGGTCAGTTTACGCCTCAGTTTAGAATCAAACAAGGAGAGTTGGCCACTAACAGAAAAATATATATATAATAAATTAAACATGAAATATTGCTGTTAATAAAATATAAACAGTCTTCTAAAGGACGTCAAATGACTTTATGTGCTTAAGCAGGCTAAAGTGTGTTTATCTTAGGTGCCATTTAGTAGTCAAGTCTAGTTAATTTTTTACAATACGAGGGGTAGTGTTGTCTTTGCAACATGCTGCACACTCCACATGCTTTATGTTTGACTTAAATCATGGGTGAGACAAGCGTTTCACTCTTGCCCTTGTCTTTAATTTTGAAGCTGTGTAGTGATACTAATTGGTGAAATGTCCTTGACATATTTGTTCTGGACTTAGTAGAGATTTGGTGGTGTCTCAGAAAAAAAACAAAAAACAACAGCCCATTATCTACAGCAAGCGCCGACCGGTTCAGTGCCCACCACAGCAGAAATAATGCAAATAAATAGTAAGTCAGGAGTAGAATGGGTTGTTTTTCTTTGATACTTACATTTTTCAGCCTGGATTTGTGAAAATGTGGGGGGGGGAAATGGGACTAAACAGGGAGGAATGTCAGGAGAAATATAATAAACCGAGGTGACATTTTAGCTGGTTCAAATGTAACATTTTCTATCAAGTAAATGTCAGAAGTTAAGAAAAATCAGTGATTCTGCAGCAGCGTTGAGAAGAGAGAAAAAAGTTAATCCCAGCTCATAGAAGAAAATCATGCAGCATGATTCAAATTTGACAGGTCTTCTTCAGCTCATATTTTCCATTTTTTGCCCAAGAATATTTTCCCAGGCATCAAGCTGACACAGAAGTGCTGCAAATGCCAAGAGGAATTGCTGTGAGTGGTTAACGTCACTCCAGTCTCAATGCTTTGGTTTAGACAACGTTAGTGGACATTACTGCTCCACATTTAAGTGGATTGGGTCAACTCAGAGCATCTGTCAGTCAAATGTGCTGAGCAGGGAGCATGACAGGGTATTGTGGCCGAGACTGTTATTTGTTTACACACAGATTTACTTGCACAGACACATCCAATTGAATCACTGGGATGGCCTCTGAGCCAAGAGGCAATTTTGTCCACATAATGCCTGAATAACTCCTCTGATACGATCTATGATCCCATCTTGAAGAGGAATCTAGAATAAATCATGGCATATGCTTTAAAGAGTATCCCCATTTTTCCCCCAAATCCCTATGCTTAGCATGCAGTGCTTCCTCACTCCTCTCTTTGCCAGGATCTAGCTCTGCCCATATGGCAGGGACACAGATCCAATGTGCTGCAGTCAGGGATTCACTTTTAGAGATATTAGATGCACTGGAAATCAGGCTGAAATAGGTTATCAGCTTCAGAGAATGTCTTCTGTAATAACACCCGCTAGGAAAATCCCCATATAACAAGTTAAGACACAAAACAAAGCTCCATGATATTGTGCATCAGGCACAAATAGAACTGCAGAAGAACTTTAAAAAACAGAGGCATGCTAGCAGCTGTTGGAAGATATACTTTGTTTTGAGCCAAATACTTGGCACGAAACGTGCCAACACGCTGATTGCCCAATCTTTGGTAGGGCTCCATACACTGCGATGAGTATTGCCAGAAATTATGTACTTTGTACATCATCTTATTTTGTCACACTGCGGGATTGGGTATTAGAGTCCTTTGTACCGAGTGGAAGGAAGGTCCCACTTACAGACTGTCAACTTGTACAGACACGCCGATGATCTGATATGTACACGCTTAATTTGGCCAAAGTTTGTCATACATAAGAACATTTTTTTTTTTTTTCTCAAAAATCAACTTTTAGCAGATAAATAAAGTATATCTATCAAAAAGATTTATAAACATAGAAATCTGAGTGAAGTCAAGGGCTACTAAAGTCACTGGGAATCAGGCACAATTGTGCCTATCCAGCCTTTAGATTTAGAGATAAATTATTAAATGTTCACAGTGTTAAATGTTCACGATTTGGCAAAACCAGCATGGGCATTAACATGAACAAAGATTTATCACTTAACAAGTTTTAAGGTTCGCAGTTTGATTGAAGCAGGATAGGGAGGATGATGCGATATGTTAAAAGCAAAATAACAGGGGCAACTTGCTCCACTTCCGTTACATTTACAGTACGAGAACAAATGCTGGTGAATCTGGTTCCCTCGAGGCGTTACCCATCTCACAGGCCAATATTCATCTATGTGAAAATCATAAAATCTCAAAAGTTTCAGTTTTTACCTTTCTATAAATGTTCAGTGGATGCTACACAGTAGCAGTGTTTTGCCATGAGCTGGGCTATTCTTTATTACAGCTTTCCCTAACCGTAGCCCAGAATCCAGCTGATAAGATAGTTCCGCTAACAGACGTACTACCATAGAGTGGTATGTAGTAGACTGTTTTGAATACAGCCTAAGTTCACACCTTACATTAAAAATAATGACTTGTACTGACTGGCAGTACCATTGCACCCCTAGTGACTATTCTGCTGCTGTACCTTCTACCTTTGCAGGCCGCTCCTTCTCCATCTGTTTGCCTAAGCATTGACTTAACAAACCCATTGTGCCTGGGAGAAATCCACGTCTTGTTTGACAGCTCACTGCCATGTGTACCCAGGCAGATCTGTGCTTTGTAATCTAGAGCTGGTTCTCAATGCACAGGCCTGTCTCTTTGTTGAGAGACGGCTGCAGAGGGAGGGAGAGAGAGGCAGGCAAATAAACACAGCTGCAAAACGGCATCTGGAGAGCAGGTACGCGGTGGTTCATACTGTCATTATATTAATTGTATTTACCTGCAGCTTGCATCAAGGGTTGGACCTATTAGGGTAATTACAAAATGAGTTATATTGAAATGATGCATTGCGATGATGGTGTGGTTGAGCCGCTTTTGTACAACTATCCACGTGTAGGACATCCCAACTGTTTAAAGCTCATATTTCTGATGTATTCAATGCAACACGTGTAATGCAACTGATATCCAGCATGGGGTCAAACATGTGGAAGTATTGCATCACCAAACAACTAGGTTTGATGAGTGTCATAGCCTCAGTCAAATTCTCCTGTCTTGCACTCATGTTGCATGTCACTTGGAATGCAATGTATAAAAGCAAACAGGAATAAGACAAGAAAAACAACGCCAAAAAAAACAAAGCAAAAAGTACCTGAGAAAGAAGCATTTTCTTGAGCTTGCACTGACTTTTCCTCTAAGACGTTGTCAGTGCAACACGGCACTCACAATAAAGGGATTATATACTGATCCACTGTGTAAAGGGAGGGGGGTGGAGAACAACAGTAGAATATGAATATGACGACAGCTTTGTTGTCAGAGGACTAAAATAAGGTGAGGCCAGGTGGTGCGCTGTCACAGGCATGATACAGACAAACTCTCTTGCATACAGGCACATGAATGAATAGGATATACAGTGTTATGCTGTAAGTGTAGCGCCAATTTTTGTCATACACGTCTTCAGTTTCCACTCGGGCCGCTGAGAGATTATCTGGGTCTCTTCAACACCCATGTGCTGGTTTATGTGTGTGACACGGGATTTACAGAAGTTACGTTGACGCGACTCTCCAGTGGAATCCTGTCAGTTGGGATGCCACCCAGTTTTAGGGGAGCAGGATGAGCAGGATGATTTAACAGTCAAAACATTTTTTTCATACACGCACCACAACAGGCCTAAGAACTTGTTGTTCCACTCTAAAGCCAATTAGTGTCATCGGTTATCACAGTGAAAACATACTGACTCAAAACCACAGCGATGCAGCCTCCTGCAGCCTGTGCCTGCGACTTGACTCCATGAATGAACAGGAATATTTAAAAAGGTTCTTTGTACAATATAATCACTTGCGAGGATGAAGCAAATCTGAGCCTGATTTTTTAATTTCAGGTTCAGCTTTGGTGTAATTTAATAAATTAGCTTTGACCAACACTGAACCTTCGAGGAAACAAATAGCTGAACCTCCCAAAACAAAATAGAATAGAGCAAAAGTATATCTTTTAATTTTTACATACATCTTCCAGAATAAACAACAACTATGTTAATATCAACAATGATGAGCAGGTTATGTTTTCACCTGTGTTCGTTTGTTGAGGGATTGGCTGATTGGGTTTTTTTTGTTTTATTTGTCAGCAATAATAAGACCAAAACTGCTTGACTGTTTTCGATTAAATTTTCATCAAAGTTGCGTCTTGGCGGAGCCTACAGCTGATTGGATTTCAGTGGCCAAAAGTCAAAGGTTTGGGTCACTCAAAGGTCAAAAAGCATGTTTTTATAAAGCCGGATAGAAGTGAAATATAGACTTTTCAAGTACTGTTGCAGCATTTGCCCCATTTCATGAAGAAAGGAATGAACATTGAACCAATGTGCAGTAAATACTGGTGAAGTGGGGATGCATGTGAAAAAGGCAGTAGTAATAGACCTACTATGAAACCTCATAACACTACTTAAATACAAAATATTTATTCAAATCATTAGCATCCCATAGAGTAGTCAGTGAGTTCTTTTTCAGGTAGCGTCTACACAAGATGGTTGATAGTGATTTACAGCCTGTTCAGTGTTTCAGGAAGTAGGTTTCAATCATTTCACCAGGGTGGTGATTCCCCGAAAACAAATTCTTTCATGTCAAGTGAAATTATAAAGCATTATGAAATATGAGCTCGCGGGAAAAAGAAGACTTTGAGAGTGAAGTATTTACTCCTGGAGAGCATATGTTTTAGGTAGCGGATGTTTGCACTCTCGGAGTACCTTCTAGTTCCAGGATGCAACTGCTGTAAAGGATTAGAGGTTTGGGCTGTCAATTTTTTAATCATTGCTGTTGGGTTTTTACCACATCCACACATCCTTGACAAGTGTAGATTGTGCCTCTTTGTTGTCTTTATCAAGCAATGCCAAGAGAACCCCTAGGTGGTCAGTTTGTTGTATGCATTACTGTATATTTTTACCTCTAGGCCTCAGAGATTGAATAATCACTTTTTGTTTAAACCGTTCATGGGCTATCGGCATACGGTATGCAAATTAAGCCAGAACGGTTTGTAACCACTGCTACATTCAATCATACGCAACACAAATTGACAGATGGTGTAAAATACTTAGAAATGGTCAGTGAAAGGCTCACTCCAGTGCATCACAGGTGGTACTCCATCTCATGTGGTTTGAAGGAAACCAGTAGCACCCTGAGGCCTGAGGATTTGGATGTTTCTGGCTCAGTGAAGAAAGGCTCTAACAATGCCGGAGATTGCATTCACCCATAGGGAACATAAGTAACAAAGGGCCATTGTAAGAATTTGACATCCAGTCCTATTATGTGATGCTCCTTGTCCTCATTCCACATCATTGTCTCTCTCGGCTCTGCCTCATTTATTTACATGGTGGTTAACCTCACTAGTTTTCCATGTCTCCGCAAGAGGTTCAGGCACTTCAAAATTCCATACCTAAATGCCCACCTGCCAATGTACTGATGCAGACCCTTCATCATAGAGCAATTGCACAAAAACTATTGAAGGCTGGATATCTTCTTTTTTTTTTTTTTGCACAATCAATGGTGTCCATTAGATGTGGAGCTGAGTAAAATTTCAGTGTTCTCTGACATCAGGACTGGCCACCAGGTGGCGTTTTTGTAAAGACAAAAGACAGAACCACAGTTTACACGTACTGTTAATCCAATCTTCACCAAAAAAAAAATACAAATCAGGAGATCGTATACTTTCATGTTGACACCCTGATGTGTCTCCTGCTGTGCTGCCATCTTTGCCGTGGTTGCCATTTTTGTGTACATATCTGGGATTTTCGGGAACTACCCTTGCAGTCGTATATTCACCAAATTGACTAGGTGACATTTTGCACAAATTTTACATCTTTTTCCAGGGGGTACATTACGTTTGAAAGTTACTTTGATAGTTTGCCTTGTATATGTACTATTTCCTTGCTGGTTGCAGTGATTTCCTGCCAAATGTTGCTGTTTCTGACCCTTGTTGTCTAGTCCCTCATACTACATTAAGCTAACAAGCTGTCGGCTGTAACTACCTGTAAGCATACAGATGTGAGACTGGTAACAGTCTTCTCTTGTATCCCTAAGCATCAAAGCAATTAAGTACATTGTGCCATTCTGTGGGTGACCAGCTTGCTAATGTTCCTGCCAACTGATTGTTAATGAGGATATTGCTCCAGTTGAAACTGTGTACAGTCTTAGCTGTCTGCATTGAGCACTGCTGCATCTTGTGTTGTTAACACAAAGGGTCATGTTCAGGGTCACACTAATGTAATCATTTATGCAATGACTGTTGTTAAAGTAAAAATATTATTATTTGGGGGTTTTTTTCTGTGACATTCATGTAGGTTACCCCCCGTATGACTTATTATTTGTGAATTGTCTTTTGGAGATTTTGAAGGTCATCCTTTTTCTTATATGTAATTCCCACCTCCATCTCTTTTGTTTAGAATAAGTGAAAGCTGAAGCAGCAGTATTATCAGGGAATTGCATGCTTGCTAAAAATGTTGAATTTATAAAAAGACCAAAAACAAGTAAATATATCTCATATCTCAAGTCATATACGCATCTCTTGATACCAATCTCTTTGGTATCACCTTAGCTTTGCAGCCAGAAAACAAACGTGTGGATGCTTTCTTTGAAGCGCAGAACAAGTTTTAGCCATTACAGAAAAGCTGACTTTTTTGCAGGTAGCAGACCCCTCCAGCTCACAATAAGTCACTAAGCCCTGTGGTATGAATAGGTAGTACTGACTGCTAGTGCCAAGACTCTTTTAAAGCCCAAAGGAAATCATGTCAGAGCAGAGCAGAGATGATCTGTTTTGTGTGGCCGAGGGCTTAGCATGGGGACCGCACTGAGCCCATAAGCAGAAAGTTGTGCATGGCTATGGGTGGGATTATTGTGCATTTGTGTTTGTGGATCTGTGAGTGTTTTGCTTCTGTGTGGCAGGGTTACTGGGGCATATTTAGAATGCAGCAATATTAAAAAAAAAGTTGGAATTGTGCATGTTTCGAGAGTTGATTTTGTTCAAAGGAGACGCCTGACTAAAGACAGAGACAGCACGCTTTTGTCTTTGGCAAAATTAAACTTGCCTAGCAGGCTAACTCCAAGAAAAACATTCATATGTTTTACATTGTTTCCACAGTAATGCTGAAGACAAATATGAAAACAGATAAAATACAAAATTAAATATTCTTATATATTCCACAGTGTTATGGCAGGACTCAAATAAAAATTTGGTCTTCGGACACAATATAATCAGCAAATGCAAGCTTCATGTTTATCTCACGCCTAATACAGCTTGTTGTGATCTTGGCTTCATTCACTATCAAAATGTTACCGTTTACCAAAGATAATCTGCTCTTGCTTATCTGTGTGTGCTTGCATGAGTCAAGTTGTGACATGATAAGATTGTCCTCAGTACAGTTATTTTTGTCGACGTTTCTCATTGATAAGCCAGGCTATCAGTGCATCGTGTCGCACAGCAGAAACAACACGTATTTGAGTGTCAGTTATCTCCCTGGCAGGTTCTACTTAACAATCAGATACACGTGTGGACGAGCAGTGCACATCATTATCTTTCATAATGAACCTCCTCTATGACCTGTGCTTGTAAAATAATGGTTGTGCAACTGACTGTTGGTCTGTGCTGCATATTAATATATATCTCACAGTCAGTAATAAATCATCTTGTGCCTTTTTCAGAGGAGGACTTGTTGACAGGACACAACTGGGGAAAAAAAGGTGTGTGATTCCATTTTGCCACTTCAGTTTTTCTTACTTTGACTGCTGTCTTTGACTCAGATTACACAGAACCATCAGTAACATATTTACTTTTGTAATACGGCCAAGGAAAGCATATACTGTTACACAGAAAAAAAGAATACAATTTAAAAAATGCACCTGAGAAAGTGAATGAATTTATGGTGAAGACTCAAGAACAAAAATAGCAAGAAAGTCAGCAATGTGACTAAGTGCATGATATCAGAGCATAACAATATCTGATCTGCTGATTAAACTAGCCCAAACAAGGCTGTAGAAGCAAAACACTTCAGCCTTGCAAGGCTGGATTTTATTGCTTTTGAAAAGCATAGGGCAATAACACATTAGCATTGAGTTTTATTAAAGCTGTTCTCAGTAACAGGCGATGTACAATAAGTGACATTTAAACGTAGATTTAGCGAGTAGGTCAGCTTATTCTCCGTTGTGACAGAGGTTTTATGGAGGACGCCTCTAAAAAATAATGTCTGTCAGGGTTATTAGCCTCTGCAAAAGTTAAACACTAAATTAATACTACTGTGAAAAAAAGTGTTGTTTTGCTGATGGTCAGTGGCGATGTTCCAATTGATAGTTTGGTATCTATACTTAAATACTAATAAGGTACTTATTTGAGATTGATTCTTTCAAGAAAATATCCATACTGAAAGTGTATACGTAGTATAAACATGAGAGGCTGCATCACTTCCACACTTTTCAGCACAAGTTCATGTCAAAATAGCCATGACTTTGTAAACCCTATGAGAAATGAGGACTCAGCGTGTATTGTGTGCACAGTTGCACATTTTCCCTGCCAACGACGAGGCGATGGCAATATTCCTTCCATGTTTGTCTGCACATAAAAATCCTAAACTTTATCATCACAATCTCATTTTAAAGCCAAACTAAAAATAAAGCTTTTTCTGTTCCGTCCTCATCCAAGACAAGTATTTATATGAAAAGACACACTAATGGACAGGCACCTTTTTAGACATTAAGTTCAAAAACATGCAATTTTGTGAAAACTGGGAACTTGTAAACCATCAAATTGTGACTTATCAATGAGACACAAGCCCTGGGCAGTTGTGATGGAAAACCAGTTGAACTTCTGTTTCTTCTTCTATTGGAACAGCCATGTCACTACATAACTCACCTGCTGCGACCACTGAAAGGAACGATGCAGAGTGTTCATCAATGGAACGATTATGGCTGTACTTTGGCGCATCTATAATGGCTTTTCAAGCTCACATGCATGCATTAAAAGTTTTCAGAGAGAGCGAAGGCCCTTTCTTTGGTGGACAAAAGGAGAACATGTTTCCAGTGCTCAGCAAAGAGGCAAAAAGATACTTTGGAACTGTTGCAAACAGCAGTTCTCCTCAGCAGGAGGGACAAAGCTTAAATAACTCAAATATTTTCACTAGTGTTGTCACTTACAATGACTATTAAAAGCAGATTTCAAAACTTTTATAATAACAACTGTAACAAAATGCATCTGCAAATTTGCATGTCATCCACTCACCATAAATTTCACATGGTGGCATACTGTGAAATGGTACATGAAACCCTATTCAAAAGACATTTTAGTTTCAGTGAATTAAAATCTCTAAATAGTAATTGCATTTGTCGTTACATGCTTCAACAGAATTAGAAAACAGGTGGAAGGTATGCGTCACAGTAACTTACAATACAGTAATCCATAAATATTTTTCATTCAGCACCAAAATCACATTTTGACAGCTATTTTTCAAATAGCTGGAATGATATGAAGCCATTACCCACATTGCCATAACTCTTCCCATTTGTCAAAGTGTGAATATCGATAGCCGTAAAGTTATTCATGCCCGCATGGCGCATCATTTTTATTTGAGAGAGAAATGAAATCCTATTCCCTCAGACTCCCAGGGGAGAAATAATATGTCATGCCTCCCTCCCTTCCATTTCACCATATGAGCTGAATACATTTTTAGGAGAGACTGGAATGTCTGTGATGCCGTTGAAGAGGTCAGTTACACTTATTGAGAGTAATATTGTCCTTTCCTGGCACAAAGTGAGCTTTGGACTCGAGTCCATGAGTTGTGTAGTCATATTTTGTGCCAGAAAGGTGATTTCTGGATTTAAGCTGATTTGAGTTGCACCATTTCACAACTTGGGTTTTTTAAGCTACTCAATGATTCCTTTGCCCTTTTCTGCATGGACGTCACGAAAATTCCCTGTGTGTGCACTCCGTACCGTGCTTAAGTACAGCATGCTTCCTCGGCCCTGGCACGGTTTGAGAACGTGTACTTTGCTCATGCAAGCGTATGCAAAACAGACATAACAGCATAACTTAAGGCCTCCCTCGTCTCCTGCTGTCTCTGTAAAACCAATCGCCATGTTGTATAATTGATAAAATCTGCAAATGTGAGCCTGCCGTTTCGGAAGGAAAAGACTCCTAGAAAGCCACAAATCCAGTAACGTTGTAGTCATGTTCTCTTAATATGATGACGTAATTACAAATGGTAATCATGCTCAGGCAGGATTGCCTTTAAAGCAGTGTGAGTCCGGGCCAGCAGGGGAGGAGGGAGGGGAGGCAATCATGCTTCGCCACAGCACCAAACAACTGGGCCAATTATGAGTGCAGCTTTTAAAGCAGCCAAACACACCTCGTCTTCACTGACAGGAGGTACCAGATCACACCATACTTGACAAATTTCTGTTAATGACCAGGCCATTCTAGCACTGCCACAGTCTTTCATCCCAGAGTTGCTTCAGACTCGCAGCCTGGAGCTCTTTCCTGTGGGAACGAAGAACCAGAAGACGCAGTTTCGTGGCAAACACTCACCAGCCCTGTTGGGTAATGGCTGTTATTCCCCCCATCGATTTTACTGTTTGCAAAATCAGTGCCAGGCTGCGAGTCTCAGGTCATCTTTACACAAGAAACCTTAGGAACTGAATGGATGAATGTGATGAAACATTCCTTAACTTTGACTTGAAAGCTGTAAAAACATTTTCTCAGAAAACATATTCCTGCTTGAACATTGAGCGGATACAATATCAGCACTAATTTGAAGACATGTCATATTGGATAATTGTTGGATTACTTACCGTTTTGACTCAATTTTGGTCTCTGTAAATTCTTGAGGGAAATTTTTGGACCATTAGCTACTAAACTTTTGACTTCAACAGCTAGTTGCAAACTTTGTTTGCAGGCCATTTGGTGCCTGGCAGGAACCTTCACCAGAGCTCTTACACTAAACCAGCTGCTTGTTACATCTGGAAATGAGGCTGACGAGTGCGATGAAACTGAACCAAAACCATCAAGAGTAAAACATGTGGCCAATAAAACCTGAACAATGATCTGAAACAAGCTGCAGTGTCTGGTGGTAATTTGTTCGAGGGTTTGACTTCATGAGCAACACGCTTCAGAGTACACATGGCCTTGTATCCATCGTCAGTAGAACAATAGTGATTATTGAACAGTTGAGCATGCTGTCGTGACCTCGTCATTTGCATAATTGCTTTGGTTAGCAAATGTGTGTCAACAATTTAGACCGAATTCACGCATAAAGTTGGACTATACCTTGGTTATTGTGAGTCATATATTAATGAACCATTGTCTCCCCAGAACACGGCCATGCTGTCCAGGTGTGTGACATAGTGGCTGCCTCTAAGACGAGCGACCAAGTCAACACAGGGACCAGAAATACATCAAAGCAGCTCCACCAGCTGTATCCCCATGCATTTACAGGTATACAGCATGCACTTGTTCACACACTTCAGTGATTTCACGTCAGAGTCGGTTTACTCGTCACAGGGAGAACTGTGAAAACAGATGTCTGACAGAATGATAATCATCTTTTGAAGTCTAGTTTGACTCATGTGGGCTGTAAGACAGATGCCTCAGCTTTAACTGCCTATATTTTTTATCCCTTTTTCAAAATCCGCCTTTAACGCGTCCTTATTTTGTTCGCTAATACAATACTTAATCTCTAAAGTGCTCCTTTAATAAATAGATACTGTGTCTTTCCCTTCTAACATCAATGTCCGAAGCCAGTTTTCATCACTGCCACTTTCGTTTTACTGCATTGGGCTGAGGCTGCATCGCAGTTCACATTTTGGGCTGAGTGTGCCAAGAGCTTGTGTTCAACTCTACCGATCGCAAGTGATCTGACACGAGGAATAAGCCCGCAGACAGCTCCACAGTCAGAAAGTAATGCATTAACAAGAGGGCCCCTCACAGCTTAGCTGGCGGGGTCTGAGATGGCAGCATGCCAGTGACTTATGGGCTAATGCTTCATTTTGATTCATTAGATTATATCCAAGCAAGATTGGATTTACATTATTTATCCCAGAAAATGTTTAAAAAGTCCTTACTAGTGTGAGCTGCTGCTAGCATAGAGTGTGTCGAGACTGCATTCCCACGATCTGCGGGAAGTTGTCATCAAAGACACGTTCCATCACTTCCATCCTGATCATATAACTTATTCAAGGGTGATTTCACACCCACTCTGAGCGCCTCTCTGCCTTGCCTGGCCCGCTCTAAGTACGAGGTACCGTAAGCGATTTGAAGAACTTACCGGAGAAGTTAACTTTTCTATCAGATAACAAGGATGCTTAGTTTGATGATTTCAAACGCTCAGTGAGTGAATCTGCTGTCTAAGTGCTTAGCGAGTCAATTTTTGTTCACTTATGTAAATATTTCAGTGACGTTCCCAGGCAGCATATTATGGGAGTACATCTCTATGATTTTGTCTGACTATATGCCGAGCACTGTTTTATTCGACTGATTTCGTCTTTCTTAGTCTTTCATATATCTAATTGACCTGGCTGCTGAGGTTCTCAGGCCATGACTGAACTGTAGCAAAGCCAGGCCTCAGCAATGATGCTGAAGTCCCATCATAAAGCTCAAAAATACTACAGTCAAGTCGCAACCATGACGGGTATTTTACAGGTATCTTGGAGTTCATGAATTTATATAGCACAGGTGACGTTATCTTGTGAAATCAGGTGAGGAATTCTCTTGTTTAATGATTACTATTTGACTTTTCCTTCCGTTTTTGGTCTAAGAACAATGAGTCACTGGTTAGCAAGTTGTTAACCACTGCTTTAATGCACAAGGAGAAACCAGCAGAGACAGACCACAGGCGGTCTCACATCCCATCATTTGCTGGCCCTGCTAGCACACACAGTTGTGAATACATCAAAGTGCAGATCAGCCTGCTGATAATGGAAATGGTGACTTGAGATGTTCCCATTAAGTTTTGTGGAAGGAGAAGATTTCCACAAGGTGATTGCAAATCAACCTCATTTCCCTGTGAGTTTACCAGTGGTAATGGTTTTTACAAGATATTTTACAAACTCATGGTAGACACAACCCACCTGCTAGAAGGACTTAACCTTAAACCTTTCTATTGTACCCTAAGCATCAAAGTAGCATTTCCATGAAATGCAAGTTTCTCATTGTTATTTTATCAGTTTTTCAAATGAGTTGATGTCTGGTAGCAACAAAAAGGATGCCAGTTGACATCATTATATATTAGTTGAATAATAATGTCAACAAGTTTTCTATTGCTCAAGTTTTGTACCCAACCATACTAAAAATGTAATTAGATACAACCAAAATGTCAAGCAAGAGTGCAGCCGTTTCAGAATGTTGCGTTTTCCCATCTACATGGAGGCGGAGACAGGGGCGTTTTCAAATCTTTACACTCTGGACCCCCTTTTCCGCATTGGTCCATTTTCAAGCACCACAAATGCCTTTCTCGTGTAGACAGACAGCCAAAACGCAACTAAAGTTTTACGTTTTCACCCGAAAACGTTGTCGTGCAAACCGGGCCTTGGGCTTCTGGCTGGGTGGGTCATTAAAGCCGTGATTGGTCGAGGTAGATGTGGCCACTTCTAAGGTAATAAAATAATAACAGCACTGGCTTTATTGTTTTTACTCAGGAATGCATTAATCTTGAAATCAGGGGAAGTATGGTAAATGTTAGAAAAACTAGCTAAAGTTCAAGTACTGATTTATAATAATAGTCAAAATTGTACATAGTGTAATAGTAATCATTCACATAAAAATGCCTTGATTACACTAATTTGTTACTTCCAATAAATACTTGGGAAAAGTTACATAATATGCTTGAAAAAAAAAATGGATAAATGACCTCCTGTTAAAACCAAAATTACAGACAGTAAGTCTGTAATTTTGTTATAGGGTTATATTCATCTCAAGCATAAATATATTACAGAATTCATCAAAGATCTTTGCTGGGTTACTTAAGAACAGGAACCCTTCCTTTGGCTCTTTAAGTCAGCAGATTTACAAACATCCCAGAGGAACATAGACTGTAAATTATGTAAAAAGGAGAATTGGAGAATTTTCTTTATATAGGGGATACCTTTGATGAATGAGGTTTGTTCAAACTCCAATGGAGCAATGATGATGAGAGGATGGAATGGCTGTTTACTTTCAACGTTTATAAGTTGGCCTCTTTTGTTTTTTAAGGCATGGAACAAACGTCAGAATGGTTTATTTTATCAGATTCAGTATTGTTAGGTGTCAATTTTTGGTTTCATGTCTCCTTGTGTTAATAATTAATGTTGTCTTGTAAACCGAGTTGGGCTGGCCATATTGTTTGCGCACGACAAACCAATAAAAAGAAATCCTGAATCCTGAATTACATGGGTCTTCTTGTTTTTAACCTTTGACATGTTATTTAGTCATTCTATATTTTGTCTCCACAGTCTCCTATGTTAGAAGGACAAGCGGCCATCAGTGGACGTGTAGCGATGTCACTTTCCACTGTACCAGTCAGAGGCTCTGCGAGCAGTGGATCCATGTTATCAATGAGCAGCTGTCATTTCACAGTATGTATTCTTCAACAGCTGTAATGATGTACTTGTGTTTAATCACCTCAAGTAAAAGCACCATAAAAGTACATACAGTTAGTGGAGTAGCTGAGTGAGTCCATTCACTGTGCGGAATGATGTGCTGGGTCTGACACTATAAGGCTCTTTTCACATTTAATGTTGAAAAAAGAAGGCGGGGCCTCTGAGAACAATCACATCACAAATTGGCTGGAGGCTAAACCTGGTCTATTATTCAACATACGTGTGCAGATTTTGGAAGTTTCAACGAGGCAGAATGAGTATTTAAGAAAAGGGTGCTTTAGGGTGCTTTCCTAATACCACAGAGAAAAAAGAAAATCAAGTTTGAGGCTAAATTTCATTTAACAGCAAATACCTCATGAAAACTGGCTTTGATTTTTGATTTTATTTTGCGGTTCGAAGACTTCTATAATGGTGAATAATAACAAGGACTTGTGTACCCTGCCCGGAGGGATACCGGGACCCCGCCCTGGAGCCAGGCCTGGGGAAGGGGTCCGTAGGCGAGCTCCTGGTGGCCGGGCCTTTTTCCATGGGGTCCGGTCGGGCTCAGCCCGAAAAGGAAACATGGGTCCGTCCTCATGTGAGCCCACCACCCACAGGATGAGCCATAGAGGTCCGGTGCTAAGTGGATCGGGTGGCAGTCATAGGCAGGGGCCTTGGCGGTCCGATCCCCGGTTGCTGAAGCTGACTATCGGAACATGGAATGTTACCTCTCTGATGGGGAAGGAACCTGAGCTTGTGCGTGAGGTTGAGAGATACCGGCTAGATATAGTCGGCCTAACCTCAACGCACAGTTCGGGTTCTGGAACCAGTCTTCTTGAGAGGGGTTGGACTCTGTTCTATGCTGGAGTTGTCCCAGGTGGGAGGCGGAGAGCAGGCGTGGGCTTATTAATAGCTCCCCGGCTCTCAGCCAATGTGTTGGAGTTTACCCCCGTGGACGAAAGGGTTGCTTCCCTGCACCTTCAGGTTGGGGAACAGGTCCTGACTGTGGTTTGTGCCTATGCGCCAAATAGCAGTTCAGAGTACCCACCCTTTTTGGAGTCCTTGGAAAAGGTACTGGAGAGTGCCCCTACTGGGGACTCCATCGTCCTACTGGGAGACTTCAACGCTCATGTGGGCAATGACAGCGAGACCTGGAGGGGTGTGATTGGGAGGAACGGACTGCCCGATCTGAACCCGAGTGGTGTTCAGTTATTGGATTTCTGTGCTAGTCACAGTTTGTCCATAACTAACACCATGTTCAGCCATAAGAGTGTCCATAAGTGCACTTGGCACCAGGACACCCTAGGTCGACAGTCAATGATTGACTTTGTAGTCGTATCATCTGATCTGCGACCGTATGTGCTGGACACTCGGGTAAAGAGAGGAGCAGAGCTGTCAACTGATCACCACCTGGTGGTGAGTTGGATCAGGTGGCGGGGGAAGAAGCCGGACAGACCAGGTAGGCCCAAGCGAATAGTGAGGGTCTGCTGGGAACGTCTGGCTGAGGACCCTGTGAAAATGGTCTTCAACTCCCACCTCCGGAGGAGCTTCAACCACATCCCGGAGGTAGTGGGGAGCATGGAGTCTGAGTGGGCCATGTTCCGCGCTGCCATTGTCGAGGCGGCTGCTCGAAGCTGTGGTAGCAAGGTCGCTGGTGCTAGTCGTGGCGGTAATCCCAGGACCCGCTGGTGGACACCAGAGGTGAAAGGGGCCGTCAAGCTGAAGAAGGAGACTTACAGGTCATGGTTGGCCTGTGGGACTCCCGAGGCAGCAGACAGCTACCGGCAGGCCAAGCAATCTGCGGCTCGGGTGGTCACTGAGGCAAAAACCCGGGTGTGGGAGGAGTTTGGTGAGGCCATGGAACAAGACTTCCAGTCGGCGCCGAAGAAATTCTGGCAAACTGTTCGGCGACTCAGGAGGGGAAAGCGGAACCCCGTCCACACGGTCTTCGGTGTGGGAGGGGAGTTGCTGACCTCAACTGAGTCTATAGTTCGGCGGTGGAAGGAATACTTCGAAGATCTCCTCAATCCCACCAACACGCATTCTGAAGAAGAGGCAGAGCCGGAGGACTTTGGGCTGGGCCCTCCCATCACTGGGGT
>KV751334.1:25873775-25887889 GCA_001698575.1 Mola mola
CAAAGAAAGAGGGGTAACTCCAGCCCATTCCAAATAGAGAGGTAACTTGAGCTCTGAGTCAGTCACTATGGCAACTGATTCTGTGATGGTAATGCGTCCTGCTGCGGGTTTCCTTTTTTTTTTTTAATGGAGCTTAAAAAAGCTAATTGATTTTCCTCGTTCAATGATTCTGTCCGTACCAGCCACATTTTGGCGAAGTTAGTCGAGCTCATTTAATTAAAATGCTGCTAGGCGCGTTATATTAAAAACACTTTGACGAGGCTGCATTACGTCGAGGGGAGTTAAATATACATCGGGAGGTGATTCTGATAGCCGACTAGATATATCATTTCCAGACCCATTTAACTGACATTTATAGGCTAAATGAATTCATCATGATTAAAATAATTGTTAGTTACAGCTCTACTCATAACATAGACAAAAGTCAAATAAAAATTACAAATACATACAGGGTGTTTTATTGTTTTACTGTCTGAGAAATATGTGCAAATGTGTTCTAAATAAGCTTCATACATTATAATCATAAAAAAAAAAACTGGATAGTTTATAATGATATAAATTGTCCACTTTATATAAACAGCCATGTACCGCAAAATCACTAGATCTAGTCAATGCTGAACTCTGTTGGATTTTAGATAAACCTACTAAATATTTTGCATTAAATCAAATTTAGTGCGCCTTATGGGCTTAAATTGCTAGCAAACATAATGTTTTACTCGTACATAGTTCCTAACTATTCCTACTGAAATATGATTAAGGAAAATACCAGAATTATCCAGGTTTTATATTCTAACCTTCAAAATATACAGTCCAAACGCTGCTTTTCCATGTTATTGCTGCTGCCTGCTCTCAGGGTCTGGAGCTATTGGTCCATTGTGCGCCATTGCTGTGAAATAATTGGCCTGAAGGAGTCAGTGGAGAGGACGCAACCCTTCTCTTCTCAAGGGCTCCGAGTGCACCTACTCTGAGTCGACTGAACTTAAATCAGTTGTTCTGGAACCAAAAACCCAAGAGTTCAGAATTTCCGAAACAGGCCCTTGTTTTTCCGTATTACTTCCAACAGCTGTATTTGTTTTGCGTATGTTGTTGTGTGTTTGTGTTTATGGACCATGTTCCTCTGTTTGGAGGATTTCCTAACATCCATAAACTTAATGTAATGCGATAGAAGTCCAGGTCCTTGCAAACTTGACAATAGCAATAACTTCTCCGATGCTTTATGCATTCATTTCCAATCAACTGGTATAACGGCTGTAAAGCGGCCGTAAAATATCCAGTTGTAGGCATGTACAATTATTGGAAACTTATTGATCTATCAGTCACTCAGAAGTCAGCTTATTTGTTTTTTGCACACAATGTACATGATGCTGCAGCTCATGCCTGTGAATAAATGGTGCATCTGAGGGTAGGATGCAGCTGATAGTCAAATATAATCAGCATCAGTTACACAAAAGGGTTTTCCTGCTGCGATCCCACCGGCTCCACATTCTGTTTATTTGTTATTCAGTCCAGCAGAGCAGAGTTAGACTCCTATATGCTTTTATGCTGCATTCATATTATTTATTGGTCCATTTCTGTAAGGATATAGCCATCAAAACAGTATAATGCTGTGTGACGCAGCATGATATTCTTATGTACTGAAGGGTTTCACAGTTACTTCTGCCCAGTGCTGTTATTGCCAAGGTGTTTTTCTATGTTTTCATAAACCCCTGCTTTATTGTAATCTCGCGGGGATCCATTTAGGCAGCATCCACCCATGCTGACGTTATGACCTGAAACTATCCTCAACAACGGTCAAATGTATCACAGATCTCCTGTCAGACTTGTGTGAATTACTATCATTTGTCGGGCCAGGGTGGTGTGTGTGGGTGGAGATGGGATGTTCAGTGAGATCCTGCACGGGTTGGTGACCAGGACCCAAGCAGACAGCGGCGTGGACCAGGACCAACCAGATGCTGAGCTGGTGCCATGTTCGCTCCACATAGGAATCATTCCTGCAGGTGGGGGTGCACATCTCTCACATAAAAACATCAAAGGAAAGTATATTAAATTAGATAGTATTAAATAATGTGTGACTATTAATATAAAAAGGATCTGTACTACTTGCTGTGCTTAAACATAGCCATATAGACCTCAGCTGATAGCCTATAAGAAGGAGCAGAAAAAGAAAAATAAGCTTTATTCTGTATCAGAATATACCTACATCACATCTGAAATCACTAAATAATGTCATGTCTGCTTAATCTGTACAGAAACAGTGAAGGAGCACAATAGGATGCTATTTGTGCAGCCAGTTTGCGACTGAGAACGTTAAATCTTGGCTGCAGCCGGATGTAAAGTGACGGAGAGCCTTCAAGAATGGTGTTCTTGTCATTTAACCTAAAACAGATTAATTCAGATTTAAAAAGGCAAGTTAAAATGAAAGTTTAATGATATTCAAGACAAGATGATGGAGCCGTAGCACTTGTCAAGCGACTCGCCGTGTTTAATCAGGGCCCACTTACTGCTCCGTATGTCATCAACGTGACAACGCTTGTTAGCGTCTCTGCTATCGATCGACTCTGTCATATGCAGCGAGGCTCCTCCACATGTGGCGACTTTAGAAAACATCCTGCTGATGAAGTCAATGGACATAGACACAAGCAGAGACACAGTTATACTGCCTTTGTGAGGAAAATCGACTCCAACATGAAACTCTTTGACCTCCAAGAATCATGTCAGGCGCTATGGAGAGTCAATCATCATTTACTGTTTACCTTTTGATATTCTATATATCTGCATATATCAGTATCAGTATATATATCAGCATAGTTACATGCTTAACTTAAATACGTACGTGGCGTGCGAACGAAAATTATTAGAATTTATAGAAAATGTGCTATATTGTTTAATTTATTTCAATATATTAATTTTATTATGAAAAGACATTTTGGTCAAATTGCTCAGCCGTGACATTCAGTACACAAATAATACGATTTATATTAAAACAAAGTCAGCTCCGGTTGTTAAAGGGTAACGGAGGTTACTGGTGACATCTGCATTACAGGGCATGGATTCCATTCAAAATCAAAGGACTACAGTAAATAATAGCCCTTACAGATACTGTATGAATTAGTTGATGTGTTTTGTCCACATAGGTTTTGCCTTAAGAATGTACATTTTTTTGCTGAATTGAACGGTGTCAGACTATGTATATTCACTCTTGCATAAAAAAATCCTGCATGACAGATCAGCTACGTATTTCAACTGTGAAGTGCTTCAGCCAGCTGATCCAGGTTTTCTGAGAATCTCTATGGCAACAGGGCAGGGGGCCCCATTTGGGGCCTGTGGAGGGTCAATCAGGTTAAGTGCCACGAATGGAAACATGCTGTGCGACATTTTAAAATCACTGTAATTTTCATGCTGATCACAGGATTTTTAGACAATCTAAACCAGGATTGGGCTGTGTTGAGTCTGGCAGGCGCAGATAAAGTAAAATGTTAGTTTTATTATGTCTTATCATTCGTTCTACTCCAACATGTTGTCACCAAACTGAGATAATCGAGGTCACAGACATGAATGTTCTCAGAGAAAAAATTTCACTCAAACGTGTTTTAAATATCATTTGTATGTCGTTTAATGTAAGGCTGGTTACCTCCGCTGTAAAAGGCCAGCCTCTCCTCAGTAATATTCAGGGTTAAGCATTTACTCAATTTTATTCAATTTTTATGTGTGTCTTCCACTTTGGAATAATGGCGCCAGTAGTTGTCACCCTCTCAACCAGCCTTTTGCTGATGGTTTTGTAAGCCGTTCCAGACTTGTGCAGGTCTACAATCTTGTCCCTGACATCTTTTGACAGCTCTTTGGTCTTGCCCATGGTGCTATAGAGATTGGAATGGAAAAAACAGATTCTTAGAGCAGGTGAACTTTATACACATGACGAGTTAAGATCAGGAGTAATTGCTTGATTGTGTACAGTTGTGTGCCACATGGGCACCAGCCAATCAGTGGCAGCCAGAATTCTGGGTGAGTTGTTGGGGATAAAATACTTATTTCACTCCGCTAATTTCTTTGTAAGCAGGCAAACTTACAAATTTAGCAGGGGATCAAATAACTATTTCCCCCACTGTATATTGCTGTTTTTACGCTTAGCAAAATGGCAGGTGACGTCGGGAGCATTTGGAAAGCGCTGGCCAGATAAGCGATATTCATAGAGAGTGCAGGAGGAAGTCAGAGAAACTGACTAAGGGAGCTTCGTACCCATCTGTGTGTCCACTGCGGAATAACAAGCCTGATCTCCCCTGTCACGCTCCTGTGAGCCAACTCAAAACATCACTAGTTAGATTTTCCACTCTTCTCTGCTCTCTCCCTCGCTCGCTCCATCTTTTATCAGTGGCAGCAGGTCCATTTCACCACTTGGATGATGATCAGAGAAGGGCAGATAGTTGTGAAATTATGCCATGTGGTGCCGAAAGTGAGATGGAACCTTATTACCTCTCAAGTTGAAAGATTTAATATCAAACTCAATGTTTCTCCCAAGGCAGGGATGGCTCTTACCCTTCATTTGCTGGCTGAAGTGAGCTTATGATAGCCCAGGGGCCTCGAGCCATCTGATTAGTTAACTTTATAACTGAAATGTCCCTTTACTTCTGCCTGATAAAATCATTCAACTGAATACTTACAAGGTTCCACCGCAAAAGATATGTAAGTTTAACTAAGACTGAATATTTTACAATGATGATGACAGATTTAGGGTTACCTGCCATTACTCGCCACCTACTGTTGATAGCAACCATAAACTGTATATAAAGGGAGCTTAAAGCATCTCCGCTGCCCCCTGGTGGCTGGCTCCAGTATGGATCATAAACCCTCCATTATTGAGGTAGACTTGACTCAATGTAATTTGTGGCTACATTTACCGCAATCCAGGCTATTGTCTACAACAATTCAACCAGAAATTCTACAAAAATTGTATACATTTTGGCTTTGAGTAGCAGTGGTTTGCTGTAAAAATGGTGCATGTGTGACAGAAGTTTTATGACAGTCAGTTGCTGGGGGTAACGCTGGTTGACCATCGATCTGTGTGTCTCCTGTCCAACAGGGTCCACTGATTGCATCTGCTTTGCCACCGTGGGAACCAACGATCCGGTCACTTCTGCATTACACATCATTGTGGGTTAGTAAAAGTCCCTGAACTTGCTTTACCTGTCAGGGTGGCATCCTGTTTCAATCCTTCTAGATTTTATCACTCTGATGAAGGAAGTTAAAAACAGCATTTGATTGTTCCATGTTGCGGGAACTCGACTGCGTTTATCTCAACAGGGGATTCACAGCCAATGGACGTGTGTTCTGTTCACCACAACAACAGCTTCCTCAGGTACTCCGTCTCATTGCTGGGGTACGGTTTCTATGGCGATGTGCTGTCGGACAGCGAGAGGAACAGATGGCAGGGCCCTGCTAGATACGACCTGTCAGGTATGAGGGTTGCCAGTCTTCTGAACTCTAGTTGCTCTTCCAGCTAAGCCTACATGCACACTTAAACCCCCTTTAGTGTAACCCTCGGCTCACTGGCCTCACCACGGCTTATTTTAATGTGAGGTAACACTGAGTTTATCCCTGGGCTTGTTGGCCCTCCTCTGCATTCAGACTTTGAAGCATTTAAAGATATAAATCCAAGACAGAAACTCACCGACCAAATTTCTCTTTTTACCTGTGTTACATAGAAAAAAACTAAACTGAACTGGGGCCAACTGCACGGCAATCATTTTCAACAAAATAAAAACTAGCATATTTTAAATATAAATTAAAAATGTATTTAATCATATGTAAAAGAATATAAGCGTGCACAAAAAATAATGGAGGAGAAGAAGTTTATGACCTGTAATGGAGCCAGCCACCAGGGGGCAGTTGAGAGCTTTCATGTTGCCTATCATTGTATTTGCTCTGTGGGTGGGACACTGTGTAACAGGAAAACATTGGAGGAGGAGCAGTTTTTCTGTTATGTTACACCACCTTTTCTCTTCTCTTTATAGCATTCAGATAGAGAGGACGCTAATCTTTATAGTGTTGTAATTCTGTCTCATTTTTGCTTGATATATGACATCAGTTAACTCAACACTCTGAAGTGTCTATTGTCTCATATTTTGCACCTCATAATGCGCAACATGTTTTTAATGGACAACAGGACTGCAAACAGGGCCGTCTACTGCCAGAACTGTTTGAATCAGAGTGTGGTTTGGCTTTTCAGGGACGTCCCTGAAACAACATTGTCCGCATTTGAACATATGTTCCTCCAAAACGTGTACGTGCCTCTCAGTGTTAATGGTGCCAATACAGATGTGCAAGTTAATCACTGACACCCTGGTAACATCACTAGCTTTTGAACTGGTAACAATCTGGATGGTCCTTTTCCCCTTTAGCCCGAAGGCCGCAATGCCCATGATTTCCAAAAACTATATTAAATGTGAAATTGTCAGACCAAAGGACACTTGGCTACTTTGCCATAGTTTATCTCAGATGAGCATTGGGCCCAAAGAAGTCGGTTTGGGATCTCGTTGCTACATAGAGTATATGGCTTGTGCTTTGCATTGCAGACGCCTCACTTGCATATATACGTAGATGTAGCGACAAACTGACAGTGGTTTTCCAGAGCCCATGTTTTTAGAACCTTCATAGAATAACGCTGGTTATGATGGTTAATAAACTTGCATTCATGTAGCGCCTTTCAAGTCTACTCGACTCCTCAAGGCACTTTGAATTTGTAACATTCACCCGTGCACACGTGCTTGGCAGTGTTAAATCATCTAAGCTGGGATTTAGGGAGTCAGTTCGGTGTCTTTACCAGATCCTCCAATCAGAGGACAGCCCACTTCGCCCACAAGGTGTTGCATAAAAATTCAGAATAAGCATATAGGAATCAATGAAATTGATGAGATACAACATTAAATATATCATCTTCGTAGGTAATTATCGTTCTCTGTGTTCTTCACATTAAACAGAATGTCCCAACTCTATCAGTGAATTAGATGGTCGGCCGTTGAGTTGGGTTCTTTACATGTATAATTTAGGAATTGATTTACCCACCGTTTAATTTGTTTAACACCACTGTATGTATGGAAATGAGCATTGTTCTAGTGCGTAGCACAGTTTCTAAAAGGCCCCGGGCCC
Source organism: Mola mola (assembly GCA_001698575.1). Lineage (NCBI taxonomy): Eukaryota > Metazoa > Chordata > Actinopteri > Tetraodontiformes > Molidae > Mola > Mola mola. The sequence continues at coordinate 25,880,919 of KV751334.1, forward strand.
ACCTCCCGGGCTACCAAACACACTCTCTAAAAAAGCTGCTTCTTATCTCTGCTGTAGCATCATCTCAAAACTGTGCTTTGATTATAATTTTACCTCATTTAAGCTGGCGACAGCGTCAACGGGGAAAAGAGTAGTGGTCCAATTACTTTTCTGCCGCTTTGAGATTTTTATTTATTTTTTTGTCGTAATTGTCTTGTCAGGTATAATAAGAGTGAAATTAAAAAGAACAAATGAAACACGTTGCCGAGTGGCCCACACTGTGTTTTGTGTTCCAGGGGTGAAAACCTTTCTGAGTCACAACTACTATGAAGGCACCGTCTCGTTTCTTCCTGCCGAGAGCAACAAGGGGGACCCCAGAGACGAGCTGAAGTGTCGATCCGGGTGAATAAATCATCCCGTTCTATCATTTTTCCAGCATTATTTTACTTATCTTAGGCAGTTCAATAGCAGCAGTGCACCTGCCAGAGCTTAAATGGGGTAGCTTGTGTTGTCAGGAAGCCTGTCTGATTTATTGCTTGCTGAGAGCCCACTCAGTGTTCTCCAAAGGTGCATGTTATTTATCTTTTGCAGACAATGTTTCCATTGCTTATGGAGGATGAAAGGAACAGAAAACAATCTGTTAAAACACCATGTTTCCTGACATGTTTTATCATAGAAAGTGACATGAGTGTCTTACAGGAGTATTTTTGGCTGCACACCTCAAGCTAATCAGAAACTGCTGATATTTAAATAAAATTTTAAAAAAAAGCTAAAGATGGACTAGACTTAGTCATGCTGGTGGTTTCATGTTTCTAAAACAAGGCTGCACTGATATTTTAGGTGCGGCGTGTGTCAGTACAAGCCATCATTAAAGGACAGGAAGCAGTGGGGGACATCAGAGGAGAAGTCAGATAAAGGTATACGACTCGACATATGTCAATTTAACACCCATGAAATGTGCACGTTTTATTTATCCGCCTCATTAGCTGCTTTTCTGTCTGCTCCAAAACCTTTTCCGGACGTCGGAGAAGTCTTACAATAGGCATTTCCTAAAGAACAACATACAGAGGGCTGATAAAGAACAAAGGGAGATGAGACAGAGCCACGCTGGCTCTGATTTCCCTTGAAGTCGCACACAAATCGGTGGACATTTACATTCTTGCACTACCTGACAGCAAATTACATATCTGCATTTTCTCGTCAGGCTTATTTTTCAGCCGCTGCGTGGCCAAATCCTTGATGAGTTATTGACGAGATAATATAAACCATATCAAACCTACGGCCCGGCCCGCGAACGGGTTCAATCCGGCCCGCGAGATGATTTTGCAAAGTATAAAAATGAGCTGCAATTTTCCAATGAAAGAAACTGCTGTTCTAAATTTGTCCACTGGATGTCGCAATAGCAATTCTGTTAGGCAAGCGAACTGTTTATACCGGGACTGAGCAAGTACACCTGACAGCTTGCCCGGAGCGGCCTTGTCGTTCTGCCTATTACGTCTTCTACTTTGAACATTACGCGCTTTGGCAACCTCATAACCCCAAAATGTCTGTCTGTCAAAAAAGAGAAAAGTGGATGCAGAGTGCAGAGTTTTCCAAGAGAAATGGTCATCGTCCTATTTGTTCACGGAAGTGAATGGGAAACCTGTGTGTTTGGTGTGTTCACAGCAGGGTTCAGTGCTGAAAGAATATAACTTCCGACGCCACTATGAGACTCTTCATGCCCAAAAATACAAGAACTTGCAAGGACAAGAGAGAAGAGAGAAGGCGAATGAATTGTTGGCGGGTCTGAAGAACTAGCAGTCTGTGATTACTCATAGCCGAGAAATCAGCGACGCTGCAGTGAAAGCCAGCTACCTTGTTGCTAATGAAATTGCACTGGCTTCAAAACCATTTAGTGAGGGTGAATTAGTGAAGACGTGCATGCTGGAGGCTGCAGAGATTGTGTGCCCTGAAAAGCGTCAGGCTTTTGCAAATATCAGCCTGACAAGAAACACGGTTGCAGACAGGATTTCTGGTCTTTCGGCGGAATTCGACAGCCAATTGAAGCGCAAAGTAAAGTAATTTATTGCGTTTTCAGTTGCAATTGATGACAGCACGGACATTACAGATGTTTCGCAACTGGCCATATTCATCCGTGGCGTTGATGACACTTTGACCATCACCGAGGAGTTCGTGGAGTTGGTGCCAATGACGGATACCACAACAGCAGCTGATATTTTCACCGCCCTCGTCGGAACGCCGGACAGGGTCGGAGTGGACCGGTCCCGCGCTGTCGGCCTGGCTACTGATGGTGCGCCATCAATGATTGGGGAAAAAAAGCAGGTGTTGTGACAAAAGTCAGAGAGAAAGTGCAGACTGCAAATGGAGGATGTGATTTGTGGACTTTTCACTGTATTTTGCATCAGGAGGCATTGTGTTGCAAGTCATTAAAGATAGATAACGTCATGGAGGTGGTCGGCCGAACTGTTAATTGCATCCGATCCAGAGGCCAGAGGTCAGTTTTACAGCTTTTTCTCAGAGAGAAAGACCACAACTATGGCCTGCCATACCACACCGATGTAAGATGGTTTAGCCCAGGTGCTGTGCTGAGGCGATTCTTTGATTTACGAGAGGAAATTGAACAGTTCATGGAAAAAAAAAAAGAGCAAACCAGTGTTAGAATTTCAGTCCACAGAATGGATGCAGGACCTTGCATTTATGGTGGATGTTACAGAGCGCTTGAATAACTTGAACAAAATGCTGCAAGGGCGTGACAAAGTTGTCACGCAGTATTATGACAGCATATGTGCGTTCAAGTTGAAGCTGTCATTGTGGGAGACACAACTCGCGGATGGTGATGCTGCTCACTTTCCTTGTCTGAAAGATGTGTGCGCGACCCAACATGCCATAGACATGAAGCGGTTCAAAGATAAAATAACGGGACTGTTGCGGGAGTTTGAGCAACGCTTTCAGATTTTTGGTGAACTGGAGAAAGACTTCAAAGTTTTTTGCTCGCCATTCACCGTGAATGCCTCTGATCTGCCCGTCAACATCCAACTTGAAATAACGGACTTGCAGTGTGACTCAGATTTGAAGGGCAAATTTGCCGCAGCTGGCTTGGACACATTTTATCAGTATCTCTTTCCAGGTTACCCCAACTTGACAGCCCTTGCTGCAAAAGTGTCGTGCATGTTTGGAACCACATATCTTTGTGAGCAAGTTTTCTCTGTAATGAGCATCAATAAGACAAAGCTGCGCTCAAGGCTCACACACAAGCACATGACTGACATTGTGAAATTGGCCGGCACTCAGGATGTGACACCTGATTTTGATTCACTGGTGAAAGCTAAAAGATGCCAGGTTTCAGGAGTAAAATAAACAGTGGTTAACCCCACTTCTGTTCTGTGAAAATGAGCGTCTTCTGTGGAGATTTAAAGAAAGTGAACAGTGTGTGATTTACTGTAATAATGTCAGTCACTTCAGTTTATAAGTTTGGTTTGTTGAAATTGTTCATGCATTGCACAGCTTTTATTTTTCTATCAATAAATAGTGTAGCCTACAAGGCAGGGAGTGATTCAACCCTCTTGAATAGTTTCTACCTCAGTTTGTATGGTGTGGTGACTTAGCTCAGGATTGTATTTGTGTTTTGTTCAATCCCAGATAGGCCGTGATTTTAAAGTTGTATGCCTTTGTAGATACACTGAGACGAAGTTCCAATCAATGAGGCGCTGTGTTCTTGAAATTGCACCAGTTTTCTCCTCAGAATTTTCAACTAATTTGAAGTGTTTTTGTCAAGAGGATTATTTATGATGTGTAGCATTTTCAGAATGTGCTTTTACTGTTTTTGGACCAAACTAAAACAAAGGAAACAATCTGAAGCTGTGGTTATTTTTAAGTTATTATGCCATGATTTTACCGGTCCGGCCCACTTGGGAATAGATTTTCCTCCATGTGGCCCCTGAGCTGAAATGAGTTTGTCACCCCTGATATAAAGTGATTTTAATGACGCTGGTACCAACTCTCCGTCCCAGCCTCTTCTCTCTCTTTTTTGTTTTGCTTTTACCGATTTTCAAATCTCCAGCGACGGCCCCGGCGCCCTTTAGACAGGATAACCTGCTGCTCCTGTCCTCTCGGCCGCCAGTAGGACAGTGTTGCCTCCTCCTCCTTAGTTTGTACACACACACACACACACACACACTTCATTGTTTATTTATTTAATTCAGCCTACAGACACAGCAGCACAAACCTCTGGAGGCAGATGAAATACTGACTCCTGCGTGTGTGTGTGTATTCCCTGAGCTGAAGACATGCTGTGTGTGGCTTTACTTTTCTCCTCTCTAATTAGTGTCATCATATTAAATTCTGGTTCTTCTGTCTTGGCTATTTGCTACCGAGGCTTCCTACCGAGCGTGTGTACTTTACTTTATTTATTTACTTTTTAAGTATGAAAGGTTTGTTGTGTGTGTACGCCCCATTTGACAGACTCCCACTAATCAGGAATAAATGTGGCTCTGACCTGGGGGGGGGGTTGCCTAACACCACTGGTGCCATTTGTTTTGCTTTTTTTTTTTTTGTTTGTTTGTTTCTTGTTTTTTCCTCTCTCTTCTCCTTCCCTGCGAGGGAAATCTCAGACAACTGCTAAATCAATGAGGCACAACACACTCTCTCAGCAAATGAGCCAGCCTCTCCTCCAGAAAAGCAAACACTCATTTGGAAACATCCTACTAATGCAGTCCACAGTTGATTTGTTGTCATGTTTGCTTCTCGCTTTTTTTTTTTTTTTAATGAAGTTTTAATCACCGCTTCCCAATTATAATATTGTTGTTTTAACATAGCCTCAGCGGGCTCGTTATCATCGGTTTGTGTTATCACCTCTGCAAGTTGTTTTTTTTTGTTGTTGTGAGCTTTTTTTTTTTTTTTGAGGGAGAAAGGTAATGAATGGTTTTGCTTACCGAGATCACATACTTTTCCCGCTGAGGTTTGGACATCTGTGATCACTTCAGACTTCACCGGCAGCCCCGCTGGGGATTTGGTGTCTGAGACACTGTCACTCGTATGCAGTCGCTAATCTCCGAGGGCCCGAGTGACGATTTGTGAGGCGTAAAAGATCGTGTCTGGCCCTTGAGATTTGGTGGCCATGTGTGCATGTAGTCAGAACAAGCAAACTGGAGGTTAAGCCAATTAGCCCGCTATCTGTAGCACTCCCAGAATCCAGATCTCCTACGTGGCTAACACCCGGTTCTTTCGGCATCAAGAGTGTCTGTCTTGGCTCAGTCATCAGGAAAAAGGCCACTCTCAGAATTCCTTCCAGCACATCTGGATCTTAAGGGAGCTTCATCGGTATCAACGTCACAAGATGGGGACTTAAACTCAAGGACCAAAATTCCCAGTACAGTTTTTAGGCCATCCTGCTGGTACGCATTTGTTCCCTTCTAAAATCAGCACCTCTGGAAGGAGGTGATTCAGAGTTATTCAGCTGAGGCCCTTAACGAACGCGAACTTGTAAAGCTGGTAGAATCCTCCAGGCAAAATGAAAGGTGGCAAGCTGTGTGCATATTCTGTGGAACTGCTGAATGTTGCTTTGCTATTAAATAACGGCTCATCACCGTCAGCGCAGCTTGAGTTCTGTTCACCGAGTAAGTGTGAGTGTACTTTAAAAAAAGAAGAAGTACAAGCTGGTAAACAACATTTACTTTTAACAATAGCAAGTGATGACGTGTCAGGGTGTCCGAACTCAGGTTCACCTTTATTGTCCCCATGTGAACCTGTCAAATTATATTTTATTTGGAGAAAATGTAAATCAAAGGGAGTAAGAGCTCCACCTGCCCTGAATTTTTCTCAAACTTAAAGTTTACGGGGATTTTTTTCTTCTTCTTAAGGGACTTTAAGCAGGTTGGGTTTGTTTTTTTTAGGCTGTTTTTTTTTTTTTTGGCACTAATGATGTTTGTGGTGGCAAATATACCTCTATTTCAATTTTGCACACTCTATCTTTTTTTTTTTTTAATTGTTTTTTTATCTTATGTTACATTTTTATATTTTTTGAAACTGCTTGTAAGGTTTTAGCTCTGCCCTTGACTCTTATGCTGCTGTAACAAGTAAATTTCCACAGTGCGTGATGAATAGAGTTTCTCCTATCTTATCTTAATGAGACACATCCTGACGTCTGAAAGCCTATTACATATATTGATAAATACACGCTACTGTACGTAATCACATTGAGCATGGAGCACAATATTTACCTTGGGGTAATGCAACTTACTAATAACATTTCAATCAAATGTTAATAACATGAATAATTAAATACACAGAAATGATAAGATAAAAAGTGATGCTCTCATTTCCAACAATGACACTTTTGAAATGTGAGGTATGATCAGGGAGACACCCACATTATCCCATGTGACTTTGATTGACAAGTACAAGAGGTGGTAATGTCAGAATATTTTGGACAGAGCCTTGTTTTATTGCAGGCATTGAATAGCATTAATGATGGAGAGATGGTTTATTAAAAGGCTGTTTATGTGTTTACTTGAAATCCTTTTAAATAGAGAGTCTGAGTGACATCTTCCAAATGTCAAAATACTCCAAAGGGCAATATAGAAGGCTTTGTTCCCATGGCAACTTACGTAGCATGGCTATGCTTGTGTAAGGGTATGAGCCTTTAACGTGTAAGGGCTCAACTCTTCTTTTTCAGATGGCAGCCGTGGCTGGAAGGTGATCCATGGGAAGTTTCTGGCCATTAACGCCGCCAACATGAGCTGCGCGTGTCCTCGCAGTCCGAAAGGCCTGTCGCCCTCCGCCCACCTCGCAGACGGCAACACAGACCTCATCCTCGTCAGGAAGTGCTCCCGTCTGGACTTCTTTCGGCACCTACTTCGACACACCAACAAAGACGACCAGGTACGAGCGAAGGAATAAAGTTATCTGTAGCTGATCTCTTTGATTTGACTTCAGTGCACTTTTTTTCTAAACATATGACTGGAATGCTGGAACTCTCCATATATGAGTCCCGC
>KV751334.1:25887937-25911253 GCA_001698575.1 Mola mola
GAGAAACCCTCTCATAAATCACTTGGCAGGGGCTGTGCACCGATGAATCGCAGGTGTGTGGGGTCTGTAAATGAGCCAGCAGAAGGTAGACTTTCCCCTCTTGCTGTGCTAGCACCTCCATTTGCTGACTCCACTCAATTTCTCAACTATAGCTCACTTTAGTTCAAATGCCTCAGCCCTTGTGCCTTCCCACGTATCATAAATAACCTCCACCCCGGTCTAGAGGGCCACTGATAATCGCTGCATCAGGGATATGCTGCATGGGAGACGAGCTGATACCAGACTAATGCCCGCTCAGGATAGCACAAGCCTTACCTGGGCTGGTGATTAGTAATTATTACCTCAGGAAGGACCTCTGGAAAGTTTATTCCATTTTGAAGGATCTCGTAAGTAATTTCATCTGCGGGAGCTGCCTCGGTGAAAGTCTTGAACTGACATCCTCAGGTGAATTTCAGCTCAATGATCGACATTTTTGACTCATGCGCCCAGTGTTTGGATTAAAAGGATCAATATTGCTCCTTGTAATAAGATTTGAATAGCATAGTATGTGCTGGCAGCATTAAAATGTCAAGGATTCAGTAGAAAAGCTGATGGTATTATTTCAAATTTCAGCAACTCAAGGACAGATTTTGCTACGCTGTGTGATGTCAAGTATATCCCCGAAAAGCCACAGTGTCAATATAGTCACAGTGCTATATTTTATATCCAGGCGAATCGAAGAATTACCTTGTGTGGGTGAAACTCATTATCAACATCCCCTTGTATTGCTAATGCAGAAAGGCCTAAAAATGAGAGTTTCCCCTAGTTTCCTAAAATGTCATACATAATATAAACAGTATATATACAGTATAAACAGGACACCAATAAAGCTGCGTGTCTGGGAGTGCCACACACTTTCTTTCCTGCATTCTAATATTTTTTAGCCATCAATTTGGTGCCTTTTATGCATCAATTTTAAGTCTTTTGCTGGTCTCAAGATGAATGCAAAGCAAATGAAATAAACTCATTCCTCATGTGACCTTCATTTTGAAACCTCTCAGAAAGAATGTCCACCGAGAGGCTTAATAATTATATTCCTCTCTTACACACCTTTATACAAACAGCTCACACACTGAGAGGGCAGGTATTCTGCCTACGTCTTCAATGAAGTATCATCGCCTGTATCTGGGTGATAGTAGTGTAACCTTGTTGGGCCCGGGTGCAAATATTTTAGTTTGGACCTCACGTCTATAAAAAAATGCATGTTCACATGGTGGTGCTCAAAGGTTGGCACAAGTGCTCCTGGACTCAGAAATCACACCCGCAAATTAATCAACAACGAGGCGTATCGTTTACACCCAATCAAGCACCACAAACTAAGTCATTAAGCACAAAACAGCCACCAAGACAAGAACAGCAACTCATTAGGGGTCATACAGTATGAATGGATGACGAAACAGGACCCGATAACACAACCGCTTAAGACACAACGTAGAGCTCACCATTTGTCCTGAATGGCACAGGCCAAATATTATCACAGACACAGATTACAGTGAGTGAGCATTTTCTTACATTCTAACATCACCATAGATTTAAATACAGGATGACACTGCATAACAAAAAAGGAAAAAAAAACTGAACTCCCCAATATAAAGTTCATTGCACTCAGCAGAGCCACTGACAGCACTCCTCAAGGCCAGATTCCTGCCTTGTTCTCTTCTCAGCGTATTGTCATGCCACTGAGTCTTGCTTGTTGCTCCTTAGGAGAGGTCTTAATGAGCTTCGGGTTTGAAAAAGTGGTGAAATATGGTAGCAACATACGTCGCAAACATTGCTGAATGTGGCTGCGGTTGAGCTGAACTACTCCTTCACAACTTATTGTTATTGTTGAGTAGGAATAAATCTGTGCTGTAGTGCTCCGCGAGATGATGCCCTTACTGGTGAAGGGCATCATGCTACCCACTGGTCAGTGTGCCATGTTTGATAGCATGAAAAAGTTTGTTGGTTTGGGTGATAATGATAACGATTAAATGTTTTTGAAACGGCTCTTTACGTCCATTGGTATTTTCTTTCTAATAGTAGTGCCTTTTCACTCTTCTTTTTCATATTTGTACTGCGCTTCCCACCTGTCTGTGAGATTTGGAGCTGTGGGCTCATTCAATAAGCCCCTAACACCTTTTTGGCCCAGAGTTGTTCTACAGTTTTACCAACAATAATTACGCCTGCACTGGGAGAGTGGTGCAGTGTAGCTATCGCACCGCTGCTCTAAACACAGTGCGGTCTAATAGTCCACACAATAGCCAACAATTCAGGGATGTCTGGGTTATCATGATTTGCATCCACTGTCAGTGGGGTGATCGTTTTAGGGTTGGGGTTGATCTACTCATAATCCATTCAGGATTTGAAGAGACTCTTTCTACAGGCAGCCTCAAACTGGAGATAAAAACAAAATTCTCATTAACCAGGGCAACAATATTATGGAGTAACAGATAACTTACCTGTTATTCTGATAATAATTCTCTGCCAACTAATTCGCATCCCAACTACTCAGTTATCGACTTTTTGTCATGGCTCCGTGCATCCAGTAGGTGTCCTTTTGGTATTACCTTTGGCTGCAAAGGTAATACCCAGCGCATCCCTTCTTGTCTACATTATCCTAGCTATCCTAGCAACATCGGGCGCAGGCGGGCCACCCCCTGTCATGTTTTTTGATTGTGGGAGGAAGCTGGAGGGGACCTACACAGACCCAGGGAGAATAGGCAGACTGCACACAGAAAGGCCCTGACCCGGCTCGAGGTGACGGCCTCTACATTACCACCATGCTCAGGCTAAATGCTAGCATGATGACATGCCAAACTGAGATGGCAAAAAGGGTAAATGTTACATATAACTGTCATTAACTCTGTCATTGTAAGGATGTTAGCATTTAGCTTAAGTCAGTGCTGCACATCTCTGTGCCCACATTGTGTTGGTGTTATAAAAAGCATAATCTCTAGTTTGAGGCGCCTCTGCTGCTTCACTTGCAACGCAGGAAAACACATAAGACATGGTTTGAGTCGGGCGAGAGGGTCTTTTTATCAGAGTTCACTTAATATCCACATCACTGTCCAGCCAGGCGGAGAGAAACAAGGAGTGAGAAGCCAGTAAGCGTATTCATGGCCTTGTCAGAAAGTCTTTTGGGCAGCCGATCCAGCATGAATGCAAATCGGCTGCAGTCATAAAGTGGGTTTGATGTGGAATAAATGGCTGTCACTCCGCTTTTGGGAGGAGAGCGGGTACGAAAGGGAGAGAGGGGGAATAAGAGGAGAATTCAAGGGGAAGAGAATAGAGAGAAAGTGGCACCCCGTGAAGCCAAAATGTAGCCCACCGGACAAAGCTGAACCTTTCTGCGACACTGAGTGAGATGAAAGGCGATTTTGACAATATGATTTCTCTTCATCTCTTCTCTTTCTTCCTTTTGCTGTTTACAAAGGTTTTATGTACCTCCATTTTATCTGACCTCCTCTCTCCCTCCTCTTCAGTTTTCATTTGATCTCCTATTTGCCATTTTTCATTTGATTCGTAAATGGAAAGGAGGGAGCAGAAAAACACTACATATGGTTTTGCTTTTCGTTATGAAACCAGCAGGAGTCCATCAAATGACTATGGAGAAATTAACGTTTTACCTCACCCACTAGGAGCCTGTAACTACAAAAAAAGAATTGTACCATCATCATTTTTCAGAGAAATATACTTCTGCCCATTTTCACTGAGTGCAATTTAGTTTTGAAAATGAGCTACTTTATGAGCCATTTTAAGATCGTGTTTCTACATGGGAGTCTGAATTTTGACTGAACCTCTTCAAGTTACCTATTTCTTTTTTTGTTTAGCTATGCTACTAGCAAGTCGGTCAACCACCTGTGGATAGATGACCAGGAAATTTCTAAAATTCATGATGCCCAGAAAATGGCCGATCTCCTTATATCTCCCTTCTGCTTGAGACACTAAAGGAAACTATTACGTTATCTTATATTCAGTGTTCAGCATTTATTATTCTTGTCTGTGGTCCTTGTGGAATCTTTGAAAATAGGGTAGTCATATTCATACATTTGAAAGAATTCAAAAAAGACACTGTCATAAACAGTCTCAAAAATTAGTCTTGGTGCAGCGCTCAGCAACTATGGACTCTTGTGCTCCCTCTCATCATGCTGTGCTGCTCAGTTTGAACGTCTCGGATTAAACAAGAGTTTGGTGGTCTTAACCTCTGCAACATTAGAGTAATTTAGAAACATTTCCACAAGTTGACTCACATTTAATCATATTTACATTCACAACTGCTTTAAAACAGTTGAAGGAACCTATAAAAGTTACAGACAGGTTCATTTGGTCGTTTGAATTTTATGATTCAATCATAATATGCTCTTTGTTTGTTCACTAATACAATAATACAGCGTGTCACCTTTAACAACAGATAGTAGGACGCGTGTGGTGAAACACAGTGAGTAGGACTGAGTGAAGAAGCAGCAGCGGTTAGCGGCTTGTTGGCATTCCAGCAGTATTTTAAATGTGATTTAAGTAGCTAAGTCGTCAATAAGTGAAGCTCCGGCTTCTCCACACTGAGGTGGAGTCTGCTGTTTCACTGGAGCTGCTGAAAGTGAAGGATTAATCCTGAAGCACATCTTCCCTGCTCACGCACAGACACGGAGAAGGAAAAGATAACACTGACGTTCAGTCTGCACTCATCACTCACACTCTGACAGGAAGACGGGGAGAATATCATCAGTCTGAATGCCCATTGGTCCACCGCTAACATTTTAGTCTCGTCATGTTAATGAAAGCCTAAATATGACAAGGACTTTCTGGCTGTTCTGTTCATCTTTTCACAAAATTAAGCCACACGTCTGAGCGTCCATGGTCATGACAGCATACAGCTCTGACCTTACCCAGACTCCTGTTGTGTCCAGCATTTTGTAGGAGTATATTGATGGAGCCAAAATCAAAATTTCTTAATGATTCCAGTGGAATCTAGACTTTGGAACCGGGTCTCGATGCCCAACCCTGTGCAACATCCGGAGGCACATCTGTTCCACCATCGATCCATCCATCTTCATCCTCCACTGCTCTTTCATCTATTTCTCACCCATCATTTGTCCCTAACAGTTCGACCACTCATTTGTGGAGGTCCACCGGGTAAGGCGGTTTCGTTTCCAGCCCCGGCACCATGAGCTGGCCTCACTTGAAGACTTGAGCGAGGGACTGAAGAAGTCAGGCTTCAGTCCAATATGCGTTACCCAAACGACCTGCAACTACAGCACCACCCACAGCAGCTGGACCTGCGACGGGGAGATCCTGCCTCACGCTGACATCCAAGTCAGGTAACCTGTTCCAGAATCAATAGTAAATGGAAACTGCAAATATTCAGTACATACGTGGTTTTGGAACAATCATTTTCATTGCTGAAAGTCTGCATAGTTCCATCATATTTTCCCCTCTGCTGGCTTATTTTGCCTTTTTATGATGCCTGTGAGGAAAATGCAACTTTTTGAGGCAATGATGATGGATAGTATAACTCTCTCAGGATAGATGAGGACTGGTAAATGGTTTTCCAATTACTGCAGATGATACTGCCAAAGCAATAGAATGGAAAAATGCATTTAAACACTTACGGGGCTCATGCCTGTTGCGTCACCATGATACTGGTATTCACTGCTCTTTTTTGGGGCGTTACAGACATAATTTCCACTTATTACTGCTGTTAAATGTTCCTGAACATCAAGCTTAAGTAGAAATAGATCATGTACTGTATGGCCCAGAGCGCTATACTCAGATTGCACTTAAACCCAGAGTGCAGGACATTTGTCACATAAATGAACATCCATTACCTCTGAGTCCTTGCCAAATGTCTATATTAGACAGTTTACTGGACTCATGTTGGGGGGCGACCTCCTGGCTGGCTCACTGGTACCGATATGTTTTAGCGAAGGCCAGTTTTCCAGAGTAGAAGAGCCCCCCCGAGTGACAAAGTAGGCTTCGGTATTAGTTATCATGGCGTCATAAGCTTGTCAACAGTGCCTTTACCCCCACACATTCCACAACTGGACAATATTTCCTCATTCTCTTCCCAGCTCAGAAGCAACCTGTTAAAACTGACCTATTCACATCATATCCCTTATTCCCACCTATGACCTAATTTTTTCTGTTTGGTTTCTATGTTTGATGTCTTTCTTTTTATGTCTCTGCTCATTTCTTTGAATTCTGTTAGTTCTATTTGCTGTCAGATGAGCTGATGCTGTTGACAAAAGGCGCCACTAGATGAAATGTATTATTATGCCCCTAAAAATCTGATATTTTCAACACCCTTCTCATTTGTCCCAGCGATCCTCTGGGTCATCATGATACTGCAATAACTATTGGAGGGTGGATCTTAACTTTTTTGCAGACTATAAATAGCCATAAATAGACTCCTTTTCTGGTTATACTATGATTTGTGTTCTGCTGTGTGTCAGCGCAAAACGTACTTGAGGCTGGATCATCATTTTTCGCACACTAGTGCAGATATCCATTATTACACTCAGCCATACATCCATTCAGTGCAATCCATACCAAGCCAACACTGCAAACCGATCATGATACTGTGACATGTCTGCTGCCTTGCGTCTTCGGCGCAGGTGCTGTTTCTAGGGATATACCAATGTGGATCGCGTGCAGACTGAGTTGACTAGTTATTCTTTTTGTGTAATTACTGTCACTGGCTCACCAGTGTCGCTCTCATGTTTTAATGCTGAGAGGCACTAACATGCTAACACATTCAGTGATTGTAAATATGCCTGTAAAACATTCTGTATCACCCTTACAGTTGAACATTTTACAATGCTGACATTAGCATTTTGCATGTAGTAGAGCTTCAAAGAGCTGCTTGCATGGTATTGGTATTTTTTCTCCTAGTACTTATAAAGTGCGTGGAATACCTTCACCAGCTATGGCAAAATGTTAATTTGAAGTTTTAATTTATGGCTTATAATCTCACCGAGCTGCTACGGTGTCTTTAGACTCTTCTACGAAACAGGTGGAGAACAGTAAAAGGACATTTCTTTGTCATTATCTCAATGAACCTTGTACAGCGTTTGACATGAATGTGAAGGGAAGCTGTCCTCATGTGTAGTAGCAGGTAGTAATAAAACAGTCCTCCCCCTGCTTGGCCAGACAGTAATAATAGCAGTGCCATTTGCGCAGCTAATGTTCAACAGTCTCCATTCAGGACACTTCAGCTGTTCCCCGCTGAATGATCGTTACAACTCAGAGGAATCAGCCCCCACCATCCTTATTTTGACCCTGTCCACACTTCAGCCTCCCCCACTATCTGGTCTCTATCGAGCTGGTGTGGCACTGCTTGACACACCATTTATTTCACGCTTCATTGTACTTAGCCAATGATGCATGGCGCTGTAATGTTGCTAATTTAACGGCCCTCCCCATGTTAAAAGGCTACTCCCCTTTAATTAAAGCACAAGTCCGTCCTTTTATTGCCTCATCCTCTCCGCTAATCGTTCTTGGAGGGAGCCGGCCAGAGTGCCGCTCACGTAATTAATGGCAATAACCCAGGCGAAACGGAGAGAAAGTGGGCAAGAAAAGAGTGAAAAGTTTGGCTCTAAAGTGAAGAATGTTTGGAAAGAGAGAAACTTGCATTGTTGCAATTGAAACAGTCAAAACAAGCTTTGTTGCGCTCATGCATTTATTATTCTGCTGCTTTCTTGATTTAAGCGTTACATGTGCCCTATTTTATGGTATATTTGGGAAATAACCCTTCATAATTGGGCGAAAACAAAGACGGTAGTTGATGTCAAAGAAAAACTGTCTCGTAAGGTTTTCATGCAGAATCTGGGCCCACGGGTGCCGTTTTGTGGCTTTTTATCAGCCACGTAGCCGGTAAAGTCCCACTGAAACGAGGGCAGTCATTAAGTTGATGGTTTGTTATTCAGCCAAATTGATGCAGTGTGTGTGTGTGTGTGTGTGTTTCCACGATCTTCTCTCGCAGCGTCCACCGCCAGTTGATCCGACTGTTTGCCCGCGGCATCGAGGAGGAGCAGCAGCAGCAGAGGAGTGTGTTTGAAGACCTTGGTCCACATTTGGCCCTGGAACCCAGCCTGCACTGGACTGTGGACTAACGCAGCCTTGAGCTGGAAGAGGCTTTTAACTGCTGGAAACCAAATAGCCAAGTTAGGTTTGGCAGAGTTTTCCTGGGAAAATACAAGATTAACATCACCATAAATCTGAAACGCTGGCGTTCCAAAGCTACTAAGCCTATGTGCTCATGCAGCTTTAACAAACCCGATATGATATGCCAAGGTGTGCTGGGTGTCTTTATGTGTAAGGAGCTGAACTGGTCTGAGCTGGACTCGGCTGAAGTTTTTATACTGCTGTGAAGGAAAACTTTAACAGCTTTCATTTACCCTCCTGTGAGAGGAGGCAACAGAGGTTCTGCTTTGTAAAAGAAAAATTCTTGTGAAGGTAGACGGATAAACAGAAAAATCTGCATTCTGATCTGCTCTTATTAGGGAAGGACAAAGCGCTTTTGTCTGTGACCCAGCTGAGTGCGGATATGAGTCAGGGGCGGTAATGAAAAGAGTTGAACGGTCCGCTAATACACTAACAGGACCCTGGTGGCTTGTGGGTAATAAGGCAAAGTGGTTGCTAAGTGATTTGGTATGTCACAGCACTGCTGCGCCGCACCTGTGGCTCTGAGCTGCTCTTCTCTCGTCCAAAGAGCTACAAATCCAATCATCCCCTGGGATTAGACAGAATTATACATTGCTAACTTAATTAGAGGTAAACCTCTGAAATTAACCTTTAGCGTTTAGCTCTATTTCAAGGTGGAAAAGAAGCAGCTTTTGATTAGTGTTTGCAAGGGTGAAACTGTCTTGAACCACACGTATATTCATGTGTTCGTGTGTGTGTGTGTGTGTGTGTGTGTGTGTGTGTTCAACTGCTGGAAGTTTTGAAGCCAATGTAATGAGTTTGCTGTTTTTCAATTAGCCCCGTGACTGCCGTTTTGCAGATGGGCTCTCGCTGCAGCCAACACGCTGCTAACACAAGTACTGTAGCTACACATGAGCACAGACACACACACATTTTCTGTCTTACAGTACACACTGTGCTACACACACGTTCACGCGCCTTCCTAACTTTTATCACAGTAAAAGCATTCTCTTCTCTTTGAGGTCCCTCCGACTCTTTTAACACAGACTCTGCTTAGGTTTCACCTTCAGCGCTCACATTTGTCAAATTACAGTAAGATGTTGTTTTTCCCATAAAGAACGATGCTTTTAACTCCTCTCACACGTACACAATCACGAACCTACGCGCACAAACCTTGTGACTGAGGATGCCTGAAAGAATTTACTCATTTTTGATCGACAACGGCGTCAACTTGACATTTAGATTATCTGCACTTTCCTGTCATTTTTTTTTTTTTCCTTTTTTTTTTTTTCAACTGCTGGAAGTTAGGAAGCCAGGAAAACTAGCCTCCACCTAATAAATAAATTAGCACGCCTAGCTGTTGTTACACATGCAGTTATATTGTTTATCCATAAACATCATTGGCGAACGGGGATTTCTTAATCAGAGTTTGACTGAGTTTCATATTTCAATAAAACCGTCATTTTTAAGCCGTGATATGAAGATTTATATAATAAAGATGCTCAGTAAAACTCCGTGAGTGTGGTCTCTTCTGTGTCCTTTGCTTGATCTCCATGGTGCCTGTGATGTGCTCTTCCATCCTTCACTCTCTCGTGCACACAAAGGTCAGCCCTCTCTGCACAGGCACATTCTCTATCTCGCTCTTTTGCTCTTTTCCCTGTCTGAGTGGAACTTAATAGGGGGCTCTGATGTGAGTGGGATGTTTCGTTAAAGAACATCACACATCAGAGGTCTGACTGGAATGGAGTGGTATTTCACGCTGCGCCTCATTTTGGCCGATCTTTTCCCTGTTTTTTGATGCTGCAAAGGAAGTCACGAGAAGAGAAGGAAAGAAGACTCACTTGATAATGTGTCACTGATTCAAGGTTGTTTCCGTTTCTCTCAATGGACAAAGGCAATAATTTAATCAAGTTAATTAAACTGAGCAGTGGGTGTTGTTTTCACCCGTCCGCCTGTGTGTTTGAGCAAAATAATTCAAAAACCACTGCGTGGATTATTGCTAAATTTGCTAAAGGGAGATTAATATGGCCAAGATCTCGAGCTGATTCAATTTTGGGAGCTCCGGTGCCAACAATGACTCAGGGATGAATGGAGATTTGGTAAGACTTTGGCACGGATCGTTATCAGATTTTACAGGAGGGTTAAAATGTTGAAGATCTCGAGCTGAATCATGGTGGAGAGACAGGTTTTGATGAGGAGGTGGGAAACAGCTTGGTTGCCTCATTTGTAGAAGCAATGATAGATGGAACAAATGTATTGACGAATGGAAACAATATATTGCTTACTGAAATTTAGACTGTGAGGGCTGAGCCACATCATTTTTTTATTTATTTTTTTGGCATTTTCGTCTTTCGTATAATTCATTATTGTCATTATTCATTTGATTACCAGTTTTTCCTCATTTAGTCATTATTATTTGCTTTTGTTATCTTTTGCACAGAGTTGTGGATATTTTGAGTGAAAAAAAATTTAATTTTTGGCCCTCTGGCTCCTAAACTTACAGAAAGTCAGACAATGAACAGCTCACTCTGGAGGTGCTGCTGTTAAGGGTGTTTCTGCCCACTAGATCCCCCATTTTAATTGATATTTAAAAATGTATTATTCAGAAGAATCAATGTTGATGTTAAAGTTCCTCAATAAGGATTCATGAAGGTGGAACTTAAGTCAACATTTTAGGCACTAAAATTTCCTAAAATGCATCTTTTTTTTTTTTAATTACTGAAATATGGGGTTTGGTCATTAAGACTGTTAAGTGACAAGGCAATGTCAAAAAAAGAAAATACCAACGATTTCTTCCAATTCGAATTCAGAAAGAAGCAGAAAACAGTCCCTCTTTGACTAAGCGTGTCTGAGGAGGAGTTCCATGTGACAGGAAGCAGAAATGTTTGGTTTTTAACCGTCATTTTACAGTTATTGGGTCAAAAACAGCCAGGTGTTACATTTTGGTATCTATTCAATGTTGCCTAGTGGTAAAAAAAAAAAGAAACTTTAGCACCTAAAACTTAGTGGAGTTCTCTTTTATATTACCCGAGAGATAGAATTCTGATGTAAATGCAATTTAAACTTTTAATATGTAGTAAAAGAGTAGATCCAAGATGACATTAAGGACCAGAGTACCTAATTTGTACTACCTGAGTGCAGATGTTTCCAAAGTGGATAATTTAATATAAAAAGGTCATCCTTGTCCCTTGTTAATTCATTGAGATTTAAAAGTCGTCCCCCGCCAGCCACCAATGTGTGACTGCACAGACAGCAGTGAGTAATGTCAGTGCTCAACATGCCTGCATGCTGTTCACAAACACAGAACGCCTTTCTTGACCTCAGCCAAAATTGTTTGTCACTTGCTTTCCCCCCTCCCCCTCCTCAATTTCCTGCTTTGCTACGTCCTTCTTGATTTATTATCCTTCCGCTTGTCTGCAGCACCCTTGAGAGTCACGATTTCATTCCCACGTCCCACCTGAGACACGAGGTGAGACATGCACACGCACACATACGCCGGCTCTCTGGGGCATTTTAACCAAAGAAAGGGTTCCTAACAAGTGATGACAGCACTGTTGCGTTCTCGCATTCAATCCCTCTCTCACCTTCACGCACACACTTTCACACCTGCATCAACAAGAGAAAAACGCACACACGCTTTCCTTCCTGCTAATTTCTATTTTTTTTCTTTCTTTTTTTTGTCTTTCATGCCCACAAACAAAGCCACTTGAGCTCACCTCCAAGTGTGTGAGGAGCCATGTGGATTTACTACAAGAGCACATGGTTATTGGCCTGATTGGCCTGGTTATTGACCTTTTCAACCACTTCCTTCAACCAGCATGACATGTTTTTGCCAATTTCCTTTTCCTTGTTCGGTTTCTGTTGTACGCGAACAGCAAAACAATCGCCCAGCTCGTGCACAGAGGAGCTGCTCTGCAGGCGTGAAAGGTGAATTCTGGGGGAGGAAGCATTCCATCTGCCATGGTTGTATGACACAAGAGTGACACAAACAATCTACACGGGGAAAATTGCTGTTTTCCCCCCACAGCAGGTCGGCTAACAAGAGCTAAACTAAAGTAAAAAAAAAATATTTTGTGAGTTTGTGAGAGTCTAAGGGAATTATGTGGGCGGTGTGAAAACAGTGTAAGTGAGGAAAAAAAGGGTCCGGAGACAGAAGATATTGTTCGGGCGGCAGTCCACACAGCCGCGGCGCTTCTCTCTCTGTACCCAGAGAAATGGGCTCCGCGGGAGAGATTGAGATCAATGGGGCCTCAGCAGTCCATCTTACTCAGTCAGGAGCCACCAGCGGCCTCTTATCTCTCACCCCACGTCCCTCGCCCCCGCTCACCTTTACCCGCACACCTCAGCTCACTAATGCACCGGCACATGCTGGAGGTCAGAGCCTGCAGCTGTTTGATGATATATCGCCATTATATCCATTTGTGAGGCGGAGCGCATTTTGTCCAAGGTGACATCCATCAGTGCTGGCGCTAGTTACTGAAAAATAAACGTTTCTAGCTAACTCATTAAATTCTTGCTTTCCACAACTGATTGAAAACCCCTTAAATCTCTTGGATGTAATTCTACACCTTTGCCTCATGTAGGTTGTGCGGATTTGGATGTGCTACTTTCGCTTCGCCGCTCATCTGCAGCTGGAGATTACCTGCTCTGTTATCTTCTGACTTTCAAACTAGTCCACTATATGCCGCACAGTGTCATGTAACACGTGTAACACTGGTGTAATTCAATCATACAAGCTAGAATCAGACAGGGATTCTCAGCAAGACAACGGAGAGCTGCTTGTACAAGATTGCCTATAAGTTGATACCTCAGAGTGGGTCAGTTCCAGAGTGTTAAGCCCCGCCCCCACAAGTTATCAGGATTGGTTCCTTTTCTGGTCTGTCGGAATTTGTCTTATGGAGACTATCGTTCATGGATTGCAGAACGAAAGCAGAAATCCTCAGCCATTGTGTTTATTGCTTGTTTCGGTCATGATGTATGTTGTAATATGTAAAAAAAAAAAAACACTTCAAAAAGGTTAATAATGTGATTTTCATCTGAAGCAGTCTTTAAAAAAATAACTAAGGACATTTGTGATTTCTATGTGTTGGAGACGACACTGGAGTAACACGTCATAAGAGATGACATGAATAAATATCATGACCAAAGCTCAGCTGTCAATCTTGGTATTTCTATGCATCAAATAACTGAAAAGCTCTCGGAGTTGCACAGTAAAACATTCCGGGATCTAGACTGTTGTCCAGATGATCTCCAAAATGAATACAGTTCTTCCTTGTGTTAATGTCCATCGGCCAACCAAATTTCATAAAACCCAGGTGAAAAGGTTTTGAGATACCCTGCTAACAGACACACACATGCGGGTGAAAATATTCTAATTCATCGGCCCTTTTGAATAGTTTAACCTGCATCCTACCTGAAACAGTGTAATGGAGTAGGAGGAGTCTGACCTATACTGCAACCTGCCACCAGGGGGCAATTTAATTGCTTTGACTTCACCTTTAGGGAGCTCTTGTGTCGTCCATATTTACGGTCATAAACAGCATGGCTCTCTTCTGTTCTCCTTTCGTCTGTAGGTTTATTCGACGATAACTGAAATACCAGACAAGTCCCCCTCAAACTGACAGCACATTTGCATTCAAGTATTTATGTTGAGTGTACGGAGAGTCAGGACAACAGGCCAGCCTCGTTTATGAGTGATGAGCAACAGGAAATGTGTCATTGTGTCGATGTTTTCCAGAACACAGTTTGAATAATACCTGGTTGGACACAGAAGACACGTGGAAATGTTTATTTTTTATGTCTAAACAGACTTGAGGGCCTTTCTTATCGATTTTTTTTTCTCTGCGTGTATTGATTATGCCATTAGAGGCTTCGCTCACTTCCAGCTTGGTTTTGTTGATCTATGAATAATGCCGCATTGACTTCTGTTATGATTTGCCAAATTGTTAGTCTTTATGGTATTGAAAGGTGGATTCTGAAAGCAGGAACAGAGAGCTCAGTGCAAAACTGAATGCTAATAAAACGGGTCTGATCAAAAACCTGCGACTTTTCGGTTTGATGAGTCTGCGAGTTCAGGAGCTTTTTGTAACATTTACAGAGATCATTTTCTTCCTATTATGTCTTTCTACTAAAACCCACCACTCAAAGCGAGAAGCCCTCGAATTTGTGTTAACACAGCAATTATCATGGCTAAACACCCAGCATCTACTTAATCTTGCAAATCATAATAATCGTCTCAAAGCAAAGCTGGGATATGTAATTTACCCCACAATGCATTCACTTCAGAGCAAGTAAGCCTCATGTGCACTGTGAGTAAAACCTCTAAATTGCCTGTCGTGCTGTCATTTATCACTAGCTTCGGCTGCGTTACTTGTGCATTAAAACGACAAACATTACTACTTTTGGTTGCAGCGGCACCGTGCTGTAAAAAAAATTATTATTGTGAGAAACCTGCACGGAGCGCTGAACAGAAATGTGTGTGTGTGTGTTTGTGTGCGTGTGTTTGTACTCAGGCATGTCAAAATATTTGGTATTTATTTAACTGTATTTCATCTTTCGCAGCCAATGATGAAATTATTGGACGGCTCTTTACATGATTATTTAAAATGATGATTTCAGTAAAAGTGCTTCATCTATCAGCCATTAAAAATTCACGGCTAATGGATTTTACTCATTAGCAAACTATCTCTTGATGCGGACAAGCTATCAATTATGGTGCAACAACGTTCCTCTGGAAAAAACACATGTAAGCGTCAATACGCCTTCGTGTACTGTATAGACGACCAAAATAAAACAAAGCTCGAAGTGAGCTGGGCCTCTAATAACGTAATCAATGTACACTGTCATGAGTGTGACAAATTGCTGCTGCCCTCAGCGTCATTTTGGGAATCAGATAAACAATCGATGTGAAAGCTCCTCAAGTCCGATTAAAAATGTTAATTCTCTCTTTCCTGTCCAGGCAAAATCTGTTAAGGGACCCATTCTAAAAAATACTCTGCTATTATTATTATTTAATTACACTTAGCATCACGGTGGCTGGTGAAACTAGGAAATATGGGAGAGAATCAACCATGAAATTCTGTGTTTGAGCCTCAGTCGGACATGGACTCACAGGTGCAGTAACGCTCAACCCCAATAATTCCTATTGTCCTTCTCTCATATCACCTCTTTTTCAGTCCAGGACTGTTCTGTCATGATCAGCTTTTGTCATCAGCACCGGATTCATTGTCCACCTCTCATTTCAGTACATTCATGCTGCTGCCGGGAGCGTTCCTCCTCCTCCAGCTCCATTGTTTCCAGTCTCAGAAGAGTCATCAGCCACCACCAACAGTGTCTGGACTCCATGGGGGGAATCTGTATTGCTGTCACTTAGGACAGCACGGCTGCTTATCTCAATGTAAAGTCCGAGAGTCAGAATTCACTCCCATTCTCATTATCCTTTCGTTTGTCTAATAAACTCCATCTCTTCGCCATTATTGTCTCTCCTGATCGAGCTGAAAGCAGCAACTAGCAGACGTAGGTGTCAGAACGCTAGCAAGCGTTGGTGGTTGTGAAACAAGCAACAATATCTGCCGCAATGTCACTGCGTGTTCACATCGTGACTGATACCAAGGTTTCATGCATGTCGGCAGTAGCAATGCACCAAATGTAGCTCTCTTGAATCTCATTTTTAGAAATTGCACATCTCCCCCTTCAATGGAGGAATGTGAGAACAGACTTCAGGAGCAAACCATTCACTTGAGAAGGGGGGGAGGCAACGCGTGATTTGTTGGGGGTGTGTGTTTTAATACCACCTGAGTTGCTGGTACCAGTTGATTACCTGATGCAAAAAGGGTACAAAAGGTAGCTTGTTGCTATCTTGCTGTTGGTGTCTACTGCTGTCTGAGCAGAAATCAATAAAAGGACACCACATTTCACCTCTGTGTCTCCTCTCTCCATCTTACAGCTGAACTGAACTGAGCTGGTATCGGCCCGCAATTTCCATGTCAGTGCATCCTTAATAAGAACACAAAGCAGATGGTGCTTCACAGCTGACAAATACGACAGATATTGAAGCTGTGAAATCATGATTGTATTGGAATCGATGGCCGCTTGAAGTACTGTAAAATATCCCCAGAAAGCATTTTGTCCATTTTACCACCATCAGAAGAAAGGCATCTGTAGAACCGTTGACACCTTGAACTTTCTGACTCTAATGTGAATTTTTGCTCTATTGAGGTTTTCCATTTGTAAAACTTCATGTGCTCGTTCATATGCAGGAATTAAAGCGGTTAGCTTGGTGTTTGTGTAAGCCGAGCAACTCCCTTTCGACTGAACAGATACCACCTATGGATCCTGCATCAAGTTTATTATCTAGTTGTTGAATAAGGAAAAGAAACGTCTTGAAAGTCATATTGTACAGATGCTGTAGTCTAGAAGAGGAAGCAGAGGCTCAGAGTCAACATTTTCAAGTGTTTATGAATTTATCTGCTACATAAGAGAGCAACCAGTTAATTCCCTCTGACCTTCAGGGCTTTTGAATTAGATGAATCCAAACTAATTTGTGTTTACTTCCCAGAGACTGGCCACAACATCCAACTCAATATCATCACTGTGAAGTTGGGTTAAGACCCAAAGTGCCGCTGGAGTTGCACCTGCTGAATCCACAGTGGCACTTTGGCCTCCGCCTGCGGGCTCCTGCAGAGTGCTTTGTAGTGCCAAGTCATTACCTCAGCTGGCACTTTGTTAGCAAACAAGGAATCTGTTGTAGTAGCAATCCACTCATTACTTGTTAATCACTTGAATAGGAGGCGCCGTTCGTGCAGACACGCATAAACTGCAGCCACATGTGCACAAAACACATTCGGCACCAGACTTAGTTTTCTGCTAAGCACAGATGTTATTGTGTTCCTAATGGTGCTTGAAGTAATTACACCCTGTAATGTTGCTCGCCGTCTAGTCCTCTCCAGCACGTCTCAGCATGGTGGCTCTGGAGCACCCATAAATGACTCCATTAGCCAGAATGCATCAGCACTCGCTTCCCCTGTAAGGATATGAGGCATGCTTCACCAGCAGCCTAACTGGCTGCATACAAGTGGTGGCTGGTCAGTGGGAGCATCATACAGTGGGAGTATGATGTCTGTGTTCGTGAAGCAGAGAGAGATAGAGGGCTTTAATGAAAACGCGGGTACTTTTCAACCCACGCCCTATTTTCTAGTCATTTAGACTGTAAAATTTCATTTCAATTAAAGTACACTTTAAAAAAAAAAAAAAAAAAAAAATAAAAAATTAACTCCAGTGTGGCAGGTCAGTGGTTGGACCGATTAGCTCGACAAGGCTACACAATGCAAAAGGCTTTTTCACCTCACCGGCTACGCTAAAATTAAAACAACAGTTCTGGTCAAATAACAGGAAAAAAGGAAAACAAAAAAGGCTCAGCACAGAGCAAGAGGTCCTGTGGCTGCAGCGCCATCTTTTTCCTGATTCATGCCTTTTCTGTGGCAGGTCAGTGGTTGGACCGATTAGCTCGACAAGGCTACACAATGCAAAAGGCTTTTTCACCTCACCGGCTACGCTAAAATTAAAACAACAGTTCTGGTCAAATAACAGGAAAAAAGGAAAACAAAAAAGGCTCAGCACAGAGCAAGAGGTCCTGTGGCTGCAGCGCCATCTTTTTCCTGATTCATGCCTTTTCCACAACTATAATTTACCTTAATTTGATATGTACGTGTTATTCTACCGGACCTCTGTAAATTCTTGTTCCCTCAAAACCATCAGTAAAATGCAGAGATGGGCGCGGGAAACACTGTAGCCGATTTGCGAGATATGTTAACATTGCCCGTTTGATCAAATTAGCATAGTGAGATGAGCGTTTAGCTAAATTGCGACCTTCTGTCCTACGCACATATTCAGACCCAAAACAGACACTTTTGCTAGTCAAAGTTGATGCCATGTAAACCCCAAGTTAACCCCAAAATCATAAATACATATTTTTCTACTTAAGCTGTTTCACATTATATTGGATCAGCTGAGCTTTCACTGTCAAAATAACAATCAATTCAATGAGATTTACCCAAACTGTAAACTTGATTGTTGCTTGATAAGTCACATATTCAGAAATATGGATCATTCAAAAGATGTGAAACAATGCTTTTTGGCGATTTCTACGTAAACCAGAAGACTCACGTCAAATTAGCGTTAACAGCGTGATGTTCAGCTTTGCCTGTGAAGTGGTGCATTGTGGTCTATATTGCTGCTTACCAGTGCCAGATAGGAAAGCTTGGTCTCTCTCTGTGAGGCCTAGTTACAGCACAATGCCATATTTATGCACCTCAGCCGGTGTGACTAAAATAACTGCCGCTCGCCCTCCACAAAATTCCCGCCGATACCTCCCGTCTGCAGCCTCCAATCAACCTTCTGACCCAAATCCTCAGACCCACCTGAGGGATACTTGCTTTTCAGTCATTTTCTCCTCTACGTCCACGCCTGCCTTCCCTCCCGTCTGCTTCTTCTGCCTTGTCCCTCTGATGTCACAGACTCGTTTTCTGTTTGTGACTGTGGATGATTGAGCCGCCGCCTTCCTGTGTCAGCAGCGCTCCAGGGGGGAACACAGCAGGACGCAGACAAACAAAAACTGTCACCTTTTAAGCGGGGGCTCAGCAGACGTTTGGGGAGGGGTGAACAAGAGTGTACGAGTGTGGGTTTCAGTGTTAGTGCTCATCCTTCTCCCCCAGGGGGGAGACATCTTATCTTGGTGGCGGCGGGGCGAAAAAACAGGCCAATATGTCGGTGCAGATATGTGCTGCAGGTAAAAACGGATGTGAGACCTTCGGATTTACCTGCAGTGACAGAACCATAGGGTGTCCTACTTAACGGTGCCACCAGCCATCTTTGTTCAACTGTTCGGGAGATGTGGAGACAAAGACGGACACTCTGCACCACAATCAAACGGAATATTCCAGCATACTGTATGTGGTCATTTAAAAAGCTTAATTTCATCTGGATCTGATTGTATGTTGACGCAAACTCTGACAGAATTGACTCTCTCGTTGGTTTTTACAGTTTGTGGTGCATATTCATCCACATCTGTGGTGCGACGTTGCATGAGCTTCATGAGCAAAGTGATAGTGACAATCAATGAAAGCCTTGAGTGATTAACTGACCAATCATTTCTTTTTTTTTCCAATTTGGAGGTAATGCTTCGTATGTTTGTACGATACCAACAAAATTAGGTTCAAATCGGCCCATTAGGTATTGAGTTCAGGTGGTTGGTGGCGGTTGGGATCTACTGAGTGCTTTCTCACTTGTTACCACTGTTGTTTCAGCCCCACCTCGCTCAGGTTGTCAACCCACCTAAATAATATGTGTTGCCTTCATGTGATCTCAAATGAGGGCATGGGGGGGAGTTGTCCATTTAAAGGGATTTTAAGATTAATAAATCACAGATGTTAAGAATACAGATGATTCATAGAAGAGTCACGTTTTTTTACACCCCACAGATTTTATGACTCAGACATACTTCCAATTATAAATAATTTAGTTTAGTGAAAAAGTTTTTATAAATGAGTCTGCAGAACTACATAACAGAACATGCTTTGTTTTCCTGCCAGCGCGATTATAACTCAGGAAAAGTAGTTGGTAACTAGCGGTTGGCTCAATTTTACTCAAACTCTGCCGCTCTTTAAACTTAAAAAAAACAAAATCCGAACATTTCAAATCCAACATCTAGAGTGAGTGTTTGCAAAGATGTGTAACGGACATAATGTTGCCTTTTTGCTGATGCCCGGTGTCTCCAGTGGGAGATATCAGCGTAGCTTCTGCCAGCTGCCTCACTTTCACAGAATGTTTAGTCTCATGCAGTTGATAAAGGTAATGAAGTCTTGTAATAATAGTTCCCTATGAAAATGGCTTGTATGATGGGTTGCCTGAGGTGACCTGGAAAATGTCTTGAAGACCCCCGTCCTCCACCCCGCAGATGGGCCTGCAGTCTTTGGCATCCATTTAGTGATGCGCTAATTAGCTTAGCTGCCGTTGCTTTGTTGACAGATTTGCTCCGGCACAGCTGGATCCCAACTTGGTCTTTGTCAATGTCTGCAAAATTGTTCTTTAGCCAAAGATGGTACCTAGAACTATTAATGGTTTTGTTGAAAGAGTTCCTCGTGCCATATCTTCACACAACCTTGGTTTCATCCAAACTTTTTTTAAAATCAAACCTGCTGCTCTGCATCCTATCATCTGCATTTGATGCACCTTAACAAATTCAGCCAAGTAACCATTTGTGCCGGTGTTACATTAGGGAATGAGGGTCGAGGGAATTCCTGTTAAAAATAAATATAGCTTATCTGTGCTTAATCACGAGAGTTAAATTGTGAATGTTAACAAGTGTAGTCAAAACTTTTGAACGTTACAATTCAAATTGACCTGGAATCTCTTTATTCTTCAAGTGCAGCTTAGTCTAAAGTTATGTTAGCTGGCTCATTAACCCAACACATGCTGACAAATTCGCTTGCGGCAAGCCTTCCCCGAAATCGGAATCTGCTTAAAACAAACTTGTTTGCACAACAACATCTTTTCTCTGATATTTCCAAAGGTAATTTAAGAGCTTTCATAGCCAGCGGGACACATACCTCCATTAAGGCCACTGTTAAATTAACCAGATTTGCACCATCATTTAAAGGGTTCTTTCTTGTTTCTCATCCTTCTATCCAGTCACTTTTGTATATTCTTGCTATCAATCAATCAATCAATCAATCGACGTGAAACGAACCTCCTAGCTGGAGGTAAAGGTCCTAGAAAAGTGTCAAAGACGGTGATAATGGAGCCCCCTTTCAGCACATTTTTTACTTAATCACTCTTAATCTGCACTATCGGTGTCTCTGGTATTTCTCATTTTTGTAGCTCCTGTGGGAGCTGCTGTGCTCACTTTGCCCATCATGTTTGGTTTCCACACAGTAAAACTTACATTATGTCCAGCAGTTGCTGCTTCACCACTCAGGGCGCATTCACACCACAGCTGTTTGGTCCGCTTTAAAGGAACCCCGATGTGTTTCCTCCCATCCGCCGGTTCATTTGGGCAGGTGTGAAAGCTCTGGTGTGGAACCGAACAAACAAAACGCCTGAAAACGGGGATCTCAGTTCGCTGCCGAGTGAACCTTGCCGCAGTTCGCTTGAGGTGTGAAAGCCGAGCAGAAGTTGCACGTCAGAGATGGAAAAGACAATGCATCATGGGAAAAAAGAGGCAAAAACAAACAGCACGCAACATGTCATAGTCTCGTCAGGGCTCGCCATCTTGTCCGTCTCATTCGCATCACGTAATGCTCGCCCGGCCGCCCGCTGCCTGGCCTGCTGCTCACCTTTTTGTAAAACGTTTATTTCGTATAAACACCAGAGTAAGAACAGGAACTATAGATTTAATGTTGTTCCGTTGTTTAAGTGTCTGCTCAGGTGGAAGGGACATATGTCCTCCCTGTTCTGTCCAGTTGATGAGCAGTTGTTTCAACCACGTGACATTATTCAGAAGCTTTGACGAAGTGCAGCGTCAAAGCAAACCTCAAACCAAATAGAAATGAGCTGTGATACTGTATGTAACAGTGTTGCAGTGGTGCGATGCAAAGCACTTCATCGAGGTACTTAAGTACTTTGAAAAACTACACTTGTCATGGGATTTATTTTTTATTTTTGCAACTTTCACATTAAGATTGGCTGTGTTGCTCCAGACCAGAAGTGCATCTGAGTAATATAATGTCATGTATTTACATTTTATGTTTGAGACAAGCAGTAATATTATAAGCAATGATTCTATTTATGGTACATATATATTAATAAAGTTTTGTTGAGTTGTTTTTAAAAATCTTATGTTACATTGAATATCATACGGTATATTATCGTACTTAAGTACTTTGCAACGCCAGATTCTGTGACGCATTTTAATGAGTTAGACTTACGTATGTGATGTTCTTCAGGGAAAAATCACTCTCGAGTAATATGTTTTTACTTTTACTCAAGTGTGGTTTCCAATTACTTCTTGCAGCAGTGCACAGTTGATTTCTGTGTCTCATTATCAGGTAGTCAATACCGACCGTACGGTTCCTCTCCTCTATCGGTGTCATTGGGTAATGGCACTTTGTGTTGGTAGCAGACCTGAACAACGAACCTGAAGTGCATTTGGCGAACCAGGCGTAAGACTCGGCCTCTTCCGTTCTGACAGATTGCTCCTTCAGCTGCTGGGCGTTATCACATCCTCCCCGAGCACCTTATTCACTCAAGTGGTCACTTCTGCATCAGGAATACTTTACACGTCCCCCCGCGCTGCCCGAGCCCCACTTTGATCTGCGTCTCGCAGATCGTAAGGAAGCAAATGTTAGACTCCATTTATATTTCCTATAAATAAACCCACTCATCCCATGGAGCTCTCACAAATCATCTTTCCAGCATGTGAGGGGGAGCCAGGCCTCCCTGCAGCTCTCTGAGATAAAACCTATGACGACAAGTCCTCCAGCGCCCCCATCAGGATCTGTTCAGCACCTCCACTTCCTTCATGTCCTTTACCTTCAGTATCTCACATGTCATCATATCTGCCTCCTGCACATCTCTCATTCTCGTTCTTTGCAGTGCTACGACTTCAGAAACCCCGAGTATTCCCGTTGCGGGAGGGGAGGCTGTTAGGAAATGGCAAACAGATTTGCGGGCCTGCAAACACTGGCGCACGTCCAGGTGGTGCAGCGCTAACACACATTACACTGTTCCACTCCGGGCGCCGCTGCTCCACTGGGACCGAGAACTCACGTGTGCCACATACTTACAGATGGGCAAACAAATACAGATCAGAATCCCATATGGCGCACAGGTTCTTGGAAAAGCATGAACACGTCAACGTGCAGGTGCACACGGGGAGCGAGAATCTGTCAGCGAGGATTATTACTGCTTTGTCTCTGCGATGCAATAATGGGCAAGACGGGAAGAAATGACAAAAAAAAAGGGGAAAAAAAAGGAAGCGAAGAGGGAGAGAGAGGCGGCGACAAACCTAAATTTGGACTTGTTGTTGTACCTGAGGCCAGAGAGCCAGCTGGCTCTGCAGCCCAGCTAATGGTGCGGTACTCACTGGCATATTTCACCGGACACATTTACATTTGCCGTGACCTAGTCATAGCACATCTTTCCCTCGTTTGTCCCCTACGTCTGTGT
>KV751334.1:25911302-25930021 GCA_001698575.1 Mola mola
AGTGGGTGGTCTTGTTCCGTCAAGGCTGAGAGGAAATGGGAAGAAGGGTGGGGGCGGGGGCAGGGAAGGAGACATGGGGGGCTGCCCTCGGTTGCTACCCACCTTATCGCATTGGCCAATCAAATATCCATCCTGGCTGTCGCCGCCTTGCTCTGGTCACGGTATCAAAAACTGATCTGCTGCCATGTTTTTCGGTTTCCTCCTTCATCCCTCAAAAGCATCGTCCGTGGTCGATTTACAGAACCCGGTAATATCCTACCGGCGAGTTAAAGGAAGGACCCGGTGAAACGGTGAGTGCACACGCTTCCGCGCAGGACGTGAAAGGTCACGGAATGATGCGAGTCATTTGCTACGGCCTTCACAGCCGCCACGTGGAAGCCCCGCGGGAGCTTTGAGATCGATGTGTTAAACAGCGCTCGCCGACACCGTTAGCAAAATGCCAAAGGAGGACACGCTGACCGAGCGGTGTCCATCGTACAGTTACAGAGGAGAAATAAAGAGATTGGCAGCACCTGACAGCCTGTACAGGCAGACACGCGCTTTAAAATCAACTCTGTTTTCATTTACTTTTTGGCCGAAGTTCTCATTCAGGTCAAGTACTTGTGTGCAAATTGTGATTAACTTGTACTTGTACTTGAACCATTTTCTGTGACCACTTTTCTACATTCTGGAGGGAGAATGTTGCATTGTTTTCTGTTAATCCTCTTCATTTATTTGATAACTGTATTTGCTTTTGGCTTTTGAATTATTTTTTTATCACAAAAAAAAACCCCCACAAACACAGAAAACAAAAAATACTTTATTTCCAATAATCAGAATAAAATCTGACCGGGCAGCCCAACGAACGGTTGGTCCCTATTTTACTGTGTTTCATATAATATATGTAAAATTTTAGAGGTACATAAATGTGAAATGTGAAAATGTACTTAAAAAACTGTAACAATTTCCACACAGAAATCCTTTATAATGTTACATGGGATATTCTGGGATGAGTATAATTTACTTTCAGTGAAGAATTTTTCTTATTAAATATACTCAGTAGTAGCCTGCTGCCAATCTTCTGCTTTTGTCAGTAAATTTACCAGTTCATGTCACTTTTTACTTTAACTACCTCTGTACCTGCTGTGATTTCCTGTTTTTCCTGTAGCGACACAGGTTTAAGGTCTTGGTTGTCTTAACTTTTATTTTTGAAATGCTGAAAGTAAAACTTACTTCACATTTTCCTTGTTCTTGAGTTTATTGTGTAACTGTTTGAACGGTGATCCGTCTAACTGAGTGCGTTAGGATGTTTCCCTTCTTGTACAACAAGCAAGTGCTCCGACCGGCTACTGAAAAACTCACAACTCAGTGCGACCTTACCCGTTTGAGTCATGCGCACGCATGAAAACTCAGGACAAGTCGAGGAAATCTCCAAATCCAAAAACATTTCGTCCTTTGTGAGCCTGTGTGAAATGAACTGAAAGCAGTCAGGAATAATCACTTTTCGGCTCCAGTTCTCCGTGACATTACTACGCTTTTCTCGTGTCTCAGTTGCCTACCTGGGAGCTGTGGCGAGCAGGGAGCAATGAGGGGGCGGGCCTGAACCTTTCTCAGCTAGGCGACTACTCGTCATTCGCTAAAATCCACCGGCTTGTTAAGGCCACCTCTTGGTGAGGAGGGGAGCAGCAGCAAGTGACTTCTAACCATCGCAGATCCTTTAATGCTTTAGGTGCACAATGAGCATCCCTTACTTTTCCCATTTTAATGAAAACACTTTTCAAGTGAGTGTTTTTGTCGCGTTTTACCGCGACAAGTACGACCACACAGGCGAGACGTGGACTCAGTTATGGATCCACGTGTTCCAGCAGCCTGATCTCCAGCACATGTGGCTGCAGGAGCCGTGCAGGCAAAGAGCTGATGTCACAGTGAACAGAGTGACCTTCTGTCCGAGCACTGCGACATACATCTCATATCCACTCTCGGCTCCTTCTCATGACACTGAGAGTGAACTTGTATACGGAGGCTTTAAGGCATCGCTCTCACGATGGGGAAAAAAGGGTGAGACTTCGAGGTCCGACAGCTCCGCAGTTCTATTAAGAATTCGCCCAAATTTACAGCAAGAGCAAACCGCCACAGCTTACTGCCCACAGAAA
This sequence comes from Mola mola, assembly GCA_001698575.1. NCBI lineage: Eukaryota > Metazoa > Chordata > Actinopteri > Tetraodontiformes > Molidae > Mola > Mola mola. The sequence goes on from KV751334.1 coordinate 25,913,435, forward strand.
CAAGGCAATCACTCACCTCAGGCCCTGAACATTAGCAACACACACACACACACACACATTCATACAGACATGCTAACTGAGGGCAATTAATGCTGCCGATGATTTCTTTAGCTCGTGTGCGTGTGTGTGTGTGTGTGTGTGTGGGTGGGTGGGTGGATGAGGACATGTCATGGAAAAAGGTTACATCTGGTGAGAGTGCAAACAAGAGGATCCGGCCGCAGGCCGCCGGCCCGTCAGTGATGCGCTTGACCTCGGAGACGCACAGTAAGGAAAACACGCACATTATTTTTCTTTTTTCACGCACTCCCCCGCATTCATGTGTGAAGCTACACCAGCACAACTACGGTCAAGTTAGGCAGGCGGAAAAACATGCTTAAGGTTCCCCAAAATCAAGAGAAATGCTTGTCGTGAGAAGGAAGGTTAAATTAGAGCTCGTCGTCTGCTTTGTGCTCCTTTAGAGACGGTGATGAATTATGTAAAAGAAAAAAAGTTATTTTTAAAGAAACGTCATCGTTTTCCTGCCACAAAGCCAGAGTCGATAACTATAAAACCGAAATAAAATAAACAACAGCAAAGAAGTCAACACACACATACAGACTTCACCATTTAGTGTCGATGACATTCAGAAATATTGGATATTCTTCGTGTTCTAATCTCCTCCTCAGCGCTCCCCTGAAGTGAGTGCAGGGGTCATTAAAAGTCAGGGCATATGGCAGGACGCCTGCAGGAGAAGTGAAAGGACCCAACCAGTGTCATCGCCAGCGACACATTTCTGTGTCCAGGACTCAGCGGAGCTTCGGGAAAGCAGATCCCGGAAAATAAAATACGAGAAAACAAATAAAAGTCATGCAACAGTTTCAGATTGAGATGAAACAAGATGCAGTTTTGAGCGAGTCCGCCTGACCAGAGGAGCAGAGAAAGGCGGTAAAATTCAGGCCAATGCCTCCGAAACACGCAGGAATACTAAACGGCCTCTTGTAAATCCAACCCTGCTCTGTTAGCGAAACAGAATTAGGTGGTAAAGGGCAGATAACAAATTGACTCTATTTTCACGGCCTATGCCAGAAAGGGGAAAGCGCGAGGTAACGCTTCAGTCAGGCCTAATGGCTTTGATTTTCCTCCTCCCATACACACACACACACACACACACTCTCATATACATACATATGAACACACAGTGTCCATAATGGGGACAATAAGAAGAGCTAGTGCTGGTTTCTGCTCATCATGTCTTTAAAATGTGAAGTATCTACACAGATTCTTTCCTCACGTGCAGCTGAGAGACAAGACAGCAACAGACATGAAGTGAGAGCGAGAGGAGACACAGGTGAGAGAGAAAAGCAAGCAGCTCTCACACTGAGACGATCAATAAGCTCTGCTCTCAGTCTATTTCCTGTGGGCCAGCCGGGATAATAGGGTTGTGCCGAAGCTGCCCGTGTGAAGCCTGGGAATGAGCCTCGGATGATGTGATAGTAAAGAATGAAGCCGGTCCTGCTCTGGGGACTCACACTAATTGTTACTTTTGTCATAAAGGGGGCAGAGGACTCGCTGCGAGAGAGGTGGCGAGATATACGGGAACAGCATCGAGGGAGTGTAGGCGCTGGCGGGTTACCATGGTTTGGACAGAAAATCATCTTGTGATATTTATTTAGTTTGTTCATATAACACTGTGTAGTCAGAAAAGCAGGGCTGACAAGAGTGGGATGAGAGTCGTCCTGGACAGTACATGCTAACGATCACGTTAGCATGATGAGTCAAAACGGTGTAGGTGACGTCTGACCCGGCAGAGCGAGTCTGAGCCCTTCGCCGAGGCAACCTTTTCCCGCTCATTGTTTAAAGCTTGACGGCCCGTGTAACTTTTCCAAAGACGGCAAAATAATCGTAATACAGCTTAAATTTTACAACCTACAACATATCAGAGGCTTGTGTGTCTGTGTTTGGTTAAATAAGTAATTTAATTAATGGGGTAAGTCTGATCAAATGTAGATAACAAAAGAAGAAAAGGTGTTGACGTGAAGTAAAGGTTTGTTAGAGCTGTAGCTTTTTAAAGAGAAGGAAATGAATTGTCTGAACTTTGTTTTTATTAAATTAGCAATAGCAAATACTGAACCTTGGTGAAATCTAAACCTAGCACAAAAAGTAAGGGAATTTGTGTTTGGTTGATTATTTCTTTGTTGTAACAATGCGTCTTGGCAATAAATCTTACACCGATGGAAAGCCTATTCATTTCCCTTTTAAATGGTGCCACGTTTGTGATGAAAACCCATTTGTGGGATGAGCAGCAGAGTTGAGTATGTGGGTTGCGCCCATGAAAAACTTGCCAGATCTTCTCTGCCAAAGCCAATCGGCTTATTCTGCTGTTGACTCTTGTTTGGTGTCATTTATTGGATTGAATGATTGAAGTCTGAAGAAACAAGACGTATTGGCAATTTGACAATTTGTTCATTTAACAAACAGGGGCCTCAGTAGCATGTGGAAGAACCGTACACGGCTCCTGCAATGGGACGCCATCCCACAGCTGTGTGTGACCAAGCTGGTGACCAGCATGACAAGGAGGTGCCAGGCTGAGAAGATCTGGCAAGTTTTTCATGGGCGCAACCCATATAATCAACTCTGCTGCTCATCCCACAAATGCGTTTTGCACACACACGTGGCACCATTTAAAAGGGAAATAAAGAGGCTTTCCAACGGTGTAAGATTGATTGCCAAGAAGCAACGTTATAAGAAATAATCGACCAAACACAAATTTCTTTACTTTTTGTGCAAAGTATATTCATCAGATGTCAATAATAAACTCAAGGTTGTCAAATATGATTAGGAAGACAGATGATCGAAACCATGAGAGATGCTCTTTGTTAAAGAAGCTAAGGTTTCACCGCGGTGTATTCGTCTTTTATCTATTATTTCTGTTCAGCCCCTCAGTGGGAGAATAAATTAAAATCTCATTTTATAGTTTTCATACATGGCGCGGCTGCCTGAATCTCCACCGGGAGCAGGAAATAAAGCACTTGGGGGATGACGAGTGTGGATTTTTCACTCTAGTGCAGGTGAGCCCGGCGATTCATTAAAAAGAACGAGCAAGTCAGCAGGAGAGCTACGCTGGGGGTGGGGGTTCAGAGTAGAGGTGGGGTTTAGGTTCCCATCCATACGGTCGGCCCGGTATGCAGGTCTCGCTGATCCAGAGCTTCGCCAAGCATGACTGCCAAACCATCCCACGCACGCGCAGCCCGAGCGTGCGCGCCGTGAAAAGGCAGATGCAAGCGTTTGCAGCATTGGACAGGTGCGCCAGATGCCCACTTTCCACTCCTGTGGCCACTGTCACTAACGTGCTCTGTATCACGGGAGGGGACGGAGGCCAAATGGCTGCGTCCACCTGGCAGGACACCCGGGCAAACAGACGACAATTTCTTTGATTTTCTTTATATTTCGCGAGCCGTTCGACTGTCGTTTTGATCTCAGGGGTCGAGGGTGGGATTTGTTGGCGAGTATCTAGTCTACTGATAAGTCAGGGTTGTATCTGATACTGTGGCCGATTTGTGAGAAGCCCTGGAACTCGCAGGCTGTGATAATTAAAATAAGTAAATTCCGCTGCTCTGCAACTCGTACAACGCCACCCTTTAAGATGCTTGCGGTTAATCCTGCTCTTGGCTGAGAAATCCGAATTGCTGGCCGGCTCACAAAATGCCACAACTTCTCATTATTACAAGGCTAAACAGAGAAAAACAAACGGAGGAATTCTGAGCATCGTTTTTCCCGCTTGCTTGACTGTGACTAACGGTGTTTTGACAGAGAACCCAGCTGGTGCAGAGACAGCATGGGGCAGCACATCTGCCGTCCTTCTCAACTCCGGCCTGACCTCTCTGAGGGAAGCCGACACCAACGCACATCACGGGAGGCCGCTGAGTGAGCAAGCTAACGGCCTGTGACCACGTTGGCAATTATCAGCCGTTGTCTGATTGCCAAACACTTCGGTGGCTTTGCCTCAACCATTGAAATGTATTTTATCTTGTTTTTTCAGCCTGTGGGACCAATGGCAAACGACAAAAGTCAACAAAAAAAGTACGAGAGAAAGAAGAGAGCAAAGAGTGGACAGAGGAAAGCGGACGGAGGACACTGAGAAAACAACAGCCGTCCCCCAGCTGCAGTCTTCCCAGCAGGGTTTTCCATCGAGGAAAATGGCAGCGGGCTGCCTGTAAAACAGAATCATTACGCCATTAACCCCTGATCTGTCTTCATTTGAAGACAGATGAGTGGAGAAGCCATGGAGCTGCTCGTAGTTGACTGTGGAAATGGGGTGGAGCGAGGGCCCGGACCACTAAACACCCCCCGAACCCTCTGCCCCTCCTCTTCGTCAGTGGATCCGCGGCCGGGTGCAACAATGAGAGGTGACTAGTGGCCGATTGTGATTTATGTGGTGGAGGGTTGGGGCGTGCGGTACGTGGGCCGCTGGAGGGGAGAAGATGGATCCCAGGCGTGACCGGAGGAGACAATCTGATTACAGCCTTCTACCTCCTTTCATCTTCATCTTCAACGCTCGCTCCGGCGCCCACGTCACGTCACTATGGCAACCTGAGAGCTGGTAAAAAGCCGAGTGAATGACCCGATGGCCAGCGCAGAGATGAAAGCATGCCCGGGGTGTTTATGTTTAGGGAGAAGTTGTAGTTGGAGCTATGATTGGATCAACACACCGACCACATCGCAAAAATGACATTTATAGGCGACTAACGAGCAGCAGCATATATGTTTTCAAAGGGGTAATAAGAGTGACCTGGATTAGGTTCAGAGATAACATTTGACTGAGTGAGGCAGTACGTAATGGGCCTGGTACAGTATGATCCGTGGGGAGGCTGAGGAAACAGAGGCAAATATGCTAACCCGGTAACATTTTGTTAATAATATTATTCTCTACATGAAAGTGTTCCTTATTCATTAATTGATTCTTTCTAGAGAACCACGTTTCTGACTTTGTTAACACGTCGTAGCTTTGTTTTTATGTATGACGACACAAATCATGACCAAAATCAGCAGTTAGAGTCATGGCTGAGGACTTCTGTCTTTTTTGCTAATGAATCGTCCCCTATGTGGAAAACATGCACAAACAACATCCTGCTTAACCTCACAGAAACAAAACTTACCTTGCACTGAAGACCTTGTGCAAGCAGCTCTTCGTCCTGGGAATCCGTGTCTGGTTCAAACATGTTTGGCTGAACTTGCCACTGAGCGGCGTATAGTAGACTATTTTAAAAGTCAGATGATGATGATGATGATGACAGGGCAGGTAAACTTGTTTTTTTAAAGTAGGCTACAACTTGGATGTTGGCTTTTGCAGCTTGGGGGGTGTGGTGGTGTTTATCCTCTTCGAAATGAAGACCCGGTTTAGACTGAGAGAACAACTGAGTGGAGACAGACATTATGATGTTACCACTATTGCCCTCAAGTCTTATTGGCTTGTGACTACGTCGCTCAGTTCCCCTTACCTGTAACAAATATGGACCCAAGTTTGGTTTTCAAACAAAAAGGTTGTGAGACAACCGAGCGATGCAACCATGCACTGCTTTCACCTTTTCTTGCTTGCTGAGGCAGTTAACTCACATTTAAGATGTCGAGCTTTGAAAAACAAAAGCTGTTCTAAGGCACGACCTTTTAAAGGAAATACAGTTCAGCTCTTGTTTGAGTTCACTTATTTTAAGTGACATCTTCCACTTCAGTTGCGTATTGAAAAAATGTATCTCTTTAATCTTTTCTTATTCTCTTCATTATACTTTCTGGTTTTGCTGAGTTCTTCTGCTGTTATTGGTTACATTGATAACACTGTCATCTCAAACTTTCGCCCTCAGATTCACTCCACTTGCTTTGACTGTTTATCAGTCCGCAGAATCTCTCACTGACGTGAGAGACTCTCAGGACTTCCACTTCAAACTGGCCCTTTAATAGACACTTCAGCTCTTTTCATTTCAAACGTTATACTCCAAACTCTCAGCGGCAAGCGCTCTGTGCTGCATTTGAAAGATCTGAAGATTGTTAAACTACAAACTGGGGGTTGCAACAGTAAGAAGTTGCGTCGTTATTTATGAGTTCTTATACATCTTCAGATGTATAAATCCATCCATGCACGTCTCTGAAAGGTACAGGTAAGTGGTATACATGTCTGCAGCTATGAATCACATGGACAGCTCAAGCCAATCAGGCCCTGCTGTGTTCTAAGACTGCCACCAAGTGGTCAGATGTGCTAATGGTGAAGCATCTCCCCTCTGCACTGACTATTAAACTCTAAAGATGGGGTTATTTTAAAATAATAAAAATGATGCTTTTATTGCTCGCTAACGTCAGAACTGACATCAATAAGATGGACTAACTGTGAGAAACACACACACATACACACACACACAGAAACTGTGTAAAATTCAAATACAAGCAGTGTCCTGTCTAATATTCATGTTTATGTTGGCACGGATAAATGCTGACTCCATAACACAGCCATAATGATAAAGATAAACAGTTGTAAGTGAGCTGCCTGCTCTTCACTAAATCATAACACAGACATAAATCTGAGGAGGTGATTGTCTCCTCTTGAGGAGGTGAAGTGAGATGTTGATCTTCTCCGGATTAGAGCATTTATCACACAGAGAGCATATTATAGCGCTGCTAAGAGATGCAAAAACAGCTACTTTGCAATCTCCCCCGACTGCAGCTTTGTGAGACACAAAAGAAGAACAAAATGTATGTTTTAGAAGGTATCAGGTGCAACGGTTTTAATGTGAATATATCATTAACCTCTATAGTTAATGGTAAATTTACCAACTTACCACAAATTTCCTCTTGGGAATCAATCAAAGGGCCACTGATTCAGATTCTGACTCCTCCTCGGACCAGCACCATTTCAATTTGGTGTCCATTGTGCAAAAAGACTGTTAAACCTTCAATAGGTGAGTCCCACAACACACTGCGCTAGCTGTAGTTGTTAAAAATAGTGGTCATAAGGTTTCACTGGGTCCGTGCTTGTAACCCTGGCCAGCCCCTGTTGGTGCTCCTCTGGATGAGCTTTCCTAACCCAGCGCCAGTTCTGCAGTGGTCGTTATGTAAAGAACTTGTTCCAGGATAGGCGCCGGCTCCGAACAAGCGCTGGAACAAGTCGAAAAGGCTTAACTCAAAGGCTCAGCTCAGGAACAAGCAATGTGAAGATCAAGATTTTATGAGTAGGGAACAAAACAGTGGGATGCAAAAGCATTAGCAGAAACACACACACACAAAAAACTTTTTAAAAGCAATGAAATTTGTGGATTGTGTCCAAAAGGAATTGTTAGTAGTGAAAGTCAGACCTAGTATTTCCTGAGTAGACAATTGGAAAGGTTGGACGGACGGAGAAAAGCAATGGGAAACTAGTCAACGCAGTCAACACAACACGTGTGAGTATCACCAGGAAGTACACGATCTCCTGAGAGATTTGTGTCTCATTTGGTGATGATCAGACGGACAAAAATATATGTTAGTTTAAGAAAAACACCAAATACTGACCAATCCTGATTTCAAAAAATGCTGAAAATCCAAATCAGCTCCACATCTCAGGGATTTCTACGAGTGCGCCTTAAAAATAGAGATTCGGAATCCCAAAAAGTCTGAGAATAGAGATTCGTCTTTATCGTTACTTCACAGAATCTATTTTTGCGGAAGCTTCTTATAGATGTGACTGAAATATGTGTTACTGATAATAGTCAGTATGGGGTGGGACATTTAATGACTACTGTCCAATCTCAGTCCTCTACAGCAGTGAATGACACGAGCATTATGTTGGATCTGGTCTTTTCCGAGCTACAGAACTTAATTTGACTGACTCACAGAAATTCCAACTCGCTGCACATTTCCCCCTCACACCGATAGACGAGGGAACAGAGACACATACGGACGGACAGACTAATAAACATCGAGACAAACGCGCCACATTCACTTCTGATCATTACTTACCTCCACCTTCCATCCTTTTTGGATTAGACATGAACAACCACACTGCGACTACTGCGGCTCTGCGGCAGCACAGTCTCTCACTCTCACTCAAAACACATCTTGTAATTAAAAATCGAGACAGAAAAAAAAAAAAGGGGGTTTGGGAAATAACTTGGGGGTGTCTGGACGGATCAAAGAAAGTGAGAAAGATGGGAGACGATGAAGTGCCGCAGGGTGTGAGGGGCCTCCGTAATCCAGAGCAAAGTAAGACGGACAGGATGAAAACTCAAAGGAGCACTGTGCCTTTAACTCGGAAAAGAAAAGATGGCAACAACAAATTGGTCTAATTTGGCACTTGAACAATCGCGAATCGTGGAATGGAGACATACTGAAAAGACAAGTTTACCAAGATCTGCAGATGGAAATACTCCTTTGCTATTTTCAGAGTTTTCTTCACATTTCTATCGTTTCCACGCGAGTGCACACTTCTTTCACCAGACTGAAAGCAATTTTAAACGTGAGGAGATTCGTACCATCTGCGCTGCTTTTGTCTCCGTCCATGCTTGACCCCAAATGCTGCACTTCACTTCTGATTTGATTCGTCAGCTGCCGGGCACAGGGGTTTTCTGCTGGTCGCAATCAACTGAAAAATTGAGGTTTTGGGTCATTTACATACTTTAGCTCGCCTTTCAAGACCTGCCGCTCAGAAGATGTGCTGAAGATGGTAAAATGCGTCTTAGAGCTGCAGAGATTCAAGGACATTTTCAATTTCTGCTGCGTTTACTCATAACTGTACTATATTCATTATTTGATTTCGTTTTTTAAACAAAATAACCTACACACACACACATCGGTATTTCTGAAACAGGCCTACAGTTTGTTCCGGTGGTAAGATTTTCTAGGTATTCCCACTTTGGTCCTGCTTATTTTACCTCAGTGGGAGATCTGAGGACTGCAGAGCCTGATGATGGTCCCCTGCGTGTGTTCTTCACCTGACCCACTGTTTATATAGAAATATCAATTAGTTTGGCTTCATACATTTTAGGGTATGTTGACGTGGTTTCTCAACATCAGGCGAAAGAAAATTCAATTCCAGTGACACGTGTTGACAGCAGCCAGATATACGGCAGGAATGAAGGCGACAACAACCAGCATTTCCCATGTTTCGCCGGTGATGGGCAGCAGCAGCAGCAGCGTGTTTTATTACACACACACACACACTGTCAGGTAAGCGTGACCTTCCCTGTGATTTACTGACAGATGCTGTCCTCTTCACTTGCTCCCCCCAAACATTTTGCTGCTCCTTTGGAGAGATGGGAAACATGAAGGCAGTCTTATTGGACGGATCGTCGGATAAGGGCTGAGCAGCACTCTTATCCCAGACGGCCACACCGATTCAGATAAACTTAGCAAAGAGACATAAATTGAGCAGTTTATCGCAGCAAATTAGCATATTTTGGAAGTGACTGTTGTTGGGGCACAGTTTGCTAACCGCCTCCATCACACAGTCAAAATCCACCACAAAGGCTCTAATCTAAATGGGATGGTTGACTGATTTGTGAAGATATTCTGCCTGGTCATTAAGTTGGAACAAGGATTTTCCTTCTCTCTCTCTTTTTATTGGATGCCAAGTTCAGGATGTTGTGTTCCTTGAACTCTCTTGGCATATCTGACACTCCTGACTAAGTATTCTCAGACTCGAACGTCACTGGTTTGCTTGAGGTGAGTCAACTTGAGGCCCTTCCTACCATGCCCTGATTCCTTGACCGGCCTGAGATATAAATCATGTTTTTGACTCCGTAAATGCCTTTATGATTAATTTTGATGGCCTTGGTCTTCTGTGTATGAAGCCCAAAGAACCAATCCTGATGTCTTGTGAGGGTGGGTCTTATCATTCTGATGCATGAACTTGCAGATGGCCTTGCACAAGTCGCTCCTCCTTTTCTTGGCTTCATTACTCCAACGTTAGAACTGGCCACCGTGCAGCGTATAGCAGACTAGTTTAAAAGTGGAACGATGACAGAACAGGTAGCGCTGGCTTATAACAAGGCAGGACTAGAGTATGAAAAAAAAAAAAATCGAAACATGTAATTTCATTGAAACGAGTTTTTAAAGGTTCAATCAATGGCTGGGGCACGACGTTAACGCAGCAGCCGATTTCATTGTTTGTCTGGGGGTTAAAAAAACAACGATCACTGAGCTGTTTCATCAGCAAATATTTAAGTGTTGGCCTCAAAAATGGATTAACAATTAAGAAAAACACCGACTTTTCTCTTCAAAATGAACGAGGGAGACCGTGTAAGAGCGATCAGTTCGCTCTCCAAACAATCTGCCAACCCATTACAGCCTCACACAACGCTTCTCTCATTTACTGAAAACATTTATTCATGAATTTAAAAGAAAAAATCCCAGGCTGCGCCGCTAATTATCTCGAAGGTTGGTTTTTCTTTCCAATGCTCAGCTTGCCCAAACATTAAGGCGAGCTGAAGCCCAGCCTTTGATGGCCTAAACCAATCTGTCGCCCTTCAAAGCGGCAAACACGCATCAACAGCCACGAGACACGAGAGCGACGATCAGAACGCGCCATTTACAAACGCAGAGATGCAAGGCCCCAGTCGTGTTCTTTGGATCGGCGTGACGTTGTGTCGTGACACGTCTCAGTCATTTGGGGAGATACATCCGCTTGATGCCTTCGCTCCCTCTTCTTAAACATCTGCCGGTCTGTCACACACACACCAATGCCTTCCACTCCTCAGACGCGTGCCAAATAAACATCATTAAAAGCAGGCGGCGGCTGCCCCCCTGCGACACCCGCCATGCGTGTCGGGTAAACACCACAACAGCTCATTAGCATCCAAAGTCATCAAATTACAGTCTGTCTGTGAGAGATAACTTTTGTTAATGTGTGTGCAGGCACGTGCACCTGTGCTCACAGCAAGAGAACGTATAGTTTCACATGTTCCTGTGTGTGTGTTGGCTCGACTTCCTGCATGAGCGTGCACGTGTCTTCGAGCGGCGTGGGGAAAACAGCTCATTGTGCAATGAGCAAACTTGTGTTGAAATATTCATGAGCGAGGTTAAGTCGGGCCGAGCTCGTCTGAGGAGCAGGAGCTCAGGCGGCTGGTGGTCGGGTGAGGTCAGCGGCTTCAAACCAGCAGCACAAAGGCAAAAAATGTTGGAATAACAACATTTGATGCGCCGCCTCACGGCTGAGCAAGTCCCAAAAAGCCTTGAAAGGCTTGGATTTGTCTGTATTTAATTTGTCAGTGAGGAGAATTAAAAATTAAGGATGGTGTTTTTTTTTGCTTTTCTCTTTGTATGAGCTCCTATGAAAAGTCCAAACGCAGCAATATGTTCGTCCTTTGACGCCCTGCAGCTTTCGTATTCTGTCAGAAGCTCTTAGCCCGCTGCGCATCAGCTCCTACTGAAGGGCTAAATGCCTGAAAACAAATGTTTCAGCGGCTGAACAATACACGTGTGGTTTTAGTATTTATTTCAGCGGCGGAAGTCAGTGGCACAGAACAACATTACACTGCCAGAATGAACCTTTAAGCGCTGTAAATGAGGGATGTAACTTCTTTTGCATTTTATCTTGATGTTTTGCTTGGCTTCATTGTCCTTTGAGCGATTTGCTTTGTGAGGTTTTGGCACAGTGGTCACAGGCGGTACTGCAGGTCACGTGACCCAGACGAAACGGCTCATGTATTTTGCGAGTCTTACACCAGACCTGTTTTTCAAACATGCGTTAATGTGGACCACTAATCAATGAACTGCTCATGTACTTGCCTCTGTACGACTTGTGTTACCGGAGGGTACCTGTAGAGGGCGAGCCAGAGCGCTAAGACACTTTTAATGAAGTATACAATGAATATCAGTGGCACCTAGCCAGTTCGAGTACTTTTTAACCAGTGTACAAATGGCATCAATATTATCCCCGCTTTGCTTTCTCAACCATCGCCATGGATTTAATGGTCTCCGACTTGTTTCCGTTCCCTTTTACAGGTTTGTAACGGACCCCCCTACGTAAAGGTTTACCATTATGCAGTAGCAATGACCCATCTTATAGATGTGAGTTTGATCACACGACACCTTCGAATCTTCAAAGGTTTCCACCGTGTTTTCACCGGATACGACTTTTCTTTTTATGTACTGGCCCTATACTGCCCCTACTGTTCATCTTCATATTGCCTCTTGTAGATAAATGTAGGCAAAATAGGTGAGACTGTGCCGGCGTGTCACAAGACACAGTAAGTGCTGTCTCAAAGCAACGTTCAAAGCCCTGCACAGTTCCAAAAGCAAATTTGATCAAAACTTATCCTAATAGTCATGACAGACTAAATCAGACTGGTGGTTCTGCTCAGAGCAAACTGCTTCTTAATTAAATGTTTAATTAAAGTATTACTGGCTAATTTGGAAACTCTTAGTATATCCAATAACAACGTGGCTGTTAAGACCCATGAAGTTAAACAACTGTGAAATCCAGCACATTAGAAAATATGGGGATCAGCTGCGGCACTACAGAGCGTGAGGAGTCCGACGAGTGTGACACATGATTTACCAGACAAAAGCCAAACGCCGTTTAATACAAGAGCCAACGGAGCAAACAAGAAGTGTCTCATTAAAGGGGAGTCCAGAGACGAGTCGCAGCAAGATCTGCAAAGTGCAAAACAAACAGTTGTGGGATACATTGGACCGAGCGTCATTCACTTGATCTTTCACACATTTAAAGCCCATTCGCCGGCCTTAAGAAGCTACAGTCCTTAGATCACACACTTGAAGCCACGGCGGGGTTCTAGGTAGCAACAGCAGCGCAGACTTTCCCTCCTTAACTTTCCCAGTCCTCATTATGCAGCTAACAGCTGGAGGCCTCGGGGAAGGCCGGCGGCGTTCGTGTGCACGTGTGAGTCCTGTGGGAAGGTTTTGGTCCTAATTGGTGTCGGCATGTCAAATATTCCCGTGAACCAAGTTGGCACCCCTGTACGTCAACACGCCGCATCCGCAGCAAACAGGGCGGCACATGAATGCAAATAAGTCTGCCGACCCCTGAGTGACTTTTAGCATCCCGGCACTGCAGGCAACAGGGCAGGGAGGGGGAGGGAGGTACGTTTATTAAAACATGACATGCATACTCTGACTGGTGCACAACACCCAAATGACTGCGGGGACGCTGTAAAAATCCAAATGCCAATTAAATGCAGCATTTACTAGTTTATCTCTCAGTGTTATCATGCTTCTCTACCTTTTACAGGATCACTCAAACACGTGTGGAACAATATCAAAGTCCAACCCTCCAAAGAGTCGATGATCACCGGGTTCAAAACACCTCGCAGGATAAATTTAGGATTCATTTGAGACGCAGCGCTCCCATTAATAGCAGCCGTTGTGTGGAGACAAGTATTTTCTAATGAATGTGAATTAGCTTAATTAATGGCCTCATTAGCATAATTACTTACAGTATGTTCAATACATCACAGAGATATAGTTTATGGACAGTCAGCAGCTCAAGTGCCTCCCATTCATTATGGTTCCCCTCTAATCTTTGGCGCATATCTTTATATCTTATGACAGGTTCCACTGAGACCTGTAAGATATTTATTTCACTTTTTAAGCATGTTCTGTCATGTGCACACGTGCTTAATCTTCACTGGCTAATGTTCTATAATTAGGGACTATGAAAATGATTAGGGAGAGACGACGTGGCCATAGACATTATTTCACGTTCAGTCATTTTCTTCCATGAGTCCATGAGTTTGTCAGAGGAACTCGTTCGAGCTTTTGGACCAGTTGACGATTGGTCGCCTGTCTAAGACCGACTGATCAACTGAGGATAGAATTTTATGTACAGCTTATCAAATTGTATCTGTCAGCAGTGACACTATCATCAAAATAAGCAGCAAACATTAGCAACTAACTAAGTAACCTACTGCCAACGACACCAAATCTAAAAAAGTTGGGGCAACACTGGTTTCACAAGGTTTTTCTGAGCTCCTGCACTGAAATCGTGTAGAATAATGACTTTTACAGAGAAGTAAATGGCTCCTTCAGCCACTTCAGTCCAATTACACCGATCCCAAACCAATCAAGGATTCATGGGACAAACCTGAACCGGGACCCTACCCCACGCACGAGACCCGCCACCAGCATGCCGTTGCTGCGTGCCTCAGGACGATCTCAGAGGACCCGTTTTGATATAATAACTGGTCGATTTATTTACACAAATCTGTACAAAACTTTGTACTGTTTTGTGCTGAATGTAAATCAAAAGCATGTGCAGACTATCACATTTGTTCTCTTTATTATAGCCTCGTGCAGCCCCGTCATAATCTCCATTTTCCAGTATGACGAACAAGTGACTCGCCTGATTCTGCCTCTGACTGGCCAACCACGCATGATGGTCCGAACCTAACCCGAACCAGCCTCATTCCTGAAGCTTTACCCTGACCCTTAGAGGTAACACGACCTCAGCACCCCGACAATCTCCCATCAACATTAAGTGACGCTACAGTAGCACGCTGATATGCAAGCCAATGCTGTCACTTCAGTGGTAGAAAATGATTGGTCGTTGACTGTAAATGAAAAGCCTGTATTGGTTTACTCTCCGATTTCCACTGCAGGATCCATTGTTCCAAACACTACGAGGGAACTTGGAATGATAAATCTGCCATTGTTACCGCCGTAAATATACACGCAGAAAGCAAGACAGGCGGACAAATGCAGCCCTGCGCCGAGGAAGACAGGATGACTAATTTCTGATTACCCACTCTACAGTTTGGAATACCTCCATCAGCCATTATTACCACCCAGACGCTTTAATAGTTTTCCTATGGCCGGTGTGTTTGCTCTCTGGAAAGCCCTGCCCGGATGGAAGAGCCTCATTTGGCTGCTGTGAAAACGGCGCACGGTGTGTTTTGTAGATTAGCAGACAGAAATAGCTGCTTCCTCTCAGCCCGGGCATACAGTACCTCTCGCCGTGGCTTTGTAGTCTTCGCAGCGGAATGAGCCAAGAGGTTCACGTGGAGGATAGATTCGACACCGACCGCACGTACATAAAAAACACATCATCTGCAAAGAAAAGGAGTCGTCGCTGCTCGCTCCTCTGAGCTGCTTTTGGGCGAGAATACAATCATGAGAGTGTTACTCAACCGCGTGGCTCGATAAACTTGGATCGATGTTTGGATCCAGATCAAATTTAGCAGCCAGAACTGGGTTTGAGAGAGGCAGAGGAGCAAATTAAACTTGTATTAGACTGCAATTTTCATTATTCTTTTACATTCCCGGTATGAACTTGCTTTGATTTATGCACATTTGATCATATTTATTAACTTCTGAAAGACATGCAGCGGTGTCATGCTAAAACTGAGACTTCATTGTGCTGGGCGCCGCGGCCAGAATGGTCAGCTGTCCTTCATGGGAAGCATCATTTCATCATTTAATTAATGACTGATGGCCAGGCAACCAAATGCCTGTCCTCTCCACTCCAGCACCCACAGAGACAGAAAGGTCACCTCAGTTCGCCACAGGTGGTGGCTGCCAACTTCACACACACACACACACTTGTTTTTGCATCACGGGTGGGGATACTCCTTGTGTCACTACTGCAAACTTCTTTGCAGACAAAAAACAGTGGATTTTAGCCTACTGAATTAATAAAGAGCTTTATTTATAAGAGAAAAGTTCTTTCTTTTAAATTAGGACTTCTGTTTATTTTTATGAATTTTGAATCTTTACTCGTGTTTCCATTCTTATTTGTACATTGACTAATGAACTATGCACACTGGACTGCACTCATTAAAAATAAAAATAACAGTATCATGACAAGAGTTTGTGATCAGTGCATATATTTACTGTAAACTAAAAAGAACAAGTTGCACAAAACAGTGTTGCATGCAGCTCCTCAGTGTCACAGTATAAACTGCAGCGCCTTAACATTAGCATCTCGGTCCTTTCTATTGCTAAACCAATCAGGGTTTTCAAACTTTACTAAACACGCATAGTGTTCAAGTTTACGATGTTAAATAAAAGTGCAATAGAACTATTTGCATGTTTGTCACATTACATATAACTTTGACAGGATGGTAGCAGAGTTATACAAATAAAATAATAAAATATTCAGCTAGTGCAATTTTTTTTATTTACACCAAATTTCACCCCTTCCCAAATCCTCCCTTTAAATGCTATTGATGTCACTGGACTTTCCCTGGAACCATCCTCAACCTGATGTAGTCCACGTGTGTTTTCTCCACAGTGCTTTCCCAAACACTGGCCTGGTATTAGAAGTATATATATCTAATGTTTTAGTACTGTTTGTAATAATATAAAATTCAAATGACTGGAAAAGGATGTGCACTATTGCAAATGATGTTTATGTAGTTTAAGTTTTGTGTCAGTTTCATGGTCCTGAAAAAAATGCACGTTGGAGATATTTTTTTGCAATAGGTAGAATATCTTTGACCTCTATGTGAATGAGCATTATTAGCATTTAGTGTCCTTGAAAACCAGACATCAAGCAGCTTCATTGTACATTTGTTCCAAACACCCCACATGACATTTTGGTCTAATGAAAAGGACCAAAATTTGCTACCATGCCTCGTTTTGTTCATGATCACTTCATGTCCGTGAGTGGTGAAGACCTCCGTCCTAAATTTC
>KV751334.1:25930064-25958447 GCA_001698575.1 Mola mola
TATTCCGCTTTTCTCAAGGGGCCCATCGTACCTCGTGGACCTTGGACAGAGTGGCCATAATGTAGTGGAACATTTATGCCTCCGGGTTATTTGTCCCAGATCTTCGGATAACCTCCGATCCTCTGAAGTGACAGAGTTTGTTGTCTCCCAAAAAAATGAAAGGCCTCTCATCAAACGCATCACAGTCACAGCGAGTCTTGACAAGTAACTCCAACGCTGCCTGCATGTCAAGTGTGAGGAGAATCGGGACCTTTGGTCCTCGTATTTCCTTTTTATTTTTATCCATTGGAAGTGCTTGTAAAGCTTCCTCTCAAGGTCAGGCAGAGGCAGCGCCGCATCAAGAGGCATCCAGGATACTTCTCCTCTTTCTCGGTTAAAAAGGATCACTCCACGCAGTGCGGCTTTTGCTGGTCCTCCCCAGTGCTTCCCACTTGGGTCTTTTGAGTTTTGTTTGGCACTCCTGACTTGATTGTCTGATTCTCTTCACATCTCTTCAGCAAAGGGAAGAAGCTGTGGAGCGTTCCATGTTGTTTCTCTCAGACGTCTGAGGAGCCTGGGATGACACACAATTGTTTGAACACTGTCGCAGTGTGAATGGCAATCTCATCGCCTGACATTATTCCTTGCTATTTACTTGAGGTTGTGGCCTAACTTTAGTGCCAAAGATGGTGTTTCCTGAGTGTTTGTTTCCTCATTCAAGTGAGCCACATTCCTAAACGTTCCCATCACATCGGGGAAATCTGACATCCCCTCGCAGTTTCCCATTTCCTTCCCCTTCGCCCCGTCTGATCTATTCCTGTTGTGTGACATCGTGCCCAAGTTTACTGAAGACGTGTTCCCCTAATTTCAGAATCACTCTCTCTTTTCGGACAACATCTTTCATGTCATCATTCAACTCATGCGCCAGCTCACAATCATGCATTCACGAGTCTGGAAGTGCACGAAGGGGATGGTTTCAACACATTGTCTTCAGGTTTAGGGGACAAATGTTATTTCCTGTCGAAGGAAGCTTTCTTAGATTACTGTCACCGTTTCTTTTCCTTCTCTACGCACCCGACTGTTATGGACCTGGTTCCCCTCGATAAACTGAATTGAATTCTTCGCTCCGCGGACCTCTTTGGAGATTTAATTGCTCGTGCTAGCTTCTAGCTTTCTAGCTTGTCTTGTTTTGCTTCCAAATGGTGCACCATTTTCCAACGAGGCTTAGTGCGAAACACGCAGAAGAACATTTTGCTGAAGAGACTGCTGTGTCTCCTCTCTTGTCCGGGGTCACGACCTTCACATCAGATTTACCAGATGAAGAGGAATCTCTGTAGAAAACTGTAAAATTAAAATCCTTATGTGGTACAAATGTGAAACGCTTCCCATTGGGTAAATTTCCTCACCTGTCACCTGTTCCGACGTAAGGTGGGATGCAGTCAATGCCGAAAGCTTGTAAAGTTGCTGGGTTTTGTTATGAAAGTCCAGAAAGTGTCAAGCCAAGGGGTAGAAGTTCACATTTCCTGTGTAAATGGCCTGTTTGTGGTCTGCCAGTCTGACACGTGACACCTCTTTTTGTCCTGCAGTATCGAAAACATGCAGGTAGGGTGTTCCAGTTGTAGTTTTACAGTGAAATTAAATTATTCTTTGTCCTGCAGTATCGAAAACATGCAGGTATAGGGTGTTCCAGTTGTAGTTTTACAGTGAAATTAAATTATTTTTTGTACGCAGCTTTTGAGAAACGTTGTCCGTAAATGTCTTAAGACGGCACAACACTGTCACAGTGGTTACAGTTGTGATTTTTGGCTCTGGAGGAAGCCAAACTTTTGTTTGGGTCAGATGTACTTGGCGAAACCTCGGTGAAAACCTTGAACAACCTGCGATTGTCATCACGTCCAGAGCAAGCTGACAAAGTCTGAAGGTGTTTGGATAAATCCTCTGGGTGAAGACCACTGTCAGACCCCCTGGGCGGTTTTATTCATTGCTCCGTACGAGAACATACACAGGAGCTCACGATAACAATTCAACAACTTTGTTCATTTTTCAACAACATTTTAGCTCACTCTGGAGAAGCATCTAGAGTGTCAAATCTGAGATTTTTTGTTGGCAGTAGGTGGCGCTATGACTATCACTGTCAGTTCTTGCGTGTTGAGGCCCAGATTGTCGTCATACAAGTGAAATTTGACCCCGAGGCTGGACTGTGAAATGAATATCCAGGCTTTAAACAACTTCTGATTGGTACGTTGTTCGGATCGTCCTCACCAAACTCATAGTTGACTGGATAAAGTGTCCGGCTGGTGCCAGCCAGCCATTTTGTCACCCATGCCGGACGACCAAAAACAATAAGTGACCCTTTACTTTTTGGGGGATTATCATGGGTCTTTGAGCATATTTGACTGCCCAAAATGCAATCCTTAAAGTAAGAGGAAAGGATGAAGAGGAGGAAACATAATAGCAGTCAGTGCTCAGGTGAACTTGTGCTACAAGACGTGAGACATCACTTCCATCACGTGAATTCAGATAATCGCAGCTGGATCAGCTGCCAGTTGCGTTTGATGGAGACAGTGTGTGTGTTTTACTACTATTGACAATGGCACAGCGGCTGTAGTTTGATGCACATCGATCAAAATGTAAGTCAGATTCACACTGACTGACTCAAGGAATTGATTTCCTGACATTCCTACTCATATTTCATGATTGCCAGCACTATTCAAGCACAATATTCTAGAAAGTTGAAACTTTTTTTTCTTTTTAAATGTAGTTGTCAACGCTGCTTTTCATGGAAAATACATTAATGTGGAACTGTCCAGTGCTGCTGCTCTTTAAGTGCAGCCACTTCTACCTCCACAGCATTACAGGCGTCACACGTCACTTCATATAAAAGGGCTCATACTTATATTTGATATATGGAGCTGGAACCTGTATCATGTCCACATCAAGTCCTTAAGGGCATTTTGACAGTTACAGTTCAGTTATTTCAAGAATTGGGTTTGTGAAAGTGGCAGCCTGTACACATAAATGTTGAATTACATTTGTGTAAAATGTGTCGAAAAATCACTTGTAACCTGAAAATGCTTTCCGCCACTTCCTTATTGATTCTGTGTCTGCCCGACCACTGCAGGTATGTAGTTAGGTTTTGTTAGACTGAATTGGATGTGAAAACACCCACTTTTTTTTTCCCCGCGTGGAGAGTGGAAGCAAAAGCTGACTGGTCTTCCTACAAAGTCTGATGGGGACCTCATGTGGCCGTGTAGTGGTACTGCAGTTTAGAGCCAGATATCACCACTGAATGAAGCAAGTGGAGCTTAAAAAAAGACAAGAGGCGAGAAAAAATACTTTAAACTCGTTTACTTAAATTAAAAAAATGTACACCACATTATCCTTTTACAATAGACATGTCTCTAAAAACTCTGGCGTCTTTGTTTTGCTTCTTTTCTTAGCTGTACATTTCGATTCATTTGTGTACAAACTCCTCTGACATAAAAATGAGGTGGGGAAAGGAACTCATTAGAGTAACACTCACAGATGACAAATTACTCAGTGTTTCACCTGAAATGCTTTAATTTGCAGTTTGACAGTACCAAGTCTTACGAGTACCATCTCAGTCCATTGAATTGAATTCAATCGATGTCAGATTAGGGCCAATTGAAGCCTCGAGACATTTTCTTTGGAGGGTTAATTGTCCAAAATGAGACGGGAGCCCTGGTACAGTTTGTACCAATTCTCCAGTGTGGATATTGTAACATGTTTTCAGAAAAATCAAAAACTTAATTCACATTTAAACAGTTCAAAGGACTATATACTTAATCCAACAGCGAGGACAAAAATTTGGGGACCTTGACGGGACAACATCACCGTTTTTGACGAGGGACCTGTCGCTTGTTACAGCAGTTAAACACTAAAAATGTGAGTGTGTGCGGCTCACCCTATATAAAATAAATATTTCAAAATTTGGTAAATGAGTCTTCTTGCTTAGTTATATGGCAAGATTGATTATCCAGTTTACTTGTGCTCTCTTCAAAAACTGGATGCGGATGGTAATTAATAAAAACTGTTCTGAACATTTTTTGCTGGCCATCAGCGAGCACCATTTCCCGCAGATCCTGCACCATCGGAGGCATAACAACAGCTCTGACAGCATACAGTTCAGCTGAATAACTAAAAAAAAGTGGGAGTTTGAGGCTTTCTAAGCTCAAAAGCTTATCATTGTTTACCTTTAAGAACACTATCTAAACATGATCATAAAGGTCTGCAGAGTAATAGCAGTACTCAGGATGGTGACGCAGTCAAAACTAATTTATTACTTTCCACCTGTCCACGACAAATCCTGGCTCATTCAGTAACGAAGAGCAAGTAACGCTGGCTGGCTCCGTCCAATATCTGTGCTACCATGTCCAACAGTGCCTGACGGGTTTATGAGCGCACACATTTTAATCAAGCCTTTATTTCTGCCTCCCTACTCTCAAAAAGGTGCATCAAAGTGGACAAAGGAGATGTCAAAAACACTGATGTTGCCAGTTCAGTCCACCGTGACCATCTGTGCTCTGCGTGTTTCGGTAAATGACACACTGAGAGAGAACTGCCACGTGTGATTTGAGTTTCCCTGCAGATTTAAAGTGAGCAGAGACAGCCGTGTGAGTGTGGGCGGAGCCAATCAGAGCCGAGACATTATTTCAACAATCAGCGGTCCAGTCGTCATAACTCCTAGTCAAAGGAATTCAAACCGACCTCAGAAAATCAACAACAAATTTGTTTTTACAACCTTCTGTAAACATGAATGTAGGCAGAATATGGCAGACAGAAAATTAAAGATTTGGCAAAAGAAAATAACAATCCTAGACGTTTAAACTTGATACATTCTGTGCTCCTCCTGAGTGCAGCGAGAGCTGCTTTTCAGAGTTAACAGATCAGAAAAGGCTTCAGGTAAAAGCTTTAAGACTACAATAGTGTTAATTCTCCACTTACTTCACCTCCCCTAACGTCTGACAGGTTTCCTCCATTCATGGATAGAATTTATTCCGAAACAATAGGAAAATCCATGTCTGGGAAGGCCAAATTGCATAAATGCTTTTCATATCCACATTTAGTCAGTTGGAACTAAAAAATAATAATGCAGTTTGGTGATCTGGTCCATTGCTCTTCTGGCAATTTCATATCCAGCTCAGCAGACTGGTGAAGATGATTCTGGGACTTGTGCAGACTTTAAGGGAAACCTCGGCATTTAACAGAAAAACCAACCCACTGCTTCTGCTTGTCACTCAGCATTATTTAACTTACAACTGAGTGTAGGTAAAAAAAAATGACCATAACTAAAATACTATTCAAACGTCAAGGTCTCCCCTTTAACAGTGTTTTGTAAGATCCATAAGAAGTGTGTGCTGCTGAGCACTAAAAGCAGATAGACATCACAAGCTCCAGTTTCCATCCATCTCATCACAAAACACGGTAAAGTGTCGGGTGTAGTTTAGCATTGTTATATTTGTACATTTGAGAGCGCACTGCAAGAGTCAAGACCAGCTCTGTTCTTGCTGACGGCATCTTAAACTAAAGCGCCGCTGAAATATTCCAACCCGTTCTTATCCCAGCTCGTTGGGTATCCAGGTTCTGTCCCGGTATGTCTTGATGCTAAAGGGTACATTTAGGCACAAAAACCACATGGTTTGGTTTAGTGAAAGATTGGCCACGACTGGTTAACAAAAATAAAGTTAAATTTAAGAAATGACTGGTCAAATGTGGTTTCAAATGGGACGCAAGACTCCAATCCAAGGGTACCGCCGATAACTGACGAGAATGGGCCAAATATTCTGCTCAATCTAGCACTTCATCCACCTTTCTTATGGACCAGCACTTAAATAAAAAAAACAAAACAACAAAGACATTCTGACAATGAACTCTAACAAACGGAAGAGACAGACGACATTCGTCAGCCATAGATGTTGAGAGGAGGAGTAACTAATTACAGATGCCTTTACAGCTCATAATCCCGGTTTTCTGCACTAATGAATCCAAACTGTTTACATGCGAGCGTCTACTCAGAAGGACACGTTTGGATATTTCTGCACTGCTCACGTTTATAATCCGAATGCTGAACTACAGAAGGTCAGTCAAAGTAACTTCTTTTCTTGTCAGCTTGTGTGGTATTAATACATGTGCTCTGTTCTGACACCAGCAGGACGTAAACTGTTGCTACTAACCAACACTGACTTTTGGAGTCTATTCACTGCAACATAAATATCAGAAATTCCAGTTAACGCTCTTATAAAGTGCGGGGAGAATTCCACGGATGCAGCGAAGGAAATCTCTTTGTATATGTACAGCTTGTGCATTGAACCATATGACAGTGGTTGTGCTCGGCCGCTCACTCATCCCAAAAGGCTGTGTGACACACAGACGCGTTTTTTAAAGAGAAAGGCATTTCCGAAAAATAAAAACAGACATCACGTCATGTTTCACACGCGCACACTCACAAACACCGAAACAGATGCTGGAAGTTGTAACGAGACAGCAGCAATGTAAACTAACAGAAGGGCGATCAAAATGGTGATCTGAGAGTTTCACAGCTAACACACAGAAAAAACATGACTACGCAGGCTCGCACTATAATTTTTCTGGCTACTTCCGTGTCCAAATTGTTCAATATCATCATTCGTCCTATTCATAAAGCTAAAACTCAGGTCCGTCAGGGGTGAAAGAGCCTCTTGTTTATCATCTTGTTGGTTTTTTTGACATTCACTTTATGGGGTAAAAACGAAAATAGAGCCACTCGATGAAATAGGAGCTTAAATTTGGCCCACGCACACTCTCACACAGGCAAACACAAACACGGGAACGTCAGGAAAACCAGTCAGGTGGGAGAGGAGAACCAGCCCCCTCGCCAGCCGTCTGCTGATTGATAAAAACCTCACCCACCCTCACTCCTCCCACAGTATCTGACAGCCACAGAACAAGTCTACCACATTACTAAATCCCAGCTATGTAGACACGTAGCTGACATGCCTACACACCCCTTCCTCTAATCAAATTCCATAATCATCGATGAGGACACAACTCTTCCTGTCCAGTTGACCCTCAGGTGAACCCTCTACCCCCCCAGGCTTTAGCCCCGGCTCGGAGGAGTGTTTCTGGGGTTCCGGCGGCCTAGAGCTCCGGGCTGGCTGGCGGGTTGGTGGTGGTCATGATCTTCATGTACTGGGTGAAGATGGCCTCGAACGCCTCATCTCTGTGCATCATGGCACCAAACACCAGTGGCTGGATCAAACACAAACGCTCGGTCGTTATTTACAGTCTGATGTGTTGATCGAGCTTGCAAATTTTACGAAATACAGCAACAATTTAACAAAATCACAGTTCTCATTTGCATCTGCGAACACACCAGATTTTAACCTTAAATGATCTAAAATAACCACAGGTTTCTGCCCAGTTGTATACAAACATGCCCACTGAAGATAGGACAGAATTAACTGCTGGCTGCGTATCAATGAACCAAAGTTAACACCAGACTTCCCCTCCACTCAAAACGGTCTTAATGTAACCTCACCTGTGTGTAGGGATGGGCTCAAGTAGTTAATTCAAAGGTCGAGCGATTCTCTTTATTCCTCGTTTTACTAAATTTATTTTTGGAACACATCTCGCCATTTTAATGTATAAAAGAGGTGCAGCATGATAACTATAAACTATAGAGGCAATATTTTAGTCTATTCATGACATTTATTTTGCTAATTTAATGGTCTGCCTCATCAAAAATTCAACTCTGTAAACAGCGCAGTCATTAGCTGGTTTCTGTCCTGACAGAGCAGGGGCCAGGGAGAGCTAACCTAAATCACATCATGTCTTAAAAAATATGCCCTAGTCAACAGGCTGACCCGACCAATCAACTTTATGCATTGTATTAGCACAAAAGTCAGACCTGAACACAAAGGACTGAGCATCACAGAGCTCTCCTAATGCTAAAATTCTTTCTGTCCTGTCCACAGCTGATGGCAAGATCCTTTTTATTTCTAAAGACGTTCATAACCCCACAAATGGGGGTGAGAATGGCTTATGTGTAAAGTGTACAAAGGTGTAATATTGCACAGCTCTTTTAAGATTTGTTTCGTTACACCACATAACAAAAGCAGCAAACTGGTGACATCATCTTTAGTTCTGTAGTTGACATTGTGTGGCTTTGCACAGCTGTAGCTGTTTGATATGATAAGTGCACCAACAGTATGTGGTGCTGGTTTACTTTATTTGTCTGTGTTTATTAGGATTACAAAAACACAACAACGTCTATCAGAATGCATAGAGGCTGCACCTGTTGAGTCACTTAAAGCTATTAAGTTACCTATTTCTCTGTTATAACTCAACTATCAACCGATAATATAAAGTTCCCATTCTCACACTTATCATTTATCTGTCCAATACACATCATGCAAGCCAACCCACTCTTTACTGAATCCAGCACAGCCACCCCGAGGGTAATTTGGTCGACCTGTGCATTCCTTATGTGGCCAAGTCAGCAGGATTAGCCATTCACGCATAAACACTTGTGACTTTGGGAGCCATTTGGGATTTATACTGTACCTTCTGCGTGGAAGGAGTAGCTATAGAGATGCCCATCCCACTTCCCGGCAGGACTGACAGCACTTTGTACTAAAGTGTTCATAAAAACAATTTTATTAGTTCAAAATATACTTAAGCATACAATGATTTACACTCATGCACAATCACAGGCCACAAAGAGTGGTTACCTTCTGTATGTCAGTGATGTCCACCAGTTTGATGACTTTATTTTTCTTGGAGGAGCCAGACCTGGAGCTGGAGCTCTCAAAGCACAAGTAACTGAAAGACCCAAGACAAGAGAAAACAGCCTGCTGAAAAGCTCAAAGGTAAACATGCAGGCAAAACAGAAAGAATCCTGAAGTGTGAAAAACATATCCACAGAGGGAGGTGAGAGATATATAAGATGTTTTCTGATCAGGAGAGTTGTTTTCTTGACTGACTGACAAGTTTCAGGTACGTGATACCACCAGCCAAATGGCCTAAATCGTTACCTGCCCCTCCCCTTTGCTTCTTTTTCTCTTATGCAGTTAGATTAAATGACAAAAGATGTTCTCCTGGGACAAGATGTTCCACTTACTTCTCTGTGACATATAGCACTCCATTCCTGATGTAGTCTGTGGGCATCTTCCTGTCTCTGTTTATGAGGCAGCACCTCCAGCCGTTCTCACACACTGAACACAAACACAACTTTAGTTTGCAGGACAAATGATACTGACCCTCATACCCTCTTAAACTTGATTCTGCAACTTCCAACCTCAGAGGCAGATTAAGTACTGTAAATACCTGTCATACCCGAGCTGCACAAAATGGAACATTTCAATTGAACACAGTCAAATAAAAACAAGTACATGCAGTTGAGTCCCCTCACCTGCCAGAGGGCGCTCTGACTCTTGCAGGTTAAAGATCTCATGGAAGGCTCCTTTCTTGGCGCTGTGAGAGCGACCTGTCTCCTCCTCTCTGCTCACCCCGCATGGGAGGGTGGCGAGGCTGCCCCTAGAGACCACCGGCTGTACCTGGAGGGAGATGGAAGATGAGTGGGTGGAAAAGGGCCCAAAGGAGAGGAAGAAGACAATGTCATGATAAGAAGGAACAAGAAATTAACAATTTCTGTGGAAGCCTTAAATAGATCTTCAGCTCATCTTTCAGTAGTGCATTATGTTCTTCTTTACATGTGCACATACAGGAGGCTCACAAGTGCCGTGCAAAGCACAGAGCGATGCCAACACAACCCATACAACAAGTTATGGAGGGAAAAAAAACACTTATTAATTTGTGGTGAAAGCTAAAAACTTGGCAAGATTGATATTTCTAATGTTCAGTCTTCTCTTCTATAACTGCTCTAGTTACAGTAATTAATTGAGGCAATGAACAGATTTCATGAGCTAGGACTAAACTAAACTGATCAAGGGGCTCCTCTACAGGCACTATGACTATTCAGTAAACACACTGCTACTTCTTACAGAGCTTCCACCAATGGATCAAAAATGTCAATATTTACATGTAGATCAAATAATTCACTGAATTAAAAATATCTGTAATTATGATTTTTTTTTTTTTAATTAATAGTTGTTACATTTTGATCCATTCTGTCAACAAACATTGACACTCAGCCTCAAGTTGTTTGCATGCACACCCACACGGTGGTGAGACCTTGCAGCAAACTCATGTGCAGCATGGGAACCAATGGGAAACACATCAGAGTCCCTACCTTCTCAGAGCCAGAGAGCTGAGAGAGAAATGACAGAGGACACCTGTGACACAGCAAAGGCACACGCGTTCAACTACAAGAGAGAGATACCCAACACACGTTGTGTCCAGGGCTCACAATGACAGCGAGAGGCTGGGTTGTGAAGGAAGGATGATATTTTGATAGATCTCTCTTCTTAGGGGGAGGGAGGGTGGACTGACACTTCAAAAGCTGGGTTCTCACCAACATGAAAGATTCACCCTAACTACAGTGGGACGTGGTCTCAAGCAAACTGTCTCACTGTAAATAACCAAATGTTGCAGAAATTTTTATTTTTAGGTGTGTTGAAACACTTTTGAAATATTTGCTTCCTTGCTAAACCTGCCCATTGGTTAGTTTATTCTAAGCTACATATTAAATTATTGGTTAGTTGGTGAAAGAAAATACTCTATAGGTCTAAACATGGCCAACGTTATCTTTTCAGGCTAGAAAAAAGGGGATTAAACAGAATTACGTGATCAAAAATAAAGCTCGTGGAGTTCAAACATATTTTGTCTATGACTTAGTTGAGACTTTGCTGTGCCGAATTATCTGCCCGAGTCACTGAATGGTTAGGAAAGCAACAGGGCGAGACACAGTGATGGTGGAGAGGCAGCACACAGCTGATACAGTTGTATCCCTTACCCGTCGGGACAAAGTGGCATTGGTCCTCTCTTTGAGCTGAGGGTCTGTAGGGAGGCTGTTCCACACCATGTAGGGTGTGTCGTATTTGTCCCGCAGCTTCGGACAGCTCTTAAACAGGAAGTCTATGATGAAGAACTTTATACCAGCATAAAGGCCTGGAGGAAAATAGAATATATAGGAGAAATATAGAAGAGAATTAAACTTTGTCTAACGCTAACCTTACTTTCAAGGCCTTACAGTTTTCAGCCTATCACATTCATGGTGCAGAAGTTCCTTCACATCATTCAGATTCTTTCAAAAGAATTCTCTTCACATTTCAATTATTTTTAAGCAAAATATTGTTGGAGCAATATTTTTCAGAAACCACTGACACAGAAGTGTTTGGGACTGATATTTGACTAAAACAAACCCTGAGTCCATTGGGAGTCTATTCACTAAGCAAACTTGCAATAAAAGAAAACCAAAACACAAATATCAGAGTTAATCAACATCACCAACGCTAAATGTGGTGGCCAACGATGACTTGAATGTTTTTAAATCCACAAACCCAGCACACTGATTGAAACAACAAACTTGTTTATAAAGCTTTGGTCCTCCTTGATAAATCGCTGTTATACGCAACTCGCTATTGCAAAAAGAAAACAAACAATTGTCTGTATTGGACTAGCAGATTTGGCTGAAGACAACCAGAAAAATAGACGAGTGATTCTATAAAATAGAATCATTTCAATTTAGTTTTAATTATACTTAAAAACAGCCACAGTGTAATGTGCAGTGTCATTATCACTTGTTTAGTATTATTAAATCATGTGGCAGAAACAACCTTTTTTCCTGGAAATATGTTGTGGATATTAAAGTATAGCAAAGTATAGAAACGTTTCATATACGAATGCATAATTATGATGACCTAGGTGGCATGAAACCAGCACTTGCAGTGATGCTGTGAACTAAATACTACCATGACCAGCCCAGTATGTTGATGTTAAAAAACTAGATCAGCCTGTTAGCAAACAACTGCTAACCGCTAACACAGTTTTGCATCATGTTGATGGTGCTCTATGGCAAAGTTTGGACCTAAAAACTTTGCACAAGAATTCATGCATCTAGCAGTTTTCCAGGAACTGTCACACAGAACCACAAATGTAAATACGTCTTAGTGTTTGCACAGAACTCTGTGCTACGCAATCCTGTAGATGTTGAGAAATATAGCCAGAAAAGTCAACATTGTGCAGCTGGTATTGATGCTGCAGATGAGTGAAACCATTTCAAATATTCACAATTGATTTTTGCCAATAGGACATGATTGTAAAAAATTCAACTCAATCAGAAGTCAAGATATTTCAGTAGTGTGTATTTAGTGCACACAGGAGGTAACAACAATTATTTATGCTTTAATCATCTTCAAGGGACATATGAGCCCAAAGCACGGAGAACTTTTTGCGCAAGAAAAAGGAGGAACTATTGTTATCTGATTGGCATGGAAATAGGCTATAGCAGTCCCTCACATGGAGACGGAAAAGAGTTACACAAGGGATGTATGAAAGCGTTTATTTGTGTGTGCTGGATTGCGTACAAGTATTTGCATTCTTCCAAGGTCCAGTTCTGGGTGTACAGTGCGTCAGAAGGACAAAGAAGCTTTGTTTGTGCTTGTGTACGTCTCTCACCGATCATGAAACCCATTAGCTTGTACGGCAGCACACAGGAGCTGATGAAAGCCACCCACAAGCAGATGTACAGTTTCTGGGTGCTGTCAGGTTGCACCCACATGAACAGGCTGAGAGGTAAAACATAGTACAATGAGTACAAATACACAATATGTACACTCTTTACTCCAGTAATCATCACAATATGGCATACGGCATTTTTTTAAACTTACTTCTTTATCTTCTCCAAAACATCTGCCATCTTCCCAAACAGGTTCTGAAAGTAGAGTATTAGCATTCTAAGAACCAGTACAGTTTCATTATTTGTGATTTGAGGAGATGTGGTGTACCTGTGCTTTTTGTGCCACGTCAAGCACAAGCTGGAACTTCTCAGATACGGTCAAATCTTCCTTTGGAGGTTCCTGTGTGGAGCAAAAAGACAGAAGTTAGATATTTACCTGCCCCTGCACGTGTTTCCCTACTGACACACAAACAGGAAATCCATCTTACCATTGGCTCAGAGACCTCAGGCACAATGCTCCACTGGATCCTCCAACCTCTGCAAAATGAAGGGAAGATAATAGTGCATGAGAATAACTTCTGTTAAGGGCTATGACTCCACAATATTTACAACCTTTATCCTATTTATGTTGATGGCTGCCCTAATTTGAAATTCCAAGCCCAGATAGATGTCCTCATTCCATATTGAGCACCAAAAAGATTCCTTTTATATTATTTTGTTGATAAATAAAGAATCATTATATATACACAGGCTTGTGTGTTGTTTTAAAAAGCTGCCACTTAATATAGATATATGTATATTTGCTGTACTCGTTTCTTATTTTCATGTAAGAGGTCTGAGTGTGCACCTGTTATCTTCAAGCCTTTGCCAAAAGAGTTCACACAGTACTGATAAAGTCAGTCATGGACAGGTAAATGCCTTCTCACAGCATAAATAAATAAAAAACAGACATGGCACAAGCATAGTTACCATATAGATAAAATGTCAAAATACTGCTTGTTCTTACTGTAAATTTAAGATTATACATGATGAAGGAGCAATGTTTTTACCTGGCAATGAGGTAATTTAAGGACAACCGTAGGATAGCCAGGAAGAGTAACATGGGAATGGCCCAACCATGCCAAGCAGCATTCATGTAGATCTGCAAGTAAGAGGGACATTAGACTGTTTGACATTTGGCTAATTTATGCAGGTTATCACTGTTTACAGAGTTTCACATGAATAAGTATTCCTTTCGATGTTTTACAGAGCTGATGTCAGATTGTCTAAAATTGTAGGTTTCTTTTTAACCTGAATTTTAATTCATTAAAACAACCGCGTTTCCAAAATGTCGGGATGCTGGGTGAAAATAGAAAAAGAATTTGATGATCTTTGAAATTCTCTATTAAATTAAAAACTGCACAAAGACAACATATCAAATGTTGAAATTGAGATATTTGATTGTTATTTTTCTGTTACTGTCAAAATCCTTTCAACATGTTTCAAAAAAGTTGGGACAGGGTCATGGTTTAACATTCTGTTGCATCACCTCTGTTTTTAACCACACACTGTCAGCGTTCAGGAAATAAGGAGACCAGAAAACCATATATATCATAACGCACCAAAGATTTTTTTTTTTAGTTGATACATTTTCGGGACTGCAGTTGGGCCAGTTTAACACCCGGACTCATGATGTTGTAATATATGTAGAATGTGGTTTGGCAGTGTCTTGCT
Source organism: Mola mola (assembly GCA_001698575.1). Taxonomy (NCBI): domain Eukaryota; kingdom Metazoa; phylum Chordata; class Actinopteri; order Tetraodontiformes; family Molidae; genus Mola; species Mola mola. The sequence continues at coordinate 25,944,334 of KV751334.1, forward strand.
CAGATAAGCAAGGCTTTCCCCAAAAAAGATATTGTTTAGTTGGTAGCATATGTTGCTTCAAAGCTGTATATACATGTCATTAAGTATTCATTGTGTTTCCACAAATGTGTACATGGGTACTTTTGCACCCCCATACCATCATGGATGTCAGCAATTGAACTGTGGACTGATAACAAGCTATATGGTAGATCATCAGCCAGCAAGATGTCTTAAATGATGGCAAAGAGAAGGTAGCAGATTTTCTGGATCTGGTTTCTATACAGTTTTTCATTGCATGTGGATGCAGTAATAAACCGTTTATAGAGTGGTCTTTGGAAGTGTTTCATAGCCCATGGTGTCGCATTTACTGCAAAATCGTGTCTGATTCCAATGCAGAGCTGAGGGCACAAGATAATGGCCATCGAATATTCATGCTCAGCATTGTCCCTTGCATACACAGTTTTCAGATTTCTGAAGGTTTTAATGACATTATGTACCATAGACAATGAAATCCCCAAAATTCTAATTGTTACACCATTTACTGGCATAGTTTTCCACAATGTATTTTAGAAAGACTCAGCCCCTTTGGGTACTCTTCTGATATCTAAATCATGTTATCTGTTGCCAGTAAGTGTAATTAATTGTGAGATGTTCCACTAGCTGTTTTCTTTTAACAATCAACAGATTTTTGTATTCTCGTGTGGCCACTATCCCAACTTCTTTTAAATGCATTACTGGCATCAAATTCAAACTAGGCATAAAACTGTCTCAGTAACAACTGATATCTTGACTGGTTGTGCTTTTTTCAGTTAAATGAGGTTTTAATGTTTTGCAAAACATCACATTCTCTTTTTGGGCTTTACAATGACAACAGCAGCACTGAAAAAAACCCTGATTTCTCTGGTTTTACAAGAATTTCAGGCATCATATCCGAAAAATGGTATAACAGCTATCATGTTTCATCTGTGTGACTCTTCGTATTAGATGGACAAGTAAATGACAAGATCAACACAAAATTCTCTTTGATGATGATTTTAGACATATACTGACATGGCCTCGGCATGTTAGGCCACAATCGATAGGTTAAAGATGATTTAGCTTAATCTCCAACTGCTGATTTTAATTAAGATCTTACGTGTCATTTCCAGTTCTTTGCAGAACCACTGTAATCTGTCACTGTGGGGCACAAATGACTTTCATTTCTTTCTATTGTCAAGTACAACAAAATGGCTTCATCAGTCAACTTTTTTTTAATTAAAGCTCAGACCTTCACCAACACAGTGCCAGTCGGAATTACTATTCAATCAAATAAAAAAATCATCCTCATAATGAGTGCATATTAACTCTTAAATACAGCATAAAGTTCAACATAGTAGAGTATTAAGACAAAAATGATATAAAGTGAATTGCATACTCACAATGAAGGCAATAGCTGAGGTGTAGACAGAGTACCAATTAGATAAGGCGGAGAGGTTCCTTAAGAAGTTGGTGACAGGTCTGGCTCCTCGCTCTGAGAAACATGGGATATATTGCATAAAATTAACAAATAATGGTCTTTTTGACCCCTTCTTGTCTATGAGTACCAATTTCAAGGCACTGAAAGGTAAAAAACTGTTCAGATGGATATTTCTGACAGTCTGTAGTCATGGGTGGTCAAAAGTATAGCAGTACAGCATTTTTTGGTGGCTGCAAACTAGTATGCTGTATTGACAGCAAAGCTTGTTCTTAAGCTTTGCTTCATAGCTTCTATTTGTTTGTGTGTATTTTGAATACTCACTGAGTCGCCTCATATTTTCTGTTAACCTGGAAGGAAAACACAAGTGAATTTCAGAAAACACGCACATGAAGAAAAGCTGCTTTTTGTGCTAGAGGAAGGGGGGTGACACTTTGGCCTTCATCAGCCTGGCATGACTCACTCGACTTTACAAAAGGAGGAGACAAGGAACGTAGAGAGGTAAAAAAGAAAGAAAGAGATCGGAAATCTTACGTATCTATAGTCTGAAGATATCTCATCTAACAAGAAACGTGCCTAATAAAGAAATAGCTAAAGTGCTGGGCATATGTTAAAGACACATACGTTCTAAGATTTAAATTTTTTATCGATCTATAGTCTATATCCATCCATCCATCCTTTGCAGGCCCGTGGTGTATGTTCTGAACAGTTTGCCAGTTCCTCACAGATCACATTCAATGTCTAAAATAAGAGCTTGTGATTTAAATAAATGAAATAAATGTACTAAGTCTTGATACTGAGACACAACAAGACAGCTGCAGCTGGATGTACAACTTTAGTACTTCCCAGCCTCCGTCTGGCTGTCTGACTTCATGTCTCTTTGAGCAACCAGAGAATCAATGCCCGAGGACAGACACTTCAAGTTCTCTTCTAGGATCGCTCTCACCCACCTTTTAGCACTTAGCGGTTCCTCTGCCTCCACGGTGCTCTCCTCCGGCTGGAAGCGGAAATCTTCGATGTAAACCCCAAAGCGCTCGTACAGCCACTTTTGCAGCCGTGAGCTCCAGACCTCCTTCTGTTGTTTATCTGCTGTGGAGAACCAAATAGTGTGGAGACAGCATCTTGGATTAGGTCCACTATATTCACCAAACTCATAATATGAAGCAACGTGTTTTTACTAGCATTCCCATCAAGTTTTACACACAGCACAGAGCCAGTTTTCCTTAGTGTGTCTTGAAAACATGTGAGCTTGCCAAGTTCTTTCTCAGCAATTGTCAAGATTGATAATCAACCTGACCGATAATGAGATCTGATTGTCAGCTTTTTGTTATTACTTGTACATATGCTCTTATTCTCAGATTGTGGATAAAAAAGTTATCAATAATAGATTTAGATTTTGTTTTATTAGTGTGAATCAGCACAGTAATTGAATTTATGTGATCAATTTAGTGGAATAGAATTCTAGCCTACAAATTGTAGTACAGTAGTGAATAGTAATACAGATTTCAAAATTGTATTTACGTTATTGGACATTTTCATCATTGACTATTTTTTCAATTTTAATTAAAGTAATGAATGTACGAAACAAGCCAGCAGAAACTAATAGACAGACAGCTGGAGATTGAGTTCTCAACCAACTCACAGCTCTTAAGAATTAGCATTATCTTACATAAGCGAGACATAGTTGAGAAAATATGCTAGCAGCAGTTCATGTCAATTTGAATTCATGTTTATCTGAAATCAAGGCCTTGTTTTTTACAATAAACACTGCATTTCCATTCACTTGGAACAGCATAATGTGATAATGACAGGCATAGACACAATAACAAGTCAGGTGGGGATTAGCAAGCAAGTGAGTTCATAATGCTGAAGTGCCCCTGAGCAAAGAGCACTACACTCCTCTGCTCTGCTGTAAGTGCTAAGTATAGACTGATTGTCACTAAATGACTGCAGGTGTGCTGAGCAGCTGTCCTCTGTCACTGAGTGAATGTTACGTTGAAAAAAAGAAGTCTATGCACTCTGCATGTTAAAATTATGCATTTACCCTCAGTGAAATATAACAATGCAAATATTGCTTCTTTTTGCTACAGAACAATTATGAACAAAAGTATTTTGGTAATGATTCTGATTTACTAAGTTTATACAGTTACCATGTGAGCCCCAATTGCTCAAAACTTCTTCTGTCTTTTACTTGACAGATTATATTCACTTTCACACACACTCCTAATACATCTTAAAGAGCAGTGACACCCACATGCACCTCTGACATGAGTTAGAGCACAGACAAATCTGCCCTAGATAAAGAGATCTACAATTACAACCCATTTTCCAAAATGAGCCTCTCTATATCTCCCCCGCCCCTTTCTCTCTAAAACCAGATGCACACACATACAAAGTCACTGAAAAGTCAAAATATGACACTTGGAAAGAAATAAACTGTACTTCAGGCCTTAAATAGGAAAAACACACATGCAGTGTCCGAAATTAACTTTTTGATTCACCAGCCAAGCAAGCAAATCAATATCTTTTGAGACTTAGTTTATAATTTTATTGGATTTTTCTAGATTTTTTTAAAAACTCTTATGAGGAAATTAATGGGATTTTTAGATTTCAGTATTGTTAGTAAAAATGATGCTGTAATATAAGAACAGAAGTTTATGGGGTGCATCATGAAGTCTCTTTTCTCTGCATGTGTCAAACGTTATCAGACAGCAGCCATGACACAGTGTGCCTGTTGTTAGCGTCACCAAAACATTTGTGATGTTCTTTGGCCATTATATCCACCAGTGTGGTAGATCGTCTTACAGGGTTTACTAGCCAAAAAGAAAATATATCCCCCTGTGGTGCTTGGCAAGTGTTAATGTTGGATCCTGCACACACATCTCAGAAACACCATCTGGCTAAAACTGCATTGATGAGCTTCCAGCTCACCCAACTGAAACACAAAGTTTTATGGCACCAACACTTGCAGAGCAGATCTGTAGTAATGACAGCTATTAACCTCCACAGGAGAATCATTTTTGTTGAATTATTGCAGCTTGTTGTTAATTAACTGTTGTAGTTACAACTAAATGCAAACTAGAACTAGAACACCATATGTGGATTTCTGTTGCTGCACATGGCAGACACTGCTAGATGTCCTGCAATTACCCATGAACACTTTCAACACACTCCTTTGGCAGTCACACAGACTCCTCTTGATCTACTCTCACAGCTAAAGATGTCAAGTCTTCCTTCCCTTCTCATTTCCTGTAAATCCTTCTGGTCTCCCATCCTCCTACTCCTCCAGGGATCTTACCTGTTCCATTGTTTGAGGGTGACTGCTGTTTCCGGGGAGGCTGTGGTGGAGAGTCCTCCAGCCTTGGTGGGGGGGGGGCACGGAGACAAGAAAGGGAAAGATTTAATTTCACTTCTCTATAGTCAGTGCAGACAGAAACAGGAACAGTCAGAGAAAGTAGTGATACATTCTCAGCCTCAATCTGTCTTTGTGAAGACAATAATTTCACTGTTACAGTGACATAACTTTTGTTTTGGACAACCGGCAACAAAACTTTGACAAAGACAATATACTCTGTTAAACTTACATATGAGTTTTTGACTAAAATGACTAATGACTAAAATTCTTGGAAAAAGAGAATGAGTGTGTCTCTATTACCCGTACGGATATACAGTATATAAACAGGTGTAAATGCAATCAAATCAAACAATGAGGCAGCATTTCAAAACTTTGGTTTAATGGCAAAGACATACTTGCCACAATTTTCCAAGCAATTGTACCAGATTTCTGTCCTTTGATCATTTGGTTTACAAAATCTTTAGAAGAGAAAACTGAAAATTACAATTTCCCGATGGATAAAGAATGATCCCAAATTGGCTGATACCAAAAGCCCTGGTATCAGAATCGCTACCAGGAGTGGAAAAATTGGTATCTGAACATCTCTACTCTGGATGATACATCTGACAAAGAATTTGTAGGAAACTCCCAGGTCATGGTTCATTAGTTCATTACAAATTATCTGATATTCCTGAGGCCATGTTTCTTTGCTTATAATCACTTGGAGAGCACAAGGGGAAATTTTCCTTTGGCAGGCACAGCAGCATCATCATCTGATCACACATACACCAAGTGTAAGGATGGCTCGTCTAGTGCCAAGAGACTCAGGCTTTTACTGAGCAAGCATTTGGTGACGGACTGCCGTGTGACTCATTTCTGTTTTTTCCATTTCTCTCGTTCCATTCCCCTCAGAAAACACCCACAAACACATGCACACACCTCCTTATGAAATGCCCACCTACCATGCAAAAGGCCTTTTTAAACTTTTGGGACTAACACACACAAGATCACACAAAGTGGTGCAATGCTTCGTCTGTCATGCTAATCTTAATAAATGTCCTGTAGAGTGATAGACCAATTTTTTTTTTAAGAGTTTTTGAGTCCTTCTCTCTCACAAACATGCAAACGCCCACATTTGACCTATGATAAACTCTGAGCTGAGACATTACAAACAGTTTCCTCTGGGGGCCCCTCACTATTTCCCCTCTTTATGCACACACACTACTCTGTCTGTTGGTCCCTCTTACCTGGACTTGACCACCTCATTCATCTTCTGCTCCAGGTCTATCCTCTTGCTCCGCTCTTTCTCCAGTTCCTGCCGCAGAGAGTCCACATTGGTCTCTTCCCGCAGCTTCCTCAGCTCTTCCTCTGGATAAAAAAAACACAAATCAGATCAGTATCTCCAGTTTTCATTATGAAAACAACACAAAACAAAGAGCTCCACAAGAAGGTTCAGGGCAATGAGGAGGCATCTGGTAAGCATGTAAGACATTTAAAGTTTATGTTGAACATTTGCAACAAATTTAGTTCAGGTGAAACAAATCTAAATTAAATCTTAATGAAAATCATTATTTGTTAATGTGGAATCAAATTTGAATTTTGCTTATCATTTAGCTCCTAGAATTAGGTGGTTTCAGGTATGAGTGTTTTCCTAGCATGCAGTGCACCATCAGCTGTGTTTCCTCTCAGCCTGCTATGCCTGACTGAAAGGACACATGGATATTGGAGAAGAGAAAGCCACAGAAGTGTTTACATGTACAGAGACACAAATACATACTTCCACACAACCATGTAACCACAGAAAGAGGCAGGAAAAAGAAGCATGTCATAGATACATGCACCTGAAAATAAACAACCACATACAGAAACCTCTTATAACAGTAACATTTTAAATGGATTTACATTTATACAGTGCTCATCTTGACCACTCAAAACACTTTACACTACAAGTCTACATTTGCCATTCATACACACTGTCATACTCTGGGAGACTTGTAGGGAGCCACCTGCTTATCAGGAGTGGTAACGATTTGCGCACACTCTCACAACGGTGGCACAGCATGGGGAGAAGTATCTTGCTCAAGGACACTCTGACATCTAGACTGAAGGAGCCAATGATTAAATCTTGGATCGCTGGACGACTGCTCTACCACCTGAGCCCTTTGCGCCGAGAACCTAGACTCTAATGCAGTGTTGCACAAAGTTGCTTCATTTGAACTTTGTGAACCTCCATCACACTAAAAACAATACCTGAACCACTTGTATGTTTGTTCTTATAGGGGCCCGAACTGAGAGTGAAGTGATAAAAGAAGGGTAATATGAGGGAACAAATGTACCACCTACCCCCTTTTTCCTGATGATACATACCATCATGCAGTCAGGACGGGGTTCATATTACAAGAATTCAGCTATTATTTTCTCCCTCTTTCCACATGATCTCACATCTCCCTTGTCTTTGATCTCTTACCATTAACACTAATAAAACATTCATTGCCAGCACATCCTGCAACTAACCGTGTTCAACAACAACACATCCATTTTGGGCTCACACACACGGTAATGTACTTGCTGACTATAATCCTCTGCATTGTTGGTTTATTAAAGAGAATTAAAGCACATTTATGTGTTTGTTGAGAAGTGGTGATGGTTTTCCTCTTCAGTGCCTCAGTGGACGTATACATCTATCTTCTTTATTCAACTGTGTAAAATTAATCCTCTCACAGACAAACCCCTTCACCGACTTAGTTTGCTGGTCTCTCTGTCTGCTGAAGTTGGAATGTGTCTTTACCATTTCCGTAGATAAACAGGACAAAGGGAGTGAGTGTGTGTGGAAGACAAAGGGACGTTGCTGTGGTTTAGCATTTTAACACTGGCCAGAGTACTCTGTGCCAGGTGATACATGGCAAACTGTAAACTTATTAGACAAATAGCCATCAGTAGCAGTGATGGTAACTGGATGGTGTCAGCAGACTGAGACCAAAGGTTTATAGTCCAAAGAATGTAACAGCTGAAAGTAAAGGTTGTGAAAGTGAAGCAAGATCAACACAGGCATTCAATTGGAGCTGAATTATCAAGATGTATATAAATCTGACAGTCTCTTGTTTATAAGGCGTTTTACTCTCCATCAGCTCCTGGGGGGAATATCTGGCTCTTTACCTGCTAAAAAAGTGGTAGGACAGAGCCAAAAACAGCAAAGTTGTGGCCCATAAAAACAGAATATCAAGATGAAGAATACTGAAATTCTTCTTGACAATTTTTGTGGATTTTTCACTGATTCCTCTAAAATCAAAAATATCCATTTGTTCTTTTGTTAATAGAAAATTATTCATTTTCAACACTTCAAATAAATTCAACTGACAGAAACTGAAATTTTAAAGATTAATCATGTTAATTTCTGTTGCTTATTGTTTCTCCTACAAAGAACAGTAATATCAATTAAAATATCCACTAATTTCTTAACTCTGATATTTCAATTTGAATTAACAGATTTGTTTGCACTCCTTCCCCTTTGCTCTCCTCTGTAATTAACGGAATACGGGCGAAGCCACTAATGATGTGAATTCTAATAAGACTGCTACAAGGTCAATGCAGCAAAACAACTCAATTCCCTCTGCTTCATGATGGTGCAATGTCTAGATTTTAATTTTATTTATTTTACCACTGTAGTGTCAGTTAAAAAAATATGTTAATAATTAGTGAGACTAATTTTTGAGCAGTTTAAGCATTCAACTACTAGCCTAGTCTATCTTGCTTGTTATGGTATTGTAATACCAGAGCTTTCTGCATATTGGTGATACAATAATGCAAGATTTCCTTAAATTCAAGAAAAGAAAAAAAAAAAAAAAATCATGTTACTTAGTAAACCATACATAGCATCATGTGTCACATTTACAGTCCCACTCTATAGAGTGAAAACTAGATTTCATAGATAGAGATGACTTTATTAATCCCCGCAGGGAAATTAATTCGTCACAGCAGCAACAATGTTCAGGTACCGGACCAGTGGACATATAACACTATAAAAGTACCTCACTGTACACACCACAGGCAATCCCCACCCCCCACTTTTCCTGTTCAATTTTTTACTATTTTCACCACCATAGTCATCTCCATGTCCATTTTCCTGCCCACAATATATGTTACTCCTTACATTTTTTTACTTCACATGTAATTATTTCTTTTTTGTATACAAACCTTTTAAACATCAATTTTCTCCACCTATTTCCTCTCCATAGTTTCCTTTCAAACACCAGAAATAGAGAGGCTTCATTACATAACACTATGGGGTGTTACACAGCACATAACGAAAACATGCTATGTGTGCCAGATGTAGACGAACATTCATAGAGTACAATCGTTTTCCTGTTTCAGCGAGGTCCTCTACATCTGACAGCATATTAATAATACTGTCAACATGCCTGTTCCGCTTCTAAAATTAGACTGCTCTCTTCTCTATATAAGTCTTCTTTCTGGGTTCCCATATCACAGGGTCCCTTTGGCCATTACGATAGCTTGAAACTACACCATTTATCAGCACCACAGATGCGGAATAACAAAATGCCATGCCTGGAGGTGTCACTTTAAATAACGCCGACCTCGTCTTTCATACAGGCTCTTCATGAAACACTAATCTCTGAAAACGTTAAAATAAACACATTTTATTATTGCTAATAAAGGTTGGAAAGAAGCAGTAAATACTAGTGATGTTGAGGAAAGACAATAGCGACAAGAGGATGTGACTAAGGCCAAGGGCAGGTGATGTGGTTTTGTTTAGTCAAGTAAGGTTCAGATCCAGTTATGATTAAGGATGGAACAGAAGATCAACTCAGTCAAGATGGAATTCTTGAGAAATAGATTCAGATAGAGTAAAATCTTTTCTTCAGAAATCAGGGTTGTTTGTATTGAATTGGATGAAAAAGAAGAACAAAACTAACTGTACCCATGCTCAACTATCTCTATATGCCTCTATACACAACCACAATGGATTTGAAATAAAATGATCAAGATGTAAATGAATTTTAGACTTTAATTAAAGAGTTAAAAAAAAAAAAAAAAAAAAAAAAAAAATTTTCCAAAAATGCTTTTCAAACCTCTTAATTTTCAGGGGCTCAAAAATATTTGGAAAATTGACTAACAAGCAGAAGTGTCATAGCCAGGTATGGTCCATTCCTTCATTACTTTAAGACAAATGAAGCAGATAAAAGGTCTGGAGTCTATTTCATATGTTCAATAGGCATTTTGTTTCATGGAGCTATCAATACGCAGTTCGTGGAGGTATCAATTGTATCAATACAAAAGAAGGAAGCCATTATTAGGGAGGAAAAAAACAAAAACATTTATCTCTCAGAGACAGCAAAAACCTGGGAGTGGCCATATCAAAAATTTGGCATATTTATAAAAAAAATACACTGTATTAGTGAGCTTAACATTTTCTTTGGTGACGAAAAACCCCTTCACAACATCAAAAAAGAAAAAGGTCAAGAATACTCTGGAGAAGGTAGGTGTATCATTGTCAAAGTCTACAATCAAGAGACACTTTCATGAATGTAAATACAGAGGATTTACAACACGGTGCAAACCATTGGTAACATTCAAAAACAGGAAGGCCAGATTAGACTTTGCTAGAAAACATCTAAAGAAGCCTTTCAAGTTCTGGAATCAGATCATTTGAACATCCTATCCCACATTATGTGTCAAACGCGGTGGAGGCAGTGCTATGACATGGCCATGTATGGCTGCCAATGGAACAGGCTCACTGCTGGGTATTACTGATGTGACTTCTGTCAGATGTAGCGAGATGAATTCTAAAGTATATAGGGCTATACTCTCTGCTCACAGTCAGCCAAATGCTACAAAACTGATAGGACAGCACTTCACAATACAGATGGACAATGACCCTAAACACACTGAGAAAGCAAATCAAAACTTTTTGAAGCCAAAATAAAGTGAATATTCTTCAATGGCCGAGTTTGACAGCATTTCTCAGTTTTTACGATAATCGATAAATACAGAAAATACCCCAGCACATGAATCCATAATGAAAAGAACTATTATATACTGTTGGCATTTGAGTAATGTATGCAATGTATTTTTGCAATTCGGTTTTGAGAAGTGTCTTTCCTGGTAGGTAGAAATATCAGCAGGTTGCTGCAGTCACACAACTGGGTGATAATGTGTCAGGTCTGTTTATTAAATGTTACCACGGTGTCCACTCGCATTCATCACAGCAATGTTTTAGAACACACACAATCTACAACAGATAAATGTGACCAGCAGAAATATTGAACTATCTACATACACTCAGGTCCACACATATTTGGATAGTGAAACAAATTTTTTTTATTGTTTTTTCCTCTGTACACCAAATCAATCGATTGGAAAAAAGCAACCAAAATGCACAAAAAAAACAAAAAGCAAATGAAGCTTCAATTTGAGGGGTGTCAAGAGAATCGCATTAAGCATTTAAGAATAACAGCCATTTCAACACAAGTCCCCCTTCCTCAGAGCCTCAAAAGTAACTGCACTAACTAATATGATAATAAATACAAGGATTATTTGAAATACTTCGATTGAAAAAAAAAAAAATAGCAGTTCTACAAGCAGCCAAACATGCCATAACACTGCTTCAATGATGTTGGGCCAATAGTGCAGTATGCTTCACATCAAAACATGAGCTGTTCCTTTCCTTCTCCAGATTTTATTCTTCCCATGATTCTGGTACAAGTTCATCTGGCTTTTATCCGTCCAAAAGTGGGCACGCTTTTTTAGATGATATGTTTTTAAGAAAATTCTAATTTCGTCATCCTGCTCTTTAGTGAAACAAAAGGTTTGCACCTTGTTGTAATTGTTTATATTCCAGTCTTGAAGGTGTGTCTTAATTGTAGGGTTTGACAATGATGCATCAGTGGATTCCGTATTTATAAGAATGTAACAAACTGTTGAGTTGGTCACTCCTGATGTTTTTGCCATCTTTCTGATAGGGTTATTTCATTTTTTAATACCATAAGATGGCCTCCTTCGCTGGCAACACCCCTTTGGACCTATATTGAAAGTTCCTTTAAATGGCCACAACTGGTCAGTGAATTGTCCAATTACTATTAAGCTGGCTGTAATTAACTTAATGGTGAATGCAATACTCAAGTGATATGTGATATTCCTCAAATTAAAGCTGAAAAGCCTACGTTGCGGTCACTGTTGATTGTTTTTTTCCCCAAATCTGCTGTTGTGTGAATAGACCAAAAAAAAAAAAAAAAAGTGTCACTGTCCTCATACTTATAAACTGTAACTGTAGGGAAGGAGGACAGTAAAGACTCTAAGATAAATTTGCTGATACATTATAATTCAAATAGCAGTAATCACAATTGGTACTGTGGATAGTCGGCCCAATATTGATCCACACGAGGCAGGTTATAATATAGAACTTTGAACAGAAGCTAAGGTTAGTACTTAAATTTCCACTACAGTGTAATGAGGTTAAATTGTAACTATAAACTCCTGATCTTGAGACTGGCAAACTTACTGAGGTTGAGGTTACTTTTGTGGCTTTTGATCTTATCAACAGCTCCACTGTAAAGCAGTTCAAAGCTGTCAAAAGTGCAGTCCTCCATCTTGCAAAAACACATCCGTCCGTGCAGTCGGCCAGTTCCTGGGACACTCGTGCAAGAGTGGGACGGCAGAGTGGCCACTTTGGTTCTTTCTTGAAATTGAGCCACAGCTACAGATGCTCTGGTCCAGCTTGTTTGTCACCAACTGCTACAAAATTACCCAAACATTTGTGAGCCCGTTAAATTGGGATATATGCTCCATGTTTACATATCCTATTAGGACACAGAGCAGATATCAAGGACAGGTTCCTCTGAGCTACTCTGTCACAAGTGTTAAAAAAAGACTGTTCAGCTTGGCCACCATACAGAGTGATGGTCAGTGGTCAGCACTGGTCTGATTGTGTAAGGTACTTTGTAAAAAGAGAAGGGCAGTCGAGGTAGAGAGAGGTGGGGCTTTGCTTGGTGGCCAGCAGACTAAGAGGGTCTGGAATCTGAGATTTCTCAACACTGTGGAGCTATCAGACACACATTATATATGTTCATATGTCCATATCGATTTACATTAGTTGATGTGTAAAAATTGTATGCAGAACCATGTATCATGTGTTTGTTCATATTTGTGTGCAGGAGTATTAATATGGTGCTGTATGCACAAGCATTGTATATACGCAAGCACTGCAAATCGCTTTCCATCTAAGCAGGCAAAGTTTTTAAGACCTCAAAGGAAAAGTACTGTGCGAGTTTTTCAATCCAGGTCAGAGACAATGGCGCCTTTCATTGAAAGAAGGTGGGGGGGGCATGGGGCCTTGAGAGAGTGAGAGCAAGACAGAGAGATTCAGCGAGAGAGATTACATATTGGCCTCTCATTGTTCCCATCCACTGCAACAACAGTTGACTTACAGCACAAAGGAAGCTTGAGCTTTGTGGCCTCCAGCTGATCCGCAGGTGTTAATACATCATTCAAGACACTGACCAGGGGAAAAAAAAAAACAACGCGACCAGACTTGACCCGTGGAGAGTGTGGTAAAAGCCGAAAGCAATCAGCAACAGTTCTTTCTACATAGTTTTTGAAAATGTTAACGTTGGAGAGTAATAATTTACTTTTAAAAACTGTAATTTTTAGATTTCTAAAATAATCATCTTTTTACATTCCCTCTGTGAAGCTTCCTTCATCTTTGGCACTCATATTTCTACAGTGACCTAGATTTAATTTGCTTGATTCACTTTTTCTCCCTACACATTAAGACAGCTTTATGGCAAAATCTCAAACTTTACACACAGCATCAAAACATTAACCCTCCTTTGTTGTGCCATACTTATCTATGCCGACAGCCTGTTCATCGCTTTGCAAAAGAGGCAGACTCCTTGGCAGGGAGAAGTTTGACTGTATTCACTTTCTGCAGATGTCTGTGTATCTATTTGTGTTGGGAATGAGGTGTAATAAATAACCTAGATAAGCAAGTTTCCATAATCCAATCGTGCGCCAGCAGGGAGGATAACATCTGTCTGTTTGTAGGACAGTAATCACATTACAGATATCTGGTCTCTTCTAAGAACTGGTGAGTGATTTCAAAAATGAGTGAAAATGCGGAAATTGACTTGGTATGAGAAAGGACTTGAACTTGCTCTCATGAATCTCATTTTCAATTAGTTACTCAAACCAACACAGTATGATGTGGATAAGCTCCCTGTCAACATAATCTCTCTACCCACACGACCACCTGTTGCATTCTTACATGTTCAGCTAATGCTACTGCTGACTTAACACAGATGCATCTTAACTCATGAAGGTTCAACTTGACAG
>KV751334.1:25958496-25969974 GCA_001698575.1 Mola mola
CAGGTCTATTTAACATGAAATTCTTCTTCATAAAATCAAAGAACCAAAAAAAACTTCATCTTCTTAGCTGTTTGGAATAATTTCTGCCTCAATGATTCAATTTCCTCTTGTATAGAGCTCATCATAGCTGGTGCTAAACAAGGTTTTCTCATTATCATGCAGCATGTCCTGTGGCTGTCTAAGAAAAACGAATCATCAGAGTACAACTAATCAGTAATGAGTCCAGCAGAACACTCACTTTCACAATTATCTTTAAGATTACAAAATTAAGAATGATTGGCTGACACTGACACTACATTGATTTCTATTTTTCTGCAGTATTGCAACTCTACAGATATTAACAGCTCATATATTACTGAAAACCATTTCTTACATTTTACTCCTAAAGGAATAACTTAATAAGCTTTGACAAGTTTTTTTGTTCTGTTTTGCCATCAGAGAAAAAGTTACAGCACTATACTGACCTGTCATTCTAATCTGTCTTGCATAAGGCTAAAAAAAAATAAATAAATAATAAATTCAAATATACAAGTTTGAGAAAAGAGCTTTTCAAATTTAAGAGCCCACATCCGTGTGAATGTGTAGTGTGGCTAATTGAAACTGATATTATTCCTATATTCAAAACTACAGTTGCTGCGATATTTTATCAGTAACGCCATTGATACTGAAAAAAAAATGCAGGCATCAGAATCAATCAAGTACTGAGTTTATGCACTGATCTAATACAACACAAACGGGACCTTGCAACTTCCAAGTTAGCTTAATTTACATTACATACTGTAAATCAATTCTTCTACGCGAAGAAGAAGAAGAAGAAGAACTAAGAACTAATTTAATGCGCGTAAGCCAGGTCACATATTGTGATCACAGCATCTATAAGAAGTTAGACCACAGCAAAACCTCCCGCTGAAGTCTGGAAACACTGTGTAGCTGTAAAAATAACAATGAAGTATAATACTGGAACATATATAATATATAACTCATTATCAGCCAATACTCAAAAGACAGGTATCGGAATCGGGTTAAAAAAAAAAAAAAAAAAAGGGATTGGAACATTAACACACTACCGATACTGCATACTTTGTTCCACAATACTATGTTGACTGTCAGTCAGATCTATTTTGCACCATGCTGGCCCAAACTTGGTTGGATACTGGTCCTAGAAAGCAAAAGTAGACTGTATGTAATCACAGCTTCTAAAAACCTTTAGTTATGCTGCTGCAGCAGTACCGTGCATGCTTGTGTGTGCACCTCTGTCCAATGTGAAGTAGGACAGCAGCTAGGGCACTGTATTGATCAGCCAGCCTCTGTACTGCATAAAAGCCAGCCACGGTCCACCGCAGTGACCTTCAATACATGCCCTTAAAACAGGATCTTCTCTACCTCTCACATGTCTCTCAAAATGCTATGGAACTAATAGTGGTAAATTCAATGAACCCAATTAAAGTAGGACATGTCTATGCACAGTGCAATATGAGAATATAGAGGAATAACTTTATACATCATTTAGTCTGCTAGCCAAATTCAGGATGGACATAAAAAAAAATTGTGTGCGATTGACTAGGTGCTCACCTTGTGTACTTCATTACCTAAATGTGTTTTTAGTATGCTAACATGCTACACAAAGAGAGTGCAAAGCTAAAGATATCAAAAGGCCCCAAATAAAAAGTATGATAAAGAAAAAAGCGAAAAAGCACAATGAGACGGAAAGGACATTCAGAAGCAGGAGTAAAAATGAATGAAAACGAGAGAATTAATCTACACAGAAACACAAACACAGATTTTCACATTGATCATTTCAGACCCTTACATACAAACACACATTAGGCCTGCATGATCAAGTGCACATGTGCAACAGTCACATTGCAGAAGGTGTGATGTCAAGTAAGGCAAATAAACTCAACACAACATGCTCTCCACTTATATATGCCACAACTATATAGTAGTAAAAACAGAATAGTTGAGCTGATGAAGTTAGAACTTCTAAGATTTTATTTTGTCAGCCTGTTAGACTGGCATTGTTAAACATACATTAAAAAAAAGGTACTAGATTACGTATAGCATTTGAGCACCTAAAACATTATATATGTACTGTATGTTGATATGTTCTGTTCTAAAATAGTGTATATTTTGCAGATATTTGATGCAAAGACCATTACCAAAATGAGACAGGCATTACTATCCCTGACACAATGCACTCAGATGCATTCAGTCTTGATGTTTTTATTAATCCCCTGAATATATTAAAATCAATTTAAATTAATTTCAAAAATTTAATGTGTAGGATTGGGATAAGTGGATTTGTGTAAATATTGCTTGCCAGATGTGCACAAAACACTACGCAAACTCCATCATGCACAGCAATTGTATTGTAGTAAAACGAACAGCATGAGTTTTCATGTTGCCCGTCACTATTCGGATCAAAATAAGGAGCAAGCTAATCAACCAAGACAAACTCCTAAGCAGAATTCAATTGTATCTGCAACAATGTACACTTGGTGGAAAATACAGGTTTAAAAACATGGTTTACAATTTGGAGTTGCAGTATTCTGTCAAGGTCACCTATTCCTCAAGCCTACAACAAGGTGAAGTCAGAGGTCAAAGAAAAGCTGAGCAAAGCCGAATGAATCACTCTTATTTTTTCATTAATTTTTTACTTTCTTATGGTACTATCTTAATGAGCAGGATCAGCTAAATGGAGTAGTTTACTTTAAAATTTTCATTCTGTGCACATAGAATAAATGCCAAAATCATGTGATGTGGATAGTTTTTGGAAATATATCACGATATATTATCTCTAGAAGTAATGATTTAACTTGTTTTTCTTTAAAAAAGGAAATTGATACTATTAATAATATTGTATTCCACTATTTGTAGAATTGCAATATAAAATCGAATCAGGACCCATGAATCATTGTACAATCGAATTGGTACAAAAACCAAGTCCAGCATCAACATGCTATCATATCTTGGAAGACACCAAAAATGACTTCAGAGAAATTATGATGTACACCTACAGCGCCTAAAGTAACAGAATAATCTATGTTGCTGTGGATAATCCACAAACTGCATTGTCAAGAGTCTATCAGTCACCTACTGATAATCTTGCATAAACAAATAAATTTTGTTTCGGTGGATTATCCTGCACACACACATCCCGAACATCTCTAAAAAGGCAATATTTTTGATTTTTTTTCCAAATGTAATTTTTCACTGATTTGAACCACGGGGGGAAAAATGAATCAATTAACTATATCAAAGTGACAGCAGATTTCTTAACAGGGAGGTCACAAACCATGGGCAAATTAAAACAAAAGTATCTTCAGAGGTGTGTGACGAACTGAATAAGGTCCTAAGGAAAAGGAAAACTATTAACACTACATACTGTATATGTCTCCTTCTATGAGATCTCATGTCCAGAAACATGGTTACAAATTAACTAATTAAGTACCCTCAGTGTAGCGCTGGTCACTCACAACAAATGCCATGGGAAGAGGATTGCCTCGTTATATACATACACGCCATCTGGAATGGAAACTTGTGCTTACTGTGAAGGCAGGATACAATACACTTAAGCAGTGTGTTTATTTTGGCATACAGCGTGGGCCCCAGCTTTATTTTAGGCAGTAGCGAGAAAGACGTCAGCGGGAGGAAGAAAGAGAGACGGAATATGCCTACGCTCAGTTCATTGTGAGAGTGAAAGAGATTCAAGAAGCCTAAATAATTTCTTGGGTAAAATGCTGATGAACAGTTCGTAGAATACTTCAGGGTTTGGAATACTTAGTGACTTTTGCTCCCGTTACTTTACACACCAATATTAAGCCTGTTTTTAAAACTGTTAAGAGGCTAAAAAGAAATTTCAGTGGAAGAAGCTAGATAATGAACTTAAAGGTCAACTGCCTACTGAAATTATCCCTGTGGGGGACAAGCAGAGTATAAAAGCTAGCAGGGGCAAAAGTGGAACTTATTTAAATTTTAGGTATTGAGCTGATGGTCTTGTTTAGGTAAAGTTAAAATTTACAAGTAAAATGTGCTGGCAGCTGAAACATTGACGCTTTGATGAGATTGTTCCCTATAAGAACCTTGAGTTATTTACTTGTTCATTATTTATTCATTTATTTTTCTGATTGTTTAGCCTTAGTCACCAGTTACTCCCAAGGTGATGTTTTTCCATCTACTTGCTTGTATTGTCTTGCCAAGAGTCTGATATTCAAAAATTGTATAACGACACCAAGATAATGTAAAGTAGATCATCTTGTTCAGGATTTGTTATTTTTTCATGGTTCAAGTACTCATGGTCAACGGTGGAGTCAGCCATTCCCACAATGGACTTGCAAACCTATACAAAAGAGACTGACAAGAAATTATGCACACCTGCAGGGTACTCAGCGTTTCCCTTTCTTTACCTAAACTGTGGCAAGCTGCCATATTCTAATTTGTCAGGCCATAGTTTCATATTAAAACCAAAAATAACATTTAACAGATCACCGCTGCTTCAGTAAGTCATCACTCTCAGGCAGTCTGTCCTTGCTCCAAAAAAGAAAGACAGAACGAGAAAGAAAGATGGATGGACAGGCAGACAGATATACATATATTAATTTAAAGTTACTTTTTGGTTCACTGTGATACTATGGCAGGAAAAATGTAAAGTAAGGATAAGGTAAAGTCTAGCTCGTCATCTCACAATGTCAATTTTATTTATTATGTATGCTCCAGAAAGGCCTTTACATAACATGTAAACCTGAAATATTTTGCTACAAGGAAACATTTGTTTCCCTCTGAATAATCTCATTAGCTATTAGCAACTGTATATAAGCATTCAGGCATATCTATGCTTATCTTTTCTCAACACAAAGCTGAGATTTTAAATGCACACTTATGTAGGTTTCAGCACAAGAATGCAGAGATGAGTGCAAAGGAAAATAGTAGAAATAAAATCCACAATACTAGAGTGCAGGGAATATAGCTCAGGACTCCATCAGGTGCTAATGGACTGTCATGCTTCAGTGTTCTCCAAAGTACAAATACTCCAGCCAAGGAGAGGACCAGAGATTGACAGTCAAGAGAGACATTGATAACCAGAAAGTGTGCAGAGAAGGCAGAAGCAGATGGCTCCAAAAAACAAAACAAAACTAAGGAAAAAGAGATGAGAAATGTTCCTTGAAAGAACCATTACCCTTTCCCAATCAACCACAGATGGCAACATGCACAGTTGCATAAAGGCTCCACCCATGGAAATCTCCTTGCAAAATGTCAAGTGGCTGCCATCTTAGGCACAGCTCTGACTATATTTCTGTTCCTGACTCTCTGAGCTGTGTCGAAAAGAAAGAACGTGTAAAAGAAAACGGGAATCAAAAGCATACTTAAAAATACATTTCCTCGGATAAACGAGGAAAGCTCAGACTGTTCAAGAAAAGCAGACTTTGATGGAAAAAAAGGTAATGAGGTAAGTGGTAAGAGGTATTTCGAGGGAGGGAAATAAAGCAAGAAGTAAAATAGGAAGAAAGACAAGTCCATGAAGGGAAAGCTAATCTAGAAAGCCTCATGACTCTTGACAATGATTGCAGCCCTTTTAGCTCTGTCAAATGTATTGTGAGAGGGGACATCGCCTGAGGTATTCTCTTTCACACTCTCTCCTTCTTTCTAACACACAGTCGGAAAGTAAGGGGGGGGTAAATAGTCCATTGCACAGCAGTACGGTTAACATGCTGCTCGGTACAGGACAACCAGTACCCCTCACTGCATAACAGGGTAGACAAATTTGTACAAGTTTAAGAGCTGGCTGGGTGGACTCTGGGTAAGCACCATACAGGTTGTTAACTTTGTGTCAATGGATCAGACAGCCTTAACTTTTTTCTCCCAACCTCTGTGCCATCCACTCCCTCCTTCCCTGGTCTTATTACGACCTGCACAGAGTAGTAGTAGTACTAGCCATGCAAGATACAGTGACATTTTAGGCCTCTGCTAAAAATTAGTTATTTGAGATTGCTGAGAGGGAAAGAACAGCAATCTTACAGGCAATAACAACTGTAGAACTGAAGGGAAGAACTGGTTAATTAATCAAGGTTAGCTTAGAGGTTTCTGGCTTCCATTATGTTTCTAGGTTTTGTTGTTTTTGTCCACTGCAGTTATCAAGCAAAATCATTATCCTAAATCCATAAAATTTTGTGTGTAGTTTTTGTTCCTCTCATGATTTTGAGGTGAATGAAGAAAAGGTTCCTTTGAATATTTTTAAGACATTACAACTGAGTATTACTAAAATTTTTACATTGAGTTTAGCAACACATTACTATTTCATGTAATAATAACAACATATCAGGGTTATGTCAAGATGCCAGTGTCTGTTACACACCATGAAACCAAAAAGACAGATATCGCAGGATGCTTAGATATTTTAAATGTAGTGCACAATATTAGATCTATAGGGACACATTGCATCACACATTTTTCCCAAAGTGAGTTACAATGACTGCATGCAGCCTCAAAAACAACAAAAACGTGTTTACATAATTTTTTCTGCACAAATGAAACATGAATGCGTGCCATTGCTGAGGAGGGGTTTTCATTTCTGCAGAACTAATCACCAAACAGAGGAGGCCCTCCGCCACCATAACCATGTAGCACATAAACAGAGAGGAACTATAGATAAGAAACTATAAGAGGAGGCAACATTGAACACTGACAAAGAACTTTCACTTTCTCCTTAGTGCTCAATTTCATCTACTACATGCACTTTATAACAGTTGGCTAAAAAGCAAAAGTTAAGGGCCATTTTTTTAAGGTATGACAGGGGAGATTGTGGCTCATATGTTAAATCTAAAAGAAATTAGCGGTAGAAAAAAAACCAAAACAATAAGAGGTAGTAAATAAACCAATGACAACATATGACCAATACATCTAACAAAAGAGCAATCAAAATGCCATTTGGTGTTTGACATTTATATGTAATAAAACATTTAAAATTTAATGGCAAAATATAAAAAACATTGGGGATATCCTTAACTAATCGATCCAGGTGTGAAGTGTATGTTGTATATGTGTGCAGACTCACGTAGAAAATGTTTCTCCAATAAGGCAATTTCCAGGTGACCTTTGACTTCATGAAGCCGGTCTGACTCCGTCCTCTGGAAGTCTTGACTGGCCCCAGCCATGATGGGAGACCCCGAACCTGCCTGCACAGACACACACACAGCTTCATGCACATAGATGTACCTACAAGGCTCCATGCACATATCCCCATTCACATTCGCAAAACACAGGGAAAATAAAGGAAGATATATTCAATTACTTGGTAAACAAATTATACACAAACAGGGATATCCCATATGACCTGACTCGTACACAGACAGATTAGCATGACACCATGACTCACACTAACGTTCCCTCCCTTGAATAAGTCCAGCTGGAGTGAGACGAAAGAAAAATGATGAGAATCCCCCTCTTCTGACTGGAGCTACCCTGATGACTCACACCGCTGTACCTACGGGTTTTAACTCTGACACATATGACTAGCAACACAACATGTGTGTAGATGGAAACAGCGAATGACAATGATTGAAAGTGAAACAGAGGAGAGGAATGAGAAATGTGAGTCGGTGGGGGACAGAAAATAAGGAAGGATGGGGAGAAAAGGAGAGGAGAGGAAAATAGCAATGGCTATGCTAGCTGAAGCTCTGCAGTTTAAGCATCATTGCTCAACTACAGCAAGGGTCCTTTAAAAAGACACAGACACGCTGCAGCAGCTTCCCTCTAACAGGAAACGGTGTGGTTTGTGTGTGCCTGCGCAGACACGCTGCAATGTCTTTAGCTCTCTGCAGAATAAGGGAGACAGAAAAGACAAAACTTATACTGACCTGAAAAATGTGAATTGGGGTAGGGCAAAGGCTTAGCGCACAGACAAGCGGGAGAGAAACAAACTCAGAGGGTGTCCCTGACTAAAGGGACACTTCAAAGAATTAAATGTAGGCACCAGGATGAAAGAGGCAGATAGCCGACTAAGACAGGAGATGAAAGGAGCAGACATGAAGAGCAAAAAGAAGTTCCGCTGCATTGAGAGTGCTTGGCCACAGGGCTCTGATTTGTATTCTGTCAGCATTGTTTTCATAATGTCAAATTGCTACTGGTTTGACCCAGAGACGCTACATAATGTAAGCACACCTTATGCTGTAATGCTATAAACTCTCAGTCACAACCTCCTGGTTATCAAAAGTAGGTCAAGCCCTCACATAAACATGGGTGATTATCATATGAATAATTGCTTTGTCTCTGCTCTCCCTCTCCAATGACTGTGGCTTTAGTATGCATAGGATTCTCACCTCCTTACTAACTTTTCTGTACTCTGTCATTCATTTCAGGGCACAGTCACACTTGACCAAGTTGTTTTGCACTGTGCCAAAGCACAATTCACCCCCATAAAAATGTGCCTGAGTTAACTCCAACAAAATTACGTCTTGTACTTACATCATCAAATATAGAAGACATAACTGCAACTTTACTGATTTTGTGGCCTTTGTTTGTTGTTGCTTTGTGTAGATATGTCCATCTCACATTCCTAGATTTATTGAATATTGAAGGCAGTGACTGATTTTTGCGGAGGCAGCAGGGGAAGGGGAAGGCATTTAATAATGTTGTCATGTCCATGTTGCCTACCCGTACTTGTGCTTGAGCAACCATACCATGCCGAAGCACACCTCTTCCAACCATGCCAGGGCCAAGGAAGTATACCGTGTTTGAGCATGGTACGGCACCCTCACGCTAGTAAAAAAAAAACAAAAAAAAAACAACTGGACTTTATGGATATGCATGGGCTAGTGCACCACTCTTGCTAATGTCCTCCTAAAATGCCTCATCTGCTTCATTTCTTCTTGGATCCCTTAATTCCATTCTGCCTGTCTCTGTGTTCAGCTATTACAGCGACATTGTCCATGGGTTGCAAAGGTGCCTCATTACAAAACTGGCACAGAAATATCTGGATCATCCTTGAAAATAGCTTCAGGGATCTCAACAAATTCTTTTATGCAGTGAGAATGTATTAAACCTGCAGCTTTCTCAAGAGGCTTGATGGGATTCTCAGTAAGACGAAAAACAGAAGGGGTGATTTAAAGACCTTGTTCTGCTCATTAATAAATATAATCCAAGAGACCTGGGCAGATTGTTGTTAGTGGTACCTTTTGATTACTTAGATCCAATAATTTACAAAAAAATGTTTTTACAGAATGGGCAGTGACATTCTACAAAATTTGCGGAAGTAAAGACAATAAAGCCTCATAATTGATTCAAAAAAATAATCAGATTCAATCGGTCAGGGAGATTTGTGACTATAATCTGCAACTATCAGATGTTTATTGCAGATCATGCTACAATGCCACCAAATCATTCTGGAGAAAAAAAATTCAAATTTTTAGCAGGGTTAGAGAAAAATGCAGTATCTGCCAGGGAGCCACCTGATCTGGCAGGGACAATATAGAAGAGGCCAGTGAGCTCACATGCAGTTGCCTGGGCATTAGCTGATCACCATTTGCTCAGTGCCATTCTACCTATTTAAAATGGGTGACACAGGCTAACTTGTCAAAAAGTCTCAGTGCATTGATCCTGCAGCCAAAGGGCACACTCTGTTATCATTTAACAGATGAGGGAATGATGATGAAGTTTAGACCCAAATCATGTGATCTGATCCTGCATCACTGCTGTCTGGGTGAGCTCCACTGAGCCAGTCCAAGCAGCTGAAGGTGAGAGTTCCACCAGGCAGAAATGGATGCTGTGTGGGAGAAAGTGCATGCTTCTTGTATGCACATTTTTTTGTTTGTGTGTGCATGTCCCAGCAGGGATAAAAGCCATCCTGGTCTATTTTGGGGCTTGGGAGTGTGACTCACTGTGCTGCGAGTGGGCAATGCCTTCCCGGGGGGGGGGAGTGTGTTAACAAAGCACACACACTGACATATAAACACCAGCTCTCAAAGAAACTTATGCACCTATGACGGCAAAAGCGCACACATGCAATTAAAGACACATGTTGCAAACCCCAACAGTATTCTACTAGGGGCTATAGTCTGCTGGGTCACCACTTTTAAAAAAAATGTAGCTCCATAAGCATTTATAAAAGTTTTGATAAGTTAATACTGAGTTATTCCTGCATGGACACAATGTAAGGATGTGTATGATTAACAAAGTTCCACCTAAGATCAATAAAGTTCGCTGATTTCTGATTACTCTGGTTGACATCTTTCTACAAGTACTGTTTTACTACTACATACATGTGTAGTACACACGTGTTTTTTTTTTTTAGGAAATACTTTGACAAAAAAAACAAAACAATAATGACATGCAGTGAACATATTTGGTGTCAAACCTGCAAAGGAATACTGGTTTGATATTTAACCACATTTGCTGAAAATCCACCATGAATCCAGCAGAGACAGACAACAGACAGTATCACATCATTTGCTAGTCCTGTTGCCGCAAATCTCTGTGTTAGGAATTAGCCTGCTGATAATGAAAACAGCAACTGGGTATATGCTCCCATTAAGTTCCGTGAAAGGAGAAGGCTTCTTAAAACCGACAGGGTAGGTGATTTCGGAGTACACGCAACCATCATGGCAAACAACAGCTATTAGATCGATGAGAGCTGTCTTACAGACATGCAGGATTGATGAACAGCACACAGCAGAAAACATAGCGTTTCACCGTTAAGGAGCTGCTGAGGAGTGGGCCGTGTTGGCGAAGGTGTGTGATGTGCAAGTTTGAAATTGCACGTGGGTTGAATTTTTGGTTATTTATTAAGAAAATTCTATATACTAGTTCTATATACTAATTTTCTACTATATGTAGTTCTACACACATTCACAGTTTGTTAAATAATTAAATAAGCTAAACGGTGCAAATCTGTCACTGGATGTCTGACTGGAAACACACTGACCAGTAAAAATATATATTTTGTGACTAATCGAGTACTCGCTTATACAATAATGCAAATGATTGAATATTGAAATTGCTGAAAATGTACACAATGCGGCTTATTATGAGTTAATGTTGTATTTTGTCTCCAAGTACTCATTCACTCACTAATTCATTCATTACCAGGCTTGTTCCGCTTTCAATGGGATGTCATATCAGCCATCCAATTTGAGGAGAAAGAAAGAGAAACTGAAAAAAAGGACAGAGATCCTTGGGGCATTCATTCAGGGAATCATACAATCCAGAAACCAATCCAGTGTTTCTAATCTTGGCATCTTCCTAGCAATGCATGTGCCTGATAATGACAGCAATGCTGGTGTTTTAGATGGCAAAGATAAGACAGCTTCAGACTTCATGAAATATGTACAACGTATAGCGTGGGAGGAACAGATATCAGAAAAGATCAGGATTTTTTTTTGTTATGGCTGGTGAATTCTCTTAATCCTGTCCCTTTCCAACTCCTCTTCTCCACATTCCAGAATCCAATATTCTGACACGTAATTCCAGTCCTCTAGCTTCCTTCAT
>KV751334.1:25970038-25999255 GCA_001698575.1 Mola mola
AATTCGTGCTGCACATTGCCATTTTTATTCCATATCTCCCACTGAAAATATTTCTAACATTTCACCATTTTCTCACTCAGTTTTCCTGCTCATGTCAAGCCTCCATCGATCTCAATTTCTCTATGGAATATAACAGTAACATTTCATCACTAAACATTTATTAAGCTATCTAGGTCAGAGCATGTTTTTTTTTTTTTTTTTGGAAGAATAATTCATGAGTGCATTAAAAAAAAATGTCATTGTGTGTCCTGGCCAGTCAAGGTCAAATGAAAGTGAAAAAAGGGGAAGAAATAAATTGAGTTATAATAAACTGTATTAAAACAGGAAGTGAAAAAGACTCTTTGCACTCACAGGGTCTCGCAGGAGGTCCTCTGTGTCTCGCAGAGCTGTCCTGGGCTTCAGCTGCATGTCGTCGCTACATTCATTGTCGGAGGCCGGCGGCGACTCGGCCAGATCCGGGAAGTCATCTCTCGTCCTGGGGCCACGGAAGCGGATCTTGTCCAGGCGCTTTAGCATGGTCAACACCGCGCACCTGGGCTTTACCTTAACATGGTGGACGGCAACCCTGTAGGGACACCCAACAGAGAGGATTTAATGCTGGTATAGGTTAAATGTTATTTTTTCTTTTCTTCTGACACGACAACATGTGGAAATGATCACAGAACATTGTATGAAATAATGTTGGAATGTTCATTATTTTTGGCATGTCAAACCCCCAGCTTTATCACTTGCACATTTTCCCAAATGGTACAAATGATATAACACGAGCCAAACTCAAACACTGAGAACCTTAAAGCTTCAGTAGCATTAGAGGTTAGCTTTGTATTCGTCTTTTCAACTACGTGCCAACATACAGGAAAATGGAACTAGTACGAGCCTTGACAACCACATCTTTCAGTCCTCTGGCAAACAGTTGACAGCTGCAGCACAACAGCTGACCCCATTTATTGATTTAATTTCCATAGCACGAATGTTGACATTGGTTGTGAGAGGATGTGAAAGGTTTGATGGTTGTACTTTGGTGTCAAGGGTTTTAATGATGCCAGTCGGGGCTGTGGACTGGAGGCATCATCATACACAGTCACAAGAGTCAAAACTACTGCAGCAATTCCTCTGCATTCAGCAGCAGCAGTTGAATACTGCAGTAAAAATAATCCTACTGATAGAAACAAAAATATTCTCAGGATTAAAGACCTCCTTAATGCTCACCAAAAGTAAACCGGCATATGCAACCTTCAGTTCAAATGTGTAACTGATAAAGATTAGCATCAAAACAGTAGCCAGTTTATGAACCACAACAGGTGCTAAACTGAGGAGATCACTCCTGATTTGACCAAATGCTGTACGTCAAAAAACATAGATGCGTCATCCATTCTGGCAGCTGAGAAGACAACCCCAGAATGTGTTGTCAACACAGCTGTGTCGCTTATTTAACCACTGTCATTTGGGAGGAGATTAAGAATAGTTCTACTTGATGTAATCTGATGCTTAATCTGTGTGACTTCATGACTAGCTGTCACACTGCAAGGATGCTTATATGACAGAAAAGTGATTTTTGTTGGGGTTTTTTTCCCCCCAATGACAAACTGGTTAACTGCAAGTTAACTGGCTCGTTGCTAGACTAACTTCTAGTCTAAATAATATTCTAATATCTGGGATCTAGATCAGGGAAAAAAAATGGTTTTGAGACATCTGGTACCTCTTGGATGCAAGTGGGACCAACAATAGCCTGGCTCTAAAGAAACATCCTAAGATGCACTAGTAATCAAGCTACTAGGGATGAGCATTTCAAGCTCAAATCCTATTTCATCATCACTGGGAATTATTAAATGAATATTTAAATATAGCGACCTTGGGTGGAAAACACTGTGCTATGCACATTTTACCAGGAGTATCATCAACTGTTATTGTGCCATTTACAGATGCTCGCAAAAAAATGAAAATCTCTTTGAAAATCATGAACCATCCCTAAAAGTTAAAAATCTCACTCAACAGACAAACCAAACTATCTATGCACAAAAAAAATTACAATTACAATTCTGCCTAAAGGAGTAGCTAAAACCCACACTGCAAACAGCTGATTGAGGTAAAGTGACAAGCAATACAAATAAAATACTATTCAGAAAACATTGAATGACTTAGTTAAGCTGGACCAGTTACAGAAATAATCAATACCGTCACTACAATACATGTGTCCTACATGTGCATAAACCTTGAATTATCCGAGCATTTAGAAGTATATAAATACAGAAACAAGTATTGGCGAGTATTTTACATTCTGATTAGCAATGTAGGAAAATCTCGTTCTATAATATCCAAGGAATCTCTGCCCAACTGTCTGTTCCTCACTTAGTGCCAAAACCCTTCGTCACATTGACTTCAAACGTGTCATGTGCATTGAGGATTACCCGAGAATGTGCCCTCCATCCGTATGATGCACTTTGGACCCAAAAAGTGTCAGATATTAATAAAAATATTGGCCATTTCATATTAAGTGCTTCTTCTACTGCCCTTCTGAGCCAAAACAAGGACAGCACCACTCTGCCCTGGCAGCCCAGATTTTGGACAAAGTTGGGATTGCATATGTTACAGAGTTAAAACGCATCTCAAGTCTTTCTTGTTCGATGCCTCTTATGCAACATTAAAGATATCAAAAGGACAGATGACATCCTTGTGAGCTACACAGAACATGAACACATTAGTTGATAAAGAGAAAATTGTATGTCAGCTATTTTGATAGTCATAGAAAGGATACCTGAAAAGTTGTGGATGGACTTTGAAATTTTCAGGAGAGGTGGGAAATGGCCTATGGAACAATCAATTAGATTTTATTGGCTATGTGGCTCATCGTCTGGATCCAGGAAATGTTTGAAAGCATTTTTACAAGATAGGGGATCTTTTTTTTTTTTTTTTTTAATATTCTTCCTTTGATTATCTGATTCTGTCTTCCATGGCGCTTTACAGTCCAGATTAAATGGGATGACATCATAAACTGAAAAAAAACCTACACTCAAACAATCGCCTCAAATTCATGTCCCAAACAGGCACTATACAAGTCAATTATGAAAGAATAAAAATAATAGTGCTGACAGTGGAAATCAACGTTGGCCCTGATTATTAACCGGACACTATTTACATAATTTGTGTGAATATTATCTTTTTCTGTATCAGCTCAGAAATAATATTTTAGTTTCATTATGTAAACACATCCACATGGCGACATGTAATTGGAAAATCCAGAGATGACTGGTGGGGTTACTCTTTCTTTGCTGAAAGGTGAGTGGCAGACTAATAAACACCACCCTCTTCTTGTCAAAACACCTGTCACAATGAAATCTGTTCCCACAATTACCACCTGATTCCACAGCTCAGGGCTACAGTTCAGTGAGCCACCGGTCTCTTCAAACCATCAACTGAGACTATCAATATTTCAATATTTAAAAAAACATACATCATTTGTTCAAACTGAGCTCATATTTAAGAGCACAATAATTGTCCCGATGCTATTCCTTACTTCCTTTCACTGTTCTTCTCCTTTATTTTTATTCTGATAGTTTTGACCATAAATACATCTGAATATCAAGCTCAAAGGATGAAAAGAGAACAGGTGGAGGAGGATGGGGGCTTTAGCTCAAAGTCTGATCACTATGTGATCGTTACTGTGGGAATACAAAAACGTCATGATACATTTGGTCAGTCATGCTCAAATCTACAATCACCTTTCCACAATCATTCCCAGCAACACTGGCTTGCAGTCATAAAACATGACAGGGGACTGTGATTGTTAGTTCTACAAACATTACTTCGGGCTGAGTATCTTGGCAAGCATGATGTGTATCCACTGTACAAGCCTGATATACTGTATCTGAGTAATCTGCTGCTAATGACCCACAGTAGCTAGGGGTTATTCTTGTTCATGCAGGTCAAACTCACTGCAACAGCCAATCACAGTCACTCGTGTCTAAGAGGCAGTCTAATGCCCTTTGCCCTACATCAGCATTCCTTATATTTAACAGAAGGCAATCACATGAAGGAATCAATGTAGATTCCACTCTAGCTGACAGGATTAGTTGAACAACGGAAAAGTAAAGGGCAACTCTAATAAAATGTTTATCATTTAAGTCACACTACATAAAAATTAAACAAACAATGGATAGCTCCAGTTTCCAGAGTATGAAGCTTACTGTAAATTATATGTTTTGGTTCTTGACCATTTTGCCATCTTCCCTCTGGGCATTTACAGAATATTTCCTCTACATTATAGGCCCCATCAGAGGATGACCAATGTCAAAATGGTAGTATGAAGCACCAAAAGCCAACAGCTGATTAACTGCCTAATTTCAGCCCTCATCTCAACAGTATCAGAAAAAACTGACACTGACAAGGAACACTCTTTGACTTTATTACAAAAAAAATGTTTTGAAATAACTCAAAGTAATACGTGCAAAATAAGCGAATTGAGATGGAGTGATTTTTTTAAGCTGTTAAATTAGTAATTGTGATAAAGTAGGTGACTGATGGAGGCTACAGAGCCAAAAGCCACAATCAGAAACGAGTTCTGCCAATACTGATTGATTAGAAAACATTTTTTTTTTAGTTCATAAATTATTAGGAGTTATATAGTATTTAATATAGTTATAGAGTACTGTAATATTTGTAGTTAGTCTATACAATCAAACGTAATCCAACCTGGCTTTAAAGAAACACTGAAATAACATATTTTAGATGTAAGATATGAAATGATTTTGTTTAAAATATTATTTGATTGATCTTGTAATTATTTTCTTATCTGTTTAATATTTGTGTCATTAAGCAGATATCTTAAAAGATTTCCTAAAATCTTTAAATATCTTATGTCCACCTATAGTCCAAAACTCAAAGACATTAGTTTACAATCACAGACAACTAAGAAAATCAGAAGATATACTAATTTTATAAGCAAGACCATTTTTGTACTGTATTGTTTTTCAAAAATGTGCCCAAAGAAAAACTGAAAAACTGAAAAACAGCTGATTAATTTTCTGATTAGCAACTTTACTGATTCTGT
This sequence comes from Mola mola, assembly GCA_001698575.1. NCBI lineage: Eukaryota > Metazoa > Chordata > Actinopteri > Tetraodontiformes > Molidae > Mola > Mola mola. The sequence goes on from KV751334.1 coordinate 25,975,086, forward strand.
TATAGGTCAACTGTAAGCATAAAAATCCATATTTTCAGATATACATCCTTATACATACGGATTATACATCGAACGGTTATAAACCTGAGATGCACAATAACAGACTCATGTTACCATAATGAGTCAGATAGCCTTACAACCACCCCTGGCTATCTACATCTATAGAAGAGTGGCCCAGTAGCTCTTTCTACAATTACACCCTATATAACTATTGCCTATCAGCCATGCATGAAGTGGAAGAGGAGGACTGAAAACAACCATATATTGTAGAGTATAGAGCACAAGCACTACATCAAGTAGGCCATTTCTTTCTTTCTAAGTGCATTTTCTTTAGGCAGTCAGTTCTTGTTGTGGAACAACAGAAATTTAAACAATAATCGATGGTTGGATGGCAATGCAAAAGTGTAGTGTTTCCGCTTTGATGACTGATGTGTTAAACCTTGTTTCCTTTTATGGGTGCTCTGACTCAAATATAATGCATAGAACTACCCATCCTTTCATCATCATCCAAGGGCATTGGCTTTTGCAGAAACCAGTATATCAGATAGACTCGCCGGTAGATCTAATCTCAGTTACTGCAGAATTAAAACAATGAGATACAGAGCATTTACTAAAATGTTCCAAGCAGTAGCTTCAACTTTTGTTTAGCTCACTTTTCTGCATTCATAATGAGGAGACATTCAACAGATGGTCAGAAGGAAAAAAACAAAACATCAGGCTCCTGCAATCCTGGACAATAACCGTCTGTAATAGAATAAAGTACCATGCCAGCAGGGTTTTCCAGAGAAAGGTCCTTAGGCCCAGGAGCAAACTTTCTTTTATTTCAAGGCTCAGCGGACTGCTCTCAATTATGCAGTCAGTCAAGTATTCAGAATTGCATGGTGAATTTGTGTTCACCAGAGGTCCAAACAATGTTAATCTTATTAATAGTGCATTGTACTTCTATCAGTATCACAGAGGACAAAGGATGGTTGATTGGCTTTTATGTAGTTGTCAGAACTCATTGTTTGGCTAGCATGCTAGCAGGATAAAGTTCGTGAGTAATGCTAAGCCCGTTTCCACCAAACAATACGTAGGATTTTTTTTTTTTTTTGCATTTCCATTGTCAAAAGCTGTGAATGGTATCCTTAAAAAGCAACCCATAGCGTGCCAGTTTTGCCATCCCTTCGTTTTGGGTACCAACCAGAGCTTAACGGTACCATAAAGAGGGGCTAGATCCAGTCACCGGTTTCATTATTGGCACTAGCTTCGACTCTCTGTTATTATCACAGCAGCATGTGCCAAAAAAGCTAGCAAAAGATGCGATGCGAGACTGTTGTTGGTCTACACTGGTTACTCCGCGTGCTTTACGTACATGTGATTAAACACAGAACTAGTATTTCTATAAGTTTAATGCCACACATTTGTCTTTTGGTCCAAGTCAAAAGCCTCACTTTTCATGCTCATTGCTGTCATGGTGCATGAAACACCAACTAAGTTCAACTGTTGTAGCCAAAAACAACACTGTGCAGGTATGGGAATAGTAAAACGCTATTCAAATTATAGTGTCACCATCAAGTACTCAAAGCATGTACCTATCAAATTCGGAACATTTTTGTAGATAAAATGCACATCTGACTAATTAATTTTGCTTTTTATGAACATCTTGGGAATTAATCCAATGGTTGTTTCGCTCGCTCTGTTTTTTACCCCAGGTGTTGACAGGCAAGGAGGGTACGCAGAGTGGTTACCATAATACAACAGCTGTTCATGACAGAGTTTGCATACAGCTTTGGTCATGTCTAGCTCTACGTTTCCTGGAAGTGTGTGTGTGTTTCAGCTGCATTTGGCTGCTCTCAGCTCACCTCAGTGCACCTTGGCAGTTTTTTCCATAAACAGATATGACATTGTGGTGTCATTGTCTGCTGCCCATAACAAATATATAGAAATACTGCAATTCCGTGGAGAAATGGTGTTTTAAATCATTCTGTAACAAAACAAAACAAAAAATTTGCAATACTTACACAAATCAATTTTGTCGCCCACCCCTAATAATTAGGAATATCTAAACAGAATAGGCTGTCCTTTACATGATTTATCAAATTCCTAATATTACCACATTCAGAATGACAGTGGAAGATTAGTGTGAAAATAAACTGTCCCTATAATGTGTTCACATTTCAAACAATGGCGGGTCAATGCTAGGTTTTCCAAAAATACATGGGTGGAACCCTTGCGCCAGGAGCCTTTTAATTTAGAGGGCTAAACAATAATTCCTAATAAAGCCAGCTACTGAGTATCCACATTCTTATTATGTTGGAACACTGTCTGAATCTGAATCCACATTGTTTTTGTAAATTTTTTCATCAAGCTTCCCATTTTCATTTGACGTCAACCCTGAGAATAAAGCAAGTGGAAGGGAGGAAATTGCCGATATGATGAGCTTTAATTAGGGTCCATTATACACATCTCTACATTGTTTGTAGCTGGAGGTCACACAAGGGTCTCGCTAGAGCCCCAGTCAACAAATTTAGGGACAAGGATTAAGAAAAGGAGCAACAAAAAGGTCTTGGCTTTTAACCAACCCACAAATACAACCCTGTGGACAACTTATAGTCATCTGCCCAAAAATAATAGCGAGTCATGGCAAGCGAAGATCATGTTTACTTTATTAAGTTTTTGAAAGATGCACATCAGTTTGTGTTGTCTACATGAACAGTCCTGTGCATGTTCCGCCCGGCATTTATGCTGTTACGAACATCACTGGTATGCAACAAAATAGAGCAGTTTGCAACTTGGTCTCTGATCTTCATTCTTGCGCTGGGGCATGAAGGGAAAAGTAAACAATTCCCAACGGCTCTTTTGCAAAATGTCAAACTACATATGTGATTCACAATTAATTTGTCAAGATGATGGTTGACAAGAAATTATGCCCCGCTATATTTTGAAAAGGCTTAAATTAGTGGACATTAGCCCTTTGAAATGGATAATATAGTTTCATTTGCTTTTGGGAAACCAGATCACAGTTGGCAAGGCGATGTTTCCTCACATTGCTATGATGAAAACTGGTTTAAGCCAAAAGAGACAGCAAAAAATATTGTATATATATATATATATACACACTTAGTTAACCTTTAACACAGCCTTCAATGCAGCATCCCTCCTTCTCTGCTGATTTAATCAATACTTGCCTAACAACTGACCAGTCTGTGTGCTCTGCCTTAAATTGAGGTCAAATTGTAACCAAATTTGAACTTTGTGTGAGAAAGGGAACAAAGTGGGAGCACTTCAGGGCAGAGAAAATATATTGCATGTCACAATTTCCCTTCTGATATGAATAGGAAATTAATCTTGGCTTGACAGTGAAATTGCACAAAAATCTTACATTTTGGAAAAATCCCACTTATGCATCATTTTGACTTCAAGTTCAACTTTAGTAAAATGCAGAAGTTAAATCTAGAGCACAGCTGACATGAGTTGGCCGATATTGGCTGATCACAGAATATCGGTATCAGCATATATGTTATCAAGATCAGTCAATGTAAAAAATAAGAATAATAATATGTTTTTAAAGAAAACAATGCAGAAAACAATGTTTAGGGTCATTTATAATCATTAAATTTCTCAAGAATTTTACCGTTTCAGGGTTATTTAAAACAAAAGTTCACTGTTAATCAGTCAAATATCCTGGCCTCCAACACATTACATGATTTGAGGACCTGAGTGATGAATGCCGAAAGCACTGCACATTGAGTGTTGGCAGCCATTTTTCCTTAAACGGATATGATGTCACCTTCCTGTCATCTCCACTATATTAAAAAATAGAGAAACATCAGTTCTGGGGAGGAAAAAAAACCAAAAACAAACGTCTTTTAAAATTGTCCCTAAATAATATAAATAAATAAGGTAAAAATCGTGATACTTTGACGATTCAACTTTCCCCTCCACCTCTACAAACTAATCAGGCACTGGATAAAGTTAGAGTATGAATAGTGTTCGGGATTTTAAAACAAAAACAGACTGTTGACAACTCCGTTCAATAGCACAGTGTAACGTTAGCTAAGCTAATATTAATTGTATTCAGCAAACGAGTTAGCAGCGAATTTAACGTACGAGTTTGACAACAGGCCTCCGTCAGACGGTCGGATATATTTTACAACATACATGGCCGAAGAGAAGAGACACTGTCCTTAGTTCCCTTCCACAACGGACACAGAGAGGAAAAACAAGCTTTCTTACCCAGCACGTGAATCGTAGCAAAGTTTCATGAACACTGCGGTAGCCTTCGGTCCGCTCTGTCCTTCAGCACACCTGCTGCTCCGGGCGTTCAAATCAGCAAGCGCTGCTCTCACGGCGAAAGGCGCTCACTCGGTCCGTCCATCCCGACAACATTCGCCGCTTGTTTCCACGCACACAATTAAATGTCGTCTCCTGCCGAGCGGGGAGCGCGTACACAGGCGGACACGGGGGGGAAATGGAAAAAACCGCCTTCGCGTCCCTCCGGTTTGAGGAGAGCTGCCACCCTGACCAGACCTGCGCTGTTGTGACGGGCAGAGTGACCCATTGATTACCTAATAACGGACCGCACGCTCGCGCTCATCGTCGTCGCCTACTTCGCCACATGAGGAGCGCCGTGACGTGCTACGTAACACGTGACGTGACGTGACGTGCACCCGTCGCAACTTATCAGTTTGCTTATCAGATAGCTGTGGAGGACCACAAGTGTCATGGAAATAATCATAAAGCATTACCTTCATTAATACCTAATTTTACTGTAAGAATGGGAATTAATAATTGTGTTTTCAATTTAATTTATTAATCTATGTGTAGAAATGAAATTGATAACAAATGAATTAAATCTGTTATGTTTCAATGTTAAATATAGGAGGAGTTGTACAAACAACCTATATTTGAAATACTATTCCATCAACATATAGTAATTAATGCAAAGGGATTCACGTAGCACTTCATTTGAGTGTTTTTGAGAAATGCACTTTTAAACGAGACATAAAATACAGGTTTCACAAATAGAATTAAGGATAAGGATTTTGGTTAGGTATTTAGAAGGGCAATTTCTTTTTCCCATTGCATTTCCATTTCCGTGCTGCTTTTCTTATCCTATTCTATTAGCTATTCTTTTTACAAAATCATTTAACTTTTCCTTTAAGCCTCTTCATTTAGCCTTGATGTCTGCTCGGGAGCCGTGTGGCCTGTCATTGACTACTATTGTGGAAAAAATTGAAAGAATATTTAAACAGCAACAACAACAACAACAACAACAACAAAATGTATCTGTTAAATTCAAATCTCATGCGTATCTCATGTATGGACTGGTGATGTAAGAGAACCCTGAAAATATACGGATTAATACAGTTCAGATAATGGCAAAATACTGCATACTTAAAGTCAAATATACAGTATTGCTATGCTCTTCATGATAGTTTAAATTATATTGCAAATCTTTGTGTGAATTCAAGATCTGCAAAAAAAAAAAAAAGAAAAAAAAACAACTGTGGTTGTCTGCAAAATTTTACATATTACATATTATGCCAATATAAAATTAATGGAAGAGATAAATAACGTAACGGGCTCATACTATACTCACAACAGCTTCAACAAACACTGCACTTAGTTGTACAGGGAGATCCAGTTTGGATTACTTCAGTTATTCCCCACAGTGGTTCAACCTAAGATGAATGGAAAGCATGTTTGAATCATTCAGGAAACCTGGCATATTGGGGTGGTTTGTCTATAGGCACGTTGAAGGGGAGTTAATGCGCCATGACACTAAATTGCTGGCAATGTAACATCTTATCAAAGTCAAATTCAAAGAACCTTTATTTGTCAATGCTGCCATATGTTCGGCACATACAGAGGATTGAAATTGCGTTTCTCTCAGATCCACGGTGCGGCGAGTAAACACTAGAAAAAAGGAGGGCATACAGAAATAAGCTCAAAAGGAACTAGGTGACCTAAATCTAAAATATGAATATAGAATATAAGGGTATAAGTAAAAATATCAATATATATATACATAGGCATACACAGAAGTTGCAGGGCACAACAGATTAAAGTTACTGTAGTGCATAGGAAGTGGCTTTTGTACAATGTGAGCAGTTTAATACTGCATAAAGTGGCTGATGCATCTGCAGAGTGCGGTTTGTGGTGTGAGAGTGGGGGATTTTGGAGTTCAGGGTGTGGTGGGCTGGAGGGTCATAGTCCAGAGTCATTACCCTATATCGGTCACTACCAGATGTTTATTATAGTAACAACCTATAAGTGGCAGAAATGACTTTTTTCCCCACATAAATGTCTGCATTAATTTTGTTATATTATGCCCGACTAGACTGGAACCAAGGCTGTTGTACAGCAAGGCCTGACAACTTTAACACTCCTTTGTATTTCAGTGAAATCCAATGTTACAACAAAATGTGATTCAACATTTTCTTTTCATCTGATTGATGAGATAAAACTGAATTCGAGGGCTAAAAATATTTTTTAGAAATAAGCTATTCAGAACACACAAAGGGGATTCTAGACAAAGAACGCAAGAACAGAATTTGTGTATTTGGGGGCTATGATGAAGTCAGACTTTCCGCATTTCTCTGGCACGTGTAAAAGGAAACTGAAGGAGTTTAAACTGTTGACAGATGAAAAAATCACAAAGTGTTTTAATTATATTTATTTCAGAGCAAAAATTGTGGTTTGGTTTTACATTGACACACATCTATCTATCTAGATGGCCTATATACATATAGATAAAGGATGAATCAGCAGATTTTGACTTGTTCTGGACCCCATCTAGTGGCAATTTCAAATGAAATGCAAATTGTAAACACATAAATAAACAGGCTGCTGCAAGAAACTCTGAATAATGTAAAGATTAATGACACAGAGTTAAGAATAATAATATGAGAAGAATTTTCCAATTGTCATTTAATGACAGTTTAACAGCAAATCTTCATATTTCACATTTTTTTTTAAATCTTACAAAATAATGTATTTATGGATCAAGTCACTGACATAAATCAATGGATTAAACTGAGACTTTTTAAGTTTAACCATTGATATAAACACATTTCTCCAAGGGTACTTTATTAACCACATTTGAAAAGGCATGCAAAAGAAAAGGAGGATATGTGAGGCAAATGTTTAATATAATTGCAGTCTTTGAAGCTTTAAAGTTCTATGAATCTTTATGTCCATATATTCAACAGAGACAAAAAGAATTGTTTCAAAGAACAGAACTTGTATTTGTGGATGTGGTATTTCAGGAGTAGAAATCAAGAATTATTATTAAATACTTTTCTTCTGTACCTTTATTTCAGTAGAAATGGCTGTGTCACTTAGCAGGAGTCAAAGGAAATAGAGTGCAGGTGATGATGCAGTGACAATGACTCCAATGTGTGCTTGAGCAGGAGTCAAAGGAAATAGAGATTGCAGCTTGATATTCGTGTGCAGGTGATGATGCAGTGACAATGACTCCAATGTGTGCTTATGCCAATTACTGAGTTTAACATTACCATTTGGCACTAATTTGAAATGATAATTGTGCTGTAAAATGTATTAACAATGTTGCTGTGTGCTATGCAAGTTGGGCCTTTGAAAATGTTAGATTACTGCTATTTGAATATGCAAATCCAGAATGCAAAGTAGAGCTTTTTTTGCTAGGTGTCAATGCAGTGCGAAAGTCAATAATTCTCATGTAGCAGCCTGTGTCCATAATAAGTTATAAAAAGAGCTGTCATGGGAGAGTAGCTCAAAGATTTTTTTCTACAATTTTTCAGTACAGTACATTAGCACGTCAGAATTCCTGTCCAACTGTTCGTGTTATATAGCAATTAACGGCTGAAAAGTTTGCTTCTTGAAAATATGCCTTTCTCGAAATAAAACTTCCAACAGGGTTATTTCTGTATTGCTACCATATGTTTGGCTGTTACACTGCAGTGTTCAAAGGGAAAACAATGAATTAAACATCTAAATCTTATATTGACCGTCTGATGGTCTATGTAATATATAGTGACTAATCATCAGTGGTAGGAATCAGTCGCACTTTTGTTTGTCAGATAGCTCTGAAACACTTTTTATTTAGCATTAAGTACTGATTGTTGACTGTCTTCATTTTTTAATTTAGGAATGAGCACATCAGAGTGACAAAGTTTGGAGACAAGATGGTTTGGACATGTGCAGAGGGACAATGAACATATTGGAAGAAGGATGCTCAAGATGGAGCCACCAGGCAGGGGGGAAAGAGGAAGACCAAAGAGGAGATTCATGGATGTGGTGAGAAAGGACATGTAGCTAGTTGGCGTTGAGAGAAGAAGATGCAGAGAACAGGGAGAGATGGGGGACGATGATTCGCTGTGGCAACTCCTTGAAAATACTAGGTAAAGTCGAAAGAGGAAGAAGAAGAATACAGGTAGTGATGTGATATTTTATTCAAACGAATATAATAAGACTTAGTTACATACAAAAGGGGAAATTTAATAAATACACTCACAGAGCTTATTGCTGGCAAGCTGCTAAAGCAGGAAATATTTTTTTAATGACACATGGAACATGGAGAGAGTTTCAGTTAATAAATAAAGTTAAAATTAAAATCTTATATCCTCTTTTTGTGCATTAGTACAATGCATTGGCCTGAACATCTGTGAATGTAATCAACATCTAACCCTTAAATCTATTTACTTTTTCTTTGGGTTATAGGGTCTAAATATGAGAATTTCAGTCACTCTATGTTGGAAGATGCAGAAGCAATAAAGCTCAGGTTACAACAACCACGGAGGCGTTGAGGAAAGCCGCCATTACATCATTATATCTTTACACAGCAAGTAATTATCTCAATCTCATACATAGGACCTTTAAGTGTGATTAATGTTCTAAAACAATACAGTATGCTGTAGTTGTGATTAGGCAGCTCATGTTGCTTTCACAGCTTCACTTCAATTCCTCTGGTTTAAAGGACAAACACGACACACTTTCCCTTACAAACTAATACAGACGAAAAAAACAGGAAGCTATAATGACTATAAGTCCTTTATATTATTCCTTTGACAGGGTTTGTTGACTAAAATACATTACGGAAGGCAAATTCTGGTCACAGCAGGTCATGCTACACTTCACAAAACCAGATGAGTTTATTTATGTGTCTGTCCTGACGATATTTACATAATTGACTAAAAGAGGGCCTCTTGAATCATGAAAAATGCCAAACAGAACACAAAAAGAGGAATTTTGTCCTGTACTATTTCCTGGAAGAGTTACTGAAAGGTCATACAATTTGCCAAACATCTCACCTCTGGCTTCATTTTCATTGCACAAAGATAATTCAGATGGGTCTCCAGTGTTAATCATTTATTAACATTAAGAAAATAAATGGTAACAAAAGTAATATTTACTGACTAGTCTTTCAAACTTCCAACTTTGGAATGTGCCAAACTATTGGACACAGGCAGAAACAATCCTGAATCTGACTGCAACATTTCCCTTCTAAAGCACACAGAGCTGAAAGGCTTTAGGGTTCGTTGAGACAGCCATAATTTCCCAGAATTCCTTAAGACCACCTTTAGACAGGCAAAAGCTGAGACATTTCGATCACTTTCTTAAAAGGTCATAATCAGAAGATGTATACAACAGTCATTTAGCATTTGAATTTATGGTGAAATCACAGTCACAAAACAATATGCCTGTTTTGCTTTCAGACCATATACAAACTGCACCAAAGTCCAGTTGGAACTGGGACTGTCCTTTTCAGATGATCTTGGTCTGCTCGTTTGGCCAGTACCAGCCAAATTAACTAGTTCCAGGACATACAGGTGAAACCAAATTGAGCAGTTTTCAGCAATTTAGTCTTGCATTTCAATACTTAAATAACTTTAGAAATGGTCAAAATGACTCATTCGTGGTCCCTTTTAGGCTCCCATTTCAACCCTATGAAGCCCGCTCTCTGTGCTCCTGAGAGCAGGTCAGGAGCTGTGTGCTTTCCGTTCCATCTCAATCATTCCCACCGTCTTCCCTTTAAGTGCTTGAAAGTTCAAAAGTAAATGTAAATCACTAATTGATTAACTGTATTTGGATATATAAATACATATATTTTTTGTAAACACATGAAAAATAATAACGTATCTTTAGATGTTATTACTGTACTATGTCATTATCAGACCTCCACTACGGGACACTGGCATCACTTCCCATCTGCAACTGATCATCACTGAGGGGTGGAGCTCCTTTGAGTATGGCTTCAACTTTACATCTTTAGGAAGCATTCTTTGGCATTGCTCCACACTTGTATTCCCTGCAGGAAGAGAGAAGAATTAAAACATGTTTATTCTGAGCACGATAACACTACTCCCTGCTCGCATGCTGCTCGGTACCTTTTTGCACATGTTGATTTGCATGACCGCATAGTTGATGAGTGCTTCCCGCAAATCTCTGTCTTTCTGCCCTTTAAAGCGTTGCATGTCCACCCATGCCTTTTCAACGTGCTCTCTGCAATAAAAGACACACACAACATTGATAATGGTGTTTTTAAAGCACCACAGAATGAATGATATTCTGCTGTTTTAATCAGCCAATATGAGGCAGAATTCATCACTCACTGGCACTCGACTGTTTTCTCCTTGACTGACTCTTCACCCTCTGTTATCAGCTCCTCCAGCAGCTTCAGTCGGGCCTCCCTCTGCTCAGGTGCCTCTTGTCCAAAAAGCTTGTTGGTCATGCCTTTTAAGGAGAATATGCGGACAATCTGCACAAAGAAGGTGTGAACACAGAAAAGTAGCTGTTAGCATTCAGAGTCCTCTTCTAAGGTGCTGTCTTAGTTGGGTTGACATTACAAAATCAGCCTTAACAGCTCAGAAAACAAAAGACAGATGAAGAGTGAACGGACACATGAGTGTTGTGTACCCCAGTGGCCAGCTCCTCACGTTGCTGCTTCTTGGAGATGAGGTCCTGGGAGGACATCTCCAGCTCAAACTGTGCCAGTTCATGTTTTCTGCACACTGCTCTGCCAAAACAAAAGTGTACAAGGCAACATCTTTAACTGCTCTAATACAAACACAGAGCCATTACCTGGTAGTCCTTGTTGAGTACAAGATGAATTGGGAAATGTTAATACTTATTTTTTTAAATTGCTGGTCTAAGTTGTGATATTTCATCCCATCCCCACATCTACTAAGACATAAAAATGATCTGTCTGACATGTTTATTGCAAATAAAACTCCTTAATTCTCTTTCTTCTCTCTTTTTAAAATCCCAGAATACAAAAATATGCAAGAAATGTCCTTAAAACTGTTTGTGATGTCACAAATCACGCTCATAGGCCCTGCTTATTCAAATTGGTTTTTCAGCTCTTAAAGAAAATATAGGAGGCCTCATGATATGCAAATTTTGGGAGCTAATACCGATACTGTTTTTAGAGAGTAAAAAAGGTCTGATAACGATATATTTGCTGATATACAAATGTTTTGGGGTTTTTTTTTGGCATTGACCCTTCAAATTAGGTCATCAAAAGTTTCTAACACAGATATGCAAGAGAGGCAGAATATTTTTTAGAGTAACAAAGAACTTTTATTGTCCTAACTGGAAACTGAATAGTAAGCAATCACCCATGCATCATTTTCTGAATTGTGTTCTTGAAAATAATTTTTTTAATATCAGCTGATATTGATAACATACTGTACATGCCGATACCAATATATCTGTGATAGGCCAATATCGGCTGATAATATCAACCAACCAATACATCGGTCAGGCTCTATAAAATATACAATCTAAGCAATGAATATGAAAACAACCTTGTAGTATCAGACTAGTGCAACGTATTACAGTTAAGTTAAAAAATTTAATCAGAGCAACAACAAGAAAAACACAGTTCTGAAGGGTGGGGGACTAAAAGCATTATGAACTTATCTAAATTTGGCATAAATACAACTGATAATACTATAACATCACCAGTTCCAGCAGTGCAGACCAGTTTAAGTGGGATAACATAAACCAGCAATTCTATCTTACATCTGTGAAAGTAGATGGCTTAAATTTACTAATTCTTTTCTGTTGTTTGGAAAAACTATCTCAGATGTATGGTATCTAACCCTGTACCTGGGGTCAAAGGGACTTAACACGTTAGAGAATATAAATAGAAATAAAATGTGCCAGTGAGTTGCTGTCTTTATGATCTTCACATACCTGTAATGCAATAAACCGTTCATACATGGTGTAAAGATGTTGCTAAACTTGAGACCTACCTTAGAGATTCAGCATAGAAGAGATATTCCTTTATTTGGTCTGCATAATGTTCCTCTTCTTCTAAAATATCATCTATTGACGCAGCATACCTACAGAGGTGTTGCAAAAGGAGCAATGTGTGTGATTAGTCAATGAGTTGTTTAAGAGTTATCTGCTTTACCAGGTGAAATACAAACGAGTCATTTTTTTCTAGTAAAACTAACCTTCCCTAATTAAGTAATAGCTAATTAACCATATTGATTTTGGATTATTAAGTAAATAAACAATTGTATACTGAAAATCTGGAGTTAATATTACTCTTTTTTATGAGTAATTGGTTGTGTAATTTATTGAGGAATTTTTAAGTGGACATAAATAATTTAACTGTTCCTTAGTTGTTACATTCAGATAATTCTTACAACATTAGGTGAAAATCTACTCAAAATAAAAAAACTGAGTGCACATTGTTATTTCCAATTTATTGAGAAAATTCTATAGGTATGTTACTGCAATGCATCAAAGTGAAGAAGTCAGTTAAATGTTTGTTTATAAAAACAAGTGTCCTTTACTGTTATATAAGATATAATGGAATAATGTGATGAGCTCTCTAAGCCGTCATAGGTTTCTGACTATCTTCTTGCATTTAGACTTTTCTAAGTTGAAGACATCATTGGGGAAATTAATAATTAGGAACACTCATCGTACTAGAAGTTTATGGGATTATGAAAAGGCAGCAAGTTCCCAATCAAATACTCACGCATCCATATGATGGCCGGCACTTTGCAGTCCATCTCCCATTTCTTTCTCCATGGCGCTCCATTCACTGCATTGAACACACACACACACACACACACACACTCATTTGCCGTTCTGCAGGGAGAGTCTCACACACACTGTTACATCTGAGGAAAAACTGCTGTCAAAACTGTTTCAAATGTTCTTTAACAAACAGATGTAGTTGATGTATTTTAATTTGTTTTTGATAACATCACAACAAGGTGATTGATGCCTGAATTTTGTGACATTTTTTCAAAGGCAGCACTGATTGTTTTCATCATTAGATGACACGCGTTCTGAAATGTTGATGTGTTTTCCTCTATATAAATGCTTACAGTAAGCCCTCCATTTTTATATTCTGAAACAAAATTGAATTTGACTTGATAATGGAACAATGGAAACACACATATATATACTTAATTCAAGTTATTTTATAGTCTTGAAGCAGTATTATCATCATATGATTTTTTTCCAAACCTGAACACTCTTCCATAGTTCCCATGGACCTTGTAAACGCCATAGAGTCGATCTGCAACCCTCTAGAGTAGACAGAAAGTAAACGTTGAACCGTAAATAAGGAAATGTTGTTGTGTGTGTATATACAGTATACATATACTGTATGTACTGAAAGGTACAAAGAGATTCTTACTGCTCGTGCTCGGAGCAGCTGAGACGTGTGAGATTGCAGCTGATCGCTGTAATGTTTCATCTCCAGGAAGCGTCTGAGTGCAACAAAATAAAAACACATTTACAGACTAGAAATGATTGTGTGTGTGTGTGTGTGTATTTGTAAAAACAACAATGTATCTGCAAACAATTAAGCTTATATTTCAACACATATGTTGTTGTTGTAGTACAGTATTAATAAAGCCCCTAGGGTTGGGTATCGTGACCCGGTTCTACAGTTTCAATTCCATTGGAATCATTAAGAAATTTTAATCTTTGTTTCACCAATCGATTCCTAAATAAACGTTGCACATGACACAAGTCTGGGTAAGGTTAGAGCTGTACGCTATCGTGACCACAGATGCTCAAAATGTGGCTTTATTTTGTTAAAAAGATCTTGAGTCGGACTCATCTCAGTGCAACACGTCACAAATATATTTCGTGCAGGGGAGGGTGAACTACAAGCGTGGCAAACACCAGGTGCACGGTGTAACAATAGATGAGTCCACCGTGTTTGATGTGTTGTGCCAGCTGCTCTCCTCCTCTGTCATCCTCCCGACTCAACTAAAAGCCAGAAACTCAACACATTTAAGCTTTTATTAAGGAGACAAGACTAAAATGTTAGCGGTGGACGAATGGACATTCAGAATGATGATATTCTCCAATCTACTCAGTCAGAGTGTGAGCGCTGAGTGCAGACTGAATGTCAGTGTTATCTTTTCCTGCTCCATGTCTGTCAGGGGAGATGTGCCTCAGGATTAATCCTTCCATTTCAGCAGCAGCAGTGAAACAGCAGACTCCACCTCAGTCTGGAGATGCTGGAGCTTCATTTATTGTCAACTTAGCTTCTTAAATCACATTTAAAACAATTTTTTTGTGAAATAAACATTTGACATTTCTGGAATCACTGAAACGATACCCAACCCTAACAGCACCTACTTCAAACACATCTAGGGATGAATTTCAAGGACATTACTTCTAAGGGAAAACATTACAACAACTGAGTCCTACTCACAGTGTGTTTAGGAGACACTGACTTACTTAACTGGATTTCTCACTCTGAAGGTGGCACTGAGAGCTCTCAGTCTCGAATCTGCCTGAAGAGGAGCAACAGCAGGTGGTTAATCTTTGTGAACACCCCAAAAATTGTTTGAATAAAGAGACAGAAAGTCCACTACCTTTGCCTGAAATCCAGTCTCATAAACAACGTCCTTCCAACCGTGTTCCTGCCACACACACAAGGGTGAATAAGTGATCAGCAACTGAACTCTACATGAGAAGATGGGTTATTGGACAGCCGCACAGCTGCAGCATGTACCTCAGTGAGGAAGTGGTAGAGGATCTTGTCATTGGAGAGGACTGGATGCAACGCCACACGCAGCAGGAAGTTCTCCAGCCCGACCCTGCGACGCTCCACAAAGTCTGGGTCCATGTTGTCAGCTGACAGTTTGTGCCAAACGAACTCTGCCTGCGAGCAAAAGAACAAATAAACTACAATTATTCCAGTTTGCTTTTTTTTTTTAAATTTTATTAGTCATATGTTTTGCTCATCAGTTGTCACGTACACAGCTGAACTGTTCTCATTTTTTTTTTTTTTTTGCTACTTCACCACGATCTAAATAAAGCTTGTGTAAATTCAGACGTAAGTCTTCACAGTCACCTGGCCTGGTGTCAGCTTTACTTACTTGTATCACTGACATCAAAATCATGTCTCGGTTAATCAATCAATCAAATTTTATTTGTACAGCACAAAATCACAAATAACAATTTGTCTCATTAGGTTTTTACAAACTGTATAGATGTGACACATCTGCCTTTAGACCCTCGAACCCGGGGAAAAACTTAAAAAAAAACCCAAAGCCTGAACAGGGAAAAATAAGAAACCTCAGGAAGAACCACAGAGCCCTCCTCTGTGGTTCTTCCCCGACCACATCTGTCCATCATTCTTCCTAGGATGAACAGATGTGCAATAGATAGCAATAGTCACATGTACACAACATAACAAATGAAAATAACAAATTATTGACTAATACATTTTAAAATATATGAATTCCACAGATCAAAGAGTATGTGACACATACATAAATCCAGAGTTATGTTTAGCCTGTTGATGTGTAGCAGGTGTAGTCTGTTGATCCAGAGGTATAGTCAATTGATCCATGCTATGATGCATTCTAAAACCTGACTGGAGGACTTCAAATAAACTATTGTTATTAAGAAAGTCACTAAACCAATTAGCCACCACTTTCTTAACAACCTTGGAGAGAGAGGGAGGGTTAGAAATCCCTTTATATTTTGCAGAATCCTAGAGTGGGATCAAGAGTGGAGAGAGGAAACATTGTGCATATAGATGTGTTGGAAAAAAAACAAAACAATGTAGCTTTTAATCCAAGAGGTTGATTGTTTGTTTTAAAAACACAGAATTTTGCAATTCACACCTGCTGACTCTATTTGAATGTCCTAAAGTCCTTCTGCTTATTCATGACATGATGTGTACTGTGATTAAAAACAGACATACTGAATGACAGAAGTAGCCATCTAAGAAAATTATTTAAGGGTCAGATGACATTGTCAAAGAGACACTTTTAGCCTGCGGGCCACTGTTTGATATCAACAATGTTTAGGAAGTTTTGGGAAGAGATACTACCATATCAGTGATAGAAATCTTAATTTGCTATGACGTCAGGAGGCTTTTTAGAAAGTTGTGTGTAAATTTACGTGTGGCTACATATGCAGGGTTGTATCCCTCAATTCAGTTAAAACAGAGAGTTCAGGTAAAACTGCAAATTACACCTAACACTTGACGGCTAGAGAGCCAAGTCAATGATTACAAGTCATTAAATGCACTATCACTTCTCATAACTGTTATTAGGGCTGGGCAATATGGACAAAATCTTCTATCACAATATGGATAATTCCAAAAAACGATATAGTGTGTTTTCAGTAAAGTCTATGAGAAAATATCTTAACAAAATAACCACATCAATTACTACTTTTTTGTTTATAATCCTGTAGAATGTAGAGTAATTAAACACCCGAACCACAGTTTTTAGAAACTGAAGTCCAATGTATTTGGGTTTTCACTCGTGCAAGTTCAGGTCGAGGTCCAAATCTTGACACTTTAGTGCAAAGGATTTGACATATTGTGTTATATTCATAGTGACTGTCCTCTCCTGGCTGAAAACTGCAAGTGTAGTTAGTTTTCACAAGCAGATCTTAGCGGGAGGAGCAGGCTGTCATCGTCAACCTCCCCTTCCTCACTTGCCTCCTCCTTTCCAGCCTGCAGCGTACATTGCAAAGTTCTGTTTTCTGGTCAGCGTCAGACTTTTTGTATCCAAAGTTTGACAAAGGAACAGAAGTACCCACTCTTTTAGGAATGAGCTCATCTTCCTCTCATCTCATTCTGTCTCGGACTGTTGCGGGGGACTTTCTGTGTCCTTTTCCTCGTCTGTTCATTCGAGATCACGCGTAGTGAATGTAAAGCAAGGGCTGAATGATGTATAAAGCTGCCCTGCCCTGCCCGGTCGCAGGTGCCACTTTGCAAGAGTGGCAATGTAAACGATCGTCAAATGATATATATATCATCATATCACCCAACCCTAATTGTTATTATCTAGCAGCTGGTTACTTTAAATAATAAAGCTACAGAAAGATTTTTTTACATGTGGGAAAATGAGCAAGAATTCCAACTCCAAAATGACAAACTGGGGGTCTTTGTTTAGATAAAGTTATCCTGAAGTCTGTGATGAGTTTGTTAACCTGCTTAGGCTTGTACTGTCATATTATATTAGATGTCAACTGGACATAAATCGATAGAGCAACCTTTGAACGGGGTTTTGGGAGCAGAAACTCACCCTCTTCTCAGGCAGAGGAGGGACAACAATGTACGGATAGGTCACTATTAGGTAGTTCCGCAGCAGTTCAAATTCACTGTATCTCCTCCACAGAGAGTCGGGGGCTGGGTTACGACCTTCAGCAACTGCATCCATGGGCCTTGAAAGGTAAATCACAAACCAAACACTGTCAAGTTGTTTTTGAGTAAAGGAAATAAGTACTTCCATTCAAACGATTTACAAGGGGACAGCTATACTCACCGAGTCTCGATGAGGTAAGCGGTGAATGTCTCTTGCATGCTCATTGCATTTTTGCCACTCCTCTTCTCTGCTTCAGCAACACAGATCTCCATTCTGCAAAGGAGCGTGGAGCCCTCCTCCACCATCTGAACCATCACATCACATGGGAACAACTCCTGAAACCATCAGCCACTGCTCCCACCCAAACCCGTAACCATGGGTACAACCACTGGGAGGGGCCACATTTAAACTCCCATCCCCCAAATATCCAAACAGAGGCCTTAATATTAATAAACAACAAATAAAAGCTATAACTATGGTTGTAAAGTAAGAATTGTTACATTCTCTGTGACAGTACTAGCATCTAGAAGTAGTTGTGATTTTGTTAAATGCAGTTGTTATTGCTAACAGTTACTTTAGCCTGCAGTGTGTGGCTGCCTGTTGTAGTATTTTATAATGATAGATGTATTGGAGGGGATGTTGTGGGCATATTTGATTATTAGGGGGGAAGCGTCCCACCCAACGTATATTTTTATGATTACGGCCTTGCTCCCGACTGTCTTTGGGGGCCCCACTTCTACTCCTGTTAGGTTGCTAGCTAACAGCCGTTCACATGAGCTATGTACTATATATTTTAACTATGCAAGGCTAAAAAAAAAAGCTGAAAAAAACAGACAGATCTAGCGAATGATACATGACCTCAGTGGCCATTTTAATAAAAATAAATAAATTAATAAATAAATAACGTCGATGGGGATTTGGAGATAACTTCGTTACGCCTAATAAACGTGTATTAATAACTTATAATAGACGGTCACGTGAGTTAGCTGTATCCTGAGCTCTGAGCTGTTTATCCAGCGAACGGTAGACTGAAATTACAGAAATTACAGAGGTGAGAAAATAAATAGAAGAAGAATGAAGCCAGATTTTTACCGCGTTGTTTAAGCTGTGGCTCCCGTCTGCACCTGTGAGGTCCGAAGTAGCCACCGACTCTTCCCGACTATCTTCCGCCATCCCCCTCTTACCTCCTGATGTTGTTGGGGAGCCAGGACGCATGCGCACAGCCTCGCATCATCCCGCAGATGCAATGCCGCGATCGCGTGATGTCGGAAAGTCGGAGCTTCAAAGATGGGAAGTCGTTCTCTCGACTTCTTCGTGTAAATGTGCTTTGAGGTCTTATTTTGGGAACATCATGGACGTTTCAGAGAAGATGGGGTGCATCTTAATGCCAAGAGCGTTTAAACAAGAGGTTGATAGCTGCAATTTTGTACCAGACTTGTTGCTGTATCTTGTACTTGTTGCATTATCTAAATTGTGTTTCTAACCAATCAAGGTCACGTTACACGGACCGCAGTTAACATTAATATATTTATCACGTGAACAAAAAATACTATTCACCACGTGAATTAATATATATATTTATAAAAAGTTACTTGCCATTACGCATTACTCGCCACCTTGTGTTGAACAATGTTGCGTTCAAATGTTGTCGGAATAATTGGAATAACGAACCTGTCACCTGGAAAAATTCACATAAACGGCCTCTTATGTCCTCAAAACAACATGGCAACTCTGTGATAATTTTATAGCACAATATGTCACCAGTGTGACATGATATATTGTGTTACATGATTCAAAGAGGAGGAGAAAATATAAAAACATTTAAGCTTATTAGAGTTATGGAATAATCTACCTTTGTTTTCTACATCTTCAGTGGATATGATGTCATATTGTTGCCATCTACGCTACCATAAAAATATGTATTGATTTTGGAGATCGATTTTTAAACTTGGTCTCGGTACTTAATTTTTTCCCCCCCTCCCCTAACAATTTGTCATGAGGCCCTCGGGTCATTATCACTATCTGGTGGCACCATTAGGTTTAAGGGCAGTCTAATTATGCTCACCAATCCATTTCAAATGTTTAATCTTGAGAGTGTCATAGCTGCATTAACACAACTTTACATTCAAGTGATGAGACATAAATCAGATTTAGAAACTGAAGGTCAGACCATACACTCTGAGAACACTGACATTACAATAACACTGGTTACACTGTCTTCATCAGCACAGTCAGCATCAGGTTTCAACTTGGGCAAACCGATTCATTAAAAACAGACCCAGCTGAGTCAAACATTTTCCCGGCGGCCACCTCACATCGTGGTGGAGGTCTGTTGCTGGGCTGAATGGGCTAGATGAAGCACTGGTCGGTCACATGAGTGACCGGGTAAAGTGATTAGACTCATTTGACACATGTGTTTCAGCATATACCACTCTACTGTCTCTTCTTGGACATCATCTCAAAGAAAAACACTAAAGGACACTTCAGGTGATCACTACATCTTTCTTATCTGTTAAAACAATCTTCAAACCAGAGTAATTAATTAATGAAAAACACCTATTTTTCATCAGTGCTGCTTCTTACATCTACATCGACTGCAGTGATCTCTGCCTTCTTTCCAAAATAATAGAAATATAGATGGCATATTGCCTCTGGTGGTGAAGGGGATAAATATCTGAAAACACAACAACCAATGTCTCTCTGATCATGAAAAAAAAAGAGATGAAAAGTCTGTATTTCTGATATTGCTGTTGAGAAATGTCGTATCTCCAGTATGGCTGTCAGAAACTGCATTATCTAAAAAGCCATGGTAAGGCGCCTGGAGATTTCACACTATTTTTAAGCTCGAGAGACATAACAAACACGGACAAAATGACAGTTAAAGAGACGCACGTGTAACGAGACAATGAGGTGTTGATTCGGTTGGAAAGATGAATGAGTGTCACTTCTCTGCATAGTGTAAAACAAACAGGTAGGCGTGGTTGTGGTACGACTGTAAAACTGGACACATTTTGTGCTGTACATTAAAACAGTTCATAATGCACATCCATGGTCCTGTGCAGTGAAGCAGTCCTCCAGAGCACTCACTGAAGTATTTACATCATAATTGACTTGGTGCCGTCTGGATCGGAATATGCTGGTGATGAGCAGCTCCCACATTATTTCTCTAATCTGCTTGCCCGTCAGGTTCATCCTACAAGTCGACAAAGAAGCGGACTTGTTCCGGAGAGGAAGGGGGCATGTTAGGAGGGTGGTTCAAGGAAGAAGAGGTAGATTTGGGGATCTCCCAGTAGTTGCCATGCAGGTCGAGGGAGGACAGAGCAGGCAGGTTGTCTCTCTGCACGGGTTTGTCACACTCCAGCGGCAGGGGTGGCGCACTCAGGCATTTCCTCAGGCACGGCTCGCTGTGGAGGGACCAGTTGGTTTCATTTAAGTTTAAAAGGTTCCAGACATGGAGGCAATGGGGCAGAAAAGGCCACAAACTGAACCTGAACACTGTACATGCTGGACATAAATAATCGGTCACCTCATGGGACTGTGTGGTGCTCCTCTCCAGGCCTGTCGATACACTTCGCCCGCCATCCCAAACAGCCAGCTCACATCAGCTGGCACCTCCGGGATCCACTCCACAAACCTGAGAGGAAACAACAGGCACCGAACTGATGTTTAAAGGGACAGTTCACCCTAAAATATTTTTCCTGTTTTTTACTGCTGTGTACAAGGGGTATAATTGGAAGGTAGGTCATCTTAATTTATATGAAAATATTATTCACCATAAATGACAAGTGTTTTTAAAATACCATTTGAAGTCATGTCTTCTTTCTGTGCCTGACCCAAAGCAAATACTGCAGTAGGCAAAACTACCCGAACGTTGTACTGATTCTGAACTCAAACAAACAAGTTTAAGGGATTAAATAACGTTTCCAAAGCGAACGAAAGAAAGTCACTCCAGCTCTGTGATGAGAAAACAACCACTGGTGAATGTATGGTTGAAAACAGTCTGCAGTACACACTGCATTCTTCTTATATCATTTCAATTACAAGTTTTATGTAAAAATAATCTAAAGGGGGCAAGTATTTTTTTTTTTAATTTTAAGAATAGATACATAATTTCTTCTGTGCAGAAGAACAAGTCTGGAGATTATCATATGTAACCAGGTCATGACTCCTGGAAGACATTGCTGAGTTTGTGAATTTTATTGTTGCTTTAAGCACTTAAGTGCCAGCTAGATCCATTAAAGTGAGAGGCGGCAGGCATCTGTAGAGCAGATATCTTCAAAATGGAGCAGCTTAAACCAAAACAATCTGGGTGGATAAATAGCACTACAGGTGAGAGGAAACGGACGTACTTTTGGTTTTTGGAGTGATGTGATGTGAAAGTGGCAGCTCATTGTTTAGGTGCGTACTCACCTTTGGGCCACCGAGTAGGCCGACTGCACGGGGAGTGTGTATGGCATGAGCATGTAGGAGGCCACTCTCACAGGCAGCATCTTGGACACCTTGGCGTACAGGCCGGATTTGTCCTGGCAGGCCTCGCAGAACACTGACCAACAGAGAACAGACCAAAGTCAACTGCATGGCATGGTCACGTGGAGGTTTTCATTAACGGAAGCAAGCAGGGTCTGGTGTGAAGCCACACCTTTCTTGATGGGTGTAGGAAGAACGATCTGATCATCCATCCACCAGTGCTGTTCACGCAGTAGGCGGAGCCTCCGGAGCAGCCACTCTTTGTTGGTTTCCTTATGCTTGCAGCAGCAGGTGGGCAGGCTCTCTTGCAGTGTGGGGCCCGACGTTGGATGCCCCTGCATCAGCAGGTCTAACGTCACACAATAAGGGGTCAATGGCTCAGTCTACAGGTAAGGCCAGGAGCTGATAGGGATGCATGCTGACGACAATACTCACTGTTCTCTTTAAGGAAGCGCAGCGCGTCCTTGTAACCACTCTGACACATCTCAGCCAGTGCCTGCGCAGAGGGAGACAGTACATCTCATGTCTTTTTCTGGCACTTTTCAGTTACTTTGTTTCATTTTTTAGTAAAAATAATAAACTCTTTGTCACAGGGATGTTAACAATTTGGACTTGCCTTGTGATCAACCAATAACTCTGCCATTCTCTGTTTATTTTTTTGTTATTGTGCAGTTTTTGCAGTTTATTTTACATATTGTTTCACAGTGTTGTACCACAATGAAAACAAAACGGACCTGTTTCATAATAAATCCACATTAATGAAGGCATTGTTGGTGCTTTGACCTTTTTTGGCTGCTTTTCTCCCTAATAGTTTCTCCCTGGCGTCAACCTTTATCTTTCTCTTTGGACTAATACTAGAAATTCTTTTTTTCCAATTTCATTGATTAAGGAAAACAAACAAAATACATAAATACTATTTTAGAAAGTGCTAGAACGAGCTACAAATATCAAATATGAAGAAAACAATTCAAACAAAGAAAGCAATTTCAATCAGAACTCAAAAACAGGAAAAAAACAGGAGAGGTAATGAACACCTATATATTTTGGATAAAACATTAGATTCAGTTAGATGAAAAGATTAATCCCTTCAGCATACCTGTGTATTGTGCACAGATTAGGAGTCAGGATGTGGCTATCCTATCTCAGTATAAACACCGTAGCTGCATGGTGAGTTTGTTGCATAAAAGCAACTCCTCACAGTCACAGTAAGACCAGAAGATCACAGGTAAAAGTACACAGAGTTCTGCGTCTTTTTTTTGACTTCAAACATACAGTATGTTCTTATGGATGGCAATACAGCAGCTGCTGAGTGTTTGTGTGTAAGTAAGTTAAAAAAAACAATCCTTGAGTTGGCTCGGGGATTGCTTTTCATGTCTCGTGGTACACGGACGTCATTCCTCTCTCTAGGAATCCGGTGAGAACACACACACAAACTCCTGGCACACAGACCAGTTGCGTAATCATGGAATCCAGGCGGCAAGCACACGTGAGGGGCGTAGTGAAGCACAACAGCCTCCACTCAGGAAGGTCAAAGCTCACCTCATCCAAAGGGTTATCTAACAGTCATCGCATCCATGGGGAATAACAAGAGGAAACGCGGGATGAAGGCGAGTGACAGCAGGGGAAAACAGGCGGAAAGCACTACGCATAAGCACCAGTCATTAAAGGGGTGAAGAGAGTGGAGGAAGATTAAGACCAGAGAGGGGGGAGTACAGATTCAGAACAGAGACATTCCGAGTGATCTGCATATGAACCATAACAAGAACTCTAGTCTTAAAGAGACCGTGTGTAATTGAGACATACAGTGCAGCTGGCAAACCACAACAATGCTGCAGTGTGGACTGGCTTTTCATTAATCCCTCAACCACATCTGCTAGCAGCACAGTCTATATCTTTAAACTGGAAACTATCCCGGCTCAAAAATCTAATTCTGAAGCAATGTGTCACGACAACGTTGGAACAACTTCGGTCATTGACATTTCGTTTCGTTTCGTTTTCTGCCGCTTATCCGGGTCCGGGTCGCGGGGGTAAAAGCCTGAGCAGGGACATCCAGACGCTCCTCTCCCCGGCCACTTCCACCAACTCCTCCGGGGGGACACCAAGACGTTCCCAAGCCAGCCGAGAGATGTAATCTCTCCAGCGTGG